>RCIC01000001.1:6932500-7532500 GCA_018883505.1 Ceratosolen fusciceps
GAGCTATTTAAAATATTTCTTTTTCTACGAACATTACTTTACGATATAAATAATTTATGTATTATGCGAATTTTCTTGTAACTAAAATCCGTGTAAACTGATAAAGATATTATAGGGAAATGTTCGTGAAAAGGTTATGCGAAGAGAATGTTTCCAGAAATGGTTATAATCCTTACTATACAATATATTATTATGTTACCAGAAAGAAAGAAAGAAAGAAAGAAAATTAAAGAATAGGGGGAGGGGGCGAGAGGCGGGAGTATAAAATGTTTGTATTCCGCATACAGAAAATGTCGATAATAATAGGAAAGCTGTAAGCCGAGCGTGTCACTTTTATTTATTTTTATCTATTGTAACATGAAAAAAAGAAGCACACGTTTCAGAAATACTTTCGCCGCTTGGATTTGATTACAATATAATAATGAATTGAAATTAGAGGATCTGTATTAAGGAAATAATCGAATGAGCTCGAAAATAATATTATAAACTATAATGTCGGCGTATAATGTAAGTTAACTAATTATTACGTGTGATTAATAATGCATGAGGGTCGTAATGATATATGGCTTTCCTCGTAATGAAAGTATTAATAATGGATAAGTCGGTATAAAATAATAATATAACAGAATATGTAAAGCGTTATCAGGTAATTTAAGGCAGGTAGGATGAGTTATGCATTAGGCTATTTACAAATCAGGAGGAATAGTTTAGAGCAGAGGTTAATATAAATTGTTGTTACCGTAAAGTGAAATGCCGTAAGAGTGTGAAATTGCGAGATGCGCAAGAATAAACAACAAAAGCGCGATGGCCGGGGCGAGGGAGGGGGTGGAGTAAAGAGGGAGCAGCTTTAAAGGGGACAAGATTAAAAGGATTAAAAGGATTAGCAGAGGCTGGCGGGAGGTGAAAATGGAGATTGGCCGATGAGTCGGGCAAGTAAGGCTGTCGCTGGATTAAAATTATAAGCGTTCCATTGATTTATAATAATAGCGTGTAACTGTATCTAAAATCAAGGAGTGAAAGAACCGTTGGAGTAAGTTTTCTTGAAGCGGTGCGGAGAGATGACCAGTGGATTGCGCGGCCGATGTCTAGGAGGCTTGGAAAACGCAGGGGCTCGGGTAGCACCGAGGCGGCGGGAAAAAATGCCTCGAGGTTAAGCAAAGTTCGAAAGAAGCTGGCCCTCGGACGAGAAGGATGTGTCGGCGGATGGGGTCGGCTGCGGCGGGAGGAGAGGCGCAGCAGGGCAGAGCAGGGCAAGGCAGGGCAGGGCAGGGCAGGGCAGGGCAGGGCAGGGCAGGGCAGGGAGGGGTCGGGGACGTCTTAGGGTCACGAGTGGGGGTAATAAAAATCGCGTAGGGAGCGGGAGGTAGTAACGGGCTCGTGGTGGTCGGGCCACGATCGGGGGGATCGGGCGATCATCCTCGGGGTTCCGCGTCGAAGCCGAGCCTAGGATGAATATCCGGCCCCGGGGCTGTCACCGAAACCTCGGGGGTCCGCCTTTGAGCGGGCGCATCGAACCGGTCGGCGAGCCGGCCAAAGAGAGTAGGAAGGAGAATCGTCGGGGCCGGTCACCTTGAGCATCGCTGCCCTCGACGGCGTTCGCTGAGAGAGAGAGAGAGAGAGAGAGAGAGAGCGGCGTGAGAGCGTGAGAGATGGTGGGAGGGAGGGAGGGCGAGGGAGGAGAGAGAGAATTCTTGGAGAGAGAGAGAGAGAGAGAGAGAGAGAGAGAGAGAGAGAACCCCGCGCGGTAGTACGTGCCTCGTAAAGCGGGGAGTGGGTGGACCTGGGATGCACGAGTCGCTCTCCTCGAGAGGCTGCAGCAGCTGACGGTCCGGCGGCCCAAGGACGAGGGCCCGTATCTCGAGCCTGTCCCGACTCGGTGCACTTTCGTTGGCCGGGTGTGCGGGACGGTGGATGGAAGGGAAGGCATCGGCGGCGGCGGTGGCGGCGGCGGCGGCGGCTTTAATTGGTTTCTCGGTTGCTATTCGGGCCGCTCGTCGTGGACTTCTGCCCGTTAGCCGCGCATGAAAATCGGCGAGCCCAAGGCCCCCGCTCGCTTACATAAATCCAATGGCAAACAAGGATAAAGGGCCTTGCGCGCCGTGCCCACGCCACTGCACCCGCAATTTTAAATCATTTTCACGAGCCGCGCCTTTTTGCCCTTACCGCCGGGGCGCCTTTATTTCTCCCTCGCCTTCCCCTCATCGCCATCCCGACTCATCAGAGTAGTCACCCTGGCCAGCGATATTTTACGTCTCGCGCTATCCGTCGATCGCCGACTCCACGACTCACCGACTCACCGACTCCCCGACTCCCCGACCCCCGCCCCGCGAACCAACGACCGACCGAGCGACGACCAAAACAACGTCGCCGTCTTGCTACAACTGATCCCCAAGCGCCTCCCTTTCCCATTTTATCGCCCGGTGATTATACGTAACGAGCTTTAATGGCCGCGCTAAATCCTACCCTGATTATTACATTTATTTAGCCGGCTTATTAAGCTCGGTATGGAGCCTCTCCCTTTCTCTGTATCGTGTCCGCGGTTATGGGGGCTACTTAATCGAGATCTGCTAGTGCCCCGGCACGGGGCCGTTCCCCGCTGCTTTTCGTCGTAAATCAGTCCGCGAGTTTACGCGACGAGGAGGTTGTCCGAACGACTCCCAGACGGAAAGTTTTCGAATACTTTTAGAAAATGCCCGATAAAAGCTTTCACCGCTGGCGAAATAGGCTGCAAGTGAAAGTAGCCGACTGGCGTCCGGATGAAAATGCTAGTGACGCTGAAAAACATTGTCGCCCGGGGAGCCGATTTTTTCCTCCGACGGGAGGACGCTTACGGACGTGGTGGTCTTGGTGGTGGTGGTGGTGGTGGTGGTGGTGGGTTGTGGTGGTGGTGGTGGCGGCGGTGGGGGATTGGAGGTGGGTAAGAGGAGGGAGGAATAATGGAGCGGAATTAAGTAGTCGGTGCTCCGCGTTTACGGACAGAAGCCAACAGCCCATTAACTATAAGGATAATGAAAATATCAAACGCGGCGCAGTAAAGTAAAATAGCGCGCGCGCGCTGGCCACTACCAGGTCCGCTAATATCTGTAAATAAAGCACAGTGGAAATAAGCAGAGTCCGTAAAAGTCGAAAACAATAATGGCGAGCAGAAGGTAGAGAGCAGCGGCTGCGGCGGCGGGGAGTCATTGTCCCCGCGCGAATAATGGCTCCGACTGCGGCTCCGGGGACGACTACGGGGACGACTGCGGGGACGGCTACGCGAACGGGGGTATGGTGCAGAGAGAGAGAGAGAGAGAGGGGGGTGGCGGAGGGAGAGGGATGGGAGGGGGACGAAGGAATCCTCCGCAGAGAGCAGCAATTGAAACGGAGCTAAGTTATGGAGCGCCTTGGGGCCTTACCGCGATGTTTCCCTATTTTTTCAGCGCCGCGGATCTACACGTACACCGAGGCCGGCGAAATTTTCTCACAATCCTCGCCGGAATTTCCAGCGCTTGTAAACACGCATTTCCTTGCCGATATACACACCCGGAACGGCTTGGCCAGAGACGGCTGCGAGGGCCCGGGGCCCCTGAGCCGCGCACACGGGGAAACGCGCATAAAATATAAAGATGGGTATCGGCACGGAATTGTGTAACACACAATGTATTCTTTAAGGCCAGGGTCATTATTCGCCGAGGCGTCGTCGTTTACTTCTCTTTTATCGCTTTCGAGATTACCGGGTAGAGCTAAAAATTGCGCTCTATCGGGAGTGCGATGCGGCACCCTCCGTTCTCCAGCCCCGTTGAATATCCTACGTCTTGCTCTACGAGGAACGTGTGTAAAGTAAAGGTTTGGCGACTTTTACGTCACCGTAAACGACCTATTCCCCTTCTTCTGCTACTTCATAAATTAAGAGTCAATGTGGCCGCGTGGCCAATTACTGCGAAATCCCATCCGACAATAGACTCCCGATATACTTATCCGACTGTAATTGAAATGAGCGGCACTGGTCGCTGTGGCGGTGGCGGTGGCGGCGGCGGCGGCGGCGGCGGCGGCGGAGGGGGAGCGAGAGCTTCGTAAATGTCTCCCGGCAGAGCGTTTAATTAGTACGGGGAAGCTCGGCCCGGTTCGGCTCCGCTCGGCAACGCTCGCCAACGCGTAGCGGGAAATCGTCACGGAATTGAAAGGGAGGAAACCGACGAGGAGGAACGCACGCGTTTTTCGGGACCGATCGGGAGATCTCTAATTTGCGGGACGATTTAACTACCCACGAGGGCCGATCGTACATCGGCGGACACGTCGATCGGCCAGGAAGAGCTGCTCTGGCGAGTGTCGAGCCAAGGGGTCGGGGAGGGGGAGGCATGGGGCGACGGGGGGAGGGGTAGTAGTTGGGGAGGACGGCCCGCGGCATACATTGTCTTAGATCAATGGCAGGATAATGCACGTATGTACCGACTCTAAGCCGATAAACAGCCGCACGCAATTTCTGCGTGCAAACATCCGCTAGACTCGTTCCTTTTCAAATAAATTCTCTCCGCTTTAAGACTTTTTCTACGTGAGAATTAGCGGTGGACAAACCGCCCCCTCGCCGCTCACCACTCCCTCGTCCTCCAGCGGGCCAGCGCCCGTCCGTTCTCTTCTCTCAGACGTCATTAAATCCTCGTATCCCCCTTCATGGCTATGCGAACGACCGTTCGACGTTTTTATGAAAAAAACAAGAGGAGTGGTTGTTTGGGGGGGGGGGGGGGGAAGCGGAGAAGGAATTCTCATGAAATATAAAAATATTTTACCCATACGGATTTCAATACCTTCGATACTCGCTCGTTGTTGTTCTTCTTCTTTTTTAAAAGTAAATGTAAGAGCTGAGAAATGGGACTCCGTGCAGGCGACATTAAAAGGGAACTCACGCCAGCGTTTCTGCAATTGGAATAGAAGACGGGGAGAAGATAAAGAAGTTGAGGTAGGAGTACAAGAAGAAGAAGAAGAAGAAGAAGAAGAAGAAGAAGAAGAAGAAGAGGAAGATGAAGAAGATGATGAAGAAAAGTCCCTTATATTTTCGTGCAATAAATATATTTATAAATATTAATTTTAATGCTTAAGCACTTGTGCGGGACAATAATATTTTACGAGCGGAGAAGATGTAATGTAAATTATTATTAAGAGGGCCATAAATTATTAATGTTAATAAATTAAATAGAGCCATTAAGATAAAATCCTAAGCTCTACTTTTCCGTAATGATCATAAAGATAGATGGGCCAGTTATTGTGACCATTAAGCCGATGCTTTTTACTGAAAATAAATAATGTACCTTAGTTAATCGTTATTTTACCCTTACCACCCCGCGAACCCATCACCCCGTCCATCTAAATGCAATTAAATTATTTCTCTTGGAAGATCGAAACAGGGTACAATCGAAAGAGGGTAAATACGAGTGACGGCTCGAAATATCACTAAAAAGTTAAAATTAAGAGGATATCCTTGCCGAGCCGATCGCTTTCAACTGAAATAGGACGACGAGTTAATTAGGCTTTGCCAATCGCGTTACTCCAGATAACGTACATCGCTCCGAACGCTACGATTGTTTTAAGCACGATAGCGCCAATCACGCTTGTCATTGTTATTTCAAGCCTGGGAATCGCCCAGTTTATAAAGTAATTACATAATGAGGCGCTATCGGGCCTACGAGACCATAAACTCTTGGCTCTTGGCTCTTGGCTCTTGGCTCTTGAGTTCCGATATCGTTTATATATATATATGAGAGAGAGAGAGAGAGAGAGAGAGAGAGAGAGAGAGAGAGACGTATACACACACGCACTCGTAAAGAAAGTAGTTTCTATTATTCGGTAGGTATTTGCAATAGATCTCGTAGCCGAATGAAAAATGCCCTTAACAGCGAAATTGTCGATGCTCTCAATTAATTAAAGCATCATAAAGCCATAAATTAATGGAGATAGAAGAGCATAATAATTAACATCTCAAAGGAAAGCTCGGCTCTCGAAGGTACCTCTCGAGCCCGGTAATAAATACAAGCTAAAAAGTGTCTGAGTTATACGTATAATAAATCGCTTTGGCTATTCTTCGAGCGCGGTATAATATAAATATAAATATAAATATAAATATAAATATAAATATAAATATAAATATAAATATAAATATAAATATAAATATAAATATAAATATAAATATAAATATAAATATAAATATAAATATAAATATAAATATAAATATAAATATAAATATAAATATAAATATAAATATAAATATATAGGTGCGTGCGTGAGCGGAGCGCCGTAGCGCTTAGCGCGCATTATTTTTTTTTCTGAATTTATTGGTACACGACCTATATATCTCGGGATATCTCGGTATTTAGTTTAGCCGTAAAGCATTGGCCTCCGGTGGCTCCGAGGGGCCCCCAATATAAATTGATCGACCGAGGATGGTTGGATGGATGGATAGATTGGGGATTGGGGGAGGGGCTACGGTGGCGCGAGGGGCTACGGGGCCGGCCGGGGTTGCTGAGCCAAAGCTCAGCAACCGCGAGAAAGCGGGACGTGGCGAGTACGGCAAACGGGATAAAGATAGATAGATGCGCAGATAGGGAGCCGCTGGTGATGGTGCTGATGGGTTGAAAAGGGGGCGGGCGGGCGGGTGGGGAAGAGATAGAGATTTTTCCTTGACGAGTGAGCCGAGGGCGAGGAGCGGTCGAGTCGACCTTTTAAAAATAGGAGCGCCGGGGAATCGACGATCGGTATCACGGCGCGGCGATAATTTCTCCAGATAAACGATCGGCCTGGACTTTCGTCATTGTGCGTCGGGAGGCCGCTCCGCCACCTCCTCCCGGATTAACGACTTGTCGCACACCACGTGTGCGTGCGTGTGTGCGTGCGCCCACCCCGGCCGAGCGAACGAACCCGGCATCGACTTTCGCCGACGTTCGAATTCCTCGCGGCCCAGGCATCTCGGGGCCCCCGCTGATAAGCCGGACCCCGGGCGTTTATCTCGCTCAGGGAGGAGGTCGGCCCGATCGTCCGCCACATCTCGACCGCGTCCCGGTCGCGCTCCACTGGCCGCGACTCGGAGGTGAGAATGACCCGGGGCCGCGTCTCGACCGAAGAAGAAGAAGGGGGGGGGACGAGCGAGCAGCAGCGGCAGCAACAGCGGCGACAAAGGCTCAGCGGCCGAGTGACAAGCAAGCCGAGACGAGCGTACGTTATACACCGGGGCCCGTTATAAATTGCGGCGCGCATAAATGGAGCGGAGCGCGGATCGGATTGGCGGCGGGGAAGGGGAAGGGGATGGGGATGGGGGAGAGGGGCGGAGAGGGTGTTACGGCAGCGCGGGAGCCGATCGCCGCGGACCGTTACACCCGGAGACCGTTTTTTTTTCTCCTTCCTTCTCCCTCCTCGGTCGCGCCACTAGGACGCCCCTGCACGACGCACCCGCGCGATACGCTTGGCTTTCTATTCCCCAGGCATCTTCCAGGGACGTTGCTGTCCTCGTCGGCGAGCTTAGCGAGCCGCGGTCCGAGCGACCCCGAGATCGCCGGCGACTTTTCCGAGGGGATCGCGGGCCGTGAGACGGTGGCTTGGGGCTGTGGGGAGGGGAGGGGGGGGCTGGAGGACCGCGCGCCGACCGCTTCGTTTCTTTTGCTTCCTCTCGATGGCCGACCGTCGCTTCTTTTCTCCGGCTACATATGGACCGATGAGGTCACAAGGCATATTTCAGCCTAGCCAACGTGATTCAACGGCCTTTCATAACGTCCGACGACGACGACGACGACGACGACGACGACGGCGCGGACGGCGCGGACGGCATCGACGGCTTAACGAGACATTCTCAATGACGAGGACAATCTTCTTTGGTCCCGGTCGTTTTACTTATAAAATTCAATTCGCCCGCCCCTCGCCTCGCAAGGTATCCTAACCAAGAGACGTCGCTCGACTTTCTTGATTCTTACGCGTTTTCATAAATAAAGGCTCTCCTCTTACTTTTACAACGGCTACTCGCGACTAACCAGCTCCTCCCTCCGCCTCCACCTCCCCACCCCCCTCCCCCCAATTTTACACCGAACTACTACCAAGCGAAGCGAGCGGCTCCTATACTTTACGGCTATTCCCCTCAAATAATTATACACTAGCCTTATTCGATGCATAAACTACTTGCAATAAAACCCTTGTTAATTGCAATGTGTCTATTCTCTACTTTTAGTTCTTTGGCTCGCCGCGTCGGCATTACCAGGGTATTAACATTTTCGCGGCTATAAAATAACATTGGTAAATGATGTGTGACGTTACGTCGACAACGATCCAATTAATAAATATTTGTCCGGCTTGGCAATGTAATTATTATCATCCGAAAATTACTAGCCTTATCTCCTCTTAATTACATTTACGAAATCTTACGCTGTACTCTTAAATAGCCATTTATCATTTCAGTCAATTAACCAGCAGATCCAAAGAAGGATTTATATTCTTTATAATGCTGTCTACTATATCATTACTTACATTTATAAATTACTTGCCAGTTATCAAATACAATTAAATTCCATCTTGCAGCTATTTCGAGTTATTTAGAGATCAAATATTTAGCTCTGCTGTCTATAAATCTGTCATAGGTATAAGCAAGAGCGCGCGCGCGTGTGTGGATGTCCCTTGCGATGAATGCGACGCTCTGCATCGTGATTAATGCATTTTTAAATACATTACGCTTCTTCTTTTTTCTATGTAAATTTCCCTGATATGTAAAACATAAAATTTAACACTTTATAACGCCAGTCAGTATAAAGCTACACCGATTCCGTGCCAATTTATAAATAAAGAATCAAGAGCTAAAAATGTATTATCGTGTAATGGGCAGCCTGTCTGTTAACGCTTTATAATAATCTGACGTTTGAATGCCCTGAGCTGTAAAATAATTTCTCTTGTTATTGAGAGGAAAATCTACTTCGGGTTCATTACCTATCATTTATTTTCGCCAGAGAGCTATTTTACAAGTCCGTAATAGAGTCACTCGAGGATAAGAGGAATATATAGGTATGTTGCACGTATGCGTGTATATGCGGACAATATCAAAGTGCCGTTTAAACTTAAATGCGAATAGTATATTTTAAATGTATCGATAGCTTAGAATAAACCGCTCCCCTCACTATAAAATCAAAGACAATGACAATAACAATAACAATAACAATAACAATAACAATAACAATAATAGTGGTAATAATAATAATAACAATAATAATAATACCAGCAATAATAATAATAATAACAGTAATGATGATGATGATGATGATGATGATGATGATGATGATGATGATGACGGTAATAGTGTGGAATAAGAATAAGAACGAAGGCTTGGATTTTGCCATTGGATGAAAGGTCCCCGGAGACCGATTGAAAATTCAATAACCCATAGCCGAAGCGCCATAGAATGCCATAGAACGCCGTAGAACGCCGGAGAACGGCGATGTTGAATAAAGAAATGCGGGTTCCCATGGGCAACGACTATCCGGCTTTGTTTTTCGACGATCTTACGGAGGCGATCGCGAGAAGGACGCAATGGCTTTATATCGACTCGAACGGGGAGATTGTCTTAAAAAAAAAAAAAAAAAAAAAAAAAAAAAAGTGTCGTGCGAGTCGGCGCGAGGAAGCTCAAGAATCTCTCGAGTGGAGAGCAGTGGCTGCCGTGAGAGGGAACGGCGACGGGGACGGTGACTTTTATAGGAAAAATACAAGGAACGCCGTCGTGTAGGAATAACAAGACCGATGAGGAAGCGCCTTGCGCGGATGACAGTGCCCAAGCCCGACGAAATCGGGCCCGCCTCGAGGATAAGGGGGGCCCCCGTCCCCCAATAACCCCGATCGAAACCGTGAGCTTGCGTCACACGGCACCCGAAACTCCCACGCGTTTCGGTATTCGTGCGACGCCATGTTCGCTGGCCGTAGAAAATCGCTTGGCTTTATCTCGATGCCCGGCTTGTTAAAGCCGATGCCCGGCTCATTAGTCCCTTTCGCATGCAAATAAAAGCAGATCATTTTGTAGTCGGGAAAAGGGATCGATTTAAGCTCGCTCCGATCGACCGCTTGAATAATTACTCATGCTCCGTACGTTGCTTTTCTTTTATCTCATTTCTATCTTTTTACTTCTTCTTTTTCTTCTTTTTTTTTTTTCATTTCTTTTTCTTTCTTCCTCTTCCTCTTCTGCTTCTTCTTCTTCTTCTTCTTCTTCTTCTTCTTCTTCTTCTTCTTCTTCTTCTTCCTCTTCTTCTTTTTCCCCTCTTAAGAAATGAAATACACGTATACAAATGAGTTACTAATGTCTTGCCATTTCTGTGACCCGAGCAGATTTAAAATAACTCCCCCTTATAACTATTATAATGTTTTTGGCAACGCGACTGCGCCCGATATCCTCAGGAGTTATTAGCTTTTTCCTTAATAGTGTCGACTTTATCAGTAAACCTAACATTCGTCTATCCCCCTCTAGCCTAATTAAAATTTGTTTATTATTCGCTAATTTATTTATTCCCTTGCTTATTAATCATTATCTTTAATGATCGTACTTTATGCGAACCGTCACCGTCTGATCTCTTCGACTCATTCAGCTTACACGTACGTACGACGAAAATAAATTCTATGCAACTATTGGATAATTTTAATAACAGTCAATTAAACAGCCGTAATAATAGTAATAAATTTTACGATCTATTATGCGAGTGAGCATTTTCATTTTCAATTTTATATATTTCCGTGACCTCGCACCTTCGGGCTTTTTTTTATCTTCGCGAAGCGTAAGCATTCAAAACATTTTTCACCGCGTCTCGCTCCATGGTCTCGCTCGGACTTTAGTAGGTCAGGTATAGATTTACGTTATTGAAATTCGTAAAATATCTCTCGATGCAGAGAGCCGAGGCTCTGAACGTCTTTTCGTACACGAGATAATATTACCGACAAGGCCAGACTCGAGCGGGCACATCACAATATTCTACAGTTTTTCGAGTGTGCCCCTACAAATGGATTCGAGCATTCGAATGTGAATGAATAAAGACAGGAGAGACATTTGCCTTTATTGAATGCAAATCGTATTACCGGTTAGGCTTTGCCTAAAATCGAAATATACCAGCTGAGCTAAGCGTGCGATTGTTAAAATGCGGATTATTGTTTACATTGTGCTGACGGCGATAAACAGCCGAAAATTCTTTATTTCGGCAAGCAATTACAGCGGAGATTGCTTTTACGTGTAAGGATAATGCGTTATTCGCGGTACCCGATGATAACGATACTAATAGTCAAACAAAGTACCGTCGGCATCTGGTATTTACAAATCGCCGTGGAACCCCAAGAAAAATCTTTATTTTAATTACGAAATTTCCGCCGAATTAAATATACGATGAAATTATCTCTATTATCAGATAGAATAATAAAAATTATATTAATCGTCCTAGCTGAATAAAATGGATGGCAGGATGTAGCTCCGACTAAATAATGAAATCGGTTAATATACTTTCCGTAAATGTAATTAAGCCAGTCCACTGTTAAATAAATTCCAATACGTAAGTATTTCAAATGTTATTCTGTGACTGATCATTGACATGATAAATATGTGACTTATGGAGTTGTAAAGAATTTATTCGAACTTGATAAACAAGTCGTTTCGTTAACTATTTAGCGATTTTGATCAATTTTTACGATAAATCAAGATTTTGAAATCTGCACATTCTATTTTATCTAAATTTACCGACAGTAAAATCCAAGCTGTATTATCTAATTTTTCTTTCTTGTTTTATAAGCCCTGCACTACATATTAACGTATCGACGACTGCTCGGAATTATTTGCGTGTAAGAGATTACAGGAAAATGTATTAGAGATAAAAGCCAAATCCTTTGTTACGAGCAGCCAATGTAATATTGGATAATTCTATGAATTTATCAATTTAGTCGATTGGGAAATATTCTAATGAAAATTAGAAATAAAAAAAAAAAAAAAAATAAAAAAAAAAGCTTAAATTTCAGCGAATAAACGTATGTGCCCCTCATTGCGACAAGCGAGCAATTACTTTACATTCGTAAATCTAAACTCTGAAAATCAATATTCAGCTTTACGCGGGCATTATCGTGCCGATTTGATCGAATTGAAGAAGATTAATGAAGCTAGAAAGGATGCATTGAATGGACTTGCTCAGTGAGCTTCGCCAACAATGCAATAAATCACTTTATCGATGCAACGCAACACCCACATTCGATTTGTTTGTATTTATGCGCAGACAATGGACGTAAGCGAAAATTCTTTATAATGCTCGAATCACGAAGTCGGTTCAAGGACGAATCCTTCAGTTCCGGTGCCTGTCCCGATACGCAAGGGCGCGCTTTGTTTTTACGGGGTGGCCGCGATGGAGGAGGAGGGGCGGTTGGGGGGGGTGGATGGGGCAATGTGTGTTTTGCAAGGCTTAGGACTATTTTGAAACGTTAATCGCACGTTCCATGATTTCCCGTCCGTAGATTTATGTCTCGCAACGAATTTGTAATAAAACATAAATCTTTTAGCATTTGTTCAATTACTTTATCTGCCCACAAATCCTAATTACAGCTTTAAGAGCGCTCCTATTAAGATTATAAAGGAATGCCTATAAATAAGATATTCCGATAATTAATTTCCTTTCAGCTCGTACTCGACAAAGCTTAACATTGATTTTTCATAATTACCGATCAATATGAAAATATTCAAAACGCATTCAAATGTTCCCTGCCTATTATTTGTATTGAGAATTTGAATTTTAAATTTCCTCCTCAAAAACCAATAGTTTTATTTAAGGATGACTGGTCTCCAACAAGCGCACATCACCAATTTTAACTCTAACCAATACTAATTCATTTTTATGAATAAAATTAATCCGTTTTTATGATTAGTGCAAGATTTACATAGACGTTTGCGTATTAACAATGCGCGTGTATGAGCCTTGCTGCTGTAATTATGCTTTGCAAAATAGATTTTCGTTGATTAAAATATAGAAGCTTAGATGACCCAAATCTGATTACGTGCTCGGTACATTGCAAAATTTGCGCGTAATTATAGTTATTAAAAAAGTAGTCGTAAAGATTATTGAGAGTCAAGTTTGGAGTGAAAATTTCGTAAACCTGTCGGGATGCGAAATATAAAATTTGAATTTTTTTATTTTTTAAGACTTTTTATGCGTACTTTTATTAAGGCCCTTGGGATCATTGTAAAGGAGAACGAGGAGGAAATTTAAGCCAATCCTTTCTACTCTCATAAAAAAATACGCGCGTTAAAAACTTTTAAGGTGATTCAATTGTGTTGAATATTTCATTGGTTTCCGAGTAATGAAATTGAGATTCAAAGCTTTTATCGGCTATTTCTTAAAAGTAAAAGCCAAACTAAAATCAAAGGCTAAAATATAAAATAAAACAAAATAAAAGGAAATGAAATGAAATAAAATAAAATAAGGTAAAGTAAAGTAAAATAAAATAATAATGATAATAATAAACAGCGGCTGATTTTTAAATTAGCATAAATTTACTCATCGATGGTAAACGTGATTTCACCGCTGACTATTTTTACCGAAATATCATAAAATCCCTGCTCAAGGACACGCTGCATCGGCACTTCCGGCATCTGAGCAGAGATTTCATTCGCATTTTTATAGAGAATCTTACTCGTGACTAGCAGGGAGACTAGCGCATTTCAAATAAATATGACTCTCGTATGAATGAATCACGGCCTGTGAATGAAAAGGAAGGATCGCGAGCCGTTTTTGTTTAACGGATAGCTAAGCTAAGTTGTTGCTTAGCTGCTTGCTATCCGTCGCTTCGTCTCAGCTAATCAATAAGAAAAGTTGACACCTTCGCCTAGGCTCCCGACACTTTATTATTATCGTTCGACTTCCTTTCTTTGTACCCTCTCACCGCCACCCCCCGGCCCGGCCCGGCCCGGCCCCGCCCCACGCCACCGCCCAACCAGCGGTGAACCCCGCTCGATAAAAAGCCGACTCGAGCTCGAGCCGCCGCGTGTAGCAATGTCAGCTCTCTGTACTCCCCTTGATTCGGCTAATTGAAAATGCCGGAAGTGCAAGAAAAAGTCGCAGCCGATGCGCGCTGAGGTGGTATGAGGTGGTACGAGGTGGTATGAGGTGGTACGAGGTGGGAGAGGCGAGGCGGCGGATGAGAGCCTAAGAAAATTGATCGGGAGCCTGGAATTTCGATGGAAGTATGCCAGGCTCGACATACTTGTTAGAATTAATGTTCGGTATCCGAGGGGGAGATGAGATACGTACATTGAACCGTTAAAGACGGACTTTTGTTTAAGGATATTTGTTCTCACACCGTATAAAAGAGCATGAGTTTGAAAAACGGTACTCTGGTCGTGACCATAAGTATAAGTGCAGCCTTTGACAGAACGCATCTCTGCAACTCATTAGTTCTAATTGTTAAGTGTCCGAGCCCTCTCGACCCCCCCCCTCTTCTGCCCACCACTCCGCCCCATCTACACGTCCCGCTACGTGCGCGCAATCTACGGGGAAATTTTTAACGAGCGCCCGTAGCTGCGGGTGAAAGGGTGAATCGAACGTACGCGAATTTATGTCTCGGCGCACTCGACACGAATAATCTGCTCTTAAAGGTTGCAATTTCAGGGTGAGTCACGTCTCTGGCCCTGGGCATTGTTCGGCTTTATTCGTGTAACAAATGCTCCTTCCCTCGGCCGAGTCGGCCAATACACGCGGTGCGAATGAATGCATCATTTATAATGCGCGCATTGAAAGCCATGCCCGCGAATAACGTAAATTGTCGCTTATAACACAAAGCCAACAACAAGTACCGGCGTTAGCTCGATTTAATTATTTTCTAGTAAGGATGTAAAAGGCCTCTTGCCCCGGGCCGGGTTAGCCGGTGGCCGGTGGCCGGTGGCCGGTGGAGGGGGGGGGGATGGCGGTAGGGGGAGGGTAGGGGGAGGGGTGGTTGGTAAGGATGGCGGGGGGGGGAGGTGGAGGTGGAGGCCGCGCTACGCGCAGGGAGACTAAGGAAGGCGCGGGAGCGTATATTGGCTGCCCGCCGTCCTAACAGAGCTATTAAAGCATTAAAGGTTCTTGAAGGCCGGCTGCTGTCATTGGAATTTGTCAAGAGGCTAGGAAAGGCCGAGGACACGTACGTAGCTCAACCATTGACTGCTGTCGCTACCTTACGCGGAGCGCTCATTAAAATTGAATAAATTTATGTGGGCTATAATACCGATATCCGAATGCCGCGCGCAGCCGACGAGCCGCTTTAACCTACAGCATTACGCGTCCATTAATTCCATAAGATTAAAAACAATAACTAACACTGAGATTATTATTATTATTATTATTATTATTATTATTATTATTATTAACAACGACGACGACGACGACGACGACGACGACGACGACGACGACGACGATAATGATAACGATAATGATAATGACAGTGATGGTAGGCGGCTGTAGATAGGGCCAGTGAGTGGACAGCGTACGCTGTTGCGCGGACGGTGGCGTGAAAGGGGGCCGAGGAGGTGGAGGGCGGAGGGTCAGAGCCGAAACGATGATCGTAGGCACCCGAGAGCGGAAAAGAAAGCGACTCTAGAGACGATTCGCCGTGGCTCGGGCCCAAAAGGAGTTTTATAAAATGTAAATGTAAAGCTTTCCGTTTAGCCAGCCGCTGTTCTGCCAATCACGATCCGGTATATTACATTGCGGAACCCGTAGCACAAATCCGAACGAATGGGACTTATTATCGGCGGATGACTCCACAAGAATCGCAAAGCGGCGCTCGGAGGAAAAAGCGGAGCCGATCGATAGGGATCTAGGGACTCGTCATCGGTCCGCGAGCGGCATCGCGCGACCGGCCCCCATCCTACCCACCGACACCGACAGCACCACCTTTTCCTCCGCGCTCTTGTAATCCTCCCCCGTGCGCTTGGCAGTAGTCAGCTTACCGATTGGCGCCCTCGGCCGGTCCTCCCTCGCTTCCGGTCCCCGGCGAGCGGCGCACCCCGCGCACTCTCACTCAGGCACAATAACAGACAGATAGAACGAGAGAGAGAGAGAGAGAGAGAGAGAGAGAGAGAGAGAGAGCGAGTGATCGAGCGGGAGGGTAGGAGCCGGAGCGGGCAGCAGCTCGCCGGGGTCTCCGTCTCTTCCAGGACCAGGGCACGCGAGAGCTGTCGGGGCTGTCCTCGGGGGTTGTTCTCAGGGGCTGTTCACGGGGTCTCCGATGGACCGAGCCGACCACGAGAGGTGCGCACCTTGGGTGTAGACAGGGCCGTATATGGCGCGGCGCGGAGCGGCGCAGACGACTTGCACTACCCACCGCCAAGTTGAAAGTCTGGGTCAGTGCTCGAGGTAGAAAAGTCGACGGTGGCTACGACTGCGGTGGTGGTGGCGGTGGTGGTGGCGGTGGTGGTGACGGCGGCTCCTCCCGTTGCCGCCGCCGTTGTTGCTCCTGCTGCCGCTGCCGTTGACGCTTTTACTTTGACGGATACAGCGACGGGGACGGAACTCCTCGCGACTCGAGTGAATTTCTCGGATTGTCTCGTGGCCACGGCGCGAAATGACTCTTTCCTTTGCGCGCGCTCGGCTCTCGGTCCGTCCGCGACTCTCTCGGTCCGATGGGGGGAGAGGCCTGGGGGCCGTGCGGGGTCCGCGACCAGGGCGGGGGCGAGGGAAGGCTGCCACTAGCGAGATTCGCTCTTGCGTCCGGTTCCCTCCCTCCCATCCCAACTCTCTCTCTCTCTCTCTCTCTCTCTCACTCTCTCACTCTCTCACTCTCTCTCTCGTTTTCGCTCTCGCTCTGGTCCGCTCGGTGGCTCAGTGGCTTGATGGCTCGCTCGCTCGCTCGCTCGCTCGCTCACTCGCTTGCTCGTTCGCTATCTCTAGAGCTGCGCGCGTGTACCTACGCCCGCTGGGCGTCCCGGGCGGCGCTTTTTGCCGCCTGCGCCTTAATCGGGCTTTTCACGCGCGAGGGAGCGCTGGAATGCGCAGGAGATGCGGCTCGCGTGCGTATGTAAAGTAGCCACGGCCGAGGAAACGTGAGAGTCTCCCCGCGGCAGACGAGCGGCGGTCGGCCCTCGAGGCCGCGCTTTCGCGACGTCGTCCTTCGAAGCCGCGGCGCTCGGAATACGCATCGCGTGCTCGCACAATGCGAGGAATGCGCGCCGAGACGCCAAGACGCCACCACCGCCTCTTTTTATACCTCGAAAGCATGCTTTCCTTTTGTGTGTATGTGTGTTTGTGTGTGTGTGAGAGAGAGAGAGAGAGAGAGAGAGAGACCCTTGCGACTCCAACGTCCCTCGACTTTTCATTGTCCTGGTCCTTGTCTACCCTTCCTCTCTCTCTCTTTCTCTCCCCGCCCCTCTCTCATTCTCTATACCCCTCCCTCCCAACACATTTTATCCTCTTTCCTATTTTTCATTAGTTCACTGCCATATCCATCCTCCCCCAATACGAAGCCTCTTCATATTAATATCCGCTACTCCGGCTCCGGCTCCGGCTCCGGCTCTGGCTTCGGCTAGTCGTCCTTATCTACGTATGCGTTGAGTAACGCCTGCATCTAATAAAAACTCAATTGCGCATGGGAAAGTCTGAGGCAGGAAACTCATCGGGATTATATGCGAGTACGTTCATTATAACTTATTGGCGGTATACCTTGCCTAATGTGCAATTATCTTTAAATTCAGAGTTTTTCAGAGCCCCAACCAAATGAGATTAAATATTTTTAAGAAAATCTAAGCTTCTCATTCGCGACTATGCGTATTGAATTTAACGTAACGCAAGTGAAAATATTACGCATATTTAGACCAATAATTACCTTTATAAAAATACCCTAATTGCCGCTCATTACTAACAAATTACAAATCCAGGGGATATTTGATAGTGGAAAGCTCTCTAATGTGGTATACATAGTTGCTTACGGTATTACTAGAGTTACAGAAACGTTAATATCTTCATTAATAGATATGCTCTAGCTTATGCAGCGAATAATAAATAAATTAAATGAATAGAAATGGAAAGTCGGGATAATGCGCAGACTATTGGCGAAACGGTTTATATCATCGAAAATTAAGTAAATCACTAATTAAAATTAATAAAGTTGGCCTTAAATTTATTGCTTTAGCTTTCGCCATATTTCTGGACTTTAGTAACGTAATAACAAGTACGCGCGAAATAGTTAAATAAATCGATAAATATTCCCCGCTTTTTTATGCCTTTAACTTTCCATTTCACGATTGGTATCGATAATCTTTCAATGTTCAATGCGAAATCATTTTTAAGTCACTTTTCCTTCTACGCAAGGCGTCTGCGTACTTTTATTCAATCATTTAGAAAATTCTACGGTTCGCCAAGTCTCTGCATTTATTTTTAAAGGCAATGAAAATCTTCGTAGAATAAAACATTTTCTACAGCCACGTGGGTACTTTAAGAATATAGACTTGGCTTTTGTTTAGGAATAAAATAAATTAGAGATTAAACGTTCGCGGATTTCGTAGCTAAAGTAGGGGAGAAGTTGCGCCATTACGGATCTAATCTTTGAAATATTTATTCACTAATCGTATGTTAATACGTAAAAATCTGCATGAAAGGTATAGATTACGAATACTTTAAATGTAATATAAGATCGAAATTTATTGGAACAAATGACTAATTACGAAGCCGTTTATAATTATTATTTATAGATTTCGTTTAAATTTAAAGCTAAACTGACCGACTGGAATAAAAATAATATTATTTTATGTAAATTTATTGATTCAAGAGCATAGTAACGAAAGAACGAGCGGAGAAACATGAATCAATGGGCCAATATTGAATGCCAACGTCAATGGTGTACCATTGACTCAATTATGTACTTCTAACAAATAATTTGAAATGAAACATTACTGAAATTAGCCTAATAATACTGAATATGTGAGCACGAAACGTCCGACCGGTGCCGCTTCCGCACCCTCGCAGCCAGAAAAATAAATAATAAAATAAATAAATAAATAAATAAATAAATAAAAGTATAAATAAAAGTGAAAGGAGAAGAAAATAAAGTAAGGAAAGAAAGAAAGAAAGAAAGAAAAGACTTACTTTTGGAAGGAGAGTCTGAGGAAGTAATCGGGCACCGTTATAGAAAAGAAAATTTCCACCTGGGCATGGACGAGTGCGTATTCCTTTGAGCGATCCTAGAAGGCGATCGGGGGAACGGTACCCGAGTGGCATTCGGGTGGAGTTCCCGGAAGGGCTTAAGCGCCGGTATCATCGGCCGAAAAAGAAAAAAAAATTTTGGGAAAAGCGAGGAAAATGCACACCGTTGTTCCGTCTTCCCTCGACTTCCTCGATGTCCCTCGGTCAGCTCTCTTGTTCTAGGCTCGGAGGTCCCACGCAGGATCCGGTTCTTCCAACACTGGACGACTGAACGCGCGCACCGAGTCGCCGAGGAGGGACGAGGAGTGGGAACGTGGTCGGTGCTGTTGTTAAAGCTGCTGCTGCTGTTGCTGCTGCTGCTGCTGCTGCTGCTGCTGCTGCTGCTGCTGCTGCTGCCGCTGCTGCTGCTGCTGCTACTGCCGCCACCGCCACCGCCACCACCACCACCACCGCGACCGCGACCGCCACCGTCGAAGCGGACGGGGCGAGGGTGTTCCGGTTGGGCCCCCGAGGCGAGCGAGTCGGGCCTCGGGGAGCCGGGAGGACCTAAACGTAAACGCTCGGCCCGGCTTTTCCGTAAGAGCGTGGCCGGCCCCTCGATTCCAACGGCGGTCCCCGAACGATGGACTAACCTACACCGACTTTATTATATACCGCTAAGTCGCGCCCTCGACGGGCCACACTTTACGGTAACGAAGACTCCTGATTATCATGCGAATGAATAAAGAGGCTGCTTATGCTAATTCGAGCGGCGTATTGCGGGCCATTGTCTCGCCTGCGCATCACGACTTTCTACGCTAATTATCCTACGGGGATCTGCGCGAAACCCGATAGCAGCCCCTCTCCCCGTGGCCGCTTCCTCCCGCTTATTCTAATATATCGGCCCTGCCCGAAACTCGCGTCCCAACCATCCCGGAGCCAGACTCCGGCGACTACTACTTCCTCTGCTCGCGTGTTGTGACTCGGCACTTCCTTCGCTTCTTTCGCTTCCTTCGCTTCCTTCGCTTCCTCCGCCTCCCTCCGCTCCCTCCGCTCCGTCTTATCAGGATCAATGAACGACGAACCTTCCCAGTTACAAATCAATTTTTTTCCCCCTAGTTTATTTGATTTTTTTCTCGTTTCTTTCTTTCTTTCTTTCTTTCTTTTTGTTTTTATTTACTCACATATTACAAACGGTAATACAAATGCATTAATAAAAAAAAAAAAAAAACAAAACTGGCTTTAAATTAGATAAGATAGATAGCTTGTGTATAAATTAAAACGTTCATTTGCCGGCGGCCCTGTTATTGTATACGGAATCAACGTTTCAATCAAACGGTTTTCAGCGGATCCTCGTCTTCCTTGGACACGCTTATGGCGACTGCATTTTTCAACAAGCCAGTCAATTGCCGGGCGAATACATCCTTTAAAAATCCCCGCTCCGAATCAGAATGATTCGTCAAAATGACGTTGGTACCTTTGTGAACGGCGTCGAGGATATCGTGATGCAACATTTCGCCGGTCACGTACAGATCGGCCGATAATCCCTTCAGTACGGAAGTTCCAGATCCAGCACATAAACCGACTTTCCTTATGTATCCGTCTGTTGAAAATATATAACGAATCTTATTCAATGATTTCAGTTCAAAAGTACTAGATTTTGGTATTGCATTTTTCATTAGCTTTAACATCATTAGACGGACGTTTAACTCTTCAGTATTTTATTTTTACATGCACGCAGATGTCTTTTAACGATATTCTACTATCAATCGATTATAGGCTTTAATGTATATAATCACTAATGAGTCAGATTTTAATTAACATTATTAGTTGTCGACTTAGCCATTCGCATACAATATTACTACTCATAACATCATTTTCCCCGTGTCAGAACTTTATTTTAATGTAATGCTCATTGTGTACTGTAGATTTATGTGACGCTCAAAAAAAAAAAGAAAAGAAAAGAAAAGAAAAGAAAAGACTAACGCTCAAATAAAATTTAAATAAATATAATTTCTCAAAAACTATTAATATTTTTACTGGCAATATAAACAACAATTGACTATAATTATGTTAAGTTACATTTAAGAAATGTATTATATTCTACGTGAATGAATCAACGATTTATTACGCGAGTAAGTAATGTGCCGTCGGTAAGAAAACTGTCCTGCTTTAATTATCTTACGACAATCCGATTAGTATATAAATTAAATATTAAATTCGGTCAATGAGGCCGATCGTAATTTATTCGGGAAACAATATTTCTTGCAAAATGAGAATATTTTAATTTTCATTTCAGCGGAATAGAACCTAATAAATATAACTAATAAAACCTTTGTTCAAACGCTCATTGTTATATACTGAAAAAATGAAGAATGAATGTAAATAAAATGTGATTTATTTTGTGTTCGTTTGTTGTTGTTGTTGTTGTTGTTGTTGTTGTTGTTGTTTTGTTCTAATTTCCATTATAGTGCAAAAATGTTAAAAACCTTAATGTAATCAATGGATTAGTGGAATGTATGAAATCAATGTATTTAAATGGCCAGCTTACTTGAATTTACAGCCCGTGCTAAGCGAACGTAATTAAGTCCCGTGCGATATTTAATTAGTTCCACTGCATTATCGATTGTAATTTTTTTCTCCAAGACACAGTATCTGCCCATGCCATTACGTGGATCCTCTCCTGACTCTATTGGATAACTTTCTTTGACATCAAAAGCAGAAGCCAACCAGTCATTGACTCCACCTTGAATGGAGTCAAAGGATGTGTGTGGGGAATATAAAGCTATTTTATTTTCTAGACATTTCGCCACAATACGCTCCTACAAGTAAATAACATTAATCGTAAAAGAGCATTTATTATTCAAACAAAGAATTATATGCCTACTTTATAAACACGTTATTATCTTCGATTGTTATACATCTTCATTCAAATTATCCTTCATTTCAAATCAAATAAAAATTAACGAATATTGCATTATATGCTTAGATATACTACTTGGTTACACTTATAAAATCACTTAGAAGGCGTACTCTTGCAGATTCAAAATTCTTAAAATACGTGCTCTGAGGGAGAATTTCAGAAAACATAAATCTTTGCTATTTTTATTAATCGAACTAAATACATTATTGAGGATTTTAAAGCCATTTTTATTCTATTCCATCTTACACAAAAAAAAAATTTTATTTTCTTAATAAATGTAGTAAACGATATAAAAGAAAACATATTTTTAATTCTTCGACTCGAATGTACAATATTTCGTTTACATTTATTTACTTGTCAATGTTTATTATATCAACAAAACTTTTTTTTCTGTAAGATCGTGTATAATAATTCAGATTCGATTTTTTTCACGAAAATAAAGTCAAAGTATTTGTGTTGACAATTATATTGAACGTAAATTTCAAAAAGAATAAAAAAATTATTGTTTGTAGAAAATTTATTGATTCAGAAATTAACCGATTTGTTTAAACAAAAAAAAAACAAACAAAAAAAAATAAAAAATTAAATAACAGTTAAAGTAAGAATGTTATCAAAGACAGTAAATTTAATGCAAAATTTCATTATATATGTCATTTTGGGCTATTCTAGATCTTTTTATACATTACTGAATCGACGAATAAATCCCACCTATACCCCTTACTATACACTTAAAATTTAATTCATATTTATTTCTTTATACGATCCCGAAACTTAAAAAGAACTCAATACTCAGTAAAAATATAAAAAGCAATATAAAAATTAAATTTTCAGTTTAAAAACGTTATTGTTAAATTAATCATCACAAATCACAAAATTACAATCATCGCAAAGAATTATTATTTCATGAATCACGAGGAAATAAATGTAATTAAAATTTGTATCAGCAAATGTATTATAAGTTAAATTTGTTGTTTTTATAAATCGAACAATATGTGCTGTTAATGATAGATATTTGAAAAAGTTTAAATAAATACTTATTTAGCATAGAGTACAATAATAATTGTTGTTATTTACTGACTTGAATTTAAGATAAATTTATATGTTAAATTCATACGAATTTGTTGACGCGTTAAAAAAAATTTAAACTCATTTACTATAATGTACCTTCCATGTATTGGTAGTTATCCTCTTTAAAGCATTAAATATTGGTGGATGATACGAGATAATCATATCAGCTTGAACATCGACCGCCTCTTGCATGACCTTTTCTGTCAAATCATTTGTTAATAATATATGAGAAATGTTCTTTGGCTCTGTAGGTTCAATAAGTAATCCCACATTGTCCCATGATGCAGCAAGCTTAGTACTTGCATAAGAATTAATTGAATCAATAACTTCCCTTAGTTTCAATCCTTCACTATTAATTAATGTAGAGGTATTCATGTTGTAAGTTACATACAATTTCTGTATAAGCTTCTGTCTATTTTGAATTTTATTAACTGATTTCAGATCTCTGAATAAGATTCCAAACATTTATTAAGTTCCTTGAAAACAAAAAAAAAAAAAAAAAAACAAAAGTAAAGGTTACTATAATTTTTTTTTTTCATAATAATTAATGACATAGCATTTGAATATAGCTTTTTAACAGATACATATAGTTTATAAAAAGTTAAATGAGGACAAGGAAATTTTATGAAATAAAATAAAAGTTAGTTTTTTAAAAAATAACAATAAAAGTATATATTTTTTTTTATAACATACAGAATTTGTACATAATTTAATCATTGTAACTCCAAACTTTTACAGTTCCATCATCACTTGCTGATACTATTAACCCTGGTATACTTGGGTTCCATTGCGAACAGTTGACATCTTGAGTGTGTGCATTTTCCATACTGCATACTAAAGTAAATGTCGGCTCGTGAACATCAGAATCATTTTCCTCACGAAATACCCTTATTATATCATCTCCACAAGCTGTAACAATTAAACCGGTTTTTTTACACCAATCCACATCATAAATAGTTCTGGTATGATATCCGGACAATGTGCAAATGCATTTCCAAACTGGCTGATTTTCTGGTGTCGGTATACCCCTTTCATTATCAGGTTTATATTGTTGCCATATTTTCAAAGTTTTGTCATCGCTGCAGCTCACTAATCTATCCCCTGTTTTATCAAAAGATAAACTCCAAACAGTCGATGTATGGGATGCAAGACTTGATGTACAATTCCAATGATTAGTACTTGAATCTTCGTCAAAAATCTTAATGCTATTGTCATAACTTGCTGATGCAAGAATTAATTTATTCGGATGCCACTTTACCTATAATTATTAATAAAAAAAAGATTCAATATTTCTTTACCAAATTATACTATTTCTACAATTTTCAAATCAATTGAACTGTTCATTTATTGTAATCAAAATAATAGTTTAAGTAACCAAATAATAGATACCTTCTTTACGTCATGGGAATGTGCATTTATAACATCGTCACAATCATACTCGTCATCAACAATACTCCAAACCCACACAGATTTATCACGACTGCAAGTTGCTAAATAATTACCACAAACAGACCAACTAACACTTTTGACTTCATTTTCATGACCCTCTAAAGTTGTGTTACACTGAAACTGCCCGGATTTCTGGTCCCAAATTGCTACAGTAGCATCAAAACTTGCAGATGCAATATAATTGCCACAAGGAGACCAGGATACTTCCCTTATAGTTCTTGTGTGTCCCTCCGTTAATATGGTTTTAATAACCCATTTTGATTTATCACGTGTCCAAATTCTAATTGTTTTATCCTCGCCACAGGATGCTATCGATTCACCCGAAGGATGCCAGCAAACATTCCAAACTCTCCCTTTGTGTCCAACCAAGTTTTGTTGTAATTCCAGCAAACCCATTTTATCTGAAACATTGAGTACTTTGTTTTACGAACCTTGGCTGAGAGACAAAGTGAAAATGGAATGTTTGCATTAAATAAAATATCGTACTTTAAAACATTACATACAAAGTGTAAGAAAGCCACGAATGTTTAAGTAACGTCAGAAAATGTTTATGTTTATTTTATTTGAAAAAAATCTTTATGTAATCGTGAAATACACTTGTACATGTTTAGATATAATTCGAATATTATTATTTCAATTAAGAAACAATTCGATTGTATTTTGTATACATCTGCGACAGAAAATAAAAAAATGTTATCGTAGATAATAATGAAAATAAAATGGCACAATTAAAAAGAAGCATTGTCAAAGATATAAATTCCACCAAAATAAATATAAAACCGAATGGTTTTTAGGTTATGATTAAAGACGTGAGACTTACGCAAAAGGATTCCAATAAAATGGAATACAGTGTTTTAGTTTCTTAAAATAGGCCCCACATCCGAAAGAGTATGACGCTCTAGTAATAGGAATATGCGGCAATCATAGACGAATTGATCGGCCCATAATTGTGCGTTGAAGTGCAGGTCGATGAAGATAAGAAGGAGTAATTGGTATGACGTTAAAGTGAATTTGATTGTGTCGCAGAAGGAGGACGAGAAATGGTAATTTGTTATGCGGTATCTGACCGATTCCGAGCGCTTCATTCAAATATCTGGATTGTCAGATCGAGAAAATAGAAAAGCACCGATTCGAAAGGAACGTGGGGCGTTCTATTATTCATTCGATCCACAAAATACGACAGATAAGGGAAACGAATTAACAACGATCGACAAATAGATCGTGAAATCGAAGATTATTAATTACTCTTATACAACGCGTGTGCTTTTTGCAGTCAAGTACCTGGTTAAAATGGTTAAAGGAGCCGGACCGAATGTTTCTTCAAATATTGAGAATTAAAGTGCTAATGTTAATGGAGCTTATCGTGCCTTGGTCACTGGATGAAAAGATAAAGGGTCAGAGCGAGGATTCGCTTGATAAATAGCAAATACGTAAGGGATAGGGGTCTTTCGACCCAAAAAAACTGGTGCTAAATTGATTTCGTATGCTTTTTAGCATACGACCGGCGGCTGTCCTTCGTAGATTTCGTTGACTTCGTAAGGATTATTTAAGATTTAAGGGAAGGATTTGACGGGAAGCGATGAAGAGTGCACGTAGCGAGTGTCGGGGTCGGCTCAGGTAAATCAGCCGGAACGTGCGCGGAAGTTGGTGAGTCGCAGTCGGTAAGGCAGATGTCTGCTGACCAGTAGTCGCACGTGGTTCGATCGAGCCGAGGAAGGAAATAAGGATGCGTGGGGCGGGCTGACGGCTCCGACGGAGATCGAGCCCCCGTCGATGATGAGCCGCGCCCTTCCTTTGAGCGATCGGAGGAGCCCCGGGTAGCGCGGCCGGAAGACTATTCTCAACAATCATCAGTCGGTGATTGTTCGTCGAGTGAGTCTCATCGGCTGTTGGCCGTTCCCCTCAGGATCAGCTGATGCGCGATAGATCTCGATTGAAGAAGGCGCCGAAGTCCGGACTGAAGGACGAGGGGGAGGCAACTTAAGTGCCGATAAGTCAAGGCGCCGCTATTCCCAGCCGAGGGAAGCCCGCTTACCTCGACATCACAGCGAATTCGCCCCACCTCAGGGTATATCCAATTAATTCATCCTAAGTCTCTCTACTCTATAATCCTATTTCTGGGCGTGCGCAAGCTTCCTCTACCACCACGAGTACCTTCAGTTCATTCAAAAATATTTATAACCTAACGTTTCATCCTTCGCTCGTTGAATTTACAAAGCTAAAGCATCCCCGGGGATACAAACGTTTTAAGGCTAACTGTGCTATACGGCCTCTCCCGTATTTACTAATTCGGTAGCCATTAATAAGAAAAGTCGTTAGTCATGAAGGAGACTAGGGATATACAAATATTGTGGCTACTTGTAATGGGATCTCGACAGTCAAGTTTCCCAATACCGATTCGCATTTCTAATCTGGCATTAGTTCACCCTTGCATGAAGCACGTACGCATACAGTAACTTAACTGGGGAATCTTGCCTTTCACTACCACGATGATAATTCAAGGCTTTTCTAAAATACAAATATTATTTCGGGATGTTATTTTAATCCTCTACGTACTGCAAGTCCATGACAGCTTGCAGTAATTTGAAAAGTACATAAAAGCTTCCATGTTTTATAAAGAGCGAGGACATCAGTAGGAGGAGGAGGAGAGAGAGAGAGAGAGAGAGAGATAACAAAGCAGACGACGGGGTGGGACGAAGTCATCGTAACGAAGCTCGTATTTCGCTTGGATGTACAGATTGATATTACGACTGGACTCTCCACCCCACCCCCTTTACTCTCTATCTATCTTTCTCTCTTTCATTGTAATTCGATTTTAAGGGACAGTGACAGTCGGCATTCTCCTTGCGCTTATACACCAGCTCGTAGCCCCACGAAATTCTTAGGTAGCTCGTTAATTTTGAAAACCTTTAATTGGATTAACTTACATCACCGCCAATTACATTGTTAGTGCTTTTACTTCGTCTGAGGCGGCCGTACTGGACAAATTACTTAATTTTCTTTACGGAAAACTGACAGTGACTCCTGAATGTTAGTTATGTCTTCATTTCGACCGAGTATGCCGTTTTGAATAGCATAATGAGCTTTAAACAGATTTCTGTATAGATTATAAAGTTAAAAAGTTCTTTGCTTATTAACTCTCTTTCACGGAACGTAATTGAATAATTATAATCTACATTGGATGATACCTTCGAAGATTTTAATACAAATTATTATTATAAAATTATGCATGTACTATTTTATGAATTTTTTAAGCGATTTAAATTTCTTATTGGATTTGGTATTTTATTTAATTATTTATTTATTTTCTCACGTGTATTGTTTTCATATCATAATGACGATGAATCTTATAATTTTTTAATTATTTACATTATTAAATGAATGTTATTCTTGAGAACTGTTTTACATGTCGTGCTTATATTTCTTAAAAAGACATGTAAGAATTATTATTATCTTCATTATTAATTAGAGTATCTCAAATTTCTTCTTATTATATAAAAAATGTTTTGTTTTAAATTATTTTATTAAATTTTATTTGATTTTTCCACGCGCATGCATGTATAATAATATATCACTTCGCCTATTAAAAAATAGTAGTCTTTTTAGATTGCGAAATAATGGAGGGACGCGTTACGTATATATTTTGTAGGACAAGAACTGCATCATGAATTATGCCGTTATAATATTCCTAGCATTTCTACGTATTTAACATATAATGTTTCACAGTGATACGAGCAAGAAATATGTTTGATGGAGAAAAGGCAACAGAACGTGATACTGCTTTTTTTTCTTTTTTTTCTTTATATAATACTTTATTAACTGCTTAATTTAATAAATTAATTAAAATAATTTTTGCCAATTACATGTATTTAAATAATTTAAAATCGAGCCAATTTTTTAATTATTATTTGTTAATTCAAATGTTGATTAAAATCAAATAATATTAAAAACATATAGATTAATAGTTCAATGCAAGTTGTTGTTCAAAGTTCTTTGATTGAGAAATATAAACTTCTTTTTTCATATAAATAATTCAGAAGTCTATTTATATATAATTTATTTGTGTTAAAAATTATAATTTAGTGTACATGAATTCCGTGTATATGAATAAAAAAAGACTCTAACGAATGATAGCGTTTTATTTAAAAATTTATAATTCCGAATTTATAAAGAAATATTTATTTCAATTTTCATTAAGAAAGCATACTAGGATGGCTAGTTTGAACAGTTACTTAAGAATATTTAAATTTGAAGAGCGAATATAAAACGCACAATCCAAGGATCGTAATTTTTAAAAATTACAGCGTATGGGTGATTTTTTTATCAGATAGAAGATTTTGAGGTTAGAATTTTGATTACCGTATAGTCGATTCGTCATATTAAAGTACCGCAGTATTTTTTTACTTCCTGAAGCATCTTGGCCATCCGAAAGAATTTAATTTGCTAGAAAATAAGGATACGCTTTAAGGAACAATGACGACATGCCGAACTGAAAGAATGCATTAAAGAGTCCGAAGCTATTGTACGGAAGTGTTGGCCCGTATTATTAAGGCCAATGGGTGACCACATTAAGGAAAGATAACTGGATATTAATTTCTTTATGGTTCGCAAAGTATCGTCAGATCAGGACATCCGTTATAAATTCGGCCTTACTTTGTACGGTCGCAAATAACGTACATCGAATGTCTTAGATAATTCTGGTCTCGGCGTTGGAGGCGTACTTGCTTAATCCTAGCATAATATTATCCATCCAACAGCACCTGGTTCACCATCATCATGGGCTGCAGCGCTTTTAAACTACTGTGGATTTAAGAATTTGTCAGATTAGCCAGACTAGCCGGACTAGGCAGACAGAATAACTTCGCTGAAATCGATCGAAGCTCGAGTCCCGATATCGTGCTTCTAAGAAAATCCCTCCCGTTACTAGTTGAAGATCAGTCGACAAATAACCTCGACTCTTTCTACAAATCGGCTCTTTTCCCCCAAGTCTCTGCTCCAAGGGAGAGCTACGTTATTTCCTATCCAGTCCCTGAAACACCTTCCTCGAGATATATCATAGTAAGTCTACGATTCGGAAAAACTTGTTCAGTACAAAAATTGTCGTCCTCTGATACATAAGAGTAGTACGGAGATGTTACTACTCAAATCCTTTGAAGAATACGAATAAGTGTAATTGATTAATATTTATTTAGGTATTTTATAAGCGTTACATGCAATTCGAGTAACCAATGCACTACATTGGCAAATGCATTGGCAAATATTCCTAAAATAATTGTAATATCATTTTTTTTTTTTTAATAACACCCCAACGCTCATTTGTTCATAATTTTTTCGTTTTATTTTTTTTTTGTGGAATGCAAGTAGGTCTTTCAAATATTTTCGTGACAATTTTCTTATAATTTCTGTTATTATTTCAAAGAAAATTGTTCTCTGTCCTCTGGACCAAAACTTTCCAAAATGACCACAAATTATTTTAAGACATTATGTTTGTAGATAATGGTGTTTAAAACCGGAAACGTTGGTTCATGGCTTTTTTTTGTTTTGTTTTTTTTTTGTTTTAAGCAAAAAGTATATGGTTAAATAGAACTTTTCTTATGTCTTGTTTCTTATGTCATTCTTGAAATGACACTGTAATTGTTTTAAAATCGCTGCCTTCAGATAATTATGCGCAATAAATAACGTGAAGAATGTAATGAGGCCGTATGTTTATATTGCGAAGGTTTCTACAATTTTCATTCATTATTTCGAATTCTGTTGTTTTGAATCGAAAACTTATATAATATTCGGTTTATTTGCCGCCTTTCCCGTGAAAATTAATGGCATTGTACAAATTATCTGATACTGTTTTAATTAATATAATCGTCTGTAACAATGTAAAGTAAAGATACAGTAGACAAATATTTGATTTTCATTAGAGGTAACGACCTATTCGAATGCCTTTGTTAATTAGCTTTAATGTAGGAATGAGCATGCATAATGAATACGTGTGATTTTAAATGTTTGATAAATGAACAAGTTAAATGCGCAGGCATTAACGAAATAAAAAGTAAACATTTGGACATGATGAATAAATAATATTATTTGTATTAGTAGAATATCAGAATAATGCCCAATGCGAATAATTGTTTTCGAAAAATTCGACGTATCTTATTAATGGCATAAAAAGGTTTTAATTGGACTCTCGGGGCCCGCAAACACATACAAAGTTGTCCGATCACTGCCGTTTCTGCCCGTATGGGATAAAATATTATTATTATTATTATTATTATTATTATTATTATTATTATTATTATTATTATTATTATTATTATTATTATGATGATGATGATGATGATAATAATAATGATAATAATAATAATAATAATAATAATAATGATAATAATGATAATGATAATGATAGAAATTGGGTGAGGACAGTCGAATGAGAAACCGTGTAGTCGTAAGGATGAGTGAAGCGACAGGTCAGGTCAGCAATTAAGGTGACGCGACGAATGGACAGCCGAGCGACGACCGGGAAACAAGGCCCGGAAGAACCATCGACGTTTGGACGTAGGAGAGGTCGTGGGCGAGGGTAGAAGAGGGGTCTACGCGCTACAGTCTCTGTAGCGTCGCAGTCGCCCGTGTGTGATAGTTAGATGAAGAATCTGAGAGGGAGACAGAGAGCGGGAGGAAAAGAGAGAGAGAGAGAGAGTGAGTTAGACTATGAGAAAGAGTTGGCGAAGTAGGAGGATGAGGAGGGGGAGTAGGAGGATGAGGAGGGGGAGTAGGAGGAGTAGGAGGGGGAGTAGGAGGAGGGCCACGGCCTTGGAAAATTCGGCGCGTGCCGGTGCTCAGTTTGGTTTCTACCCAGTACCGCGACGGACTTGGGCGCGTCGACGAGAGAAGCCCTGTGAGAAAAAGCCGCGGGAAAGTAAGGCACGCGGTATTACGGGCCAAGGGGTAAACGACGTCACGAGCACTTGTGTTGTTGTCTGCGCTCTCTCTCTCTCTCTCGCCGACACGGGGGAGAAAGACAGCCGCCCTTACCTGGAAGCGCTGAATTTCCCTGGAGATCAGGAATACACGGCATCTCAGGTGCCCTTTCAGTCTACCTCTTTTAATATTATACAAATCGCGTGCCCGAGCTCGAGTTCTCTGGTCGAAGAGCCACCCTGGGCCCTCTCAACGAACTTTTCCGTCCTTTCCTTCTCTGAAGTCGGGGCGTTTACTTCAATATCAAGCATTTATGGTTATGGTCTGCCTTCCCTCCTCTCGTCTGTAATTCATCAATTACGATTTAGCTCGGCCGGGCCCTGTAGCTTCTCTAGCTAATCTACCCTTTGACGTTTGCTGATCCAATGAGGTATCTCAGACTTCAAAAGCCCGACTAACTACCACCGTAAGAGTACATGCACAGTATATGTGCAGAGGACACGATGCTCGTGTGATGCACGCACTATTGCAAAAGTACGTTGTCGCTTAGCCGGCCGGTATATAATATATGAAAATAAATTCTTAAGCGACTGACAAGTGGCTTGTGAACGATAAATTCAACGTTACGGAAAGTTTTTACGAGCTAATGCATTAAAGCTTGTCGTAACTTCACCTATAGCGCTTCGACTATAGCGCCTAGACCTCATTATTTCCGCGGGCCAGAGAATAACTTCCATAACCAATGGCGGGCCTGGAACAAATCTTCAATGTAACGCATTTAACCAATTGAGCCAGACTTGCCAGACAATCGGTTGCGTGATCACAGGCGCCTCGTGTGTTCCATTGTTGCCTACCGAGCGACAGACTTTTAAAGAGCGACGCGAGCCAGGACTACGCGACTCTTTCCAGCCTCGGCGCCGGGCTCACGAGACTCGCGAGTCCTAGCCACAGCTCAGTCGACCTGGCAAGTCGGGAGGAACCAGGTACGCGACCAGGTGAGTAAGCCTACCGGGTGACCGAGGATGCCGAGTCGTTTTTTTTTTTTTTTTAAGTTCCCGGGGGACTTTGCCGTCATCCTGACCGGCGCCGGCGGCTCTTCGCGTCGATTCCTAAGTTCCTAAGGTCGAGCGCAGGAACACGACGTCGGGAAGTTTTTTGTTTTTGTCCAGACTCTCTCTCTCTCTCTCTCTCTCTCTCTCTCACTATCTCTCTCCTCCCTCTTTTGCGCTCTTAACATTCGTTCCCCGGGGATCATTGCCGCTCGTTCGGAAGGATGTCATTCTTCATTCCCTGCTCCCTGTCTACCTCGATACTTTTTTTTTTTTTTTTTTTTTTTTTTTGTCACACAATTAAGATTGCTAAGGTGGTTGGTTTATCTAGAAATATCGGCGCTATAGGAATAATTGTTAAAAACAAATATAAACTTATTGTTCCTTATTGACTTATCTTATCATATTTGTGATATTGTTTTAACGGGCTTCTCTTGGCTGACTTAAACTTAAATATAATGGAATAACGACAATCTACTTACTATACAGATATTACATATTTTCAGATAACGATTAATATCGTGTTTCTACTGTACCATATTTGTCGCATGGTAAATAGACAAGTGTAATAATGTTTTTAAGCTTCGAGCAGCCCGACACATGTCTTCATTGTTAATCATTACACGATGGGCGGATAATGGACGGGGCGGGGGGTGGGGGGGGGAAGAATGAAAATAATAATAAGATACGATCTGTTCTACATTACGTTTTCCTTTGCGTCTACTCGTTCAATGATTCAATATTTTATTTATCGTAAACATGTATAAAATACGCTTTGTAAGCGAAACGAAGCTCGCTCCCTTTGATTAGAGATATGAAAATTAGCCTAAAGTCCCGGCGCTCAGCCGTTTTGCAGGGAAATTTTATATAAATATCACAAGGGAGGAACCGTCCGAGCCACTCGCTGTATTATAATATCATTGCAATGCTCTTTTTAGAAGACGATAGAACGAGCAGCCGATGTAAAGAATCGTCAAGCCATTGGAAAAGAGAGTCCTGTCACAACAGCCTCGAGTCCTTCTGACCCGAGTGACGTCTTGAGATTTGTCTCCACTGACGGCCGCGCCCAAGCATTTATGGGTGGAGGAAATACCCAGAGTCCGGTAGACGCAATGCCCGCTGTCACCGCCAAAGCTCCGACGAGACACGTCTACCAGGAAGACATCCGATGGATCGAAGACGTGCCTCCTGGTGGCAACCTCGCCAAATATCGGGCCGATGCTTCCTTCTGCTGGAAGCGGCTGCGAATCGTCCTCGAAGACCCGGACAGCATACGCTTCAAGGTAAAGCCCACCCCTTAGCTTTATCCCAACGTCAGTTTATCAAATTCACAGAGCTTTCGCTCTCAATACAATGCCATTCGGACATACCTTCCGCCTTCCACTTACGAGATATAAACCTTATAATATATTATAAATTGCTTTTCAATAATTAATTCTACTTTTAAACATTAAGCGCTAACTTTTCCATTCAATTCCGTTTGTATTTAGATAACCTAATTCGTTAAGAATTGTCTATAATAAGCTTCTTTAATTGGTAGATTTAAAAAAACCATAATCCTCACTGTGTGTGTGTGGGGGGGGGTGTTTCCTCCGTATCGGTAGAAGCTCAGGGCCGACAAATTGTTTTTGAATAATAAAGAAATAACGATTGAACGATCGATAATAAGGAATATTTATAATTACTTCAAAATAATTTATACGTAATCTGGTGGAATGTAAAAACCATCTGAAAAAAACTAAAGAACCTTGTCAGAAATTTTTATACACCGTGTAAAAAGTTATCGGGTAAGATTTACTTTTTACGTAAGAGCCTAATTAATATAATGAATTATTGAGTATATAAATATTGTCGGAACATAATCAATAGAGAAAAAGGTCCGTTGTTAAAAAAATAAAAAAATAAAAAAATTATGATAAGATAAAGTACGACGTAAAAGCAATTAAATTTCATAGATTATCAGATTATTAAAGTAGTGTTGCATTAAAAATTCTTATGATAAAAGAATAAAAAATTATGCATTTTAGAATTTTGAGCACAGATATAATAATTAAAGTTCGTTTTAAAGAAAAATCTGATACTGATTGTAGGATTTATGAAAGAAAAAGTAGTCAATGTTTGTAAATTCGTCTCGTTATATTACTGATTCGTAAGTAAAACAATTGATTACAGTACAATTGATTTTATTTAAAACACATTACAAAAAATCTAAATTTTTTGTTAACGAATTAGCCTTTTATAACGTACTTATGACGCCGTTAACGTATTTCTCCCTATATTCTTAACATCAATGTTTAATATTCGATGAAAATTCATGATGTAATTAAAAGCCAATGGTGTTGAACACCGTAATCACGATAAGGTATCACAGGAAGCCTGAGCTATATTGACGCTACAATAACGCGACTCGTTTTAACAGGCAAGGTGGTAAAAAATGTGCTACTAAATCATGTTTGTATAAGATATTACTTATGATAAAATACTTATATTGTTTTTAGTAGCGATTCAAATTGTGCAAAAGCGTTACTTTTTTTTTTTCCTCAAAACTTTCCAATCGCTATTTCACAATTGTATTATGCGATTTCATAGCCATACGTCGTCTCGAATAAATTAAAAAAACTTCGATCGGATCGATAAGCCATTATTGCATACCTTTTTTTTTTTTTTTTTTTTTTTTAATTCGTTATTGATCGTAGAAAGTCCGCAATTACCATGCATGATAATTTGACAAAATTTTATGAAGGGGGAATGCACGACGCCGTCGATTAAAATTTATAGACGCGGTGGACTAAAAAATGATCAATGATAGAATAAAAGTAAAAAATAAGTAGGCGCCTAGGTAATGTATATTTTTGTATGTTAACGTTGGTGTATTCAGTTACGTATATGGAAGGCGATGGAGGCCGATCCAGAATTTCATCCCTCGAACGGCGTGACCTTGAGTGCGGATGAGCAAAAGAGGCGCTCGGCGAGGCAATTGGCGCGCCTTCACCATCAGAAACTATTGCCGGTCGAAATAGCAAACCTGAATTACAGTACGAAGGTAATTTCGATGCGAGCCTCGGCCGTCCCCGCAAATGTAAATTCGAATTTATTATGACGGCTTCGTTCCTCAGACAGGATTTATGATGACACTGAACGAGGCCATATGTATGGTTGACCCGATGCTGTCCGTTAAGATAGCGCTCGGAGTTTATCTTTTCGGCAACACAATATTGAGCCTGGGAACGGATCGACACCATCCGATCTTCGAGGCCGTTTGGAAGAAGCAGGTAAACTTTTGCCTTCCTTTCACGGGCTAACGAAATCCTTATGTCCTTGGAAATTTCTTTCTACTAGGACCTCCCTCACGAGTATTTATTTGCCTAGAGGCCATTATATCGTCTCGCTCCTCGCCCCGTTACCTACCTTTCCATTCCTGCTTCAATGCTCAACAATGAGCTCGCGTATTATTTTATTTTATTTTATTTTATTTTATTTTATTTTATTTTCAGCTGCTGGGCTGCTTCGCGTTGACCGAGGTCGGCCACGGGAGTAATACAAAAATGATGCGGACCACAGCCACGTACGAACCGAGCTCACTAACCTTTCTACTCCATACGCCCGATTTTCAAGCTGCCAAATGCTGGATCGGCAATCTAGGTAAACCCCAAATCTGAAAAAGAGTCCGAGATGTAAATGTAAAGCCTTCGTTGAAGTCAACGTAGCAGCGCCTTAATTGATCAATAATGCTGGCAGACATAAAGCTAACGCGTGTACGATATTTCAGGCAAGACAGCGACGGTAGCTATTGTATTTGCTCAATTGATAACGGAGAACGCAAATCACGGACTTCACGCGTTCGTTGTTCCCGTGAGGGATCCTAAGACGTACATAACTTACCCGGGCATCATAGTGGGAGATCTCGGGGAGAAAACCGGCCTTAATGGCATAGACAACGGTTACATAATGTTTAATAACTATAGAATACCAAAGGACAATTTGTTAAATCGTACTGGGGATGTAACGAACGAGGGAGAGTACGAGAGTTCGTTCTCTGATCCACAGAGGATCTTAGGTACGTACTATGAATGGTGCTTCGAAGCACCATTATGATTCTTATGAATTGACCCTTATGAATTACCGTCCGTACAGGTGCTGTATTAGAAAATTTATCTGCTGGTCGGATGGGAATATGTCAAGAATCGACTAATAGACTCGGAGCTGCCGTTATCATAGCTGTCCGGTATGCTGCTGTACGTAAGCAGTTTTCATCTCTGCATTCGACTCACAACGAAGAAACCCCTATCATTGAATATCAACTCCACGTAGGTTATCCGTAATTTTACAGTCCATAAGGGCATTCATAAGTCGTAGCGGTTCTTATTATATCTAACAAGTCATCTTATTTTTAGCAATGGAGGCTTTTTCCATATTTGGCTGCTGCCTGCGTCTTTAGGATCTTTATGTCCGAATTCACAACTGTGTATTTAGAAAATGTACAAAAGTCCATGGAGAGTGGAAACATTCCAAATCTTGTGAGTTCGGCCTCTCCTTGTCTCCTTGTCCCGAGCACTCGCTATCACAATCGAACGTCTATTTTATTTTTAACCAAACATCTCATCTCTTTTCACAGAGTCAAATTGTTTCCGAGATACACGGCATCGTATCAGCGATTAAGCCGCTGATCACGTGGACCTGTCGGGATGCTTTAAAAGAATGCCGGGAAGCTTGCGGAGGTCACGGATATCATAAAAGTAAATAGTTCTAATTCACCTTAATTGTCGGAACGTCTTTTTCATGAGTTATATATAAAAAAAAAAAAAAAGATTATTATTAGCAACCGAATCTTAAAAGAGATATTATTACCCATTCGCTTGATTCCCCCTTATGGACTTAACAGTCATCTCAGGTCTTAACAGTCAACAGGCTATTAGTAAAAGCAGAGGGCAAACGTTAGGATTACACATCAACGACACGATTATTTTAATGCTCTGTTAATTATTTTCCAATTACTTTGCATTATTTTCAGCCGCTGCTTTGGGTGACATGGCTGCTAATCATGAACCTTCAGTCACTTACGAGGGTGATAATAATGTACTTGCTCAGCAAACTAGTAATTGGATACTAAGACAGTGGAATGATTTGCAAGGCGGCTCGACTTTAATTAGCCCCCTCGCTTCTGTTGGATTTCTTATTAAGGGGCCCGCAATTCTACGAAGGAAATTTGAAGCCCATGTAAAATCAAGATTAACGCTCGAACGTATGTATATTACACTGGATTCGGTGTTTAATTTCTTAAGGGTAGAAGTTGGTAACACTCGGTATATAACATAATATATTGAGCCTAAGGTTTATCGTTGATCCGACTAGATAATGTTCTTTAAGAATCCATTTCTGCGATTGAAATTGAATTTGCCAGGGCAAGAAAATAAATGACAATACGCCGTTCCCTTATACGTGCTATTATTTATTGAAAGCATTTTATCATATACCTTCAACATGAAATTGAAATTTGTACGTACATTTAAAAATAATATGACATTAATACTAGTAAGTGGACCCTATATGAGTTATAATCTTCTACCCTTAATTCATTTGAAGAGAGATTAAAAGAAAACTTAGCATTCCTTTGTAGAACCCGACGTTTCAAATTGCCTTAGACTGGTCTTTTTTATGGTTAAATTCCAGAAGTTCTTTCATTGACAACGAAAGAGCTCATATAGTGACTAATATAGTAATGGTCTCGATTCCGCAGTAGTCAGAGACGCATATGAGTGGTTAATAACGTGGCTGGTTATCGACACGCAACGAAAATACGACGAGGAGTTAGCCAGCGGTGCCAATCACTTCATGGCTCGCAGTAAATCCCAAGTCTACAGAGCTGCTAATCTTTCCAGAGCTTATGGGGAGGTGCGTAATCGGATCGTAATTTTAAATAACAATATCAAAATCTAAATTCTGTATAAAACATTTTTCTTACAAAGCAATATATATTTTTACGATGCATTATTTACGAGAGGCTACGCGAACATATACATTTAAAAGCACGTAATGCCAAAATGTTATATATTAATACAATTTGAGAAAAATTTAAATATTAATCATATATATATATTGACACTTGTGTTTCAAAACACAAGGTCTCGGCAATACAATTTTTATTTCACAGGCATTCCTGCAGTACTAAATAAATAACATTGTTTTATATTAATATATAAATAAATATTATTTATCGAATAGTTCCAATAGATTTACTCAACTATTTAAATTATTTTAAATGTTCTAAAATGTAATAAAATCAAAATTTGTACGGTAAAATATTCTTCGATTGTACTTCGAGAAAAAACGTAACGCGTATTTATTAGATTACTTTCATTTATAAAGTTTCACAGTAACGGTATTTCCAAATCCCTAGGGGATATTTAAAAACGTATCTTAATGCTTATAATTTTCATTAAAAGTCGTACCTCTCCTTACAATTTATACTCTGCTCGTAATATCGTACTCGTAATTCGTTCAAAAAAAAAAAAAAAAAAAAAAACCTATCATAATTTTAATGTAATTTTTAGACGATTGTACTGAGCTACTGCACTGCAAGAGTAAAGAAACTAGTTCCTCCGAGTCCAGAAGCTGAGGGTCTAAAAAATGTACTCGATAAATTAATACTGTTGTACGCTTTGAAGTGTACGGAGAAGCATTTGTCTACGTTTTATCAAGGTCAGTAGAAGAAGGCCATGGGCGCTAAATAGAAAATGTTCTCTAAGTAGTAAAAGCTTCTCTAAATTAGTTAATTAATTGGTTGTGGATTACGATGTACTGTAAGGGAATGTATTTTTCAGGCGGTTATTGCACTGGACCCGCAATGGCCGAATCGGTGAAAGAAAACATATTATTATTATGCGAGGAACTGAAGCCAGAAGCTATTGCAATAGCGGACGCCCTCGCCCCGCCGGATTTCGTTTTGAATTCCGTTTTGGGCATGTCCGACGGAAAGGTTAGACGACGCGTTAGCTTATCGACTTTAAATAAAAGCCAAAACCATCTTTATGCTCCAGGAGGATTTATCATTGCCTTGTCATTTCAGGTTTACGAGCGCCTCGAAGAAGCTTTCCGGTGCTATCCAAGTGGATCCGAACGAGCAAGTTGGTGGAGCGAACTTCTGGACGTCGTGAACATTCCCTTGAAAATTCCTGGCTCGAAGCTTTGACGAAATTTCTATTACTATTACTATTATTATTATTAATTATTATTATTAATTATTATTAATTATGAACTAATTATTATTAATTAATTATTAATATAATAATTATTATACATATTATTATTGTTTGATCATAATTCTCTCGGTTACTCGAATAAATGCGAATGTGGCGATAAATATTGAAAACGCAGCCATAACAATGGCACTGTACAGTACTGTATTATCTTGCATCCAAGACGTAGCAAATTTTGTATACACATATTATTTTATTATTATTATTAATTATTATTATTATTATTATTATTATTATTATTATTACTATTATTATTATTATAATAAAGATATATGGTCGTTTTAAAATCCATTTGTTTTACGATTTTGTAAGAGATTTAAAGATAAATTTTATCCGTTTTTATGATTCGTAGTAGCATTGATAGTAATGGAAAAAATGTATTATGTAACTGACGAAGGGAAGAGGCATTCGTACGGAGGAAAAAGTTTTTAAACTCTTCCGACATGTATATTTTTAATAAATAATGAGAAACAGACATTCGTTACACATGCATTAATTATTCATTACTTTTATTAAAATTCATTGCATTTTTTTTTATATCACATTTTTTATTTATGTCCGCGATTGTAAAATGATTGGGTGAAGTCTGCCTACCAGAGGACGACGATTAGGGCGAGTAATGGATCTTGGTGTCTGCAATATTCGACCTGCAGAACCGCTTCGTATTAATACAAATCAGACCTACTCATTACAGACTCTTTGGTTACGTACAATTGTTTCTATTTTCTACGAATCTTATTAGTGGATAGAATAAGGAAAGCTCTCGGAATCTTGCCATCGAGTTGGATTCGTTTGAAATAACTTGTACGTCACTCGATGAAGATTGTTTCTTTTTTTGCATCAATAGTTTAGGAGCTTCAATAATTAGTTCGTTAAGTCTCGAAGCCACTTGACGCCACTTTGTTAGATTATCGCTCTAAAACTCGAATAAACATTAATCGTTAATTAATTATTTAACGATGCTTTCAAGATAGCCGCAAAATTCCACCCTACGTACACGTATATTGTTTTCAATGCCATTACTTTCTATTTGCATTTGACGTTATGTAAGGTACGGGTAAATTAATTGTCTTATATGTAGTGCCGATTTGCATTTAAAAGGGGGTGGGGGAAAAAATCGTAAAAGCATACCGTTAAATTAAAGAAAACTGGTAAAAATGTGATGACTAAAGTAGGCGCTTGTAATTCGGTACGCTCGGTCGGTGGGGGGAAAATCAACAAATGTCTCAATAGTTCCAAGATGTTCAAGAGAAGTTCGCTATGCCGTCCAATGACGTCTTGGCGGATCAGGCCGAGAGCATCGAGAGCGATCATGTGAGCCGTTATTCCAGGATTGTCCGCTTGAGTAAACGTAAAAGTGCATCGGCTTTATAATAGCTGACCCGCCTTCTAATTATTCCACGCACATAAGAATAAAATTGTTACATTGACCTTATGGCTTTAACGTGCAATTTTCCAATTAGCAGTGGCGGAAAATATATGGATTCGAAGTTTAATTGGACTAAAAGATCTTAAGATTTTGATTGGAAGCGGCGGTAGGTATATTATGTTTATAAATAAATGTTGGCCTTATGAGGGGGGGGGGGTTTATTAGGAGAAGCCGTGGATAGACAATAATGCAAGTCCGATTTATCGTTTAGGTAACGTGACGCCTACGGTTACGAATTCGTTAAAGTTATCGTAAGATCGTATGTGGTAATCGGTAAAAATGTCGACGTTGATTTTTTTTTTTTTTTTTTTTTTTTTTTTTATTTGTAAACTCGGTAAGTTTGCATTGACTTTTGGTGTAAAAATATTTTGCTAAAGGTAGTATTTGCGTAACGTGCGAAGGAATCATGCAATCGGGATAACTTTACTGAGGCCGATGAATTAAACGCGTATTACAGCTTATGTTCCAGATCTATGGGAGCAAGTAGGAACGAACGGTCGGCTCTCGGGTAAATATGAGGCGGCCGATACCTGCCTGCGCCTATTCACTTACCAAGTAGTAATTCTTGGACGCGTTTCGGCATCACCGGCGTCTTCATTTGCGTCAAAAACATACGCAACGCTACAGCGCATTCTTTAGCCGCAGCCGGAGTATTCGATATTTGCAGCTTTTCCCCCTTTTTCAGAGAATGCAGAATCCGTTCTCTAAGTATACGATGCCCTGTTATTCGAAATAGGCCTTCCTCTCTAGAATCTTAGGATGACAATGTCAGTGAGGCCAGTCGGCAACGCTTCTTAATTAATGGCCATTAATTGGCAAAACTAATAATAATGGTGAAGGGAAGGGTAACCAGCCGAACAAAGTACTCGATTCAATATATATATATATATATATTGCGCGCAACCTTGTATGGTTATTATTATTGTTGTTGTTGTTGTTGTTGTTGTCGTCGTCGTCGTCGTCGTCGTCGTCGTCGTTGTTGTTGTTGTTATGGTTGTTATTATTATTAAAGAAAGAATGAAGGCGTTGGGGCTGGAGTAAGGACTTACGTTGCTTTAACAATAGAATAATATCCTTGACGACATCTAGTGATTGCCTTGATATAATGTCGTCGCTTCCGCTAGATCTGAAACAATAAAGCAAATAATGAAACGACAGTTGATAAATTGTTGGAGTTAGAGTGTTCTTTGGATTCTATAAAGATGAAACGCGGAAGAGGATTCCGCGAGGCTAAGAGGGTGTAGGAGGAGGAGGAGGAGGAGGAGGAGAGTCGTCGAGAAAGAACGTATTCGTCGTATGCCGGAGAGGCAGCCTCCATGCCTGTGTGACCGTATTGAAAAACAAAGCGGAGGCGACCGAGCTTGAAACGCAAACAAGAATCGTTACACAATTGGCTGCTCGGTGTCGTCGTACTTGTTAAAAGATGGGCGCGCGATGAGCTCCCGGCAACTCGAGGCCCGTTCACCCGTCGAGGATCATGGAGTGCCGCGGTAGCGGAGCCCTGCTCATCACCCTCGTCCTCCTTGTCCTCGGGGCGACTCTGCTACCCGAGCCCTGCGACGCCGCGGCCCGACGCCCGAGGAACCCCGTCCCCGAGCCCCGCTGCCCGAACTGCGCGCGCGACTGCCCGCAGAGCCTCGCCGGCGACTCCATGTGAGTGTCCGACTGTTCATAATACCAATTTAACCCCCCCCCCGGCCGCTCCTGGCCACGACGCTTCTAATCTACCATTGCGCGGCTTTCTCGCGGCTCTCGCGGCGCGCCTCTCCTCTCACTTTACCGAGAGCGGACCCACTCAAATATCTTTCTTTTCCGACAGTTGGGCGAGGCGTCAGAATTTAATTAGGGTTAGTGACGTTGCCTTGAAGGTCATCAAAGCTATTTTCGAAATCGGGAAAACTGTCCTCGGGTAAAACAAGTACTTTATATAAACTATACCATCGCTAAAGCTACAGCGGCCACTATTACTGCTATTACCACTACTACCGCTGCCACTACCACTACCGCTACCACTACCACTACCGCTACCACTACCACTACCGCTACCACTACCACTACCACTACCGCTACCACCACTACCACTACCACTACCGCTACCACTACCACTACCGCTACCACTACAAACTAATACCTTCAATATATTTATTTAAACTAATAGTGCCTCTTACAGGTGCTGACCTCTTACATTCAAAGCTAACACCTGAAAATAAGCTGAAAATAATCTTACTTTACAGTTTCAGATTGCCGCGGATGATATCCCATAGTTTATTATCAATGCATTTAAATTACATTATTGCCACGTCAACGTTACGTTTTACAATTAGATTGTCCGTTTTTCTGTTTAACGTCGAATGAGAAAAAACGACATTTATCATATCATTTATAGATGGATCGGCTTCTTATTATTATTTATCTATTTACGAAACGAGGACTTGCTCGATATTAATTTATAAACTACTTCCATAAGCAGACGACGATTAAACGAATAACAAATACATTAGTTAAACAATAATTTTATCATAATCCCTGTTGTTTTAACATGTACAATGGCTTTTATATATTAAATATTTTCAGCAATTTCTCAAGACATTTTTTTAAACAATATTCATCTAAGCAGTAGTTGCAGTAATATTATATTATTTAATTAAAAGCATTAATAAATTTCAAAAGCTACCGGTCTCAATTGTAATAAATTACAATTGCCTCTAATGTACGTAACAACAGCTTCTTTTTATCACGACTAATTTTAACCAAATCTTTAGAAGTAAATTCTCATTGCAAGAACAATAATAATAGCAGTGATAATAACAACAATGTCAATGTTAATAATAATATTAATTATCATAATAATTATTATAACAATAATGATAATAATAATGATAATGATAATAATAATAACAATAATAATAATAATAAACCCCTTAGCAAAGTAATTAAAATACATTTACTTCCAGATCAGAGATTAATGAAGATTATCAACCGTTGACACCTATCCAGTACGCACCCCCTGGATCCCAGCCTATGTACGACACGCTTCAACCCTCACCAGCCTATAACTCACCCCAATCGGTAGTTCCCTATAATCCACCATCGTACAATTCGCCAATGGTACCGGCGGTTTCGTATACCCCCCCGCTGCCGTCACCATCGTATGATCCCCGACTGCCGCCGAGCACGTCGCCCGAGGCAGCTTGCTACAATTGTCCACCCGCCGCGGCTCCAGCGAGCTTCAACCTCCTTAGCAAGGCACCGGGCGGTCGATTCGAGCCCTGGCGCCGTCCCCCCCGTAAATACAACCGCAGCCCCTACGCCGTCCCCAACTTCCGTCCGCGGTTTCATCCTCAGGAAACGTCCCGTGCCCTCGCCCCCGTCCTACCCGAGTACGACTGCGAGTGCGGCTGCGAGCCCAAGTTCCAGGCCGGGGATAGCCAAGACCTAGAAGAAGATGGCTCGACCTTCGGCTCGTACAGCAGGCGCTCCTCCGAAGCTGAGGTTCCCCGAGTCAGTAGACATTATAAGCAGGCACACCAGTCGGAGGTGCCCAGCCCCCCTACCGACATGTACAAAACTTACATGCCCTACGTGAGGGAGGAGGTTCCGGGCGACCAGATCAACACCTACGACTCCGACGAGGTACGATTCCCGTCTCATTCCCCGTCCCATACTATACCGGCAGCTCTTTCTATTCCGGATTCACTCACTTAATTCTTGGATGCAGAGCGATCGCCGAGGTCGGGAGCGTCTGTACGTAGTGTACCGGGCGGACGCTATGAAGCCGTCTCAGCCGACTGATGACAATCCAATCACCGAGGGTGAGCTCGAGACAGTCATTCGCAAGGCTATGGAGATAGCGCGCCAACAACGCAACGAGGACAACATGATGAGAAAGCAAATTAAATATCAGCAACAGCAAGAGCAACAGCAGCAGGAGCAGCAGGAGCAGCAGCAGCAGATGGGAACGCAGCGAGGTCAGCGTCAGAGTGCGGATTTACATCTTTATGGACTCGACGAAGTGTCCGAAGTCAGAAATCCGGGCCTCGACCAGAGCAAGTGGATCGCGATAAAGGCCGTCCCTAGGAGCGACGACCTCGAGGACGTAATCGAAGACACGAAATTGAGCCAGACACGAAGACCCGCTGACGCCGATCTCGTCGGCGATATGGAAGTACCGCAAACGGTCACTGAATCCACGGCTTTCATCGGCCCGATCAATGAAGTCACCACTAAGAAGTCCTAGAATAGACGAACTTCCCCCAACCGTCGTTCCCCGACGAGCTTAAACTATTTCGTCCCGATGCTCCTGGAAAATGTGACCGTGTGATACTTTTGTTAAAGGAACATTTTCCTGGCGTTAAGCAATACCGATTTACGTTAATCTTCTCTCTCTCTCTCTCTCCCCTCCCATCCACCCCTCTCTCTCTCTCTCTCTCTCTCTCTCTCTCCGTCGACTCTTTCCTACTCTTTCGCACCTATTCTACTCTATTTCCTCTACCCTCTTTATTAGTAACCAGCCCAATCAGCTGTACACGCGCATTTAAGATGTACTTTTTTTTTAAAGCAATTTCTGTAAATTGCGTGCTCATGAGAAACGATATGCTTATGCCATATGCTTATGGCGCCATGCTTAATAATCGCTCAAAATCATAAAAGCAATGATTATTTTTTATTACGCGACGCAATTATAATTAATTTTTGAATATTATCAATAAAACGATCATGATTATTAAACAAGTTTTTTCTTTCATTGCAGTTATAAATATCCCAATATGCATTTCAATATTCCAAATATAAACAATCCAGCTTGTATCCAAAAATTATTTCAATACTTCAAGAAGATCACAATCCCATTTTATATTTTGCTGTGGACACTCTTATCCGAAAAGCTAATCAACACTCAAAACCCATGACTTTTATTCATATATACGACTTTTTACATATATATATATATATATATATGCACAAATATATATTTTGTATACATAAAATATACAATAATTCGTGGAATGTAACGTATCAGCATTCGTTACATACCTTATTAGGTCAATACGGTCAAAAATATTTTTCATAACCGTTCATGAAAATATTTTACACAACTTTTACACAAAGCTTACCTAATAATATTACATAATACCAATAAGGCTTATCATTGCTTTCATTATTAATTATAATGACAATATAAATCTGCGGAATTATCGTGTACTGCATTTACATATATTCTTATAGCGATGTTATCAGTAATTAAAAAACTCAATTAAATATTTATACAGTTAATCACGAATATTGAAAATAACTAATAAACATTAACAAAGATTTAATAGATCTGTTGGAAAAGTATTAAATGTCTTCCATTAATATTTTATGTAATCGACCTTTGATCTTTTTATAAAAATTATAGAACATTACTGAACTATTTGACACCCCTTAAAGATTATAAAAAATAACATAAGATTAAGAACTCTATTGTTAAATATGCAATAGGAATCTAACTATATTTAATCTAATAGAACGATTATAGATATTTATAAATAAAAAACATACTAAACAAAAATCAGAGACACATAATTTATTAATTCTAATAAAAAAATAACAATAATTCTAAAGGGCTTGAAAATTTTTTAAAAAATTCAATTTTTGTATAGTTTTGACAGTTACATAGCATCTACAAATATATATATATATATATATATACATATACATATATATATACATTGTAAAATATATACTTTAGAAAAAAATAATAAAAATATTCTAAATAATTATATGTATATAAGAAAAAAGATGAGAAAAAATTAATATTTATATAATTTTTTTTCAATTTATTAAAAATAAAACATTTAATAAAAAAAATGCCATTCATTAAGAAATTTAGATATTTCTCTTAATAATTGATTCTTACGTAATTGTTTCTTAAAATTATGCTTACGAATTGTTATTCAAGTCAACATCATGTATTGATATTTTTTTATAAATTGTGTAATTTTAAGGTTTTCAAATATAGAGTAAATTTTAAAAAACTAAAAACATATATATATTAAAGGTATATTCTGATTATTAATGCAGAATATATAAAAAATTGTTTAATTTGGTGGATTTAATTAATTTCTAAATTTTATTCAGTTGCTGTAAAAAAGAAGTTGGTATTTGATGAAATATCAAATAAAACAAAAATAAACTTTATTTTGATTTTGAAAAGTGAAGTACATATTGAGATACATAATTTTTCTATTATATTGAATAATTGAATTAACGTAGATGATATATGAGTATAAAACTATAGTTCATTATTCAATGGAATATAAATTTTAATTCAACAACGATTAAATAATCATTAAAAAATCATTTACGGACAGATTAAATAAAAATATTGAATAAAAAACTCATAAAGATATAATTAGTATCACTAATTCCATTGTTCTTCTACTAAAAAGAGTTAAAAATGTACTTACCAAATAATACGACGCAGGTGACTAATTTGTTTAAAATTGATTTTAAATAATTCTTACTTTCTCTACGAACTCGTAATAGACAATAATAAGGATTATAAATAATTGAAAACTTAAAACGGTCTCTAGAACTATGAATACTTATTATAATAATATACATGATGGTTATTGTAACTTAAAAATTTTAATGCATTTGAAATAGTATGGTACGACCATCAGTTTATTAGATGTAAATGATAAAGCGTAGACTATTTTGTAAATGGACAAAAGATCGATATCTGCAAGCGTATTAAACCATTCGTATTTGGGAAATAGATCGGGTAAAGAGGGAGGGAGAGTAAGTGTTTAGGCGTAATAGAGGATAAAACGTCAGAGAGACAAGGAGAGGAGGGGGGGGAGGATAGATAATTTACAGATACTTCTCTTTAGGAAGAAGATAAGACTAATACGTTATGTGGTTAATTACTAATGAGGTTCGGAATGTGTGGTAACAACGTATGGCGAGAGAAATTACACAAGAAAGTAAACAAATGAGCTGAGGCCGGAGTGATCGGTGCGCCTCGCTGCAAAATACTAAACAAAAAGTAATAAATCGAAATTGTGATGAAAAAAAAAAAATAAAATAAAAAAAAAAATAAAAAATAAAGAAAATAAGCCGGGTACGTATGCGGAACATCTGGAGGTCTCGGGATCGCGTCATCAGCAACAAATCGTGGCGAATCCCTCCCCTCCGCGGCAAAACAAAGCGAGCGTGTGGAGTTGCGTAAAAATGCCGACGCGACAGACGAATGCGAAAATCGGCCGGTCGTTGCCGGCCTTAAATGTAGCCGCGGCACCCGGGCAGAACATCAGTGCGCTCTCCATACTCGGGGGCCGTCGGAAGGAAGCTCGAGGTTCTTTGACAGCAGCCGGATCTCGACACCATGCGCACCGCCACGTGCTGGCTCCTCATCGCCGGCCTCGGCTTCGGGGCCGTAGCCGGGAGCCCCATCGCCAAGAAGCTCGAGAAGAAGTCGATCCTGGAGTCGACGTCGAACGTCGCCGCGGAGGTCGACCAGCGGCTCGACGGGCCCCTCATAAACGACGAGGCCCTGATGGAGGCCAGCCCCGGGGCGACCGTCGAGCGGGCCAAGAAGCAGGCGTCGACGACCTTCTGCGTGGAAATCAGGCACAACAAGCCGACCCAGGTAGACTGCGACGAGATCCACAGGCCGCAGGCGCCACTGCCACCGCCCCCGCCGCCCCCAACGTTCCACATCCCAGAGCCGATACCGGAGATCCACGTGCACCCGCCCCCGCCACCGCCGCCGATCGTCATACCCCAGCAGCCGCCGCCGCCGCCGCCGCCGATTAACATCCAGGTGCCGTGCGAGCCGGAGATGGCCGCCTACGTGATCCAGCCGCCGAGCGAGGTCGTCTACGCGCCGACGGGCAACTGCGCGCCCCAGCTGCCGACGGTCATTCATTCGGGCGGCGCCGGCTCCGGTGTCCAGGTCATACACCTCCCGAGCAGCATCCCGACCGGCGGCCACGGCTCCACGGGCCACGGGGCCCACGGCGCCCTCACCATACCGAGCCTCCCAGTCCACGGCCACGCGGGTGTTTCCGTCCACTCGCACGACCACGCGCCCATTCACACGCCCTCGCCTGTCCAGGTGCACACCCACGCCATACAGACCCCGCAGCCCGTCCAGGTACATACCCACGCCATACAGACCCAGCAGCCCGTCCAGGTGCACACCCACGGCTCCGTGCAGGGCGGCATATACCAGCAGCTGAGCCCCGGCATCGAGTGCTCCTGCCAGAACGCCCAGCCGGCGTACGTCATACAGAGGACTCAAGCCTCGGCTGCCCCCAGTAACGAGGCCCTCGCCCTCCAGTTCCTCCAGGACATCCAGAGAAACAACAACAACAACAGCCAACAAAATCCAATGGCCACCGGCTCCGTCATTGTTCAGGTATGATTCTTCGACTACCCCTCGCCCTCAGGGCTCCTTCAGGGCTTGCTACCCCCGCCCCCCGCCCCCGATCGATCAAACTGATTAGCCCTTCGCTACCAATACCCAGGAATCCTGTATTACGTCCCACCCGACGAATATCGATCCCCGACGGTAGCTTGGCCAAAAGAGAAAGTAAAGGAAAATTGACGTTTGCCCCTCGTAAATTTCAGCCGGCGACCAGCAACGCAAGGACTGCAGGAGGGTCGAACAACCCGACGGTGTCGGTCTCGCTGCCGACCGTATCAGCCTCTGGCTCCCCCGTCCAACTGAGCGGCAAATCGGTCAGTCATTGTTAAAACGTACCTTAAGATTTCTTACCCCCCACCGCCCTCGCCCCTCTCTCTCTCTCTCTCTTTCTCTCTCTCACACTCTATTTCTCTCTCTATCTCTGTTACCGAGTCATCAGGATATTATTATTGTCTAATTACGCATGTACAAAGCTTGTGTGTTCAATAAAGTTTTGATTGTTAAATATATCTGCTCAGTGTAATTATTCACTAAATTCGTCTGCGTTACAATCAATTACTAACCACTAAAACTCCCTTTCGTTCTTTCTTTCTTTCTTTCTTTCTTTCATTCATTCATTCATTCATTCATTCATTCATTCATTTATTTATTTATTTATTTATTTATTTACGGCTACGTATGATTGCATGCTTCGATAATTTTCCAACTCGCGCAATAAAGACCGATGACTAAACGGTAGCCGAAACTTACCATTATTCTCTCCTTAATGACATTTAGCAACGACTTCGTTTTATTCGTTATTGACACTCCAATGCTCAAAGACTATCCTTTCAAAGACGTTTTTTTAACAGTCGCAATTGGATTCGCATAAATAACCTAAATCAGAATATCAGTAACTCGAGAAAATAGCTTCAAATTTGCAATTTTTAGGTGATTTTCATAGAAAACGTTGTAGGTAAAGTCTAGGCATGGAAATATAAAGTAACGATATCGAAATCCATGCCCTTCAACGTGATTCGATATTATTTGAATAAACCTCGAGTTTTGGGCTAAGCACAGAAAGCGAGAGAGAGAGAGAGAGAGAGAGAGAGAGAGAGAGAGAGAGAGAGAGTACAGAAAAGCTACAACGTCAAAACGCAATCTCAAGTGTACAAATTAAAATTGTGCTCGTTGTTATTACAGATCCTACCGTCGTACCAAGCCCACTTCGTGGCCCCATCGATATCGACGTTACCACAGCAATTGTCCCTGCAGCCGCAGGTCTCACTGCAGTCGCCCGTCGCACTGCAATCCCAAGTCTCGTTGCAATCGCCGGTATCGCTGCAGCCGCAGGTCTCGCTGCAGTCGCCGATATCGCTGCAGTCGCCGATATCGCTGCAGTCGCAGTTCTCGTTGCAGCAACCGGGCGGTCGGAGCTTCCAGATAAGGCCGCTCCTCAACGCGGGCATCAGCCGAACTAACGCCGAGGACGGCCTGCAGGCGAACCTGCGGCTGAGTCGCGGCCCCGGGGAGTCCGAGCAGCAGGACACCCTGAGCAAGGACGCTGGCCCCGATGAAAGCAAGAAGAACCCGTCCCCGAGCGACCTCATCGGCCTCATGAAAAAGAAGAACGGGGGCGCGACCGAGATAAAAGTCCCCGATGGGAAATCCGAGGGCAAGAATCCCAGGGTAGCCCGCTTCCTCATGCCCGAGAACGAGCCCGAGAGTAGCAACCTCGTCGAGGACTGAGTGCCCTCCTTGGCCTATTGATCCGATCGATTGGACTCTCTTTCAATCGAACATCCAAGCGGATATTCAAGGGCATCTCTAGCAATGCCCTTAACCCCTCCCCCTTAACGCCCATCCTCCTCCTCCTCCTCCTCCTCCGCACGCCCGCCACTCCCCGGCCCCTCCAACCCATGAAAACTACATCGCGATAATAGTATTGTAATTACTTTTTGTATCTTTTCCGTATTGCGTATGCTTTGAATAAAAAAAAAAAAAATAATAAAAAAAAACTATTCAAGAACTTTTTAACTATTTCTTCAATTTTAGTCCATTACATGGCTGAAGTCTTTTATTATTGTACCCCGAGGGTCCCCGAGGGTCCAAGCGCTCAGCTCATTATTAGCTCCTGAGACTTTTCTATCAACTAATGTTTCTTTCGTCCAATACACATACTTATGCACGTCATGCAGATTCGATACTATTGTTTAATTATGAGTATAAGTAACGTATGTCCATACCTTGTAGAACTTTTCACCGGCTGGTTCCCCATTTCTTGAGCATTAACTTAAACTTTTATAATTTTAGCCTATCGATGTCTATTTATTACAACTACCTAACGTTGTAATGCGGATAATTATATTGATTATACATTGGCTCGTAATTGAACGACTCATCACGATTTATAAACCAAACAATACTTTACTCGCACATAATTTTTATTAAAAATAAAATTATTAAATAAGTGGTAAATAAGTATTAAATGAACGTTGAAAATTTAGGTTAACGTGAAATAAATCTAAACTGTAAGATTTTCAAATGTTTACTACAGTCAATAAAAAGACCGAACCTTACTTTATTAAAATAAGCTTCTCACGTTTACTATAGAAAAATTTATTCGCCATACGTTCGCGACTCATCGCTCACGCAATAACCTTAGGTTCTGTAGAATAATTATCAACTTTTCAATTCCATGCCTCTTCTGAATCAGCAGCCAATTTGAATAGCATTGTTGTCATTGATAAAAAAATCTAAAATCTAAAATATATTTATCAATGTAACAATCATGAATTAGTTTGTTAGTGAAGGGACACGAATTATATGTCATTTTAATTGATTGAAATATTGAGATATTGAATTTCAACGTCATACATATCACTGACATCGTCAAGCTCTCTATTTAATACGGAGAAAAATGATCTCGAAAAACTATGACGAATTGATCAATTCATTTACAGTTTACTTTGTCATGCATTAAGGTTGCAATCATTAATTTGTTTTATAATTATTTTTAAATTTAGATCTTTTCATCTTAAAAATATACACTAGCAGATGTATATATATATATATTTTTTTTTATCGCATGTACGTATCTTAAATTAACATATTAATATACAGAATAATAACAATCCAATATGTATTTTTGTAAAATTGAATGTTTATTTACCTATTTTTACAATGATTAAACAAAAATCTTAATTAAAATTCTTTTACAATCGTCTTTTTACATAGTAAATACATTGTTACGCATCAAATAATTGGTAGTCGAAATTCTAAAAATAAGTAATTTCTAAGATTGAAAATTAAAAATTTAGAAATAAATACTTTCAATAATCAATACGTCTAATTTTCTATTTTGCGCTATTTTTATTCTTTAAAAAAAAACTGATTTTCATCTCAGATTTTACTTGTTATTATATATAAGGTTTTTTGTGATTACTAATAAACCATGATACAACAAGAACAAAAAAAAATCATTCTATAGTAGGTACATAATTCATATGGTAGGTACATTATGAATTTTTATCTTAACTATGAGTCCATTTAGGTTTCCTTTTTTCAACGAAACTAATAATACCTTCTTGTGAATCCTTTAGTTTCAAATTATTAATCACAGTTTCAATACCTAGACCATAAGCCGTTTCAATATCTACCGACACTTGCTCTTCGATAAATTGTTTTCCAAGTCGAATAACTGGACGACTCTTTGCATTAATAGCATCTGTTATTTTATCCACTTCGGCCTCTAAAATATTAAACATGTGCAAATTAATTATTTTAATATTATATAAAATCGTTATTATTATTAATTCACGTTGAGATAATTAATGAACTATGATAATAGCAATAATAATGCTTTCTATGTAAATGCATTATTTTATCCGCTTAAGATCTCAAATAAGGCATACGCTATTAACTATACATTGGACTTTCTCTCTCTTGAGCATACATACAGATTCTAATTACTTAAACTTTTTCCAATATGTAATAATCTAAGTGCACCGTTGGATTCCTAAATTTTCTTTTCTTTTCTTTTCTTTTTTATTTTTTAATAAGAAATAAAACTCATTTTGTTCTTGCATAAAATCAAAAGGAACACGTTCAAAAGATACGTAACTTTCAAGAACAAATATTCAAATTCCATTAAGCAAATAATCATTTACAATTATTTAATATGTATTCTTTTTATTGAAAAATCCTTCCAGGCATGCATGCCTATGAAGCGAATAATCCAAATACTTTTTTCAAGATGCATCCAGTTATTTCTATACTTTATATTTTGAGCACTTGCTCGTATAAGCTCAATAATTTGCTTCTGCTTTCAATCAATACTTGCCAAAAGTTTATTTATATATTGCACAGCTACCCTTCATGCATTATTCGCAATCAGAATGCAGGCATTAAAAACTCAAGATAATACACGATAATATTAAATATATCAATTAAATTAAATCAACCATTAAATAAAATAAATCAAGATAATACACAGTACAAGATGCTAAGAACTCAAGATAATACATCGGCATTAAATTAAATAATCTAATTATTTTCGGTCGTTCCCTTGTAAAATTGTCATAAAGCATGGAGTGCCATTAATGAAAATAATCAATTGGCCTTAAGTACCAAATATACCATCGACTAATGATAATTAAACACATTTGTATGATTAATTTACTTCCTCGCACCTCGCGTAAAATCATTTCATTAAATATCGAGATAATTTTCAATTACAAGACTGAAAAAAAACAAAAAAAAAAAAAACATGCCGAATAAAGAGTACAGTAAGAAGTCTGAAAGTTACGGAATCTTACCGAGCTTATCAACCGGCACAATCTTGCTAACAAGACCAGCTTGATACGCTTCGGTCGCAGTTATCGGAAGTCCTGTGTAGAGCATGTGAGTTGCTACTTTTTTCGGGACGCTGCGGATTAATGGGACTCCCGGTGTCGAGCAGAATATGCCAAAGTTCACTCTAAATGGGAAATGGAAGAAGAATCCATAATTAAAAATCAGCATTTTATATTATTGAGTATTGTGGGGTATTGTGGGATATTGTGGTGTATTGTGAGGTATTGTGAGGTATTGTGGGATATTGTGAGGCATTATGGAGTATTATGCGGTCCCCTAATGCATTAATTATATTGTATTATTTGCGAATAGCCGAGTCTAAATTTAAAAGATGTTTTAGGCAAAGGAAGAGAAGATTGTACTTTAATATAAAGTATCGATTTTGTTTTTTACTCGAAAACGAATAACCTCATCCCAATAAATAATAATCTATTATTTATTTAATTATTTCTTAAATGAAAATTATGAAAGATAAATTGCCTATTGTCTTACGTCACATGTATTATCTGTTGGATTTGGTAAATATAGCCTTGCTTAACGAACTTTTTTCATCCGTATATATATCACGACGAATATTAATGTAAATAAAATCTTATAGAATTGGTCGAGCAAGCGAAAAGTTGTTTTTCTCGAACTAGCGGCTGAATAAAAAGCTTCGGCATGACATTGTATTATAATAGCCAAGAGCTAGTAGGAGAATTTAAAAAATTTTCTCATTGCCGTTCACGATTCATATGATAAAATTAGTATAATAAGCCCAATTTACTTGAGAATTTTGCGTCGTAAGACTGTTACGCGGATGAAGTAATAGTTTGAGCAAATGCCTCGACATTTGTAAAGACAAATACTTTTTGATTTTTTGATACGCCCACGTCTTATTCTATTTTGATCAGTTCAAGGATAAATTAGTAATATAATTTCCTCTCAATGGTCTATCTCTAATACTCGTTGAACAATTATACATACGTTATTATCTGACACGCCATGTAGACTAGCCATGTTTTTTTTTTTTTTTTTTTTTTTTTTTTTTTTTTTTTTTTTTTTTTTTTTTTTTTTTTTTTTTTTTTTTTTTTTTTTTTTTTTTTTTTTTTTTAATCTATACATAATCAATTTTTACGTTCGTCATCTAGAAATTCCTTAAATTTTACAATTAATTACTTATAATAGTTTATATGAGCAAATATTACTTAGGCATTATAATTTACATCGATTAAATAATTAATTATATTTATACACATTCAATGAATACAAAATATAATTTTCAGTTTCTATTAAAAAGTTGATTCTTAACATCGCTTTCATACTTTAACGGCGGTTATTTAGTGACTTGATGTAATTGCTTAAATTTATTCTGGTAATACTAATTAAATGTAATCTTCAAGTTAACTTAATTTTAATAAATTGCAGCAGATGAAATAAACGAAACCAATGAAAAAATTAATTGCTAATGCGTAGATCGTACTTAAGTTGGAAATAAAAAAAGCCACTTGCGTAACTCTACTAATAGAGTGACAATACTTGAAGAAAAAAAAAATGTACTTAATGTATTCTTGTGTTACAGTAAATGAATCTCAATTAAATACAATTTTTAATTAATATGTGTACATTTGAAATATCGAAAGAGATAAAACTAGTTATATACCGAAAATAATGAATTTAAAAAAGTTTTAAAGTTTTATAATAATAATAATGTATAGAAAAATAACAAATAGAATTTTTTAACCATTATAGGTTAAACTTATTTAGTGTGTTTATACGGTTCAAATAATTAAATAACAAATAACTATAATATGTCATAGTATTTTATAAATTATAATAATTTAAAATTGTCGATGACAATACAAATAAATATCTTTGTATTGAGTAAAAAAACTAAGTGTTCGAGTTTAAAATAATTCCAAGCTTATATAAAAAGTAATAATGTATTTTTTTTAAGTTACTTGTAAATAATAAAAATTGGCTTCAAATGATTAAAAATAGATTATTTTTACTAAATAAAATTGTGCTTCATATCATTCATAATAATATCAACGATGTCATTCTATTTTTGTATTAAATATTTTTGTATTAAACTGATATTGTCTTTATAAAAAATTCTCAGTGGCATTTTATAGCAGAAAAGAAATTACTTTGATATCAGTTCAACAGAATAATACAATTTAGTAAAAGACAAATTTTTATTAAAATTTATTTTCACGATTGCAATGTATTGAATAATTATGCATAATAATAAAGTTACAATGAGGAACATTTAATTAGTTAAACATTTAATTAGTTAAATTCAGTTTTAAAAAATATATAAATAAAATTAATATTCTTGAAGTAATTAAACAATGACAACAATTTAAATATTATTGCCTATATAATAAAATAAGAATAAAATTGATGTTATACATTTGTTGGTATAGATATAGCAACACATAGAAATCTGTTAGACGAATTTAATAGTCTAGGCTTATTAATATAAGTTTGGATTTATTAAAAATTATCTTCAAAATTAGGTTTTTGCACGTCAATATATTATTTTGTAAATAATATTTGTTTATTGTGTTTTTTTCTAATGAAAAATATTAAGGAACATAGCGTAATAAAAATTCTTCTAAATTAATATGAAAATCAATGAAGATGAATCTTATCATACTTAATAGCGCAATTCGCAATTATTAGTCGACAGAAAATCGGAGCTGCAATAAGATGATTAAAGGGATTGTAAAAATATACTCGATTGTAATGATGAATATGCTGTAGACGTTGGAGCTTTTCAATTTTGTATTGGAATGAAATAATCGAATTAAGTGTAACACAATTATTTTATTCCAGTCTTATTGAAATAAATGTTAAAAGAAGTTAATTCGTTAGTTCGAGAAATCTTTTAAAATTGATATAATGAAATTCTATGTAAATATTTAAGAACTATTAATTAATTAAATGATCAACTAAAATAAAGCTAAGCCAGTCCATTTTAACGTTCGTTAGTCAGTGCTTTATATTGTGATTTTATTGAAAAATTAGATAGGCTTAATAACGTGAGCCATTTAAAAGAACCAAATACAAATATTTGCAGACCCGATTAATCTGTTTAAGGAATAGAATAATTATTACGCAATTATCACTTAAATACGAATATCGGTAAGAGTAATGCTAATGTGGCCCGTTCCCAGGATTATTCCTGGGAAGAAATTTCACTCCCAAGTCTCAGCATCGAAAGAAACTGTAAACAATTACGTTTAAGTAAGCATGGGACAGTTGGTGAATCGAGCCTGCCAAGTATGGTAAAGGTATGGCAATAGGGGAATGTGAGGAAGTCGGGCAGCTGAATCACGTGACCCAAAAAGCGCAATTTAGCGATCAAAGTACGATAAAAGAGCGATAAAAGAAAATAAAGAAGAAAAAATAAAAATAGAAAAAAAATGAAAAAGACGAGAGAATAATGAAAATTGGGAGGTTCGTAGGAGAGATTAGGAGAGGGAGTGAAGGCATTACCCGGGAGTAGAGAAGCTGCTCCTCTCCGTGCAGACGACGATGTCACAAGCGGCTACAAGTTGACAGCCCGCAGCAGCTGCCAAGCCGTCGACCGCTGCGATAATCGGAACCGTACACTCCGACATCGCCTTCATCAACTGGTAGCATGATTGGAAAATCGCATGATGATGCCTTTCACCCATGTCCGATATCTAAGCAATTTGTCGTTGAGCGTTAATTTCCTCTAAAGGCATATATATATATATATATATATACTTCTCAAAACTATTCTCAATTTTATTTCTTAGCGTATTAATCGGTTTTTAATCAAAGCGAGGGAGGACCTCGTTGGCAAAACTTATTTTGTCATCATTCAGCCCTACGAATTCACGTAAAAGTACAACGTCGAGCACGCAGGCATACACACACAGATATATATATATATATATGCATTCGCATGTTTCAATTAGAATTGCTTCTTATGTCTTATTTTTTAATCAATTACTTTAATGATCGATGCCACTCGACGACACTTCAATCGGAAATGCATAAAAATATTTAATATAATTCGCGCGAGACTTTGAAAATGTCATATTTACGTAAATTTTAATGTTACGAACCAAATCCTTTAAATCGTGTCCTGCCGAAAATACAGTGCCAGGCTCGTGTGTGATGACGATTGAACGGAGATCGGGATCTAATGAACCCGCCTTGACTATTTGAAGGATCGTGTGCATCATCTTCAATGAGAGCGTATTTCTCTTGCTGGTTTGACTTAATAAGATTCTTCGCACCTACGCGCGATTAAATTTTTTTGTATGAAAATTAGTCTTTGCTCATTTTAATTTTTATATGGTGTGCTACAAGAATAGATTCAGTGATTGTCATTTAAAGATAAAGGAATGAGAGAAAGGGAAAATGAGCGAAGGTAAGGAAGCAGCGCTCGTACTCGTCCGGCGAATCTCGATCGATCGGATCTTGCGATTAAAACTCAGATATTTTCGTAGGGGTTCGAGCAGCTCTTCGTCTTAGATATAAATTACATTAGAAAATTCGATCGACTGATTTATCTGAGTAATTTTAAGTGGCCGCGAAAATTTATGTTAATATACTTAATACCTTTTGCTACATATTTATAAAAGAAAAAAAAAAAAAAAAAATACGAAAAAAAGAACGCAAAAAAAAAGAACGAAATGAGATGAAGGGAAGGCATCATTGAGTCGTTTGCCTCTTATTCAAGATTAGATGGCGTGCTTTTATAGTTACAGAATAAATTTATGTGATACTTTAATTTATGTGATGTATTCAATATTGACGTAATGTCACGTCGATTCCCAGCATCAGTGTGCTATGTAGTATAAAGGCATGTTAGCGAGAAGCCTGAGAATAATGCGTATGCAGGAGAAAGAAAATCGTTGTTGTCGATTGTTTATCGATGCCACGTAGTCGAAATCTCTTTTGCGGATTTGAGCGCACCGTCAAGATTTTTCCTTATGCTCAGGAGAAAAAGGGTGCCCAAAGCTGGACTAAGTAAGCGAGCTCGATTTTTCAATTGCCGTGCATCTAACCGAATGGAAAAAATTTATACAGATCAAGAGAGAATCGAATGAAGAAGGGATTTTTTAATAATAAATCAGATTAGATATGTAAGAAGTAATGCCGTGTGGATGTAATTGACACAAGGTGTCGACTACGGTGATGGTGTTGGGTGGCAGGGCCGAGGTGGACGGGGGGTAGGGGTAGTAACGGGTGAAAAGGAGGCGTAAACAAGGAATAGAGGTGGGAATAACGAACCCCGTTCGTCTGTTCGGTCTCCACGCATTTCTCCGGCTGCTGCGGGTCCAGCATAATCTTGCGATCCGCAAGCGTCCTTGTAATAGATCGTCCCACCTGCAACATTGAAGCGTCTCGACGAATAAGGCGAGCGACAGCCAGCACGATTTCAAAATGTGCTCGAGCCTCGCTCGGTTAATGCGTTAACGCGGCCGGCGAGCATCGGCGGGGCCCTGGGAGGGGGACGGGGCGAGCAAACCAAGGCACGTCGTTCATTCTTTCGCTTTCCATTATCAGCACGGGTCTCGGTCGCCGCCGGCGTAAGACGATATGGCTTTTCGCTCGTCGGAGCTTTTGAGGTTATGTGCGCGTGGGCGCGACTTTGTTGCTCGTCCCCCCTCTCTCTCTCTCTCTCTCTCTCTCACTCTCCCTCTCTCTCCCTCACTCACTCGCTCACTTGCGCGCTCTCGCTCTCTCGCTCTCTCTCTCTTTCTTACTCTCTCAAGCACACACGCATACACTCGCTCTTTCACTCTCGCCTCCTTCTCCCGTGAGCGCGAAGGTCAAGGAGGTGGCATTACCTGTAAACGTTGAACCAACACACGACTGCGATTGAACAAGGCCATGCCGATGATGATGATTATGATGATGATGATGATGCTACTGCCGCTGCTGCTCCTGCTGTTGCTTCGATCGACACCCGCAACTCTTACCCGGACTATTATTGGGCCTGCGCACGAACGTATCAGCTGTCTCCAGTGTACGAGCGCTCGGAGCTTCAGGAAACGACGTTCATCGGCCGCTAGACTCACTTGCTCGCCAATAGAGGAAGTTTTAGGAATCCGAGGGCCCTGCGGCGACCTATTCTCTCACGGCAAGTTCTCAACCTCGACTTGCCTTCATTACCTAATCCATATATCCCTTCTCTCGCAGGCTTGCGCGCCATTAATGATAATAGAATTTTCTGCCCTATCGATCGAAATCTCTTTTCATTATACCGAAAATTTTATAATATTTTCCTAACTATCGATTATTATTTCTTATTCTTCTTCTTCTTCATTTTCTCTTCTTCTTTTACAGATATCGAACCCAATTCATTCGCAACTACTTTTATTGAATATCTGTTAAATTATTTATGATTATTATTGAAGTACTATACTAAATATGTCATTGCTGTTTAATACGAATTTAATAAATCCTTATGAATATTTCTTGATTCTGGAATCCGATTATCGAAACCCGAGGCGTTTATAATATCTAATTTAAAAAAATGATTTCATCCAAACAGATTTCCAACTCCAATTAAATAGAATGTAGCGATGAGACGATCATCATTTTTATAATACCTCGATTTGCATGCGATTTAAGAGTGTTTGTTCGAACAGCGTGTTCATAATACGATTTCAGATTACTTTAAAATATTATTTTTCACTTGATAACGTTCTATAACGTCCATAACACGTTTTCGAATATGAAGCTTTTATTTATTTTTTTTTTTTTTTTTTTAATAATTATATATATATGGGTGTGTGTGGCGCGTGAGTGTGTGTGTACAGGCGTATATAATATTATAATGGCCTTTAATTAATTATATTATCACACTACAATGGATAATTCGTATAAAAATGCTAAACTAATACTTAAAGAAAATCATTGATTGTGGTTAATAAAATCTTTAGTACAATTAATATTCAAGTGCATATTATTAACGGAATTGTTTAAAATCATAGAACTGCTAACAGGCGACGAAAAGTATATATAAATCTATAGTTGCTTCTATATTCCGAAAATTCATGACTCTTCAATTATTTACGTAAATATGTGAATATAACAATCGTTATTAAAAATACAAATAATTTTTCATTAAAAACGGAATGAACGTTGATAATTTTTGTAGAAATTCTTAGATAAAGATGTGCATGGATTAAAATAAAACTTAAATAAAATGCATACTCTAGGAGAATATTACTTTATATAATAATTGTAATGGTCTTTTAATTAATCTTTATTAAGGAGTCAATACAAAATAGCATAAATAATTATTTTTAGTTTAACATTCGAGTGAATGCAAACTTTTTTGATAATTATTTAAAATAAAAATTATAACTTAATTTAAAAATAAACACTAATAAAAGAACCTTCACGACAAGATACTGGGAAATAATATAATATATAAAATTCTGTTAGAGCTCGTTGAATTAATTTTATTTTGTCTATCAAATTGAAAGATTAAATAATACAGAAATATCGTTTGAATTGATATTCATTTTATTTCAATTTGATTTAAGTTACAATTTTACATGACGTACATGGTGCCGAGGCCCAACTCTGTCTTGTTGACTTTAACTATCAGCAAACAACTTTATATAAAAAAAAAAAAAAAAAAAATGCTACGCGCTTTTACTCGTTTCCTAATGGCTAGTACTTTAAAATTGTGAAGTACTATTTGGGCTAATTATTTTTTATAGTATAAATACTGTAAGCCGATGCGGCACTGTACTGTCGTTCGTTCTTTGACAGCCATTCTTTTTAAATCTGAACAAATTATAATTGTAATAATGTCGGTATCTGTAATAACTAATAAAAGCAATTTGCACATTTCATTAATTGATTTCATTGATTTCTTATGTAATAAGTTTGTCGTCAATAATTAAATTGAAAGCGGATTAAGGAATGTAGGTTATCTAAAGGCAGGTCAGATCGTCATAATTGTAATTATTAATATACAATTATATTCAATGTTTCATGATAACAAAAATAGTGAAGAAAGGGGCCTCCAATTTAGGCACAGAATTAACAATGCTCTAAACAATGTAAAGCAAATGTAAGAGATACGTGTACCTTGATTGTCACGTCCAAATTATAATGCTAATTATTAGAATTCAGCTGAAAGCAGTTAAACTTCCAAACTCTTATTAGAATATTGTAAAGTTAAAACGGTCGTCGCGAAGGGGGCTGGGGAGGGGCAGGTTAAATTAAAATTAAAATTAAATTTTCGCTGTTCAATCTCCGGTAATAAGTAATGATTCCTTCGTAAAACGCGTATTCTCGTAAGAATATATAATATCTCAATGAGTGCGTATAATTAATTGCTACTTCCATGCTAATTCCGTTATTAATACATGACAATGTACGCATTATTATTCATTATGCGCATTGGATTGTCTAGTACGAAAATAGACGGTATATATTTATGAAGTAGAACAACGCTGGATGATGAATTCGTGCCCATGGGAACCGATGGGAGCCGAATATTGTGGACGAATGAGCTCATGGACAAGGCGTGCAATTTATAATTGCTCGTAATGTGGATGAAGCATTAAAATTCCCGACTATTGAAAACAGCGCGTAGTCCTTAGTTTAAATTTAACAATAACTGCGCCTCGATCATTTCGTATGAGATACGTTATTTTGTTCGTAGGTGCGCAATCAGTGAAAACGTTACGAGATCTTGCGTGGACGAATGGAGGAGGGTAATATATCGATAAATGAGGAAATTAAACTTGCCGTGGATGGCACAGGTGCAGCCCGTGGGTGTCTGTGCGTTTAAAGCGGAATTGTAATAGCCGTTCACCGTGGCTAGCAGTTCCAGCCCCTCGGAGACGCTATGTCGACAGCGGCTGATGGAAGAGGGTCGCGACGTCGCGTGCCGATTACCTCGGCCCCTCGGGCTCGAGGGGTAAATCGGCGAACAACGTGGGAGGGTGGTAGGGAGGTAGGGTGGAAGGCTCCGAGGAAGCAAGTATTAACCGGACGGGTTCCCGATGGGGTGAAACAGTCGTGCCGCCCCTTTGTTCCGCGGCAGTAGGAGTAGGAGTAGGAGTAGGAGTAGGAGTAGGAGTAGGAGTAGGAGTAGGAGGAGGAGGAGGAGGATGAGGCGGAGGCGCGAGGTCGACCGGGTCGGTGGGACAACCCCCGTAGACCGGGAGCCCCGGCTGGGTAAGGTGTACCCGCCGACAGGCGCGTACTCGGGAAGGAGTAACTGGCCATATAAGTTTTGAGGCATGTGCGCGCGCAGTCCTTGGCGACGATGTTAATGAGCGCACGGCGGCCGGAGGCGAGACATAAAGGCGCAGAAGCTCGGTGGAAGTGGATCGGACTGAATTGCCGAGGCTCTCCGACACGACTTATAAAAGGCCCGACCGCTCGGACTCGAGGGCGCGCGATCCGATCGATTCCCCGGGGGCTTCTTATAACAATAAGGCCCCGAGTCGCGCGAGTCACTCGCCGCGCGAGCGCCGCCGCAAGACGACCGCGTGTATGCGGCCGACAAAGTTCTCGGGAGCCCGAGCCAAGGGCTACTGTCGCGCCTGTCTCCTCTTCTGTCTACTGAGGTCCGGGTGCCTGCGGCTGGCCGAGATCCTCGCCGAGCGGCGACTCTGAGCCTCGGCGACGGTGCGCCGACCTCTCCCCAACCCCGTTCCCTCGCCTCTGTGAACCCACACTTTTTTTGGAGCTTCTGCCGATCCTTAGCGGCCCGAGTCTAGTCTGGGTTCCGGTACGTTGTGAAGCTACCGTGCCGTTCGGCCGGCGGCGGGCACGACGTAGGATGTGAAGCCGGCGAGTCGGGCCCGGGTCGGTAGGGCCCGCGAGCCATCAAGGGACCGGGGGTAAGCCCGAACGAAGAGAGACCGCCACCGTAGTGGTGGTTGCCATGACAACCGTCGAGGATTCTCCGGTAACAACTAAGATGGCTGACGAGGAGGGTAAGTCTCCGGGTGCATCGACGCTTCGTGAGTGAGGGCGACCCTCGGAAGTGAAACGCCGGGTTCGTCGTCGAGCCGAACCGACTCGTCCTCCTCGGCCGTGAGGACCTGCGGCTGGAGTAAGAGGTCCCCGAGGGCCTTATCGCCCGGACATGACGTCTGGATAAGTTAACCGATCGCCGCCGCTCTTTTTAATATTTTTCGGACATCATTATCATATAATATCTAATTAATCGGCCTTTTTTTAAATTACCAAGTAATCGAGCGCGAAAATGTTCTCCAATAAAAGCGCACAAAAAATAGTAGCATGCATTTATACTATTTTGGAACAAGCAGTGAAGAAACTGAGGTTTTTCCGGCACGGCTCCATGCTTCTTGAAAGTCACACTCTCTTTATATTATGTATACTACTATTTACATTCTACAACAGTACAGGTAGTCGAGCTGCACTCACCTATCACAACGAAAAATCAATCATACCACTTTTGCACTTAGTTACCACCTCCTCCACGATTTCCTCAAAAGATCAAATATTTTTCAATCGAAAAGTTCCAATTGCATCATCATTATATTTAATGTAACAATGAGTAAATACTTATTTCAATTTCGGTCCCATACAGATTTCTATTTTAATTTTTCATTGTCTTAGATTCTTTTAAAACTATTTTTAACTAATGGTATTGATACGATTAATTAAAATTAAAATTAATAATCGATGCATGTCATTATGAATATTTGGAAATATATTTTATTTCTATTTGTGGAGAATCTATTTTCTGTACGTGTAACATGTAAATAGACTTTTACATTTAACAAAGCATTGCATAATAAACAAACTATAATATTAATAATAATTATAATCATAATAATAATAATAATAATAATAATAATAATAATCAGCATCATCATCATTATCATCAACATTCAGATTTACTTTATGATTTAAGAAAAAATAGTGATTCAGTACAATGTAGCATTAATCATCCGTAATAATGTTAAGATTATGATCTAAATATGACGTATTTTTTAAATAATCAGTAGGCGCTTTTTTTATTCTTTTTTTTTTTTTTTTTTTTTTACCTAATAAATTAATATTCTTATCATGTATATATAAGTATTTCTAAACTAACAGTTTAAAAACATTGTTTTTTCTATAAAAGATGACGATATGCGCAGTACTAAAGTAAAACGGAACTTTTGGCCGATGCTGTTTCCATAGTGAAACCGATCTCTGCGCACTTCAAACAATTAAACACGTAATTCCTTACACTTAAGTCCGTATCTGGAAATCAATAGTGTTTTTAAGTTGTCAATCACTATAATTAACACTAAGGTATGGAACATCACATTGTCAGTATTACGTTTAACATCTTCCTTTAAATTGGGGTTATTTTTTTCCTACCTTAATCTAATCTGTTGGGTAATTCGAACGAATAGTTTTCCTCCTCTCTCTATCTCTCTCTCTCTCTCTCTCTCTCTCTCTCTCTCTCTCTCTCTCTCTCTCTCTCTCTCTCTCTCTCTCTCTCTCTCTCTGTCTCTGGTTTTACCAAACTAATTACAAGTTTCTACAGCTCTAGCATTGAATAGTGCTTATTTAGATCCTGTCCCTCCATGTTCAATAAAATTAGTTTGTGCAACCTCTGTCGGATGCATCCACGTGTTTGGAAAATTCCTGTAATCCATTTTGTATTTACTAGTAGTAATTAACCATAATCAAGATTAATCTGATTCCAAATTACGAGTCAGCTAATGATTACGTATCGTTCTCAACCAATAAGTAACTCCTATCTCCTGGTATTCGATACATCCCAATAATACATAGAGTATCTTACTTATATGATATTTATTTTCCATCGTCACGGTTGGCTAATGAAAAAAAAAATAAAAAAAAAAAAAAAATAATACACTGACACGATCGTTACGAACCCGGTCGCAATCGAATCGCAATATGACTCGTTCCTCAATTTCAGCAAAACCTAACACAAACGCATAAACTTGTTAGATATATAATATATAATCCCTTATTATACTGTCGTCGCTTTAAATATCCCCTCTCACTCGACTTACCTCACCTATAATTTCAATATCCTTCGATATATCGTGAAAATGGTTCCGTTTAGCTATTGCATAAGATGAAACGATATTTTTAACATAAATTTATAATAATGCACTATATTTGCAGATGCTTATCTGACCGTCTTCGTAAATAAATATGTTTTCACGTGCTCGTTGTGCAGGTATCGGGCGATAATTTTCTGCGCCAGAGTGTAAATATTAATTTTCTAGGAATAAACTGACTTCGGACGTCGGCCTTTTTTAATATTCGCTTAACATTATGCACGAAAAACTGTAAAATATCTTTGACAATTCTAAAATACAATTTTCATCGATAGGAAATTTATAATTTTTCTTATTTTTTTTATTTTTCATTTTAACGCGATTGTTATGCATAATTCACTTGTAACATAAATTCAATTCCCATGGTACTACTCGCGACTCCTTTTTTTTTTTTAAATTTTTAATCGAACAATATTTATGACAGTCGATACATTTGGTTGATTTTCCATATTTCAAACTAATATTTATTTCCCTATTGTATCCTTATTCGCTTCGTATTTCACTTGCCTTTTCATAAAGCTTCATCGTTTTACGTGGCAGCTAAAAACTTTTACCATCGCTTTTATCTAATATTTATCGATTTTTTTTTTTTTTTTTTTTTTTTTTTTGTCAAAAATCAATATTATTGAAGATTAGGGCGCCGTTATCGATTACGTCATTAATGTTATTGAAGGTGCGCCGGTAGATAAGCCATTAATAATTATAATAAATCAGGCACAAAATTATGTTTCGAAATAAATAATAACTTGTATGGCTCGGTAATACGATAGCACCGAGTATTATTTAAACGGAAAAACGTTTATTATTCATTTGTGCTTATCAGCCGTTTAATACCTTTTAGCGCATAAAACTGCTTTGAGAGCGTATGAGACAATTACATCCACGTGTAGCGTAGCACTAAGAACAAAGTGACGAGGCCCGTGCCGGTCGGTCCCTTTAACAATGTGTGCGTGTTTCTTTCTCTCTTATGCGGCGGCGTTAATACAACATATGCGGCCGTGCCGCGAGCGCATTTGTTTTGGCTGCCCAGTTTTCTTGGACCTTCGGGCCGATTCCTGATTTAATGAAGCGATGCATTGCGGGGAAAGCTCCGAGTCCCTCGTTGTTTTTAAATTTGCCACGTTATGTCGAAACTTGTCCCACTTCTCGACAATATTTACTGAACATTTATACTGCAACAAACTTTCCGTAATTTATTTTTTTCCCTTCGCAATTTACAATTTACTTTACAGAGCATTACTTTACAGACGTACTCTTTAAATGTGACGTCAGTGCTTTCTTACCTTCAAAAATCCATAACTCAGACTGATTTACACCTAATTATTCATGAATTATTCTAATAATTATGTATTGAGAATAGGCTTTTTTTTTTCTATCATTTTATCAGTGCTCTTTCTATTTTCTGTCATTGAAAATGCGGTCACTTTTTTTCTTTCTTTTTTTTTTATCAATAGTTCCATGTCGAAAACGACTTGGTCGGACTTGTCGGATGCCTAATTGAGCGCACATTTGATTTATTTGACTGCACACCTGTACTGAGTAATGCCTTTTTACTTTAATCTGACTAAGGCCGACTTTCCTCCCGACTACATTCTGCTATTTACTTGAAATACTTACACATACCCTTAACACAATGATCTACCTAGTATCCTTGAGGTCACCATTACATCATTTTCCTTCTAATTTTTAAATTATTCAAATACTATTTCTGGGTGCACTTTCAATAATAATTCAAATAAATTTTGTACGACAATTGAAGCCATTGTATTCAACTCTTGTTGTTTCATTAGACATGAATTTTCGATTTCCAATACGTATTTATCTAATAATACGTTCCGTAGATAACATTAGCCGTATAGAAGAACGTCTATAAGCTTACGTTCTTGTATTTGACCTGCAACTATAATAGCTTCCGATGCTCACACCGATCGTTATTTTATTCTATAGCTTTAATTTATAAAACATTGAGACTCCATTTGTTGTTGGCAGGTTCAACGAACTACTCTTTTTGCATGTATTATTTTACCAGACTCTTTTCGACATACTTATACGTGCATGAGAGGGCGCGCGCAACCACTGGCACACACACACACACACACACACACACTGTCTACGCTTTTGTAAATCTTCTGCGTTTATATTCCTTCGTGGAAAATTATATTAGGAACTGTCAAGTAGATTTCTCAAGAATGAGAAGCTGAGTGAGTGTTTGGTTAAACGATAGGCATCACGAATAAATTCGTGCAATGATAGTGGTAAACGGACCATAATATCGTTTTAAAAGATCATCCGCTGAGAGATTAATAAAGTTAGTCATGCCTTAGAGCAAACCTTACGGATAAATAATATTCTGTTATGCATTCCTTACGGGCCTCCTTACACATAAATATACCTATGTGTGTATGCGCGTGTGAGCGCGCGTTCGTCCGTATATATATATATATATATAGTATCGTATCATTAAAGAAATAAAAAGAGAAAATTATGAGAGGCGCGTTAAGCAAAAGCTCAAATTAAACTCGTATCTTGTGTGCTCGGCTTATTATTGGCACTTTAAACTGCTCTTAACTCGACTTTCAACAGCACTTATCTTGTTTATCGAAACAAGTATAGTTAATTACGATATGATTAAAGGAAAGACAGAGCAGGTAAAACTTTTCCAAGTTTTAATTTAGAACGTTTTAACATAAGTGTTGCGTTACCAGAATGACATTTTTTTTTACTTATAACTTATTGGTTTCCATTAAATTTATCTAACCCGTTTTAAATAATTGAAAAGTAGATTAAAAATTTAATTAGATGAAATTCTTCTGCAGATAAAATTACAATGCCGACTGATAAATTACTTTAATTACATATTATTAATATGAGTATACATATTATTTTGCACAATATTCTGTAAATTAACTTATTCTGTGATTAAGTAAAAGACTAGTGGAATGTAGAAGGATGGGAAAAACACAAGCGAACACAATAGAAGGATTGAGGAAGGTTCTATGTAAAAAAGTGCGGGATACATTAACTTATTGGGGCGGTAATGAAATAATAAAATAAATCAACAATATTTGACGAATTGTCTCCCAAGGAGTTCCGGTCTAATTGCCAGCGAAAGAAGGCATTTCGATTGACAAGATGAAGCCGTTGATGTGACGAATAGAAAAGTATCGTATCGGAAAGAGACGAAGAGCGGAGGAAGGACGGACGGAACTAGGAACTACGAGATCCGTCTCATCGATATCGGATCGGATATTTAAAATGGCCAATGTTTGGCCATAAGAGCCCATAAGAGCCCTTCAAGTAGAAGCCGGCCATCGAAGCGACAAGTTATTAATAAAGCATGGTAGCGGCGGCGTGGGCTCGTCCCGGTCCCCGGAGCCGAAGTTAACCTCAAAGCGCGTGGATACCGGGACGTCAACAAGAACAAGACGGGCGCACTTGGACGCAGTGAAAGTCCGGAGAGCGTAATCGGGACAGGCGATTTAACGCACTGCCATAGCTCCTAGACGAAAATAAAGCCCTTCCGCCTCGTCGCTGAGCCTTGTCCCTCCTCCCGTCCCGCCACTGTCGCAGCCGCAGCCACGCTGGATCTCTCCCCCCTCCTCTCTCTCTCTCTGTTCTCTCTATCTATCTATCTATCTCGCTCCGCTCTCTCACACACACTCTCTCTCTCTCTCTCTCTCTCTCTCTCTCTCTCTCTCTGTCCCTATCGCTTACTCGCTCGCTCGCTGGTACACACAGGGTATACGCGGGGAGGCAGGCGTGTACCGTGCCGGCGTAGCCACCACCGCGTCGGCGTGCCGAGTCAATGGTATCGAGGAGGTACGCGAGAAAGGCCGACGACTGGCTCAGTAGAGTCGGATCGCGCCAACGCGACATTACCACGTCGGCGATGCTCTGCTGTGTGTCGAGGAAGGCGGCGGCCGGGACCGATGGGGACCTGCCGCGCTTCGGTGAGGACGAAGCACTGCGGAAGCTCGACGAGGCGGTCCTCGACGTGGCCGCGGTCGCGAGCAGCTTCCGGGGCCTCGAGACGCTGCACGAAGAGGCACCGGAGTTCTACCGGTCCGGATGGTCACGAGCCGCGATTGCTTTACCGCCCGGTAAGAGGTCCAGCTGACAGACAGTCGATCTCCACTAGTGCGCGCGGCTCCTCATTCAGCTAAAACATTATTATTAATTCACCAGTGACTCCCCGGGTCAATGGGTACCCTCGCCCGCCTCACGCCTCACGCCTCACGCCTCACGCCTCACGCTCAGCTACCTTATCACCTCTTTTAATATGCTAATGTCGCCGCTCGGATATTACGTGCCGTGATCTCTTCAAGCGGTCTCGCCCCTTTCCTCGGCGCTCCTCCTCCTCTCACCCTGGCCAACTTCCTTTATCCTCTTACGCGCTACTTGGCCACAACGCCACGCCATGCCGGACACCTACGTTTCAAAAGGGATTTTTTCTTCTTCTTTCCTTTTGCAAGGAACAACGGCTCCTTTCTTTGTCCGTTCCCACGAATATCCATAAAGAAGTTTCAGCATCTCGGTTGTTGTTCGCGATTTTAAATCGACCACATCGTCTTTCGCCTATTCACTTTTGAAGCTATGACTTTTGTCATCGTACGATCTGAGCAAAAAAATCCGTTGCCTCGATGCTTCTCCAATGGCCCAGCGCTTCCTAACAACTCATCATTAGAGTCGCTTCTTCCACCCCTCCCCCCCCCCCGACCCCGACCCCGACCCCACCCCCACCCGCAACCCCTCGCTCTCTCGCTCAATGTACTTCTCCCATCTAGTCCCATCTAGTCCCATCTAGTCTAATAATATGCCCATGTGAACAAATAACTGACGTTTCTCAAAGATAAAACTTCGATACGCATAACTGAAAGCTGTGGAAATATTTATTATCTTCAATTATCTTTATACGCCAGCAATGTATTGTTCCTTCATTCAGGTTGTTAATTTAAGCGACACAATACGCGGCGCGACACAATTTTAAAATTACCTTCCTGCCGCACTTGAATAAATAATGCATCTCGTTTGAAAAGAAAGCATTCGCCGCTCGAAAGAGAAAAAATACCTTCTGCGGCACAAACGTCTGCGTGATTTCTCTCTCTCTCTCTCTCTCTCTCTCTCGCTCTCTCTCACTCTCACTCTATCTATTTATCTCGCAGTCATCGAGTTCAGAAATATACTTTGATTCCGAAAGAGAGGGACGTGATATTTTTATGAAAGCGCCGAATCTCTTACGCAATCCTACGTGACGTCTTGCTTCAATATTTTTTCTCCTTACTCTTGATCATTTTTCTCTATGCTAAATAAACCCTCGCTTGAATTTTAATGCCGCTATGTTTGCTTTGGCTCGTCGGACGCGCCTCGTTCCATTATTCTCCGCGTCGCGCGCGAACCTCTCCTATCCGCAAGATAATTTTTTATGCACATCTCCCAAGAACGTTAAGCTCTAAATTTAAAAATAAGCTTAAGAAAAAACGACGACGTGTGCCGTCTGCCACTCTAATCAACGCTGCCTTCGGACTAAAGAAAATAAAAATCTCATTAACGCAGAGGCGCCGCCGCCGCCGCCGCCGCCGCCGCGTTCCTTTACGCCATTCAACGGACCTTTCGAGACGCGAAAACTCAACATTTATTCACTACGGCAGGAGGAATCACGAATAAATAATATAAATAACGTGCAATAACGTAGGAGTTCTTCAATAGACTCCTTCATATTGGCTGCTTATCGCGCAATAACCGATTTTTTTTTTTTTTTTTTTTTTTTTTTTTTTAGCAAGCCTAAAATTTCTATGAAAAGGTTCTTGAAAAAAATCTCTTAAATTTCGTAGAAATCCAATGTGCATAATGAGGCCGTGAGAGCGTGTAGATGGAGGTCCATAATAATGGGGACATTGGTAGTCATCGGCTCAGCATCTTATTTACGATAATAGTCTTACACAAAAAGTGGCTCCACGGCCCTAATCGTTAATTCTAAAAACCCGAGAGATAGGTAAAGAGTGGCGGGGCGGGAGGGAGGGAGGGAGAGAGAGGTACAAGACACTGTGAGCTCACTGTGACAAATAAATGCATTCCAAATGACGTTCGAATTGTGTATTGGTGCGGCCAGTTTTTTCAGTGAGTCGATGATAGATCCTTGGATCGATTTGACCCACACCCGTGCCGGATTTATCCTGACTTAGGCGTACGCGTGTCCTTGCCCCGCTCGTATCTTTCGCACTAATCGTAATTTTTCCGGTTACCGAGGCGCGATTGAAAGAACAGGCGCGCATCTCTAGGACGATGAGCTTTCTCCTCGAGCCTCGAGCCTCGAGACTCGAGACTCGAGCAGCCGGAAGCTTTTTTTGGATGAAATATCGACGGTGGCTGGCAACTGGATGCGGGCGCTCTACGTCACGGGGCTCCGGATACCGAAATATATTATTCCCGTGAAGTAGCGCGACTTTTACCGCTCGGTGAAGCATCTTTTTCACGAAATCTCGTCGGGTCGTTGTCCGGTTTCTTTGGAAACTGCGGCACTTTGGAGGAACATATACGCGCGTTGGCGGCGAGTGGACCGCGTGTGCAAAAATATATAAATACGCTGAACGCCTGGCGGCTTGCGTAAAACCGTATCATAATCGACAACAATGGCCAGCTCCTTAAACGATGTAAACCAATAAGTTTCGCAAGAGTTAATATAAGCCTTAATCTGAGTTTTATGCGCGCCGCTAAGCGAGTCGCATTAATCATTTTTAATGCCGCGCGCGAATAATTTATATCGTGAAATTTTTCATTCCCACCGACGAACGAGCCACGCCGCCGAATACATATGTCAACGATTTCCCAACGCGATCTCCATTCCTTATACTTGGAAGCCCAGCGCTACTTCGAGGTCGGAGGAAACTCGCCGCTTCCCAGTAGCCGTCCTCGAGGAGAATCGCACCTGGGGACGAGGAGGGCGCGGAATCCGGGGCCGCGCTTGCCGATCTTAATTAACGACAGGCTGTCGAGTATTGTCGAGCGGGGTCAGGGAAGGGAAGGAACGAGTGTCGAAAAAGCGACGATAAAAGGCGGTGTAGATTAGTCGAAATGCCGGACATGTAGCATTTTAGAACAATAGAGCGAGAGAGAGAGAGAGAGAGAGAGAGAGGCCGAGACAAAGAGTGGGGATCGGTTAAAAAAATCAGGCACAATGCGCCCGGTAATTCCATTCACGATGCAGCCAGTTTATAAACAAGAGGCACGTGAGCCAACTCCACTCGAAGGGATTGCCCGGGGACGCTGACGACTCAGTCCAAACATGGCGAGCCGGGGACGCGTGGGCGATGCGGGGGCACCGCCGCCGGAGACCGCGGCTCAACGAGAGGGAGGTGGAAGCGGGAAAGTAGCTCTGGAGTCCCAGTCGCGAGTCCGTGTCCCGTATCCCAAACTCGATCGTCATTAGCTCGATATAAAGGACCTCTCCGACCCCCCCCTCACCCCACCCCAAACACGAAAAGCCTAATAATGCTGGTCGTTGACCTCATCTCGCCATTGCGTAATAATATCTGCACTTAGCTGCCGAGGATCTCATGGCACTTGTGCAGCTTCGTTATCCCTCTCTGAATACGCTACTTAAGCCTTGCCTCTTTTTTCTCTCTTACGAAAAAGAGAAAGAACGAGATAAGAGAGAGGGGGGGAGAGGAGGGGTCGGCAGTGACGTGGACACTGGCAATTGACGAATAATGATTTGTGTGAACTTTTGCAGAATGTGAGCATGCGAGGCGAGTATTAAGTTACCCATTATTAGAAAGCTATTTATTGTACGTTGGGGTGAAATTGAACAGACAAGGGATGCAATGAATCTCCCTTTACTTTATAATTACGTGACTGGTCGTAGCCTTCTCTGTTTTTAATAATTCTCAAACCCAAAAGCATTAATAATTAAACGCGAAAATGATTTTCCAACTTTTTACTATAAATTATTTTATTTATATATCATATATATATATATATATATATATATATATATATATGAATTACTTTAATTTTAAAAAATATATTAAATATCTTGCTAAGAATTTTCCTATAACTACTTTTAAACACGATAATTATGCAGACGGTCATTAAACGGATCATTTAGCCTTTAAAAGAGATGATTTACAACTTACTGTTTACATTTATTATATTTGCTTCATATAATGAAAAACAGGGCTGGGCTTTGACGAAAAATCTAATTATACAGTGCATATTGATCTGTTATAAATTTTTCATCAAATGTTATTGCTCTTCAGTTATAGTCAATTGGTAAAATTTGATGATTGAATTTAAAGGAAAATTATTTGATCTTAATCACTGACATGGCATTGATGAATATTAATGTATCATTTGCACATAATCAATTTCATATCATTAAACGGATTGAATCCATCATAAATTAGTTATTAAATCTGACTCTTAGATGTATATATATATATAGGCAATTTAAAATTAATATAAAAACTCAGATAGTAATATGTTTGTGGTAACGCATTAAAAAATGAGATATTTAAATTATAAATTATAAATATTATATTGAATTGAATAATTGTCATAATGGTGACGATTTCGGTCTCCTTCGCATCGCGTAACTCCGTTTCCAAAACGATATAATCATCTGAAAATACGTTTACAACGGTCACAATCGGCTTATATCATTTTACCACAATGCCATTACCTATAAAGTGTGGGTGTGTGTGTGTGTGTGTGAGCGGGCGTGGGTCGATCGGTCTGGATGTAAATTTCAGTAAAAAAATTCAATAAAAAAGAAAAATTAGTAAAATGATAATGTGTTTATCTAATTAAAGAGAAATCGCGTAGATAGGATTTCAATAAATAATGTCTTAATCGAGATCCAATGAAGTAAGAAAGCTTATGAAAAATGTATTACTTCTAGTCGTCTTTCATAACGTTTTCCATTCGCTTTTCGTATATTTGAAAACTTGCGGCTCGACGAACAATTATAACGAAGCGAGTGATATAATAAAATGAATATCGAGGCTACGTCGCGCCCATTCCATACCTAATGAAATGCTATTCAGAATATTTATAAGAATTATGCTGAAAGCAAGTCAACGCGTGGAAAGAAATGCTCCGGAGATCGAGTCGGCATGAGCTTGCGAAATTTTTGCAAAATTCATTGCCGTAAAATACTTTAACAAGTGTTTCGTCCATCGGGAAAAAGTACACGAGATGTCGTTGCAATACGTCAATATTAAAAATATTTACTTATCCGGGATAAATACGCGGATGCTGGTGATCGTTAATCGCCACTCGATCGTCTGCAAGAGAAGGTCGAGGCCTCGCGCTAATCGCACCTGCCACCCCCGCCCCGCTTATACCCATCGCCGTGGATCGCAAGGAGCTTAAAGGCTACCCTGTCTTTGTCTGCAGATGTCCAACCACAGACTCTACTGCCTTGCGGCGTCTGCAACCGAAAGTTCAACCCCAGTTCTCTGGAAAAGCACGTTAAGATCTGCGAGAAGGCGGCTATAAAGAAGCGCAAGCCATTCGATTCCGCCCGACAGCGCATCCAAGGTACCGAGCTCGCCGAGTTCTTGCCGAAGCACAAGCAACACCAGCAGCACCAGCAGCAGCAGCAGCAACAGCAACATCAGCACCATCATCATCATCATCCGCACTCGGATACGCGGCGGCCCAGCGGCCATCACCACGAGGACAAGAAGCCGAACGATACCTGGAAACAGACGCACGATGAGTTCCTTAGGGCGATACGTGCCGCGCGTGGAACTAATGTGAGTAGCGGCTCTTGTCACTCTTTCTCGATTCGATTAGGGCGGGGGCTTAGGGATCTGAGGTGAATTTATCAAAAGATACAGCGGCTCGGCTCGCCCGCGTCTCCCATGAGAGTCTTTGAAATAAGCTCGACCTCTTTTCTCCTGGGAATGTGTAATTTTAGTAAGCAAGAACTCGCGCACTTACACTCGCTGTTCATTTGTACTTTATCCACGTGCGGGTCTCTTGCGGTCGGCCGAGTCAGTTTTTCCCACTATTTGCCCATTCGGAAAAGCCTCGTCTCGTCTTCATTGCTTAACGGCGATTTTTGCCAGTTATTCTTATGTAATAAGATTCCATACCGACTCTTTTGTCCATTATTCATCATCATCGTCATCTTCTTCTTCTTCTTCTTTTTCATTATTGTTGTTGTTGTTGTTGTTATTATTATTATTATTATTATTATTATTATTATTATTATTATCATATTATTATTATTATTATTATTATTATTATTACCATTAGTATTCATGGCCTCTGAAGATACCTTGGCATTTTAATTTTGCTTATATTTTTATTTTTCATTCTACACGGAGGCTCATTCCAAATACGAAGGACGCACAAAAAAAAGAACCAAGAAATGAAAGACTTATTAGAATTATTAAAACTAAAAGAAATATTGTTTTACAAGCGCCGTCTTTTGTTTTGATTATTTTATTATCCGAGCATTCTCCTTGTAAGGTCTTATCTGCAAGTGCTTTAAAGCGAACTCGTTACGATTGAAAATAATATTACAATTATTATTGATGCTAAGGATGACGAGCTGATCTTTTAACTGTAAATATACATTACGTACATTAGATCGGTTCCAATGAGATTATATTGAAAAGTAGTAATTCAATGCCAATTAAAATGTCGCGTATATATTTGGTAAAAGCATTATAAAAAGAAAAAAAAACGGAGAAGAAAAAAGAAGAAAAAAGGATGGTCTCGAATCAAATTGAGGTTAAGTACTTAAGTGTAGCCAGTAAAATCTTCTCTGACAATAATTGAATTCTCGAGCTGATAAGCAAATGGTCAGGTATAATATTGTCACGTCGTATGTTAAAAGAAGGTAACCAGTTTTAGGCAGAAGAAAAGTTCCTGTGCGTCAGCGTAGCCACGAGAGGAAGTTTGACAGAGTATTTTCATTAAGCTTAGCCGCTGAGCGTAAAGCGGACAGGTTGATTTACGCGCGAGGCCTCCTACTGCCGAAAACAAGTCTCTACCATATAAGAAATAAAGGATGATGATGATAAAAGTGCTTAAAATGTTCCGGATGGTCGTAGGTATCGGGCTCGGCGACTTCCTTGCATCATCAGCAACAGCAGCAACAGCAGCAACAGCCGCAACAGCAGCAGCAGCAGCATCAGCAGCATCAGCAGCAACAGCAGCAGCAGCAGCAGCAGCAGCAGCATGGCAACAGCTCTCAGAGCGGGCAAGGGACGCAGCAACGGCCGTCGACCCTCTCCCTAGTTACGTCGCCCGGAGCGCCGATGCGGTCCAACGAGAAGGGACACTGCCCGACCTGCTTCCGTCAGTTCGGTGTCAAGTCCTACGAGCGGCACGTCGCCTTCTGCAAGGAGCGCTCGACACGGCTACCGGCGAGTCCCCAGATCAGCAACAACGTCGCCAAGGAACGGCTCGAAGCTCGCATGAAATACCGCGCCCCCCTTCTGCGCAACCGGCGCACCATCAACAAGGAGAAGTACGCGCCAGTCAGTCTGAAGCCGATCTCCCAGTCCCCTCTCATGCCACGGGCAATCTTCAAGGAGTCGAACCTCTCCATCAAGAGCAACGAGAGCACCGCCAGCCCCAAGCTGCCCGTCTTGTAAGTTGACTCCTCCATCCACCCCCGAGACTAACAATGCCATTCGCCGGACTTTCTCGAGCCGGGAAATAAATAATTTATAATGAAAGCGAGCTCAATGGACGGTATCCGCGAGGAGGGCCCGCCTGATCGATTGTAATAGGGGCCCCGTTCGGCATAAGGATTAAGGCTGCGTGCTTGCGCAATCCGAGCGAGTTCGGCACATTCTTTACGGACTCGTTGCCGTTGGCTAATCGTGGCGGTTTGATGATAAGACGGGGTGAGCCGTGAGGAGGGAGGTCCCCGGGCATCCGCTCCTCGGACGATCGCCTCGGTACAGCGTAAATAAGATAAGCCGTTAAGGCTCGTGTGAGTCTGGCTTAAAAATACACTGGGCGTGAAGGGCGCAAGACTAGATTATCGAGTCTCGTGAAAAGGGAGACTTTCATCCAGGTCGGGGGAATGGGGGGGGAGGGTCGGAGGGGCAAGGGAAAGAGGCATCGGTGACTCGAGACCGAGATTCGGAGGCCCGAAATACCATCATTCTGGAGGTCCGTCGAATGCGTCTCTGCCTCTTCTTCCCGTCTCGTTACCCCTGCCCGCGACTAGCCTCGACTCCAATTCGGAAGCATTAAAGCCCCAGGCATCAGCGCTTTCGAATGTACTTGTGGTCTGCTGGCTCGAAGCCAAAAAGGCCTTTTCCCCGAACTCGCGCAGACTCTGCTCCTCTTCCGTCTTTTTTCTCCATCCGTTCGATGTAATTGATGCAACGTACGGCTCGATCCTTCTTCTTCTTCTTAACCCATAACTTGCTCCGCTCTCTCCTCCTGCCCCCTGCCCCCTGCCCACTGCCCACCTACCCCCCCGCCCCCGCCGCCGAGCCACGCTTGCGGCCCTTCCTTCCGTCCTTCCGCTTTCACTCTCCCTCGTCCCTCAGCCCCCAGCGCCTCGAAAACCAATGCACTCGGCTGCTCCCCGAGCCGACCCAACAGGTGGACCACCAAGAGGATATTTAGGGCGGCATGGCTTTATTTAAAAACCCGGAGTCTTTGTCACTCTTAGTGGCAACGCTAAATATCCCCATGTAATTTAGGATCTTAGATCCGAGAGTAAAATTAGGATGACGCATCGGGATTTTATTATAAGCCGACTCAAGCCGCCCGAGATCATTCTCGTTCACGTATACGTATCGTTATTATTATCCAACGCCACTGGTTTACCAAGTTATCTTCAACCTACAAATACCTTTTGTAGGAAACGCCCGGGAAAGATGATCAAGGAGTCTGCTTCTGCGAACAATGGACCGTTAAAGTCGCGGCCGATCGATCGCTCCAACAGGTAATATACACATTATACCCACAGCAAGGGCTTTTTCTTTCTTCTACTAACTTCTCCATCGTCCTGTATCTCTCGCCTCTCCTCCACCCCGTCCTCCCGCCCCTCCCCCGCCATCCCAGTCCTCTTCGCGCTCATTTGTCTAATAGAAAAATATCACTGCGTGACTGGATCATGGTATCGATAAAAATAGCAATATGGTCGTTACATTGTATTTTACAAGCATGTAAATTTTCAGGACGGAATATCTCCCCCCAACGAGTAATATATTATATATCTTGTCATTCCTCGTGGAATGTAGCGCATTGATTACGTAGTGATTTATCAAAATAGAAAAGCGAACAGATTGAAAGCGACAGTGGCGATACATTAGAAAATTAGCATTTATTTGAAATGGCCGGTAATTGCGGAGATCGTGTCGGCATTGACTGATGCATTTATTTATAGATTGACACAGAATCCTTCGTTTTCATTTATAGAGCCGTAGACATGCAAGACTCCACGTCATCCACGAGTCCTTCGACAGCCCAACAAATGTATGTCCCGCGGCGCTTAGCCGTACTGTCCGACGTGTTCCCTTCGAAAGTCCGGAAACTGAAAAATTCGTCATCGGCCAGTGCATCCGAGCCGTCCTCCGCGAATAAGCACGCCCCGAACTACCTGCAAAAAGAGTTCCTGACCTCGGTTATCGGCAATTCGGACCAAGCCCCCGTCCCCGTAAAAAAGAAGTCGAAGCTTACCAAGTCCAAGCGCCGGGAAAAGAAGCAGAGCGGCGCCAAAATAATCGAGGAAAAACGCATGCAAGATTTCGAACCTGACTTGCAAAGCATCAACAACGAGGACGACTCGAATCTCTCGGACATAACTGGCTTTTCCGATGAAAACTCCAGCTCCGTACGATTAAGGAACGCGGAGAAGAGTACATCCGATGAGATTATTTCAGCCGAGGATTTTAACGCGGTGAAGGCAGCGGCCGCGACCGATCAATCCGAGAGAAAGAACTCGAATCCGGAGAATACGGAGAACGGGACGACGGCCTTTGCCCTGGACGAGCTTAAATTTGCCGCTACCGCTAATGGAAAGGAATCGTTGATCGACAACAGGAACTCCTCGAGTACCATTAATATAGATATAAAGGACAGCTTTGGGAATTACGATTCCGACGACAGAATATCCGTGTCGTCGACGAGAACGTTCCGGAAAAGCGATCGTTCGAGTAAGAGCTTGAATTACGAGGCCGGTGAATTCGACGAGACTGATCGACCGGCAGCTATTCTTAAAATTTACCACGGATCTAGAGATAGCCAAGTCGGGGGAGATGGCAAGGCCGTCGATAATGCAAAGAAAATGGCGAAGAGTGATCATCTGCTGGCTTTGTCGACGGACAAAGACCCTGTGAAATGCATGAGCTTGCCCAGTATAGTAAATAAGGACGGCAATGTCGACGGCAGCTCGGCGACGCCGAGGAGTAACGATCGAAATCGAAGTTCTGGAACAGAGAATGGAGATCAGTCGACATCTGCGGACGGTCAAACCTTTATAGGTAAACGGTATTACAATGTCACAGCGGACTTGAATTTTTTTTTTTTTTTTTTTTTTTTTTCCGTCAATTTATATTGAAACGCGAAAGCTTCAAATTCTTTCCTTCTTTGTCTTTATTTCTTTTTAACGAAATCGAAACAATCTCATCTTAAGCAAAGATGGGATCGGGTAATGGGCCGGACGGGCAGTTCATTGAGTTGCTCAAATCGTATTTCCGCCAATCGCGTTAAAGAAATTGAAAGTTGACTGGGCCGTAAGACGGCATTCGATTAATAATGCCATGAGCGTCCGGGCGACGTCCGCTCACGATTCACGATACGAAAATGCATCTTGAAACCGTAGAGCCTAAGAAAGGAAAGAGCACGACGTCGGTGACGCGAAGGAATGGTCTTGACCAGAGATGTGTGACTTACGTAATTGACGGGGCGTACAGTTCTTCTAATCATCATCATCAAGATACGGAGCAACGAGGCACGCGCGACGACTCGTCGGAAGAAAAGCCTTTGAAGAAGCAACGGAAGCTGGAGGAGCGTGATTCATACAAGAGCGACGTACAGCGGGACTGTAGCGACGATCAGGAGGGCCACTGGGACGATCTCGACTACGACGTGAACAAGGAGTGTCTGAAGAACGGAGGCATGCTTTGCCGTAGGGATACGGTAACGAACATCTTGGACGTACTGCCTCAGTTGGTGTTCGAAAATGACGTTGCACGGAAGTCGTCCGCGGAAATGAATCCGAAGCTTTTCAGCCTCTACGATTTCAATAAAAGGAGAATAATGAACTCTAGCGCGACCTCTAGCGCGAGAACGAACGAGGAGCAGACGATCGACTTCGATGACTTGTTGGAGGACGACAACGAGAGCAACGCGTCCGATCTCGTCAAGGAGATCGACGTAAACATCATAACCTCCGACCTCCAATCGAATTTCGGGAACATCGCCCTGATATCCATCGACAAGGACGCCAACATCGATCTCACTTATAAGATCCGGGAACTCAATTTGGCCAATTACAAGCCACGGCAGGACACTATCGCGAATCCAAAGAAAAAGATGGGGTGAGAGACAGCGCTCGATTCGCTTGGCTCAGTAATAAAGTCTTGATCGCATGTAACTTATTCCAATAAGGAGCCACTTCCTACAACGACATCCTCGGATCCGACGTCCATTATGGACAAATACCTAATGCCATTAAGCCGACTTGTCGCTCTTCGGCTCTGCGGCTAATTAGAACTTACGACAGTTTCTGGAACTGAATTTTGATACTCGAAGCGAAAATAGACACGTCCACGCGGACATGATTTGTTTCGAGTCTCGAAATTTCTGTTTTTACCATGTAGATTGTAATTAAATTATAGTAATTTAAGGAAAAAAAGAAAAGAAAAGAAAAGTAAAGAGAAAAAAAGAAAAAGAAAAAAAAAGGCAGAACGTAAGTTGCCAGTACCTGTGTATAATGGCTGCTTGCTTCCATTATCAATTAAGTTTCGTTAAGAGCGTCCGACACTTAATACTATACTGCGCCCTTGGAATATTTATCAAATGTTGCATCATTACGCGTATACAAATATTTTTAATAACAGTAATAAATAATTGTTCTTGGAAAGAACGACGACCACGACGACCACGACGACCACGACGACCACGACGACGACGACGACGACACGACGACGACGACGACGACGACGAAAATTAATGCTATTGCGATCAATATTTTATGCGGGCATTTAGCGAGCAATTAAGCAAATAAGCTTGCGGGTAGAAGGATGATTGAAAGATGGGGCGAGCGAAGGTCGTGAATTTTCGGAAAATGGCATATTTCGTTAGGAGCAGCAAGTCGCTCGAAAGCAGCGAGGGATCCTGGTCGTCGGCGATCGAAATATCCAACGTCGATGACGATCGCGCGGACAAGGCGACTCAGTATTTCGAGAAGGAGATCTGCACGTTGACGAGGCTGGACTCGATCGGTAAGGACGAGTCATTCTTACCGAGCATCGTCCCGAAAGGGCCGGTGACCCCGACTCAAGATTGGAAGGGACGCGTCGAGTATCACAAGACCAAGCTGATGAAATCGAAAACGAGAATGCACACCATGCCGCTGGAGATGCTCGTCGAGGACGACAAAGAGGCGCTCAAGCCCATTAATCCCTATTCGCTTCCACGAATCTCTTCACAGATTAGAAGACTCACCCCCGCGAAACGGAGGTAGCGGCCCTTCATTATATCTCTACACGACTTTATTCACATTACGCTGCTCTCTCATAGATTTATTTAATAAACCGATCCAATGACCATTGCCATGGTCATAACCAGCCCGTCTATACGCTGGTTCACAATATCGACCTTCGTTACATTGATTTTTATCTAAAATCAACGATGACAGAACGCTCTTCCAAAAAGCATTGCAACAGAAAATATATTAAAACATATATATATATATATATATATATGTATATATGCACACACGTATGCTATTCTTCATATGATTTTAAAACTAAATATTATAACGATAATAGCATTCGTATTATGTATTATTAGCATTGTAGGCATACAATTGTACGATAAGTATTACCGTAAAAGTGTAAAACATACTGAAATTTATAATTAGACGAACGCTGACCGAAAGTACCTTACGCGTACCCCCCTGCCATCCTTTAAAATAATTATTATTCTTAAGAATCATTTGCACTTTCGCTTTGGGGAACGTGCAAAAGTGCACATATGTGAACGTGCTTGAAAGAACATGTGCTTTTAAAAGCAATATTTCCGTACTATCTTTTAAAGCATTTAGTAATATAAAGAGGCTACAATTATTAATGTCAATAATATAAAGATATTATAAACATGATGTTAATAATATTAAATACAGAATCCGTTAAGATTAATAATTACATTATTATTACTATTAATGTTATTGACAGAGAGTATCGATTTACTAAAAGGAAAAAGAAACAAAAGCTTATATTAGAATATTTATATTATAAGATGAGTGTTGTGTGCGTGCACATGGGACATTGAGCCGAGCATGTAAGGATTGCGGAATTTCAATGAGGTAGAAAAAAAAAAAAAAACATGTGCGTTTGCTTTAAGCCTTTTACGTAGGAGTTTCGAGCGACTGCCGCGCAATGATTGGAACAGCTACAGTTGCAGACACCCAGACTTTTCTATGATTCTTAGAGATAGAATGTAAGTTTGCCATACAGCCTTTCTCCTCGACTATTTGTTATTTATCAAGCCTGACTTTTTTTTACAGCACAATGCATATTCTCTATGTTTAATTTCACAATTTGCCAATGCATCTTTTCACTCTGCAGCATTTCTGTTTCCGCACCCCACCTCTCTTACATACATCACACATTTAACGATTATTTATCTAATTAGCTATTTGCAGGTACCTTACTCAAGCACTATTACTATTATTACTATTATATATATATATATATATATACACACACACATATTTATTTATTTATTTATTCGTAAGACAATTTTTATATTAGACAATATGGCACTAGCATGTTATTATCTATTTGCCTATTAATAGACGAAGTTTTAAAAACACAGATTACGTAATAGACGCACGTTTCAAGAGACAATTACGGCAAAGCTTTACCTATTTTTATTTTTCCGAAAGCCTTCTTAATGTACGTAAGAAATTATGAAAAATCCTAAAAGTTTCATAAACTTAAGGCAATAATAATATCATTATTACTGTTACAAAGAACAAAGGCAAACGGTTGATGTGCGTTATATAAAAATTTGTCGGATGATTTGTCGAGTTCATAGGCGAATAGAGGATTTTTAATAACAGTCTTGCCAGTAGACCAAGGTCTGAAGCATTTTAAGAGCGTAGAGGAAATGTGGACAATTTGACATTAGATGCTAACGAAAGACCTTTTGCAGCGGTATCGGTAAGGAATACGACCCGTTCCTGTTGGCAGAGCAGCAGCTGCACGATCTCTTCTCCGACACGAGCGACCAGTCGTCGACCGACGGCTCCTTAATCTGCCCACCTCGAAAACCCTCTTCAAGTCCCAATTTCCCCCTATCCTTTTCCTCAGCCTTTGCTAAGTACCCGGGTAGCGTCCGGGCAGCGGAGACGAGCTCGTATCCGTCTCAGCAGCCACAACAGCAGCAGCAGCAGCAGCAGCAGCACAACAGCAGCAGCCACAACAGCAGCAACAGCAACAGCAGCAGCAGCAGCAGCAGCAGCAACATCAGCACCAGCAACGAGGATCTCTGATTGCGCCCCCAATGGGTTTCGACGATCATCAGACCTCCTCGGAACTGTCGAGCGACTGCGCCGAGAGCCAAGGCCACGAGGCAGCGAGCTCCTCCTCGACCTCGAACTTAACGTCGAGCAGTCACGTACTGGGCCGCCGACTCATTATCGACAAGAGCCAGGCCCTGGGTGCCGGGGAGTTCTCCCCGCAGCAGCGACCCGGGCGCATAGGCCAGGGCTCGAGGCTCGGGACCGGACGGCCTGGACCCAAGCCCCCCGAGAGGAAGATCTCGAGCAGCTCCTCCTCGGGGAGCTCCAATCAGTCGCGGGGCTCGAAGCCCAGGGCCACGCTCGCCAAGCCGACGGCCCAGTCGCGCACCGACACCGACCTGAGGAGCCTCAACGGCAGCAACCTCAGCCTGAGCTCGATAATATCGGGCACGGATCTCGAGGTCAAGCGCTCGAACTCCCTGCTCGACGAGCTCCTGAGCACGTTCGAGGACGAGGCCTGCTCGACCCCGACTCTACCCTCCCTCGCGAGCTTTACGTCCAATAGAAACGAATCGTCGCTCTCATTCCTGTCTAGCACGCATCAGCCGAGCAACGGACTCAACGGCCACCATCAGCGGCTCCCGGCCAACGGCAGAGTCAACTGCAGCGACGACGAGGGCGACTCATCCTCGCCGGAGAGCATGAAGCGCCTCGAGTGCGGAGGCAAGCTCAGCGCCGATTCCGCTTACAGCAGGTACGTTTTTCGACTCCTGTCCGTTATATTATTTATAGCCCTCGGCAGTTGATGGGAATTTCGCGGAAGAAGCTCGTCTCTGCCCGGCAACGAGTATTATTACTTGATTGTTTATTATCTGTCTGCCCTCCGCCCATCGCAGCCTAAATCGAAAGCACCTGGGCCACGGACGGAGCTCCAACGACCTGAGCAACAACAGGCTCGAGATGTCGATTTTCTGCCACGAGTGCGGCTTGAAGTTCCCGGACTCGGCCAAGTTCTGCGGCCGCTGTGGCGTACAGAGACTCACCCTCTGATACGCGGTGTTCCGGGGCTTTCTGCCGGCGATACCCGCCACCGCCACCGAAAGCCGTGGACACAGGCCATAGAGGAGCAGCGGCACCGAGACGACGACGACGACGACTTGTCCGGATACTTGTCCGGCGTAGAACGGGCGACTCAGCGAGCGAGGGAGCTCACAACTTGTGCTAAACGCGTGTGCTCAATCGACTCTTGATGAAACGAGTGACTTTCGACCGAGTGCCGATGCCTCCGTGAGACAGAGAGCGAGAGAGAGAGAGAGAGAGAGAGAGTGAGAGAGAGAGAGAGTGCGCGAGACGCCTGGGTGCGTGGGTTGTTTACGAATAGAGCCCGAGAGCTACGGAAGAGATAAGAATTTACGTGACCTCGAGAATGGCCACCAGATGACATCGAATCCATCAATACACGAATCGATACGGCGTCGTTGTCCGATCGCATAAATAATACCTAAATTCATGATCCTGCTATGTGATCCTGCTATGAGATCCTCGCAACGAGACTTTCTCACAAATTACACGCTAGTCCCTTAAAATAGTAATTAATTCAATCCGCCGTGGGAGAATGCCGTTCGTTAACGATCCCCCTTCCTCCCCCTCCCCTACCCTACCCTACCCTCCCCCCCCGCCCATCAATTTATCGTAGCCCGCGAGTCATTGGGAAGATGCTTATTTGAGAAAGTATTTTTAGATAAATTTGCAAAGTACCTGGTGCGGGTAATTTTATATCTCGCGGCCTTTTAGCCCATCTACCACGATACATAATATACGTTTTCAAATCAACGGATTCGACATTCCTATAGGAATTACTCAGCCGTAATTAATTGTCATTGTCTATCTGCCGGTAATTAATATCACATCCGCGGCATTAAAAATTCTCCATCTTAAGATTTTGTCATCTGGGCGAGCAATAAATGCATTCACTGCATCATTTAATTACGTACTCATAACAACGTTTATACATATCTATATATATATATATATATATATCATTTTTTATTATTATTTTCATAGTCATGTTTCCGTAGGTCCGCTGCCGGTCTTTTATATATATATATATAAAGAGAGAAAAAAAAATAGAAAAACGAATGAAAAACGAGCTTTGACATTATATTAGATTTTTTATTTCTATCGCGATGCTTCATATATGAAATGCTTAACAATTTATCGTATGATATATATATATATATATATATCATACGATAAATTGTTAAGCATATATATCGCTGCCGGAAAGCATTTATTCACATGTGCAACTAATATGTATTATACTCAACGTGAAAAAGAAATTTTAGTATCATATTTTTAATACATCAATAAAGGACTTTGTATATTCGTTGTTCTTATTTGCTTACGTTCCCACAAGCAAGTCAATTAAAAAGAAAAGAAAAGACAAGAAAAGGAAAAAAGAAAAACGAAAAATAAACAAAAATGTGGCCAAAGAACTGATTACGTCGATTGCATATTCGCTGCGTATCCACTGCAAGTGCACGTGCACGGATGCTGGTGGAGAGAATGTCGGACACGCAAGGAGCCACAGAGGAACCGGATGAATTTACCCTCATCGCCATAAGTAGTATTTCTATGAGGGACGTACGTTTGCGTTAAGATAGCCTATTCAAGACTTGTTAGCTCGCGCTTAATATCAATGATTTCTGACGTAAGAGATCTGCTTTTTATAATTATCTAAAGATTGATTTTGCTTGAAACTAGGTGGATTCAATATAAAAGTCATTTTTCCACTAAATGCCAAGGATGCATTGCCGTTATGCTAAATAAAATCAATATCAACGTTTCCTGGTTCAACGAAAATATTATATTTTATTCCCTACGTTCGGAATATTCTCCGGGGAGGGACGTAAGCGACGAAATTTTTGTTTCTTTGATTTGATATCTTTGGTCTCTTGTTAACAAAGACTGATCACGCGATCTATCGAATACCATGCCTTCGAAATGCCATACTAATGAAATTAATTAACGAATAGGCCACTGTCGGCTCGGAAAGGCATAAAATCTGCTGCCCGACAGGGACAACGAATAACGTAATAATAATAAAACTCGTAAATATATAATTTAGTGGCATTTTCGATATTTTCAATATTTCAATGTTTCTTCTTTGACAGTCCAAAGCCATTAAATAACTTTTACGAATCGTACTTTTCTATCTCTTTAAGATGCTGAATCGTTCTTATTGTCATCCGCGTACTTGGTCACTCGTATGAACTACGATGTACTTATTCATTCGGAATATTATTTATTACTTATAATTATTTGCTCGGATGTTATTACCTTTCGCTTGCCTTTAGTGTAGGAAAATTTATGCTTCGTTATTACACGCGTTGACAGACGTAAATTGTTTCTTTAACGACACTCAAGGCAATCTCTTGTCATGTTATTGTACAATGTTATTGTATTTTTCAGTACTTGAGAATTTTGGATATTTCCATAAAATTCTCATAAAACTTCGCAATTTTAATGAACTATCGAGGGATTGTTTGAACGAAATTATTTAATATTTAGAAGGACAAGAAGAAAATTGGGAGAACAAGTTACTACATGTTATTCAAGAAAGTTTCTGTGTTTTATTTTCATAAATGTTTATTTAAAAAATCGATAAATATTACATTAGTAGTAGAACAAAAAAATTTATTATTATTTATAGATTATTTATTTTCTGATATAAATATCGTAAAGCAGCTGTCTGACTTGTAAAGAATGTAAAGATTATTTTTCAAATATTAAGTTTAAGATTATTATTATGATTATTATTATTATTATTATTATTATTATGCGATTATTAAAAGTTAATGATTAAAAGGTATAAGTTAGAAAAAAAAGAATGTATATTTAGAGAGTCTAAAAGTGTGCTAATTCATAACGAAAATACTTTGTCAACGTCTGCTCGATCGCTTCAAGAGAACGTGGAAACTAATTTTTTATCATTCTTTTTTATCTTAGCTTAGAAAATATTAACTAAAATTCGATTTTATATTTTTATTGTGTTTCATGAAAATGTACATGTCCTATCAGTTGTTATTAACGTTAATGTAATGAAAGGAGCAATTATAATCGTACAATCGTAATAACTAGACCTGACATTGTCATTTAATGAAATGTATTTTTGCAAGTGCAATAAAAACATACTTGTATTTATGTAAGATATTGCGTATGTGATTCATTTGTTCTAAAAGCGTCCCTGCAAATGCACACATCTGCGCGTGTAAATAAGCTTCTTCTTTCCCTTTAACCTCCCCTTTTAAACTCTCAATCCCAGATCTTAAATATTCTAATTTAAGATCTACTTACGACTAGCGGTCGCGAGTTCTGTTTCCATAAAAGTAAGTACAACTTACTTGAGTCAGGAAATTCAGGGGGTCAGGGAGTATATATATTTATATATTTCGACAAAACGTTAAAAATTAAATTAGAGCCGTTATCGTTGTATTGAGTTGTCACTTGGGCCAAATGTATATATTATGTAAATTCTGTAAATTCTTACGGTTTAAGCATTTCGAAGGAATCATGTTATCCGAAAATTGCGCGTCAATTCTAAAGTTCAAGCTATCTCGTAGGACGAGACATTTGTCGATCGGTAGGGTTATCGGGTGGGGGAGGGGGGAGTCAATTTCGTTACTCCCTTACTTGGAACCGCGGGAAGGGACTCGGCATCGCGGATAAAGAGCCTTGTCTGCATCTTGGACGCGATAAAGATTTTTAAACAATCTTCGGACGGCATTTTGTATATTGTTCTATGACTAATTTGTAATGCGCGCAAAAGCTATTACGAGACGAGGATACGCATCTGTCGATGGAGTCACGTGCCAGCCAGCTGAGCTATGCCGCAGAGATAGGCAGAGACCGAGCGAGACAGGCGCGGTATATTTAAATGTACCGCAAGATCTATTATGCAAGTGTCTCATTCGGGCTCATTATAGGCATTTCGCGGGAGCCCTTTCCGCGTCAGCTGTTCCCGGAAGTCGCGGAGACTGACGTCGACGCCGGGTTAACAATGCAGGGCCCAGCGCAAGCTTAACCGCAGCTCCCGGCTCGGCGTTACGGGCAAACGTGGGACAGGATACGACGTAGGACCGAAGAGCCGACCGAGGACGGGCGCAGGGGCGCCTTCGCCACGGCTCCGGTAATTTCGATAACGTCTTCCTTACTTAATGAGATTGTGACGCACCGTGCGCTCGCTTCCTCGATCCTTTCTCAGTGAAACTCTCCCTCTTGCGTTTTCTCACACACGCGCAACGGATACCCTTGTCTCTCCCTTCCTCCCCCCCCATCCCCCTATTCCACGCTAGCCGATCATTATGAAGCCGGCAGCTTGCCCGAAGCTGAATGGGAGAGATAGGAAACCCCGGCTTCCTCTTTTCCGCCTCCCTTTGGCATTAAGCACTACCTTCCCCAGCATTGGAGGAAGTGCGTCTGCTGCTGACTACGGGAAAAGTATGAGAAACGCGGTGGCTCCAATTGCATTAAATAGATAAAATAGCAAAGAGATAACGGCGCCTTTTCCTAGTCTGCGTACGGCTGATGAGGCTCGGGTGCGTAAATATGAGGACTCGAAGCAAGGAATAATAACCGCCAGGCGGAAAAATAACGTTAACCGTTAAGACGAGAGTGGTAATACAGCTTCCGTGCGCCGGTTCGGGGGGCGCAGTTTGTCCTATAGAAAATACGGCAGCCCTGAAAGTTAAATGACCGGGTAACGAAACTCCCTGGACCCTGTGTTACAGCATCAGATTCCGAGCCTCCTATTTTCTAAAAAAGGCAGGTATCCCCGGCAGAGAGCCGATCATCCTTAGTGTTAGTGAGAACTGTTTAGTCGAGCTCGAGCGTGAGCTGTGGCTCGGCTCATATTTTCACGTCATTGATCGGTATATTAATCATAGATCAGTCCATCCGGGCGTACGACCATATCAATGTACCATATCGTTGCGTTAAATAATCCCAAAATTATCCGCTGACTTTGCTTTCCGCTACAATTATAATAATATCTTTGAGAATAAAGCTTGCTTTGTTGCGTCTTATTAACATTAATCGAGCAATTCATTGATTAGGTATTAGATGAAAAATTAACTGTGAGCGACTGACAGTGGCACATTGAATTGCAGATCGATGATGTTGGATTACCGGAGAAGGTAGATCATTCGAGGTGATAAACTACTGGTCCGAAGCTCTATATTCTATATTCTCATTTTTACATCCGAAATATAGACTGTTTTTCTTACTGTCGCATCGCAGTTACCGAAGACTACGGCAGCGACAGCTGTTATGTTTCATAATGACAGGTATTTCATTGTGAAATCTTATTTATAAGCTATAAATCATTTTCTGCGCACAGAAACTTTCACTCGTAATTGACCCCTTTAGAATTAGAAAAAATAATGATAGTCTGTTGGTGGTATTCATAGGAGATAATTTAAGACGATCTTCCCGATTTTAATAAAAAAAAAAAAAAAAAACAAAAACCTCCGCTTAAACTCTCTTGAAGCGTATATTCTATTATAAATCTTCTGTTATAAATAATCTCATCCTACTTTACAAGACTTGCATAAATAAATATGATGGAAAAAATTGTATTGCTTAATTTTTTATATTGTCCGAATATCGAATCAATAGTTTAATTAAAATTTGCTAAGACCGTAGTATCGATTCGTGCTTAGAAGATATCTGTCTCTACTTATAGTAAGAAGGACATAAGGTGAAACTGAGCGTTAAAGGGTACGTAATTCCTTTTAATCTACTCACCAGCCACGATAATTTGCATGTTTTAGGTATCGTTCAAGTCAAGTCGCAAGAATTCCATTTCCAACTAATTTTTAATATCCAAAGCAACAATATGTGAGAAGAAATTTTAAATTAAGAATTCGGCAGACGATCTGAAAGCATTATATTATATACCCATGACTCAATATACTTGATCCCAACACCACAACTATTTACTTAGGCTAACTCAAATCATGATAAATGGCCTTTTAATACAAAAATCAAGTGGCTTTAATATAGCCTTAATAATATACGTGTCTTAATTTAGAAGAATTTTTTAACTTTCTATTAGGTTCGATGATAAATCTCTTCCTTTCTTCTAATTAAAAGACCACGCGTCTTTATATTTTACAGCTTATAAATTTTTATTCATGCAAGATGCCATTTAAATTATAACGTAATCAATTTTATGTGACGGTACTTGATTTATAATAAAAGCGAATGTTTTGATTCTTGTACAACTAAATAATACAATTATCGACTCGGTAGACATTTTTAATTGATTACATTTATAATCAAGCAAATAAACATTGAGCAAAATAATTATGTACTGTTTGATTACCTTACATTATTATTATTATTATTATTATTATTGTTGTTGTTGTTGTTGTTGTTGTTGTTATTGTTATTGTTATTATTATTGTTGTTGTTGTTGTTGTTGTTATTATTATTGTTGTTATTATTATTATAGCGGTTCTAATGATCCATCAGAATCATGTTTGAAGACTGTGCGCTTTTTTCCTTTTTTTTTCTTTTTTTTTTTTTTTTTTTTTATATACATAAAACAAAGACTCTCGTGTATGCTGCGTGAATTGTCGTTTAATTTCGATCACATAGACTAAATTAATCAATGTATTTGCGGATTCCATTGGCGCGAGTTTATTTATTATAAATAAAATGAAGATCGAGAAAGCCTCTATCTCAATTAGATAATGGCAGATAAGCTTCAATAAATTGTACAGATGATTATGAAAAATTAATGGAACAATGAATTTTGTAATACGACTAGTGAATTGAAAGATAAAACTGGAAAATAAAGCACATGCTGATGGAAATATTTTTAGAAAATCATATGCAGCGAACTGTGCCGGCGATCTGATTCGACGATACGCGAATCTGCCTGTAAAGAAATGCTGTAAAGCTGTATGTGTGCAAAGCGGTTGAAATACGCGTAGTAAGGAAAGGGCTATTGGTAATTTCTCGAGTCGAGTTGGAATAAATGTAATAAATGTATTAATAATGATGATCGATGGGTCGTCGGAAACGCCATTTTACTTACAATTAAAATCTAAAATCATAAGCAACTTCATCAATTACATATCGTACAATATAGTCAATCAAGTTCAAGTGCTATTCGTTAAGAACATTTGCTTTGCAAATAAAGCCTCGAATTATAATTATTAGATTAAATGCCCCTGTCGATTTTTCAAACATAAATATACACTCTGGCCTTTTATTCTTAAACGCTATGTATTAGCATTCGAGCCCCTGAAAAATAATTTATTTGCACGAGTGCATTATGTATTTCACAATTTCCGGCTCATTCGTCATAAGCTTCTTCTCTGATTATTATTTCTGAGTTATTGTCGAAAAAGGGTTTAATAATTATCACTTACATATTAATTTTTACTAACTATTTTTTAACGAAATCTATTATTAATCTTACTCGATTATATTCATATAACGACACATTTTCTCAAAGCTAATACTACATATCAGAGTTTTTGGTACTAGATTACATTAATAATGTTTACCTTTTTATACGAAATCACTGAGAGTTACGTACATCATCGTGTACATTACGATAATCTATCTGATTTTGAATCTAAATAAGCTTAATGAGCAAAAGTGATAATTGCGAAAGTAACATGAAGAATCTGAGTTTAAAAATTATACGAAACATGAGCTTGTGACGGCTATGGAGTAAATTTTTAAAGGAGTTAAGGCTTTACCTGCGGATTCTTCGAGCGCATGCTTTTATTTGCGAATACTCGGGAGATTAAGTAATCGCCGCAGGACGTTATGCAGCTGACCGACAAGCGGAATTAGTGCTTTATTAGGTGCACTGACCCGAAGGCCACTTTAATTTTGGAGTCGGGCTGCGTACTGTATGCGGCATATGTACCATACATACTTATATTGAGATAATATATTAGGGTAAATTGTGAAAACACCCGTGGACGATAATGGGCTTAATTGTATTAAATAATTATTAAGTAATTGCAAGTAAAGCTCTGAACGGCGAATGACCATCCCACCGGTCCATCGCTACACTCTATATGCAGTAAGACTGCATATAGTGCAGTCCAACTGCAGAATCTTCTATTATGGGTAAATGCAGATCCTGATACGCGGGATCTACCAAGTGTCTCATTATCTTTCCTGGGCATGAGCTCCGGCTTAAGAAGACCGGCTTTAACCGGCCCCGATAAGATACTCACACGTACATCACACGGCGACTATTTGCTATCGACAATTAGTTATCTTAATTGTGTTTTTTATGTCCCGTAAATTATTGGTTCTCAGAATATAATTAATCTGCCGAAGTGAGCCTTGCAGCACGTCGGCAATCAAGTTTAAGATTCTATTGCACTTATCGAGCGGCTTACGACCGAATGCACGTGTCTTGTTCAATAATATCGGCATGATGAAATCCTTCAATCGCTTTACGCCGGCCAACGGTTTTTTATTTTATATTAACTTCGCGCCTCATTGCATTGGCTGAGGCCGTGTTTACATTACGTGTCTTAGAACCATCAGACTTTCAATAGAATATTACGTTATTTTAGGTAATTTTAGGCAAAATAATAGCTCATAAGCAGCACAGGATATATTTATTTTTATTTATTTGCATTTATTTACATTTATTTACATGTACATGTGTACAGTTTATGGTGGACAATATCCTTGAGGGCAAATAAGCGTCTACAATACTTCAAGTACTCGAGGTAGCGAGAAGAGAAAAGGACGAAAGAATCAGAGCATCGGCGCACACGTCGGCTTTTCTATAAGTGTATACGGGGAAGCTAAGTGAGCCAGAGTTACGAGGCTTACGAATTATAGGCGGATCAATAAATGCAGCGAGTATCGATCGCCGGATTGTAACTATTATCGGCATAAGAGCTCGGCAGAGCCGCGGTTTCATGCTATTGCTCGTGAATAATTACGGGCGTTCCGGATTCCCCAAGAGAAACAAGTTCATAAGCCCCGAGACTATTTTACGAGGAAATAAATAAATTCATTCGCATTAACATAATCTTTCTGATTGATTGACGATTTTCTGTGGTTCATTGGCCGTCATCTGTAATACAAAATTAACGTACGCTTCGTTTAAACATTTAAATTCTACATTTAAACATTTTTTATAATTTTCATTCCATTATCCATTGAAAATAAATGAACGTTCTAACGCGATATTACGTAAATGTTTATTCAATTTAAATATAAGCAATTGTTAAGGTGTAATAATTGTACAATGAAGAATACAATAATCGTGCTAATTAATTGATATCCTTGTTTTTTCTGTTTAAGAAACGGTTAAGACCTAAATAGGTTTGTGAATTTCAAAGTAACAATTAGTATGTAAGTTATATGTAAAATCTATAAACGTTGTTTGTAAATTTATTTAAAATAATGTATAGGATGCTTGTCTGTAAACTAAAGTATTTATTCGACGATCCATACTGATATATCCGGGGATCCATTAACACGTCCACAATCGCTTGTATTATTTTCATATCTGCACTCACTACAAGGGCATATTTACTTAGTTTTGATCGATCGATGGGCAAATTATAATCACTGTAATAACTTATTTGACGAGAGTAGGAAGTGAGAAAAAGAGTCGGAGAAGTCGTTAATTAAGTAAGGAGAGGCTTAGTAAAAGTAATATGTAAATGACATTAAATTAGTTATTAGCCGGAGATAAATAATGTGAGATAGGATCGTACGTGTCGTTGTTGTTGTTCGTCGTCTTCGTCGTCGTCGTCGTTTTCCGTTACTTTTCGCATTTCTATTTGCGATAGTAATATTCAGGTCAACGGTTGACGATCACGTACGTTTTATTTGACTACTCTTAAGCGAGCGTCTTAAAGCCAAACGTACATGTAGATGAGCACGTGGCTATTTAAAGGCGCGCTCGGTTGGCGGCGGAAGGGCCGGAAGGGCAGGATGGGCAGGAGAAGGGGCAGGAGAGGGGGCAGAGGCGGGGCGAACGAGGATTTAGCAACAAAGTGCCAACCTCGTACGAGTAGCTGTTAAAATCGATCCTCGGTTAATGACGATACGAATACGAATACGAATACGAATACGTAAGAGCACATGATGCCAGAAGGGAGATAAATGCCGAGGGGAGATTATCGACGGAGCCGCGCGAAGGAGGGGGAGGGGGCGGAGATTCGTATTTCCCGCTACAAGCGAATCAGGAGTGTTAGCAGCGTTACGGAAACTAGGGAAAATCAAAGGGGGCGTTTGTCTGGTGGCTGGGGTGGCGAGGCCGAGGCTGGGCCGACAGGCTCGGAAAACTCTATACCCGGGAGAGCGCATTGCGTTGGTACTATTGGCCGCCGTCTCGTACTCGCGGATTATACGATATACGGGCGTCTGGGACTCCGCAGTTCTCCTGGTGCGCGTCTTCCGTCCTCCTACCTCGCTACCGCGGCCGCTACGGCCGTAGACCGCCGTCGCCGTCGTCGTCGCCGTCGTCGTCGTCGTCGCCGCCGCCGCCGCCGTTGCCGCTGCCGCTGCCGCTGAGCTCTAGTCGTCGGAAGAAGCCGTGCAGTGCGCGCGCAGGGCCTCCCAGTCTGCCGCTAAGAGGACCGAGGAACGTCACCGCTCGCCCTTGCACTCTTACCTTGGGGCGAGGGAGCGAGACGGAGCTAGACAAAGCGAGAGAAGGATAGAGAGCGCGCGCGGGGCCGACTCCGACGGCAGACCGTCACGTTGCCGTGCGAGAAGTGCGCGAGGTGAAGTGCGTCCGAGTCCGTGGAGGAGGAGGAGGAAGGAGGAAGAGCAGAAGCAGCGGCAGAATTAGTAGCGGCAGCAGCAGCAGCAGCACCAGCACCAGCACCAGCAGGAGCACGGGAAAAACCTCGGGAAATAATTAAAGATCGTTTAGCCGAGCTCGAGCCGCCGCGTCATTACCAAGATGAACGGAATGCTCAAGCTATCGAGCATCGTGGCCAGGGGCCTGCCGACGACGACGCTGGTAAGGGCTTCCCGGCCTATCCTCCGTTCCCCTCGCCCGCTACTTATATAATTATAATGTACCACCGGGGGACACGCTCCACCCTCGTCTCGGCACTTTACGTCTTTCTGCTCCTCCTCTTCCTCCACCGCCACCACCACCAGCACCACCACCACCACCACCACCACCATCACCATCATCAGCACCAGCACCAGCACCTTCGCCACCACCTCCACCTCCGCCTCCGCCTCCGCCTCCGCCTCCGCCTCCACCTCCGCTTCCGCGTACACCTCCGCTTCCGCGTACACCTCCGCTTCCGCGTACACCTCCTGGTGCAGCATCACCATAGCGCGGAGACTGCTTTACCCCTCTCGTCTTCGTTCTGGGCCAGTCCGGTCCGCGGATTACATAAGGCTCCCGCGCTTCCCTTACACACGCCTACGGTAACGTATAAGCACGCATATCGCATACTTATATACGAATCCGCTATGTAGGCAGCCGCGTAACGAGAGCGGTTCCCATTAATCAACGTGGATTCGTGCACCAGGCAATCACCCGCCGAGTTACGAGTAAAAGCAATCTCCGGATGCGCTTAGCAGACGATTTTCTTCCCGACCATTATTGTTCTCGCGGTTAAAAATTTTTCTTTACCCACGACCGCCGCGTCCTCTTTTCGTTTCACCCCCTCCCAACTAGATCCCTTCACCCTCGCCTGATACAACGAATGCTTCAATTAAATGTAATTTTTAATTCATTACTTACCCGGCCCATTAGGAATCTCCTTTATTATTAAAATGGTACATAGTTAATTTCTTCTCTCCCCCCCCCATCCACCGCCTTTCCTTTCTCATTTTCTTAAAATTTATTCATTAAAAAACCGTATCAAGACGCACTTGATCGACATTTAATCATACAAATATGTCTGTGTAAAATAAGATATTTCACACCATATTTATCTTATGATGATTTGTTACAAAAAAAAAAAAAAAAAAAAAAAACAATGAAAATTTTATTAGATAGTCAAATGGATTATTATTTCATGCTTTAAAATAACATGAAAGTTCACAAAATATGCTTTATTTCTGCAATAAAATATTATACAAATTATTATTGTATTAAATACAATATTACTATTGTCATAAATACAATTGGCTATGTTCTTTTTATTCATTTACTTGTTGCAGTTACTTGATTGTTTTTACACCAATAAGATATAACGCTTACATTTCTATTGGGAATTATAATCTAGTCAACTTTTGTTCGTGGGATTGTACTGGGAGCATAGATTCTGATAATGATTATTCAGCCCTTGCCATTATTACTTTACATATACAATAATTTCAAAGTGACTTTTATACAAATAATATATAACAAATGTATGTGGGCATAGATAAGAAAAGAAAATAATAATAAAAATAAAGCCTAAACATCGCAGAAAGCTATATATAGGCTCTTATGTTATTTAATAATTTAATTTCATGTTTTAGAATAAACTAGGCCTGCCTATATTCAGCCAGCGGTCTCTACACTATACACCAGATAGTAAATCTTGCAGAGTTTCTGATGGAATCTCGGCAAATTATCCCTTAGTGGATCACACCTACGATGCTGTGGTGGTGGGTGCAGGTGGTGCTGGTCTTCGGGCTGCTTATGGTCTTGTGGAGGAGGGCTTTAACACAGCCGTTATCACAAAATTATTTCCAACGAGATCTCACACCGTTGCTGCACAAGGTGGTATTAACGCTGCCCTAGGAAATATGGAAGAAGACAATTGGCAATGGCACATGTATGACACTGTTAAGGGGTCGGACTGGCTTGGGGATCAAGATGCTATCCACTACATGACAAGAGAGGCCCCGCATGCTGTTATTGAATTAGAAAATTGTGGCATGCCATTCAGTCGAACCGAAGATGGTAAGTTAATTAAGCTATTAGTGAAGCGCTCTCATGAAGCAAAATTGAATTGCTTGACCTGTAAGTAACTATGATAACAAGGGCTATTAGGAGGCAGCCGAGCAAGTGAAAACGAATGTCTGTTACTTCGGTGACAGCCAGAGCTATTACTGAGATTGTTGTGGGAGTCCAATAATCGAGAAAGGATAATTCTGATGATTTGTTACACGTTGACCGTAATAAGATAAGCAATCCTAATGATGCGTTTGGTCACCTAAATTACAGGACAAAACTGATAATAATTATTCTAAATTCAAATTTTATTTTAATAATTAAATATTATTATAATATACAAAAATAATAATATTTTAAATGTATCCTAGGATGTGTACAGCATATTAACAAGCTCTTAAGTGACACATGTCTTTTTTTATGAAAATAAAAAAAGCTTCATTTCCATGCATTAGCTAATGAAGACCACGAATGCATATTCTGTGCATATTATTGTTTAGAAGTGCAAGAAATACGACCGGTAATAATAAGTTCATCGATTAAGAAATATTTAACACAAGACTTTCACAAAGTATATTTATTGCAAAGTGTCAGCATCACTCATCGACGACTGTACCGATGTCGTTGCGGTATCAGTATCCGAATTGCTCTTTGGGTCTCGTATAATTGCCTTACATAAGAAAATTAAAAATGATCAAAACATTTTACCTGATAAAAACGGTACTTTATAAACTTTTAAACAATATAAAAGCAAGCATTAGTAGTGTTAGAACAACCTTAGACCGCTTCTGACTCGACTCTTTTCGTTTCGTATCAGCTTTGCGCTTAGAAACACGTGCAACAGATTTCTTTATTTGCGGCGACTCGCAACTATCGACGACCTTCCGCTGCTTCAGTTTCTTCACGCTTTTCGCGGCCTCTATGTACGGCTGCTTCTGCTCCTCCGACATGCTTTTCCATCTTTCCCCGCATATTTGAAAGATGTTGCGGCCCATTATCATGTCCGGGTAATCCTAAGATGTCAGGCGCAATTACCTTCGGTCGGTCTCTCGGGAGCCCCGTTTTTGTTCGTTCGTTCGTTCGTTCGTTCGTTCGTTCGTTCGTTCGTTCGTTCGTTTTTGTATTTTTTTTGTTTTTTTTTTTTTTTTTTTTTTTTTTTTTTTTTTTTTTTTTTTTTTTTTTTTTTTTTTTTTTTTTTTATTTTTTTTGTTCTTTGTTCTTTTCTTTTCTTTTCTTTTCTTTTCTTATTTATCGTCAATTTACCTTTTTGAAGTCCTGAACGAAATTTATGAAGGCGTTAGCGCTTTGCCAACTGCGCTTCGGCGAACTTATGTGATTAAACGTACGATTGTGATTTGGCGTCCTCGATCTTGATTTATTTCTGTAAAAAAGAAAAAGAAAAAGGCCACGAGACATTTTTTTTACATCGTATGGCCGAGAAGTGCCGCCGCTGCGATCCCCGTTCCTCAACATACGTTCGCGCCCACTATACTCTATATCTCATGAAAACGGAGCCACCACATTACCAGAACCGGGTTGTTGACGTAGCTCGTTCAACAACGAATGGCCGTTTTACTACAAGGTTAATTTACCTGTTATTTGGAACGGAACGGTTTGCATGTCGGTTATCACCGCCGACGGCCTCCGCGCCTTTCGTCGCCGTGTTCCTCATAATTTCCTCCTCTTCCAGATTATCTTGATCGTCTACCTCGTCGCTGCTTTCCTTCAGTCTGTCCAAGTCCATTTTATTTAAGAAATTCTGTACCGCGAGCTCCAAATTTTATTCTCTCTTACTCAAATTAATAACATTTTTATATTAATCTTCTCTAAAATTTTCCAAAAGCATGAAAATTTGGGATGTAGAATTTGGAAAAAAAACGTATGAAAATATAACAAGTAATAGCTCAGTTGCCAAGGAATGATTCGTCTTTTTTTTTTTTCTCTTCAGTTTTGTCAACGGAACCGAAGTTAGCCCTCCTTTTTAGGTAGGTCATTTTTCATTCTTTTCCATACGTCAAAACAAACACTCTTCCTTATGAATCATATTTTGTTTAAAAAAAAAAAAAAAAAAAAAAAAAAACCAATAGACAGCCAGTCAAACTCGCTCCTTTCATTCCCATTACACAAAATCCAAACAAAATCAACTTTTGCAAACATTTCAATTCAATAAATAAACGACTTACTATTATTATTTATTTATTTATTTATTTATTTATTTTTTCATTGTTGAATTAAAAATCAATTACAATTTTTTTTTGACTCCTTGTATTGTTTCGGTACTAAAGAAGAAAAAATTCTTTCTTTTAGAATGAAATTCGATAAGATGAACAATTTTCTGTATATATATATATATATATATATATAGTGTGTGTGTGTGTGTGTATCAAAATTACACGTAATTTTATAATTCAAATGCAAATGTAAAATATTTATATGTGAGGGTAATTTTTACTTTTTACTACAGTCAAGTATTAAAAGAATAATGTTTTTGATAGTCGACCTTTTTTCAAACACGTAGAAGCTTTAAAAATATTGACTTGTATTATTTGGCAGTTCAAAGTGATGTTACATAAAACGTAAACAAATGCATGCATCTCTTGTTTCTACATAAAATAATACAAAATAATAATATTTTGCTAAATAAGAAATCTATACACAGAAATGAACGGTCGTTTTAAATAATTAATTAGATTTTTTTTTTTTTTTATTAATGCAAAAGCTTCTTGCAGTAATAATGGAAAGTATCACTGTCTCACTGTATCACGTGCTCTTGGAGTAGAAATTTTTTTCATGCAATTTATATTTAGTTACGCTACTAAAATATTTAATAAAACACAAATTACTTCTTATTACGAAATTCCTGTATGACTTTGACGAATTTAAAACAATCCAATTGTTTATAAAATTGGTCGTAATTGCTGGGAGAGAAACATGTTACAATAGTAGTAGTATCGTTATTCGTTAGGAATAAATGTTGCGAATTCGACGAGGGCTTGAGGATTGTACGATCTATATTCATAAGTGCGGACGACGTATGTTTATGCACGAAATGGGGATTTAAACCGCCGACGAAATAATTTCAGGTAAAATTTACCAGCGAGCCTTCGGAGGACAGTCCCTCAAGTTCGGCAAGGGTGGCCAAGCTCATCGGTGCTGCTGCGTCGCCGACCGAACCGGTCACTCCCTCCTCCACACCCTCTACGGGCAGTCGCTCAGCTACGACTGTCATTACTTCGTCGAGTACTTTGCCCTGGACCTCCTTATGGAGGATTGCCAGTGCCGGGGTGTGATCGCCATGTGCCTCGAGGACGGGACGCTCCATCGCTTCCGGGCGAAGAACACGGTCATCGCGACCGGTGGCTACGGTCGCGCCTACTTTTCTTGTACATCCGCCCACACCTGCACCGGGGACGGCACGGCCATGGTCTCCAGGGCCCAACTGGCCAACCAGGACCTCGAGTTCGTGCAATTCCATCCAACCGGTGAGCCCCCTACCCCGGCCCGACTCTATATACAAAGCAACGTCCTTGTTCTCTCCCCCCTGGCTTATTATTATTATTTACGCTTACGCAATCGAATCTGATGCCATACCGATCCTCTCTCTCTCTCTCTCTCTCTCTCTCTCTCTCTCTCTCTCTGTGCGAATGTGCGCGCGCGTGTTTTTTACTCAGTACTCTTAATACTCACAATGACGAAAGCTTGGACATCTTGATTACAGCCATTTGCCGTTAATATGTGCGCTTTTGTATTAGTGTCAAGGTAAAGCCGAGAATTAATTTTTTTATTACGATTATTTATCGTTTTTTGATTTATCTCCTCACAACTCGTATAATTACGCAAACTTCTTCTTTCAAATTATTATTTCTCTTCCTCCTTTCTTCCCTTTTTCCTTCCATCCTCCCTCCCGCCCTTTTCATACAATAAAGCGAATAGTTTTGAAAGTACTTTATGATACATTTTAAGGTTAAGCCATACATTTGCCGATTTTTATTTATTTATTTGCTTTGTTTTTTAATAGCTCTACCGCTTTGAAATGTGTAGACAATATTATTTTCACCAATTAACTCTATTGCAAACATACAAAGCCAAAATGGACTTTAACGGACCTTACGTTCGCGGCGTAATCAATTCGAATGATATTTAAAAGGCTTTTATAACGTTACGTAAAGGAACGAATGAAATTGAAGGATGATAATTGTAGTGAGAGAGAGAGAGTGAGAGAGAGAGGGGGGGATGAGCGATTGGTGATTTAATATCCAATAATGTGCAATAAAAATGCTCGCAGGCATATACGGTGCCGGATGTCTTATAACCGAGGGAAGCAGAGGAGAAGGCGGTTATCTAGTGAACAGCGAAGGGGAAAGATTTATGGAACGTTACGCCCCGGTGGCTAAGGATCTCGCTTCCCGAGACGTAGTCTCGAGGTCAATGACTATGGAAATTCGCGAAGGACGGTAAGCGCTGCTGATTTATAAACTAGCCCCACCAAATTTATTATACAAGCTACACAAGCGGAAATGAGACAATGAGCCTCTGATTCTTTCAGAGGCGTCGGCCCCGAGAAAGACCACATCTACCTCCAGCTGCATCATTTACCCCCAGAGCAATTGGCAGCCAGACTTCCTGGCATTTCCGAGACCGCAATGATATTCTCCGGGGTTGACGTCACCCGCGAACCCATCCCTGTATTACCTACTGTACATTACAACATGGGTAAATACATTCTTCAATTAAATCGCTTCCTTGGACTCGCCAGTCACTTAAGACCTCCAGACCTCTTAGCGGAATAAGAATTTTAACTAATGAAAGGAGTTTTTTTTATTGGGAATTTAATTGCCATTTAAAAACATTTTACTTTACTAAGGCTAATATACCCTGGAATTCTCTCATTGGATCATTAACGAATGTCCTATAAATGTCACAGGTGGAATCCCCACGAATTACAAAGGCCAAGTCCTGACTAGGTACGAAGGCAAGGATGTCGTGGTGCCTGGATTGTATGCTTGCGGCGAAGCTGGATGCGCATCGGTACACGGCGCCAATCGACTCGGTGCCAACTCACTCCTCGATTTGGTCGTCTTCGGACGTGCGTGTGCCAAAACTATTGCAGAGACCGACAAACCCGGGGATAATATCGGTCCCATTCCAGCCGTAAGGATCCATATTTTCAAAATTATCCAAAACAACAATTCTATAACGAGTGTCATTTAAACTTATTTCTTAAAAAAATTTTCCTCTTTTTTTTTTTTTTTTTTTTCTTTTTTTTACTACTACCTTTAACGAGGCTTTGTCAGTTTCCGACATCGGTATAATGTAGCAATTATTGCTGTATTCTGTGCTTTTATTGAATCGCGACCGTTGTGTTTTTTTTTCTTTATGTACATTAGTAGTAGTATTGACAAGCGTAAAAAATATAGGGCAATTATGTCGAATGCCTATAGCGTTTGTTGCTCGAGATAAGATAATGATACAAAAGTAGTTGAGCTTCTTATCATTGTTGTAAATGAAAAAACAATGTTGAGCACTGAAAAGTAAAATATTATATAATTTAATTAAAATCATTATAAAATTTGCAGAACGCTGGTGAGGAATCGGTAGCGAATCTCGATAAAGTGAGATTTAGGAAAGGAACTATACCAACAGCAGAATTAAGATTAAAAATGCAAAAAACTATGCAAAACCATGCTGCAGTCTTCAGACAAGCTGACACGTTAAAAGAAGGTAATGAAACAATGAAATAGTACCGTTTCAACTGTTACCAATTCCTTATAAGCTTGTATTGAAGCCACTGTAAGTTTCTTTCTCCGAGGGCCTACTTTGTATGTATACCACGCGTAAAATTATTAATCGTAATCTTTAAAATTAAACTAACTTATATCAATATATCTGGATAATAGCCAATGATTTAACTACGTATTTGATAGAAGAAAGAGGGTCAGGGGGGGACATTAATTAGTGCACTTACCTCGAGTTAATCGAATAAACATATGCCGCAGGTTGCCAGAAGATGCTCGATCTGTACAAAGAGCAGAATAACGTAAAAATCACGGACAAGTCGCTCATTTGGAATTCAGACCTGATCGAGACTCTGGAGCTACAGAACCTGATGATCAACGCCTTGCAGACGATTCATGCAGCCGAAAATCGCAAGGAGAGTCGCGGCGCGCACGCGCGCGAGGACTTCAGGGACCGTATAGATGAGTACGATTACAGCAAACCGATCGAGGGACAAGAGCGCAAGCCTGAAGAAAAGCACTGGAGAAAACACACACTAACGTGCATTGACGTTGAAAGCGGACAGGTGAAAACTCAACAACCGAATAATACGATTTCATAATTAGCTGCTAATTGATATTGGAGAATTTAAGCTACGTCATCGTTGTAAAACGCATGCTCTGGTGTTGCAGGTGGGAATCGGCTACAGGTCTGTCATCAACGAGACACTCGACCCCAAAGAATGTAAAGTCGTGCCACCCGCGATTCGTTCTTACTAGATCTTATGGAACAGCAAATTGACAAAGATCCAATTTTTATGGATAGTCTGCTTCCCCAGTGCCTGATTATTTCACTGAACGGTTTGAAACAGAAACAAAAAGCAAAAACAAAAATAAAAAATACAAAAAAAACAAAAAGTAAAAAAAATAATAAAAAAACAATACTGTAGGAATGAGGATGATAGATTGAACTCATGCCGGTCACCTGGGCAAGGATTAATTAAGGGAAAAATAAAATCGAGCCGTACTGTTAACTCTTACATTTATATTTCATTTTGATCAGTACAATGCATAATAACTATCCCTATTTATTTTCTTGCGAGTACCAAAGCTCGATCTGAAGCTTTATTATTTATCTTAGCAGTGCGCAATCACTGAGAAACAGACGCGCAAAGACGAAGGATATTAATGGTGGGCCTGATTAAGCGAGGCTCTTCGTATTAAGCAATAATCTTTCCCGCGAGCTACATTGATACTGTAAAATATAGCCTTAGAAAAAGAGAATCATACCGCTTGAACAGATTAATACCAGTGAAAATCTTATGGGGACCTTGAACAATTCAAATGTTTCTTTTTTCTTTCTCACTTGTAATATTTATTTTAAAATTCTTTTCATTTATAGGTAGCTGATAATTTTTTATTTGTTCACATTAATATCATTTGCCTTTTTATTTTCAATTCTCGACTGTCATTGTTTTAACATAGGGAAAAGCTTCTAATTAATTAATTACAAGAAGGATTTCGCAGGAAGAAAGCCAACTGGAACTGGAACGTGGCGGCCTTATACCCAAATGTACTCGAGCGTTGAAGGAATTTTAAGGAAGAGATTGACATTCTCTTACATGTAAACTTAAGCGAATTGAAGAAAAAAGAATAGAAAAGATAAAGAAAAAAAAATTAGGAAAGCCGTTTACTATGCACATTTGTCCGTCATTATTATTGTCTAAGTTGACTTGAGTTTTGTGTCACTTTCTCAATTATACCAAATAAATTATGTAAAATATTTCGATAATCTGTATCTTTCGTACGACATCGTTTTATTTGTTGTTTAAACAAATGTGAAGGAAAGGTACATCCGAGAGAGAGAGAGAGAGAAAGAGGCTTGTCACTCTTGGGCAACGATATACTGCTCGTTTTATTTAAAAAGGTACCAGACTCTGTACCTAATGTGTTTTACTAGCATATAAAATAATTTAATTAACACCTTAATTTTCAAGTTTACACGCGAGCCGAATAAAATTTAATTATACGGCCAATCAAAAATATTGTTTTTATTTATGATTATTATTGAATGTCATGAAAAATCTGGTCGTGCCATTAGAACTATGCGCCAATTTAAAATGAATTTGTCAATCAAGCCGTTAATATGTTTCACGTCGTACTTTTACTCAAAATACACAAAATAAATACATTTGTATTTAATTAATTAATCGTAGAGAATATTTTTATACGTCCCTCGTATAACTTTATAAGTGCACGTCTTTGCATTTCAAAATTCTTTTTTTTTTATTTTTATTTTTATAAGGGTTCAGTTTTTTGAATCAATTTCATGTAATTTACAAATTATATTGGCAACGTTGACAAACATTTATTATACATTAATGGATAAGGATCGACTTTTCGTTTCCTTAAATTTACTTAGTGTTTCGCTAATTTCGTTCTATAATTTTAATGAAATTAAAACTCGTGTGTTTAAAAGCAATAACGATTAATTAAGTATTTTTTGTAATTTAGGTAATTAAATATAAATTTTCTCAAGGGGAAAATTTGTCACGTGTACATTAAGGATAAGTGAAGAGGTTTTGTTTTGCAATATAAAATGTAAAATGAATGACTATAGACAAGTATTGTTTATTGAGCCCAGTTTTCAACTTTATACGACTATAAATAAGGATTTTACAAGTTTAAATAAAAATGATGATTGACGAGTCATTTTCTAAAGCAATAAAATTAGAACTCGCCTCGGGAGCTAATACTTTAGAAAATTTTATAATTAAATCCATTAAACGTAATGACGAACGATCAATGGACGAAGCGGCGGGACGGGGTGTAGGGGGGTGGGGGGCAGGCATAATGAATTCTAAAACGCAATAAAATGCTTTTGCGCGCATTTCAACGCTATATAATGAATGCCACGCAGAGAATTTATAGTTTTGTGAAATAACAAACAAAAACAAATGAGAGAGAAAAATTGTGCACGGAGTAGTCGATATCGCTCGTTTCGCGAGCACGTAAATGCTTTTCCTTTCTAAGTCATTTTCGTTTCATTTCTAACTGCATAAGCTACACAAACAGCTAAGCCAACATTTTGCCTAATCATACCCTTCTTCTTTTTTTTCCCTTTTTTCTCCTTTTTTTTTTTTGTTTTTTTGTTATTTGTACAGCGTTACACTTTCCTTAAAGTCGAGAAAGCCATGTTATTCTTTACAAAAGGCCAAAATAAATACATTTTGTACAATATTTTACAAATTTTCATTTACAAACTAAAGTCCCTCGTTTTTGTTTCTGCATTTACCTTCATTTTCCTGTTCTTTTTTGTATCGGTATTTGTATATTTTATTTTTTTTTTTTTTTTTTTGTATTTTGTTTTTTACATGTATTTTTTGTTTTAACTAACATCTTATCCGAAACGAGTCAATTGGCGATATATAAATTATACATTTAAGGAAACTCTATTGTATAAGAAGTATCGCATATTCATGTACTTGATAAAAAGACCTGCATCGGATACCGTAGTGCGCACAGTCGCTTAGCCGCTTAGTCTTATCGGTTCAATTGGCCTAATAATATTCACATAATGTAGATCCCGTGCCTCGCTCCTCGTCATCTAACGCTCGTGGGGTCCGCCCGCGCAAGAAGCTCGGCTTCCTCAGCTTTATCAGGGTTCGTCGTAAGCCAGCGGTCCCCCCCACCCCCACTCGCTTCGTACAATGCACTTGGTGCCCTATCGACTCGCACGCGGCTCCATCCGATCGAAAAAATCGGCTCACTGCTTCTGCTGTTCCTGTTTGCTGGTGTTGCTGCTGCTGCGTAAGCTGGCTTCGTCTCGCTCAATTCCTAATTCTTCTTCTATCACTTGGCGGAACATTGGACTACACTAAAGGGCGACGCTGCTTTCGATCCTCGGTTCGGCCCGTCGATCGGAGTCGAGCACCTCGAACCGTCGTCGACCCGCAAGAATCTTACAGTTTCGGCTCACGGGTCGCTACGTGCTCCCCCCCCCCCACGTATTTATGCGGATCCACGTCATCGACTCTTATTACAATTTTAAGACAAATGTATTTATTACTTCAGTACTCGGGTATCTTGTTCGTATAGCATAATATCTGGCGCTGATAATGGACGAAAACAATTAGTAACCAACGTGATAATAATTGATTGGTAATCGTAACAGGGATACAGTCTCTCAAGCTCCTTCCTACAACTAGACACATTTTCTTAGCCGTTTCCTTGTAAGCTCAAGAAACGCTTACATTAAGGAAAGAAGGAAAAATATAATAATAATAATAATAATAATAATAATAATAACTATAAACGAGCTCTCGTTCGGGCACACGCGCGCACGCAACCTCACACCCACACCTACACCCACACCCACCCACTTACCCGTGCATTAGCGCAGAATCTCATTCGGAGTCGTCCATTATTTATTAACATGAAACGCGAATTGACGGAAGTTCGTTTACGGGCTTGTATTGCAAACGAAAAGAGCAGTTTTATATAACTTTTCGGTTATCGCGTTGAGTTGTTGCGATGAACAAGCGACGAAAGCCCTTATACGTTAAGAAATCGAGCACATTGTATTACAGTGGCAACGAACCGTATGCAAAGTCAACCGTAGGACCGAAGAAGAACCTCGAGTACCGAGGACGCACGCTGCTTGTCAAATATTAGAGACTAACTGACTGACTGACTGAGTGAGTGAGTGAGTGAGTGAGAGAGTGGGAGATAGAGATAGATAGATAGATAGATAGAGAGAGAGAGAGAGAGAGAGAGAGATCATCGTTTGTTTATTACTAACATTCGGAATTATTTCGTCGAGATAGATGCGTGAGTAGTGGTAAGTAGCAGTAGCAGCAGCATCGGTCCGAGGCTCGGTACTCGATCCGCCGGTCCAACTCCAAGCGAGGGACGGCCCCGCCCTGGACCCCTGGCAGCTCAATCATTCACGAAAAATATGGGCTTCGTGGCGAGTGCAGAGAAGGGTTTTCAAGTAGTGAAGCTGATTCTTTAAACCCAATGAGCCAGATAAGAGATAAGCTCGATTAATGGGCCAGGCACAGGGCATGGATAATATTTAATGGGGTTAGACGAGCCTTGGGGGTCCAAAATCTTTGCAATCCATTGATCATTCGAACCGTCATGCGCTCACGTTCGGGACAATGACAATTGAATAGAAATTAAAAGACTATCGAACGATGGAGTCACGCAGACGTCGATCCAACTACATTTTACAGCTACTCGCGCTGCCTCTACCTTCGAGTACATTCATCTCTCTCTCTCTCTCTCTCTCTCTCTCTCTCTCTCTCTCTCTCTCTCTCTGCTCAGTCGCAAGTATTACTACAAGTAGACTGCAGTAGTACTGCTTATTTCTGTTCTTATGCACTATTATATTACATATTTTTTTTGCATGTTTTTTTTTTTTACCTTATTATTTTCTTCGCTTATTTCTTCTAAATAAGAACGTGAACAAGCTCTTCGTTAACAAAGTTATTCGAAATTTTTTATAAGCTGAATACGGGCTCGTCTCACTGTAATAAACGAGCTCGCACAGCTCGGTATTTCGCCCTTAACTTTAATAGTAATGTCCTTCTCGTCGCGCTTAGTCGAAGAAGTTTAGCATGCATTTACGATTGTCCGGGGCGTGGGACGTGCCTCGCCCATCAACGGAACAGACCCGGCGCAACTTTTCTTCTTTTCTTTTTTCTTGGCTTTCGGGATAAGAAATGAATATACATACACGCGTTATATATATATATATATGCGCGCGCACTCATGTATGTATAGATGTATACATACGTGTGCGGGGGTCGAAACGGAGCCCAACCACTAAGGAATGATTATCCGGGACCACATCACTGTTTAACCATATTCATCAAAATTACAACGATTTTCGTGATAGCATGTATCAATCAATCAGCACGCAACTCCCGCCTCGAGGTATCGGCCGAGCCCTCGATGGAACACGAACACTAACAGGGACGACGATCGATTTCCCAAAGAATGTTTCCCGAACCTGTTCAAAGAAGTATACCAATACTCAAGTTCGTTGCAAACAAGATTCGAATGAACGATTCATTTTTCGGTATATTGAAAAAGTATTGCTGAATCGCAGGAAAGTGTCCCCGAACGCTTAACTTATTAATCCGAATGATAGGTGTTCTATTTAGATGAGATTCTATTACTCGAATACATTGGAATAAGGAGATAAATTATCATGAAAACATTGCTGCGAACGAATAGTTTTATATATATATATATATATATTTTTTTTTTTTTGTTTTTTAAACTTTATAAAGCCATAATTGAGTATAAAAAGTACAAATCTTTACCAATAAGCTCGTTACGCTCATTTCTAGGTTCAAAGCATTGTGACTATTGGCTGTAGAAATGCAATAACAAGTGCTTCAACAGCAAATAGTTCCAATGCAAAAAGAAAAACAATCCCTTCGGAATCTACGCATGTTTAACGATTTCAATTCTCAATACATTGGCTCGACTTGCGCACATACTCCAGCACGAACACGATAAAGATGTATTTTCCATACTTAGTATGGAACGAAGAATTATCAAGGTCAATAAGACATGCGGGTTCGATAGGGAACGTAATGAAACCATAATGATCTACATGTTACGAAGTCTGCATAATATTGTATAATTTTGAAGCGGCGGTCAAATTGGATTCTATCCAATAAGAAACAACCTCGGGATATTGATTCCATTCTATTTTGGCATTTTATAGCATCATCTCCGGGCGTTAATAATAGGTCGGTCGCAGGTTACATTCCTTCGAGGGAAAAGACGCCCGAACACTGTATTAAATGCTGTGTCTATGTGGCTGCTCGATACTCCTTTTAATCGATTACGTTAATTGATCCGACAGCAGAAGGATAAAGATGGGCAAAGTATTGCGCGACCGCCCACGAGGATGACGATGCATAATAATACGCCCGAGGAGAGACCGGCAATCAATGGGAGATTGACTGCATCGAAGCTGGCACAAGCCAATATTGGAATATTTGAATATTGGCCACAAATCTTGGCTTTAAGGAGGAAAAGACGTCGCGGTGAGGCCAAGCTGTTGTACCTCTTGTCGACCAGCATCTGCTGATTTTGACCCTGGCGATTGACGCTCAACGACGGCAGAGAACCGATCGGCGGACTCGTATCGGACCCGCAGCACCAAGTGCATCCGGCCCGACAAGGATGAACCGCGGCTGGCTCTGTACAGAGGCACAGGACAAGAATAGCGATTACAATGACACGCTCGCCCTTATTCTGCTGGTCTTGTGTATTACCCGTGACGAGCAGTTTCAGAAGGTTAGTCGGCCAATTTTACGAATGACTGCGGGTCGGAAGTGCGTGACGCATCCCGAATAAAACTCCCGAATAAAACCAAAATCGCAGTGGCATATTCAATTTACGGGCTAGCCGAAAACGTGGACAGAAGAGATGTATGAGGAGCAAATTGTCGTAACCTCGCCATCCCTTGCACGCGCTAACGGTTGTTTCTTTCAGAACTGCTCTGCTCTGTACGTCAATAAATACCATTTCATATAATGCCTAGGTCCGTCTTCTCTATTGTTAAATACGAGCTTTATGAGATTGTTATTGCCAAACCGAGTGAAATTTAATAGCCGCCGTTAATGCTTTCTATAATCTTGACAAACACGTTCGACATTTATCATTGGGCAGTGTGAATCGAGTCACAATCGATCCTTGTACGGCGTAGCAATGTCAATTGGAAATTTGACAAAATATCGGTAAATAAAAAAAAAAAAAAAAAAAAAAAAATTAAAAAATACCCCTCCTACTGCCCGACGTGGCAGTGAAGACGACTGCGGACGATCGAAATTACAACAATTAGCCAATTTGTTCTATTGAAACATTGAAACATTATGCAGCATGACGTCGACGATTTACCTGACTGAAAGCATCCCCCCCATTTTTCGGCTCACATTTTTAAGCATAAAAAGTAATTGCATATCGTAAGGGTCGTCGGGGGGATGGGTATATTCTTTTCGGCTTGGTATTGTCGATATTTAGGATTTAGCTAAAAGATTTATAATAATTCTATACAATCCATTCATTGCCTAATACTTTTGGATGAATCTCGGGACACACAACTTTCCCTTAGCAATACAGGATAACGACAGGACCACGTGGACGGCGCGTATAAAGCAAGAGTATACACGAAAATGGTCGCTCTTCTTGTATAAAATGAAAATGAGTATCGATATACAACAATACGTAAAAACGCCTAGAGGTCGATAAAATCGTCAACTGTCGGGCGTAAACACGGTGTGTGAATCCAGTCCGAGAGAATTCAATACGTCTCTGCATTATCCATGGCTCGAGCGCCCGGGGTATTCCACATGCTTTCCCACCGCCCTCTGTCTGGCTAACAGGCACACGCGCACCTACGAGGTCGCGCTCACGCGTACGATCGGGGAATACCTTTGCCGCGCCCGCTCGGTTGCATCGTTTATTCATGCATCGCCCTATTGTTGTTGCTATTGTTGTCGCACCTCCTGTCGCATTCTCACGGACGCTTCTCAAGCAACGATATCGTATGCCACGATGAGTCTCGCCGATGCTGCTGCTGCTGCTGCTGCTGCTGCTGTGTTATTGCTGCTGCCGATGTTGCTGCTGCCGATGTTGATGCTGCTGCTGCTGCTACATGCCAACTTACAGCCAGAGATACGCACTAACGTACGCTCGCGCACAGATAAGGATGTTATCCTAAGGATCCTACGAAGGATGCGGTGCGCGCATGCACGAATAGCTCGGCGGGACGACGTTAAGTGCTGGCCGGTGCATCTCGGCTTCGGAGGTCGGCGCTGATGCTGTTGGGTCTCGTCGCCGCCGATGCCGACGTAACTTCTGTGCTCGTTGCTGCTGCTGGTGCTGCTGTTGTTGTTGTTATGGTTGTCGTTGTCGTTGTTCTCCTCGCTGTTGCGATTGGCAGTCCGGGCTGGTCGGGCTCGGGGCTGGCTCACGAGGTCGCTCTCAGCTTTTCCAGGGCAGGCACCAGCGACTCCTCGAGCGTCGGTCCGCAGCTCAGGCCGCACTCCCCGTTCCATCTGGCCTTGCCGCTCGCATGCGACTGTACACATACGCACACACACACACACACAAAAAAAAGAAGAAAATGTAAAAATGGGTAATAGTCGGGTCACCCTCTGACTCAATTATTCGCTAAGGAGAAGCGCGGGAAAGGGGCAAGAGAAAAGGAGTACGGAGGATCGGGTGGACGGGACGGCAGACGGTAATCCGTATAAAGATGTATAAAGAAAAGGGCACCGACAGTAGCGGCAACGTAAAAAGAAAGAAGATCGTTCCTTCGAGTTTAATATCTAGTTGTCGGTTCCGAGAACTCGCCCCGAGGGGAGAGTGCCTCTCTCTCTCTCTCTCTCTCTCTCTCCCTCTCTCTTTCTCGTTCTCGTACGTCGGAGAATGCGTTTACGGGTGAAGGTAAAAAAAGGAAAGAAAGAAGTGGGCAAGGGCAACGAGGTGTAGGAGAGCCGAGCTCTCTCCCCGACTTACCATGGTGAGATTGCGCTTCCAGACGATGTGGCAGCGTCCGTCGCACAAGGGACAAGGTCTCGAGAGGGAGTAGCCCCCGCACTCGCTGCAGTCCAGGGACACGTGTTCCTCGCTCCAAGACACGCCGCAACTGCAACATCAACAACAACGAGCTAAAGATACACTGGATGCTTCAAGCCCCCGGCCTCGGCCCTCGAATAACCCCAATAACCCCAATAACCCCAATAACCCCATACTAACGGCCTTTTAAATTTTTTTACAATCGCTAATTAAATCTTCTTTGCCTCGTTCCTTCCGTCAAATAATCAAGAAAGACGTGTCGTTGTGAATATGTATATAACGAGGGGGCCCTAATTGGATCGAGCAGCCGATAAACGAATTAACAACAGACGTGCGCATACGCTCGCGAACAGATCGCATCGATCTGTTTTACCGGCACTCGGGACTCGTTGACACGTGCTTGTCCCGGTTCCCCACCCGCGCCCAAGCGCATCGTCTCATCTCGCCTCGCGACTCGTCACGCGGACGACCGACGGTCTACTTTTAGCCGATAATTGCAAGTTTAGCGCAGCCTTTTTATTTATAGCCGCGAAAATAGAGGCTGTGATGCACAGCCTTTGCTCTCATGCCTATCGTACGAACGTGAATAACAAGAGTCGGCGATATAAGGCTACGATCGGAATCCGTCGGAATGATGATCGGAATGGTAGCCGAATACGGTCCACAACGAGGATAATATAGACGCGGACCAAAGCGGATGAATAAAAAGGAGCCGATCGTCCGCTTTGAAATGGATTCCATTAACGAGGTGCGACGACGACGACGACGACGACAACAACGACGACGACGACGACGTTGCGCAACGTTCGCGAACGTTCTTCACAACGCAAATAATATTCAGAACAGATCGGATAGTAATTGCGCGTTAGAGCAATAGGCGAGTATTTGGGTCCACTCACGTGAAGCAGGAGTTGAGCTGTGCGCGCAGTTCCTCGATCGTGAGTATCGTGTCCTGGTACTGAGGATGCGAGCCGAGGGACTCGTCGACACTGCCGCTGAGACTGTGGCAGGATAACGAGATGTTGCTCCTGTAACATAAACATTACGGCACAAATGAACCTGAAATTTAAATGAGCCCTGTTGTGTCCTGACCCTTTGCATACCCGGTCTGACCTTCGACCGGTACGTTTAGGCATATTTAAATGTAATGGACAAGCGATGCGATTAAATGAACTCCTTGTCTACAATTTTGCGTAATTATGTAATGTCTAAATCCACGGATCTTCTTTCCAATAAGTTGTAATAATAATCCACCTGGTACCGATACATCAATAGGCAGGCAATATCTACGGCTTTATCGGCATTTGCCTGTGCGTGTATCGCGAGCGAGTGAAATCACGTGAATTTTCACAATTTATGAGCATGTTTGACTGCTGCATGCGCTTTGTACATATTACTCTCTCTCTCTCTCTCTCTCTCTATATATATATATATATATCAATGTATATCTCGATATATCTCTTGGACATTTCTCGGATCGGAATGAACGCCTCCGATACACACGAGCTTATATAACTATCCGAATAATAACAAGAAATGCAAAAACGAGTCCAAGATCGCGTGCAGTAATCGCGAAATGATCGAGTAATTACAAGGATACGGGAGCTTAATGCTCTTCGATCGCTTTTCGATCGTTGTAAAGATTCTTTTTCGCACTTGTGTCTACGTCCACTTAGCAGCTTCGACTTTTCAATTACATCGAAGTAAATCGATTATTGGATATGATTGAAAAGATTCTTCTTATCGCGCATTGAAAAATCGATTGTCTTTGAATGAAGGCGAGCCAACGGACTTTCGCTCACCACACACAGACACACGCTAAGATGAAATTTCTCATTTTAATTTTGCATTGGCTTAATCTGCTCGTTTTTATCGTTTAATGTATAAAGGCTATGCGAGTCCGAGCGTTGTTAGCTAACAATCAGTCTACGAGGGAACCGCGTTCACAAGCAAACACATCACTTAAGAAATCTGATCCTGACACTCGAAAGCTAATAACTGAATCGCTAATATCTCAATTCAGCTTTCAATATACTCAGACAATAGGGAATTGGCGTCACGTATTAGCTAAGCCAAGCGTAGTTACGTGTATACATACATGCATATACATACATACATATATATAGAAAAAAGAAAAGAATAGAAAGAAAGGAGTGCTCGATGCATAAGAAAGTTAACTTTCTCCCTAAATTTACTTTAATTAAGCGTGAAAAGGCGTGAAAAGGCCTGAAAAATTCTAAGCCCCTCGGATAAACGACGAAGCGAATAAAGAATGTCTATGCCAAGAACTTGGCTATCTTAGCTAAGAGCTCAATGTCGTGCATTGCCATCGTATGCCATAAGTAGCGTCATTCGTTAACTTCTTCGTTGCAAGTTCGATATAACTTTGTATATCCGATCAGCGGCTGGCTTTGTTAGCTCGTTCTCGCCAAACGACAATATTAATATTATTTTAGCCGTGGTTGCCGGTGAATCTATCGAGGTAAGGGACGTCACGTAAGAAGAGCCTCGGGGGCCCCTACGGAGGATGGAACGGAGGTAGTAGGTCGTTGTCGGCGAGGCGAGGCGAGGTGAGGCGAGGCGAGGCGAGAGAGGGCCATGTATAATTTAAAATGTGGCCGCGCGCGTCGGTAGGGGACAGAGTTGCAACTAAGATTCCAGAGCTAATATTCGAGCCCGCCCACCGATTATTCCCGAGCGAGCGAAAGCGGAAGGAAAGAAAAGCGCAGGGGCGATGAGGATGAGATCAGCGACGCCGTCCTCGTCCCGAAGCTTTGATCCGGCGGAGAGAAAAGCATCGGTCAACGTATATGATTCGGATAAATGGTTTACGTATGAGGCTGCGAGAAACCAGTATTGCGAGAAAGCTTAATGACCATTGCATGGCCAAAGCTCGTCGTTAAGGTGCCTTTCGTCGGGAGAATAGGCTGTGTGTGTGTGTGTGTGTGTGAGGGAGTGCGAGGGGGAGTCGATATCGGGCCTGGCATTCCACGGCCGAGTCGTTGTACCGTAACGGCGAAACCGACTCCTTTCCGTGACAACGTAAACAAAATTTCTGATCAATTAAGTGAAAAGGGACGATGCATCAGTCTGTCTCGACGTTCCTGCTCTTGTCCTACTCGACATTGGCCTAACGACCGACCGCTCTCGGCTGCTCCCCTTCCGCTCCCTACAATTATTCTCACGGAAACGTACTACGATACGTCCTACGGAATATCTGATCACTCGTCCGTTCGCATTTAAGTGGACAATAAAAAATAAAATTAAAGAAAAAACAACAACAACAACAAAATAAAAAAACCTCTCTTCCTTACTCGTCGAGGACGCGCCTGTGCTCAACAATAACAATAATGATTATGCCGGGGCAGAGGAGCAAAGGGCAAACAAGTTGTTTTCTTCTTCTTCTTCTTCTTCTTTATCTTCTTCTTTTTCTTTTTCTTTTATAATATAATAGCCAGTGCGGCTCGAAAGCTCGACTCATTTTATAAAATAGGGCAGTTAATATTGGGAGAGGCGAATTGAAACATCTGCTCGACTTTTTCAGACGTGAACTAAAAAAATACCGAGTTTACGCAATGTCATTGAGCTTAGAATTATTAAATGCCGAACCAATGCTTGAAACAACAATAACAATAATAACAATAATAACAATAACAACAACAACAACAACAACAATAGTAATAATAGTAATAATAGTAATAAATTATATTCGAAGGAGGAGGCGCTCGAAGAGGAAATAATTATTTAATGTGTGTGTGATGTATGGAGAGGAGGGGGGGGGCAAAGCCGGCGCAAGTTTCAATTTTCAAAGCCGTTTTGATATTCGGTTGGAAGACTCGCTACGCGAAGAAAAACTTCAGAGAAACAAGAGCACGGCATCGAGTGGTGAGCAGAAGTGGAGGTCTGAGTAATTGTTTAAAGATGATGGTGATTTTATGTAAAAATCGAAGCGCGCACCTGCCAATCGCATTAATCCGTGACGACGACGACGACGACGACGACGACGACGACGAGAGGGAACGGTATCAGGGATCGGGATTGGCTAGTGCACGCGCGCCTCTTTTACCGAAACCTCAGCATCGAACGTTGCGTTTTTCTCAAGGCCGCGTGGGTCTCTGGACAAGGAAAAGCGGACAAGCACACGTAGAACCGCGAGTCAAGGCCGAATAGGCAACGATAACGTCCCTGCGTTCTCTGCGCGGAGGAGGCTTTGCCGCCAGGGTTGAGCTGCGCCTGCGTTTGTGAGAGAGAGTGAGAGAGAGGGGGGGGGGAGAGAATCACTGACCAAGGTCATCAAACACGTGGGTTTAGAATCTCTGGAGCGTGTCGGGTCGTGTCTCCGGCTCGAATCGAATCCCGGGTGCATCAGGGACGTAGCTTCCTGGGACCCGACCCCCCGCCCCCCTCAATTCCATCAGCGCCCTCGTACATCGTATAGGAAGCAAGCCGATCAATCAAGCGATTGGAGAGCGGGCCGCGGCGGGTTCGGGGTCCGGGAGGCAGGGAGGCAGTGATGGAGGGAGGGGGTGGGAGAGGGGCAAAGGCAGGAGCAAATACTCGCGGGCGCACGCGACTGGAATGAAGAAAAGAGACACGAGGCTACGTAAATGGCATTCTCGGCTCTCTCGGCTCTCTCGGCTGTACGAAGCAGCTGATGAATCAGTGCTCGCGAGGCGCAATCGGAATTTCAAATAACGAAAGGCATTTTGTCCGACTTTGTTCGCCACTTTGTTGCCAGGATAAGAGGTTTCGCTTGATTTTAAAAGTCGATTGGCTAAGCTCGGCCTCCGCGTAAATGCCACCGCCGCCACCGCCGCCACCGCCGCAACATCAACAGCAGCAGCAGCAGCAGCAGCAGCAGCAGCAACAGCAGCAGCAACAGCAGCAGCAACAGCAACAGCAACAGCAACAGCAGACACGCGCGTACATGGAATATCCGCTCTGGCGTCACGGCGCGACGCGTCGATTATTATTTGAGGTTAGTCGTTCGGGATTTCGTCGGTGGCCGGGAGCTCCGCCGGGCCGCTAAAACATTTTCTCCCTCGATCCTCATTCGCCACAATCATTTAATTGCATAATTCATATACACATGTCGCTTTGTTCTCCGCTGCTGGCACCAACTATTTTTAAATTCTAATAAATAAAAAAGATCGATCACGAGTCCAGGCTTACTTAAGCATTTCAAAGAGCTCCTTTGATCTAATTTGACATTTTTCTTTCCGTTATCGCGTCTCTTCTCTTTCTATTCCTCACTTCGCTCGCCAATCGATATTTAATCATACTTTTTTTTTTTAGCTATTTATTTATTTATTGATTTATTTATTTTTTTTTTTTTATTTTTGCTTTTGATACGCGTTACGCGATTACTCCGTTTTCTCTACGTTAACATTGCTCGCAATCGAAGCGTAATAACGCAAGCCTATAAAAAAAAAAAAAGACTTTGTATGCAGTACGTAACGTTTCGACTTGTTCTGCGTTTCACGAAAAGAAAAAACCTTGGCAGCGTATATAATCTTTAATTAATGAGATTATTGATAGGAGACCCAATCGATTAGTATTTTCATACTTCGAATACAAATACGTACGTACTGAAACAACGAGACAAATAGCAAAACGAGACATTTACAGGATTATTTAGGATATTGGGACCTGTTACTCTTTGTCATGATTAAATTTGTTAACTTTTATCCACGCAGAATTGTCACTTTATTTTTATCGGTAATTTTTTATAACATTAAGTAGAGCATAATTATAGTTTGTAATGAAGTAATGGCTATGTACTCTCGATTGGCTTGATATCTTTGGACTTTGGACTAACGTGCAACATGAATGCCATATTAAAATTTTCTCGTCTACTGCTCATTACCAATTGAGCGGAAATACTCTTAGTGGAAACAGTACAATCATTTCTGTCAATTACCTCCTCATTCTTATCAATACCAACTTATTAATGCATCGTACACTGGTTAAATGAAATGTTTATGGCATTGAATAATTATAAACTTTAATTTCTTCTTTGCTTTTCATTGAATTTTATTAATTACAAAAAAAATATATAAAAAAGAAATATTAATAAAACAATTCGCATAATCAAAAAGATTTCTATCTTTTACTAAATTTTTTTTTTTTTTTTTTAAAAAAAACTGTTAAAAAATAAGTTCGGCTTATAATGTACTCCTCCCTCGGATTCGAAATTATTCTTTGATCGAATGTACTATATATTTAATATTTTTCTTATTGAGGGGCTTCGTTAATATATATATATATGTATAATCATCCTCCAACTACGTAACTAAAGTCACAAAAAAAAAAAAAAAAAAAAAAAAAAAATTTAATCGTAAAGTTTCCACGGGGATATGATCGTATTTATTTTTTTTTTTTTTTTTTACAATTTTACCTTTTTTTTTTTTAGAGAAACATGCAGCAACTTTAATCTTAATGACGCAGTAAAAGCAAAGAGCATTAAATAAGAAAGGTAAGAGAAGAGGGAGAGGGATATCAGAAATGGGAACAGAAGTTATTCGGTCATTAGAGTAACTAGCAATAAAAGAATAGAGAGAAGGAGCATAATATAAACAAACAAAGACTTACCCATGCCGAGAGAGATTTTCGGTGTTGCTTTGCACGGATGTGACAGACATGTTGCTACCGCGTGAGTCTGAGACTGAAACAGAAGAGAAAAGTTTTTGAGGGTTAACGACAACTGACTTCCCGGTGGCCAATTTAATTTCTAACCCCAACAGCCTTATCTTTATAAATTGACAATCACGGTGGTCGCTACTCCCACCCACGTTCAACGCGTCTTCCCCTGCTGCCCCTCGGCCCCACTCCTCCCTATTTCGCACACGGCCGAACGGAGGGGAGGGCTCGGATGCGTGGGCGTTCGGTACACCGCGAGTGAACCGTGCAGATAACGACCGAAGCCGATTTTACTCGCGCTCGCGCACGGCCGATAATAAGAAGATACGGAAACGAAATAGGAACCGAGGGGTTTTTTTTTTTTTTTTTTTCGAGAAGCCAGCCGCCGCCGTCGCCTCCTCTGCCACGTCGATTCGGGCTATTTAGAGAGCGCTTGCGCTTTTCAATAAATCAAGAGCTAATCATCGATCAAGTCCTCGGCTCACTTCAGCCAGCTTCTTCTTCGAGCTAACGAGGCTCTTGGGTCCGTGTCTTCTTCTGAGACGGAATCTAGACGAGCTTGCTTATATTGCGTTGCCCGTGCCCATTGTCACTTGCTCACCTAGAGCTAGAGGTAACGACCGCTCCGCTACGTTCGCTTACCTCTGCCCGTACAACGCTAACAGTACTCGAGGACGCCGTCCTCCCGTCCGGGACTCTTTGAATTTTCGTGGAATACCACGGCACGTCCTTAACCGTAGGAGGCCGCGGGCTACGGCCGGCGCCGGAAGCGGCCGCTTAGTAAATAAGCTTGCCGACGATTAATCCGAGTTACGACGACGACGACGACGACGACGACGACGACGACGACGAGACTTACTTTTACGTAAGTCTCGTATACGGCGCGTATACTGTCGGAATCGAAACGATGACTGGCTATCGGGAGCGGGCAAATAAACGTGTCCGAACGAACGAACGAACGAACGAAGGCACACCACCTTCGACGGCCGCTTGTAAAACAACGCTCCTCGCGGACGAATTCGCACCCAGCCGCCGCTTATTATAGATCGTGACAAAAAGAAGAAGATCGATCTCCGCAGAGGCGGTGCTCGGGCACGAATGAGGGCTGGGGTATTGGGCGGGGGGAGTGATTGGCGGGAGAGGGGACAGGTAGTAATCGATACGAACGAAGGCGGTTGCATATCGCGCATACAAAGTTGTTGGTCGGTGCGCCAATAACTCCCTCGACTCCGGCACTTGGGCCAGGGACGATCATCCAGCCCGAGAAAAAAGCATCAGAGCAGGTGTCGAGGAAGAGGGGCAGATCTCCGCTCCCGCCGATAATGCCGCGTCAACTACCATCTCGCGGAATTTTAATCCCTTTCGATCCAACTTGCAGACTCGACATATACGACCGATCGTATTATTTGGGTTTACGGGGAGGGGCGAGGGGGGAGGGTGGCAGTTACCCCAATAACCTACGACCGTTAAAAATAATTTGATCGTTATCTAGGCGGGAGGGAGGGTGGGAAGTTTTAACTAACTAACGCGCCTCATTAGTTGAGTTTTCCGAATCAACTTATTGTTTAAGTAATACGTGCTATTGCGGGGCTTTATTGCTAATGAAGCCTTTTGTCCAACTTATTTTTCCCACGTATTCGCACCTTTCTCACGTGCCCATAACGTTGACCTGCTCTTTTCTTTATTTTTCAGCCTTTACAGTTATTGGCCCCGAAAGAGCAAATCCAAGAAGAAGGCTCTACCGCTGAATATATTTAAAATTATTATTCTAGAAAACTCGACTCCACTCTCTCTCTCTCTCTCCTCCCCCCTTTCCCCCCTCTCATTCTCTCTACTTCTCTCACGAAATTTATTACAACGACTGGTTAGGAGAAAGGAAAATAATAAAAGTATCCGAAAGAGAATGGGAATTACGAAATATGACGATATAATAATTCATTTCAAAATCAATTCTCGTATTTTTTAGCATAAATTTTATATTTTCGTAATAACGTTCTCAACTCTTTGAAGGAGAAAAAAAAACGAAATAAAAAAATGTCTTACTCACGCAGTTCGTCCATCACTCATTCGCTTCTTATTGTAATAATATATCCACGTTTTTTTAAAAGCCGCTCGGCTTTATAAATATTATTGAAAACGCGGCAATAAAGAAAAGCAAGAAAGAAGTAATGCGCAATTACGGATAGAAGGTGACGCTGACAAAAAGACAAAGCGGTTACTAAAATGAATTATTTGATTTAGAAATAGGAGAGGGACGTGTAATGGAACGTGTGCGCGACAAAGCAGCATTTTTCCAAGTTCCTCGACCCTGAGCCCGAATGAGCTTCGCGAGCCCACCAACACCAGCATCTACGGCTATTTTTAAACATGATCCGAGTCCCCGACCACCATCCCTCCCCACCCTCTGCCCAACACAAAGTGACTTGTTGACATTTTGTAATGGGCAGAATGCGCTGATGCATCCGCCCTCCCCCTCCCCCCTTTCTCGCCGGCTTCCCGTCAACCAAATGTGCGGATTAACGATTGATCTATCCGCGTCTGTGGAGATGCGCTAGGCGATAATAATACCCACTCGCTGCCCTTGTAGTTCCAATTTCAAAAGCCTTTTCTCTTTATCTCTACAGCTCTAGTGCCGAGCCACGTTTCCCTACTACTACCGCGACACTACTACTACCACGACCACCACTACCCACACCGAACAATGTAATAAATGATTTGTTTTTTTTTTCTTGCATCGATAACGTACTTTACAAGATTTTATTTTAGAGGTAATCCACCCGTTGAGTTACGATTACGTTGATTATGTTGCCGGACAAACTCTCTTTCTACGTCTAATCGTACGTGCAATCAATCAATACATTATTATTGGCCGAGATTTCGCGGTAAATCGAGTAGGAGGATACATCTACATTATTTCTCTAGTTTAATTTTGTTACGTCGAAGTAGCACTACACTTTTTTACGCAGTCTATCATTAACAGTTCAAGAGCAGCGCGAGAGCAAATTTTTTAAATCAAGCAGAACATTAAAGAAATGTATTCCGTATTCCAGATTCTTAAAGTGGCCAGTTAACTAACAAGGAAAGGGAGTCTGTGGGCGGCGAGGGGCCAGGGGATTGAAAGAGAGCCAATTTAAATAAGAAAAAAAAACAACAAAATAATAATAATAATAATAATAATAACAGGGCCACCCGGTTAAACGGGATAAAACGAAGATATTATCGAAAGTGGAAAGCCGATACTAGAGTCCGTGTCTGGTTGTGCGGTGTGGTGGGAAAGGGGGGAGGGGCGGACGCGTAAAGTCGGTGAAGTAACGAAAAAAGCGGTCAGGACGGTTAAGTTTAAAGGGACTATGGCGAAAATAAAGAAAGCGACTCTGTCAATGTTACAAATTAATTTCGAAATGCACAGCAGTTGCGTGTCCTTTCCTTTCTTTCATAAACATTTATAAAGGTTGACGTTATTTAAAAGCAGTGCTAATTTTGAAAAGTAAACAGTGTCGGATTAGTAAACAAAATCACGGTTACGATTCATAAACAAATTAATACGCTTGATATCGTTTCGCAATAGTGGAAAATTGTAGGGCGACGGGGTGGGACGGGACGGAGCGACGGTGAGTGTGGTGAGTAAGTGCGTAAGTACGTTGGCGAACTGTGGGAGGGAGCAGGAAGGGGCAGGAAGGAACGGGAGGGAGCACACGCGCTCTCGCATGAGGCTTAGGGGCGAGGAGCAGAGATTAATAACGGCACCCATGGAAAAAAGTTATTATACAGAAGAGAATGTCAAGGATTTCTTCTCTCGTCGGTTTCACGCACTGATCACATGAAGAAAATCAACTGCCGTCGAACAACGTGTGATTTCTAAAGCGCGATTCACCAATAAGGAAAAGAATTTCGAACATTTTAAAGAGCCAGCAGCAGCAGCACAAGCAGCACTTCCTTTCTATTCAAACTTTAATGGAATTCTCGGTAATTTGTTATTTCAATCGTAGCTATAATCAGCTCCGTGATTTATTTTATTTTTCGAATGACGGCCTGCGGAAAATAACAAATGTCAGAGGTCGTTTTAAAATACTGCTTTCTAATCATATCACTTTACAAGTAATTATAATTATTTAAAATGACACGGATTACATTTAACACGGAGGAGGAAAACGATGGAAGAACGATGGGAGACAAGTCGGCCAATATCAGCGGCGATCATTATTAAGTCATAAATATTATTTTCTGCGCTACACTTTAAAGCAAATTTATAACGTTTATCTAATTTATTTAAACAGAATTTATATTGCTTAACGAGTTTTCAACGAGTTTTCATCGGCTGGGAAGAATGTTGTATGGAGAAGCCCTTGTTGAAAACACGACTTTTCTTTCGGCAATTACAAAAGTTCGTGCTCTCAATATGAAATGAGAGGGAAAAAAGGTTATTTATTTCTTGATAAAACCATAAAATCAAAGTGCAGGAACAAGTGAAAGCTTGGCGATTTCGTATACGTTCGTCGGCTACACGTACGCACGCACGCACGCACGCACGCACGCACGCACGCGCAATGAAAGAGAGAAAGAGAAAGAGCGAGTGGAAGGTCATTTATACGACATCCGGGCACATTCGATTTCTTTTTATTTACCAGCATTTCGAGTCAAGTGCGTGTTGCTGGCTTTATTATTAGGAAAGTCCGGAGATGCAAAAGTATATAAAATAAGAAAAAAAAAAATAATAATAATAATAATAAAAAATCGATACAGCAATAACAGGGTGGGGTAAGTACTAAGCTACTCGCTCGTTCTTATGAATTTATCAATGAGTTGAGGTGATAAGTGATTATTCGCGTATATCTAGCAACCGAAGACGTTCGAGAAAATACGAGCGATCGATGGCATATCAGGTATTGGAGAACAATATAGGAATCCATTCCGCCCGCTTCCAAATTAATTTTATCGATACGATAAATTTCCTTGACAATAACATTAGCCTAATTTATGCTAGTCTCTAGCATAAATTGAAAGGTATGAGCACTGGGGCTAATCCGCGTATACATACACATATCGTTTAATTAATAGTCGTTGTAAATAGTCATCGAAGGGGAAAAACATTCAAAATTATTAATTTATTGCGAATCTACGATTTAGTTCTTATTACGTGCGACTCGAATCCGTGTAATTCACTTTTGCGCGCGGCTTCGAAATTGCGCAACTTTTTCATTCGGGAGGCTCGAAGATAATGTTCCCCAAGATTCTTGAATCTGACCCGATTCCCCGTGACCGGACGACAACGGCCCACATTATTCCCTCCCCTCCATTTCTTTATTCCCTTATTAAATTCATAAGCTCCATTATAATACACGTATCGCGCATAATGTGACGCACGCGTCAAAGCATTAACAACCAAAGCGCCTTTAACTATTCTTCCATAAAAGCGTTTATAGCGCTATAAAGTTTTCCTATTATCGAAGTAATCGATTAATTATATATAAGAGTAACGCTTGACGCAAGTGCCAACTGACCGAACGGATGATAAAACAATGACAAAACAATCTGCACGTCATGGGAACTGGAAGAAAGGAAGATAAAAAAAAAAAAACGTAAATAAAGAAACGACGACGACGACGACGACAGTGTCGGAAAACCGACATAAACATAAACAAGGAGTGGTATGCACGCACACGCACCTGCGTTCGACTTATTGGTGAAGTTATATTGTACGAGAGCCCGGTTTTCATGGTTCACGAGAGCACGTGGCCTCTACGATTTTCTTCCTTCCTTCCTTCCTTCCTGTTTTACCCTGCACACGCTTTATCTTAGACGAATAATAATAATTAATAATAATTAATAATAACGACAATGACAGAAACAACAACAACAACAACGACGACGACAACGACAACTACAAGAACGACAACAATAATAATAATAACAACGAATTAACTGTCCAATGAAATACCGGACTCAGATAAAAGTTCTGATAAACCGTGAAAATTTAATAGGATAATTGATAGTATAGATAAGATGCTAAATTTGATTTCCTTTCACCGATATTATTACGACATTAACATTATTATTATTATTATTATTATTATTATTATTCACTGTACGATATATCGCAGATTGGATTTCCGTCCTTTTTTTCTTCCTTTTTACCGAAGTTAATATTTAATGTTACAATCGACATTTCGTTTGACAATGTAGATCGTCCGATTGAGAATATTTTAGACAAGAATAATCACAAACTGAATTCTTTATCGATGATGGGTAAATACGTTATCAATATTTAAAAAAAAAGGGGGAAAAAAAAAGAAAAATAAATAGCTTGTAAAGCCGTTGGCCACATCCACATATATCGCATGAAATATATTGATGTGTACGTTGTTTAAACATTGAGCAGTATAAAGGACGCAAAGAGCCGTGACTTGCATGAAAATCTGCTACGAAAATGTTTACGAGCAATATGCATGCAAACGAAGTACATACAGGATCTTCGAACGGGCATTAATAAACAAACGTCTTTGGTATTTGGACAGTAATTTCCGATAATTGACTGGGAAGCCTGTTGGCCTTGCGTGAAATTCCTAATTATTATACCTTTCGGTTAATACAATGCGATTTCTCCTTATCTAGCGAATCCCGGGGAAACCTCTACTGGGGATTTTCACTGGAGATATAAAACATTTTTCAGTACCCGGCATTCTTATCCTTATTAATTTCATGCTAATCCGTTTATTAGCTGATTCGAAGAATAATAATATCATCGCAGGATTATAGGAAGCCAGTTGTTGGCTTCATATTTTATTTATTTATTTATTTTTTTTTTATTTTTTTTTTCAATTTCCATTCGAAAGTACTGGAATAATAATGCTGTCATTAGTGAATTCACTTTCTAAATCAAGTTATTGCCGTTGCTTTTGGCACGGTAGCATTGAATAACGAGATATCGATTAATCGAAGCATCGCTCAGTTACAATGAATAATTAAGGTTACAGCTTAAGCGCGCGTTATTTATTATCAGTTATTGGCCTTGAGTGACATGATTCCTAATCCAGAGATTTAAGGTAATTAATTAATTGTCTTGCGAATTCCATCGGGTAGGAGTGACTGTTGCTACACTCTCCGACGATAAAAATCCAAAATAAAAAGGGGGGGGGAGGGAAAGCCAAGAAAGAATGAAGCCTCGGAGAAGCTAATTAATATCGCAGTGGTATTTTTATTCCTCGCGGAGTTACGTAAATTTATGTAGGCAGTTTTATTTTCAGAATCGAGGACTATTGAATAACCGTAGGAGCTGCGACGTCTCGCGGAGTCACCTGCTTTGTTCCGTGCCGTGTCACCCCACCCTCCTACCTACCTACCTACCTACCTACCTACCTACATACCAACCCTCCTACCGACCTATCGATAAATCACAATATTTCTTGTCCCATGACATCGACAGCGCGGAGGGATATCCAGGGAAAAACGAGCGACACTCTCGCAGAGCATTTAATAATATTTATTGTTATGTAATTAGATCTAAGGAGTTTCTGATCGGATCCGACAGTCACCTCAAATAGATCATAGATCTTTTTCTTTGCAAATGCAAGAGCGGCATGCGTTGCACCTATCGCTCGGATTTCAGGGCGTAAAGCTACGCTGCTGCTTGCTCCTATGGAAAAACCAACCAAAAAAAAAAAAAAAAAGAAAAGAAAAGAAAAGAAAAAAAAAAGAAAGAAAAACCTCGTGCATCGATTACGCGAGTTTATTCATTTCCCAAATACTGCAGAGATTACGCGCAAACTCGATATTCGCTCTGTTGTGAATTCCAAGCCTCCATTTAAGATTGATTGGTGCACGGGAAAGTTTTTATCGTAGCGAAATTTACGAATAAGCAATGCTATGTTTACATTTCCGATCGTATATTATCGGCATGTTTCGTCTCGCTGCTGATTCTTTTGCCGCGGCACTGCATGCGGATGCGCGCACTGCACTCGGGCTCTAATGCGCCGAATATTTAAGTCACCGTGCTCAACTGCAATAATAATTGCCGAAAATTCTCGTAAATTGCAAATAGACAATAAAGGATGGAGGTGACGGGCGACATTTCCAAGATTCAGTGAGAGTTTGCTCGTTGAATTATTAATGGGCAATGGAGAAGGGACGCGCGGGGTACATGAAAGAGTAGGAAGAATGTCAATGGCCATAAGAGCGAATCGGGGAGGAGGATGATGGGGAAGGGGGAGGGGCAGGGGTTGGAGAAATGCCGAGGAGTGGCTTTTCGCACTCCCCGTGATAATCTAGCGGCGAGTCGAGGAGTCGGGAAGGGCAGGGGCTTGCTTAGCCAATAAGCGAGCACGTCGCGTGTACGTAGTTTGTTAGTGTCGAGCCGGTGAAGTCATGTCCAAGGTGAACGGGCGCGACGACACGGGACAGGTCGACGGAACAAGGAGCAGACGAGAGTAGCCCGACGTCGAAGGGACTGACGCGATCCCGAGACTAGTTAAAATCTTGAAGGAAGCGTTTATTGCCCCCGAGCGGTTTTTGCGTCGAAACCCCGAGCTCGAGGACTCGAGGAGCCGAAGGAGCCGGAGGAGCCGGAGGAGCGACAGGCGCGACGTATCATCGTGCGCTCCCGCCGTAACGCAAAAGAATGTGTCGGAGGGCTGGCTGACTGGCTGGCTGACTCGGCTCGCTCGCTCGCTCGGCTCTTACGAACAACGAGGAGGATTTACAGCGGCCTTAGCTCCATTCGACCTTAATGGCCCAAGCACTCGGCGCTAACGTCTCTATGAATCCGCATATAATTCACGAATATCGCATTCCATCGGTCTTGCGACGTAATATAATATCGTAAAGCGGAGAAGCTACTAACGTTTTCCGATAACGGTGATCTTCCGTCTCTTTTAATTGATTCGATAACTATAATCGAGAGCTTATTTTATATTTGGCTGGACAAGGACGAGCGCTTATAAATAATGTCATAAATAAATTATCCGGCTAACGTAATTATAAAATGTGGATATCAAACGCGTTACACAACCTACTGAGCAGTGAAAATCAATAAGAAAGCGCAGTGGCAATGCCAGCCTGCAACGGCTAACGTCCATTATCAGTATGAAAGTAAACGCTAAAAATACGGACTGGAACATTTCGAATACCCGTTTCGTAAAATCTACAATCAGGCGGGATCATTTTACCTCTGGAGAGATTAATAAACTGACGCGCCAGAGCCTCGCCTACATTAGTTTTATTATTTCATAAAAATAAAGATATATTTGCCTCTTACGAAAAGACAAGGAGCTTCCAGAATAATAACTAATGATCCATTGGCTCTGTACATTCACGTACACAAATGAAAAGAGAAGAGAAATAATAATCCCGGCTCCGTGACAAAAAAATCATAACGCAAGCCGAGGAGGAGGAGGAGGAGGCAATACGTGCGCGCCCGCTCCCTCTCTCATGTACGATCAATTGGATTTGGTATTAATATTTTGATGGAAAAAGGCAAAGAAATGCGTGGGTAATTCGGTGAAAATCACCGGCTTACGAGCAAGACGTTGAAAAGCTTGAATTCGAATTGAAGATAATTGGAGGTAAGGAAAGAGAGCCGGGACCGCTGCTGATTTTGACTAATTTAGAGCCAAATCGTGCTGAGAACTTGCTGTCGACGTTCCCCAGGATGCGAAAGTCCCGCAGAGACAACGTCAACGTCAACGTCAACGTCAACGTCAACGTCTTCTATGGGGTTACCGCTCGACTCTCGCCGACTGGAAGGATGGAGAGGAGGGTGGGGGGAGCAAGAAGACAATGTCTCGGGCTAATGTTATTGACCGTGAAGTCAATGCTTTTCTCCTTTCGCCCAGAGGCAATTACGCACGCACTACTACTACCCTATCAAGCTCTTGCCTCTTGTCCTTGCGATTCGAAAGATTTATGAGATCGGCCGGTTATTGATTCCTTTCCGAGTTGTGCAAATAACGCGAATGGCCGTTAAGGACCGGGATTCTTGATATTTTTCAAGGCGACGAGTGCCTGGAACTACTCTTAACAGACTTTACGTCCAATGTTTACATTTACTAAGGGCAATGCGCTCGCGATTCTGTAATTCCCGGCCTTTACGTTCCGTTCCGTTCCGTAATAAGCAAATTTATAGTTTTAACGATTAATCGTCTGATTCTTGGGTCGATATAAATTTCAAAAACTGTCAATTCTACGTCGCCAATCTCGAACGGCTTACGTATTTATTTAATAATAACGTCGCGGCTCAAAAGATTATTACTCGCCGATTAATCTATATTACGCGATATGAGCAACGAAAAATGTAGTCCCCCTATCCCCCCCCCACACACCGTCACATCCTCCTCTACCGAAGAAGCGGCAGCGTTTAAGAATAAAACGAGCGTACCGCGGTTCCTCCCCGCTATTTGTTTATTATTATTATTATTATTATTATTATTATTATTATTATGATTATTCTATCCAATATCCATCTCTGTGCATTATCTTACGTGGCAGTGATTGTAGTTAAATGAAATACTCGCGTAATAGCGGATGGCAAAAAGAAAAGCGAGCAACGCTGTTGTTACGCGGTTCGTATGTGCAGATCGATAGTCTCCCTCCCCCACCCCCCACCCCCAACCTCACGGCCAGCCGCTCGACGACGGAGAGCTGTTAAGGCGAGGAGGGACCTTTTAAACAGTCCTTGCTAGGTAAGGTCGACGCGAGCGAAGGCACGAGGGTCGGTCGGTATAGGGGCTCGTCAAACGGAAAATGAAAAACAAACAAACAAACAAACAAAATAGATAAGGTCGGAAGTGCGAGTGGAAGGGCTCAGCTCGTTTCCGTTAGTGACCGCTCGGTCGAGAGATAAAGAGACGGACTCGTTATAATATAAGGGCAGGCCGCTGCTTTGGGAGAAAGTCAATACGTTTTCTCCATTCGGTGGAAAGGATCGTTGGATGGAGGAGAGGCCGGGAGAATCCGCCGACGTCCGCAGCGATCCTCGATAATGAGACGATTATAAATAATTTGTAACGATTCGCGTTCCCCTTTGTGCAGCGCGTGGCAGTCGTCGTCGTCGTCGTCGTCGTCGTCGTCGTCGTCATTGTCGTTGTCGCGTCGCAGCACGTAAATCGAGCCGAGCTCGGAGGAACGCGTCGTCGATCCAACAAACCCCCTCCCCCCTCCATCCTACCTCGAATTACACGTGATCTCCAGACTCTCGTAAAATAGCAGAGCCGATTCTTCTGAATTCTCTCGGCGCCCCGAACGAATACAATTAGAAGGATGAGTCTCGTGAGTGCTTGATGCGTAGCTTAAAACGTGTAATGTACACCGCACCCGCCCGCCCTCGTCTCATCGCTGTACGTCCGTGTGTACGTTGAGTGTCGAGTTGGCCTTTGGACGCGCCCCGAAAAGAGTACAAATAATTGGCTTTGCGATGTCTCGATTCTCTTGCGAGAAACCATGCCGTGGCACAGTCAACGAATCCGAATGGGATTTAAATGAAAGTGCGATCGGCTCGAATAAAAATAAACGAGGGACCGATCTCGCCGAAGGCTAAAAAGTGTACGGGGAGTCGTCGCCGTCGCCGTCGCCGTCGCCGACGCCGCCGTGTCGAGAAGAATGTCCGTCCTTAATTCGTTAGAAAGTGTAATGTGAACGTGCCACATAAGTGGATGTTTCGCAGCGGCGGTTCGAGCGTCATCGTCGGGCCCCATTAGAGTAAACGTCGATTGATAATTCGAGGGGCTGGGGCTGCTCGCGATGCTGTTCCCGTGGAAAAATAAAGGGGGCGTCGAAAGTATTCGACGGGACAACAGCTTCGGCTGGGAAAAGTCTGCCGCCGCCGCCGCCGCCTCCCTCCACTTAACGATTCCGGTTAGGCTCTAGAGGCGACCGGACGCTAGTCCGGGAGTGGGAGGGCGATGAGGGCGAAGTGGGAGAGAGAGAGAGAGAGAGAGAGAGAGAGAGAAAGTACGAGACTACGGACTCGTGCGGGGGGAAGGGGGGATACCGACAACCTTGGTCGTACATATCGGGGAACCCGATTCCACGGGGGATTAATAATATAGCTGCCGCTGGCCGAACGCATGATGATCGTCATTATTTTCTGGACTTTCGGAACCAGGAAAGACAACGACTCGCTCGGAACCTTAAAAACCTTTGGCGCGGGGCTTAAACTCCTTCCTAAGCATTAACGATGGAAAAAGGCCTGCCAGCCAGACCTTGCCGTGGCCGTGTCCTCGATACTCCCCGACAGTCCATCGACTATTATTTGGTAACATTCGTACCGTGTAACCTCCGCCCCCCCCCTCCCAAGATCATGCTTGAGCGAGGCATCGAAAACAACGCGTGTGCCGATTACATTGGTTTGAAGAGCCGTCGGCTCGGGGACTACGTAATCGTCGCCATCGACACAAATGTCCGGGATTACGTCTGCTAGGTGGGAGGAGGAGAAGGAGAAGGAGAAGGAGGAGAAGGAGGAGAATGAGGAGGAGAAGAAGGAGGAGGAGCAGCATTAATAATAACAACAAACAACAACATAATAATGTCAGGGCACTGTTATGCCAGAAAATAAGAAATTAAGGACCACGCTCGCCGAGACATTTGGCTAGGCATTAATTAATAAAGGCCCTTGAGAATCGAGGACGGGGACGGGGACGGGGACGGGGACGGGGACGGGGACGAGACGAGAACGAGGGCGCGGATGACTATTATTACCACTACATTTGATGCGTGCGTCCGATACCGAGTGAAGAAGAGCACGTGGGGACGGATAAGAGGTGATTAGAGACTATATTATTCAAGGGGAAAGGCCGATGGAAAGGAATGTTGCGTCGATGAATCGAAGAGCGTCGTACGGATCATCGAAAGTCTCGCGTCGCAATAAAGCTTCCTAATGGCCGTTTCTTTTACAAATGGAAAGTGAGTTGAGGAAAGCACAAGTCGGAGAAGTAATGGGGGAGAGGGGACGGGGAGAGAGGATGAGACGACGACGACGACGACGACGACGACGACGACGACGACGGTCCCTAAACGCAGCAGCGTCTTGTCCGAAATGATAGAAAAGGAAAGAGGATCGAGCGGAGGCTATTTATAAGCGAAATTCAATCTCGAGTTCTAAAAAGAAAATGGCAACGCAGAATGAAAACAAAGAAGGCGCGAAAGGAGGCTATTCGCCATATGCTTCCGAATAAGTCGGAGAGAGGGAGAGAGAGTGGCAGGGGGGCGGATACCGATCTCCTCGTTGTTCTTGTTGTTGTTGCTTGCAGCTGTTGCTGCTTGTTGCTGCTGCCGCCGTTGTTGGGAGCATCGCGATTAATAGGAGCCGAATGTTTTGATTCGCAGGCACGCGCGCACGCACACATGCATCAGGACTTGGCACGCACGCGCGCACATGCAATAAGGAGTTGGCGCCTCCTTGCACCGGATCACCCTGGCCTGATTGCCTTATGTAAGGCGCGCATCCACGTGAATCGTCAGCCAGCGTTGGAGAAAACAGCGCTGGCTGTAGCGTTGTCTTCGGGGGACAGGGGTCAGGGGGGCAGGGGGAGGGCGTCGATAGATTTACCACCGTTAAATAAGCGATCGCTGCTCGAGAAGTCGAAGGAGGAAAAAGAGGAAAAAGAGGAAAAGGAGGAAAAGGAGGAAAAGGAGGAAAAGCAGTAGCAGCATTCATTAGTGGTAGTGGTGCTGCTGGTACTACTGATTCAGCGCGGCGCGGAGGGACATGAGGTAGAGGAGAGGAAGCAGCGTCGGCAGCGCGACCTGGACGCGGGCCGCGCAACCAGCTCATGGGTTCGCAGCTATGTAAATAAACAGAAACGCGGACATCGTGTCCGAGGGGTTAGCCAGACCAAAGTCTTCCCGCCATCGGAGTCGGGCCCGGTCCCACGGGGTAGTTTGCACGTTAATTACGGCTGATGGGGCCAGAAGGAGGGGCCGAGAGGATGAGCACGGCGCCCTGGCACCGAAGGTGGCCCGTCCGATCAATGGCCGCTGCACTGTTCGCGAATCGATACCCACGTTCCCCGTTCAGCTTTCTCGGACTTACGATTGATGCTCTCCGCCGTCCACTGGGAGGGTTGTTGCTTCGTCGACCTGGGCTCGACAGCTGTCCTCGATACAGGCTCTGCGACTGCAAAGAACGAGACAAGCAGAGCCGCGATGAAGCGATCTACTACTTGATGATGATCTCGTGGAGCTGTCCGAACAATAACCTAGATATGCTCGTCTAGGGTATCCTCGACTGGGTAGTACAAAAGGTCGAGGTGGACAAGCTGAGAGTCGGCGTGAGGCGACGTAGACGATGACCACAACGAATTCGAATCACGACAACAACAACAACTACTACTACTACTGCTAATTATTACTACTACTACTACTACTACTACTACTTTTACTATTACTAGTACTAGTACTGTTACTACTAGTAGTAGTAGTACGTGGATGCGAAGGCCGAGAACGAGGAGGTGAACGCAGAACGAAAACACTCACACACGTTTCGAAGCTTGCGGAGAAGTGTACTAAAGCTGCCGCGGCGGCGTCGCTTCGGTTTTATAACGGAGCGGAGCTCGAGACGCCGCGGGTGGGGCTGACGGCGGGAGGTAGGGGGCGCCCCGAATCTCCGGTCGCTCGTCTGGCGCTCCTCGCCGTCGTCGCTCGGCCGAACGACCGAATTCAAAGCTCCTGGCACTGGCCTCGCGCATGCGTCCTCGCCTACTCCCGCCATCAGACGGATTCACCCTCCTCCCCGCCAGCTAACGCCGCCCCAAGTAGTCGGCCTCCTCGCGGGACTCGCCTTACCGATACGCGGCGACGTACCCCCGATACGCGCGCGCTCCGTCCCAACGACCTCCGCTGCCCCCTTTCTGCGTTTCTTCGGAGTCCAGGAATTCGTTGCACTAGTCTTAACGGACCCGGGCGTCCTTCCTTACTGAGCTCCTCCTCCCTGCCAACGCTGCCGCCGCTGCCGCCGTGTCGTTAACCTTACGCTTCATTTGACTTTTTTTTTCCCCCTCCGGGGACTGTCCTTCTCTTATTTCCAAGCTTTATTGATAGCGGTTCCGAGCGGTTCCGAGCGGTTCCGAGCCGTTCCAAGCCGTTCAAGCCGTTCAAACCCGCTTCAAACGGTTTCAAACGGTTTCAAACGGTTTCAAATGGTTTCAAAAGCGCTTTCGCCTCACGCGCCTCACTCCCATTGCTCGTTCACCCAGAGCCACCCTCCCTTCGATCCCGCTACATCCTTACTTAAACACCGCGACAATCTCATTATTGTCCCTCATTTTTCCACTCTCTTTTTTACGTCTCTGCGAATTCCAAGCGAAGCGATACCCTCCCCCCTCCACTCACGCTCTCTCTCTCTCTCTCTCTCTCTATCTATCTATCTATCTCTCTATCTCTATGTACCACCCTCTTCCTCTCCGTCTCCTCCATTCAACCCCATTCTTAACGCAATAAACGCTTTTAATCAATTGCAGCAATTGACGCGGATACTTTGAAGGCCGTTGAACCTTATTAACATTGATTCCCACACTTTCTCTCACTCTATTAACTCATAAATTACATGAAATGAATTCGTAGTCAATTTTTTGGCCTATTCAATTTATTCCATTAAATTAAGCCTTTTCCTTACTCTCTCTCTCTCTCCCCGAAATTTCGTTTATTTAAACTACCATTTAAGGCAGTCAATTTTACTTTAACTGTAAAGGCTTTTCATCGTCTGTTTTCATAAATAATTAATTTTATAAAGTATCTGCGAATACCAAGTACTAATGGTACATTAACACATCAACTAATCATAATAAAGAGACGGAATCGAAATGCAAAAGCCAAAAACATTACAAAATATGCTGTTTTTAACTCCTTAAATTACATTAATGGATTATTTGATGGGAGGATTTTGGAATTATCATTCCCGTACTTTAATTTTGAGTTACATATGTTTCTTTTATAACTTTTATAACGTGTTAAATAATAATCTCGAGCATACCACAGACCGACGTCACTTTATATCGCTCTAAAATAATTTCCTATGTATTTTACGAACGGAAATTAAATAAGAGATGTAATTGTGACGGTATAATGTATATTCAATTGAAAAATTCAATATAATTTTGTAATTTAAAGTCAAGAAAATAGAAGGAATTATCTTATTCTAAAGAGTTACTTGATCTAGTAAATTTAATTCTTAATAAAGCCTAATGTAATAAGGATAAGATTTAGCGATGATTTATTTTAATAAGGAATCAGGAGCAACAATTATGCAATAGCCGCACGTCTATAGCCGAAGACATTAAACTAATTTATTTTTAAACATTTATCTTGACGTATGGAAATGTCATTGTGAATATTAATCGATTACTTTTAAATCCAAGCCTGATTAAGCAGATAAGAAATAATATTTAGTGTAAAATAATGAATCTTGTTTGATAAAAATAAAAAAAAAAAAAAAACGAACGAATTCTATAGAGATAACAACTAAATATATCGCTAATGATGTAAGATCAAGAATGTTGGGACGGGACATCGTGTATTATTGCGATTTGGAATTAAGTGAATTGGAAAACGATTCTGTATATATGTGCACGTACGTATATATATATATATATATTTAATTAAACATTCGGTGGAAACGTTCAGAGTTGAAGAATGATCAACGCGTGCATTGGCCTTAGCGCGCTGGATCGCCGTAAGCAGCTTAAAAAGTGCACGCGAGGGGAAACGTCACGTCCAAGCCGTCCGAATCGAATAAATGTGTATGTGCAGAGAGACGGAGAGACGGAGAGAATCGCGCGAGGAGGAGCCGTGAAAATGATTTGCACTCTGGCGACGCTTCTGCCCTGATAATGAAGTGTCCGATGTCATTGCATTGGCTAATCGGATCGGCCGCTCGGTGCCACTTTTTCTCTTTCCTTCCTACCCCCCTCCCGCCCCCCCTTTCCCGCCGCCGCTTTACCTTTCGATTAAGTTTGATAAGCGCATTTGCAGTCGTTTTGAATCGAGTAAGACGTCGACCTTATTAACCGGGACTCAGGTTGACACGGTGTCAATATCATTAATCGAACGTTTACATTGAAATAAATCTCATTTCGTTTGCGCTAATATTCGAAATACGCTGTCTGATTAGCCTTTCATTTTCTAACTAAATTAAAAATTCACCTCTACGTTATTTATTTATTTATTTATTTATTTATTTATTTATTTAGTTTTATTTTGCTTTTGAAATTTCAATGGACTTTGCTTAGCTACACATACCCTCGTTCCAATCAAAATGTATATCTACTCGATAATAATGAAAGTATTAGTTATAAATATAAAACCAACAATTACGTTACTTAGTATTCCTGTTCGAAATAAATAACTTGGACGAGTACCGTCAAATCGACGAAAACTGCTTAACTATTCTTTCCACCATTTTATACGCATTTTAAAATAATTCGAATAATAAATCTTCAAACTAAAATTGATCATTACTTTCGCGTTTTACCTATACTTCGAATATAATATTATCCAAATTTATCTATAATTACCTCGGTTTATAAATATCCGCCTTTATTTATAAATTAAATTTAATTTACGATTCGTTTGATAAAGATATGCGACTTACGCCCTTAAGTCTACGTTATAAAAGTTATTAATTTTAGGTACTCGGTGGATAAAAGTCATCAGTCGCACATGCATTGTACTGTAATGTTTGGTTTTGTATAAAGCCAAAACTCGTAAAATTAAGCTATTTGCAGCGGATTTTAATTTAAATAATGAAAATATATCTTACGAAATCGTGCTGAAATCAGTAAACCGAAACTAAGTTGCGGTTTATTCTCCTTGTACCTGATAATCATTAAACAAATACAGAATACATACTATTTATATACTGTACTTATAAATTTATAAATCATTCGAGTTTGCAAATGTTTATTTTTAAAGCATTTAATTTGTCGCGTTTTCGAATAAGATTCCGAAGCTGCTTTCATGTATAATAAAATATCTTTTAAATTACGTATACAGTTACGTAATCGTTAATCTATGATTATAGAAAGTTTCAGATTATTCTGTTGATAGATAAAACGCATTAGAAACATATTTCTGTTTATTTTTAAATTTATTAGCATAATAAAATGATATTTGCAGCTTTCAGAGACATAAATGCTCAACGCTTAATTTTAATGAGTAATATAACTCGTACAATTCTTTTAGAATATTTGTCTCAAATTACTCTCCGAATAACTTAAAAATGTTTGCGTTCAGATTAACAAAAATTACATTGAATTAAAGTAATTGTAAATATCGTAATATATAAATATTCTACGTTGAACTGTAACAAATAATTATTGTGTAGCATACATAAGTATTACATAATGAAGATCATATGATTTATTATTATTACTATTATTATTGTTGTTATTATTGTTGTTGTTGTTGTTGTTGTTGTTGTTATATGTAGTCATTATTGTCATTGAAGTCATTCGATGTAATGTAGATAAAGATAAAAGGATTAGCCAAGAAGAAAGGATTTCTACTTTCGACGTCATTCAGAGTCTCGTAATAAGTTTGCTGGCAAATTATTACGATTGTAATACATTATCTGCATCGGTAATCAATAGATCATTTATTATTACGACTACAAGTAATAATAATAATTTTAAAAAAGCAAAAGAAGCTATAATGCTCAGGAGAATTACAATAAACAATTATGGTTTAATATTTGTAAAGTTTTTAAATCTTATTATTGCTGCTGTTTTAGTATTTCTTAATCTCAAAGCTTACATTAACGTATCATAAGTCTATATTATTATCCTATCTATTATATAATTTATCTAGCATACAGAATTTTTACGACATAGTGCTCATATTATTTCTTCCCGTTTCTTATTTTACGTATATAGAAATAACTCTAAATTGATTCGTGCGTCAGCTTTGAAAGTTCAACTTCTCCGTTGTTACAAGACCAAACAAATAAATATTCTGTATACCATCTACAAATATTTAGGTATACAAGTATATATATATTACTTTTCGATTTTCACCAAGAGCTGATGTAGAGGATCATAATAAATTATGCTACTCGCTTTGCATTCCATAAATTATATTTAATTTAATTTTTACCGAGAATTTAATAAACGAATCGACATTTTTCTCTTAAGGTGCATGGAATTTAAGGCTACGAGAGTCTTTATTATAATATAAGATAATTATCAAATAAGGGCACAAAAATTATAATGGTAAAAAGCTGTTAGCGACAACGATAAACAAACAACCTCGTATAGTCAAAGTTTTTTCAATGATCTCAGGTGCAGTTAATTCTGTTGGTTGTTTTTATTTATATTCTGCTTGAAATACGAGGTTATTTAATAAAAATAGCATTTAAATAATCTTTAAGTAGATTATTTTTAAATAATTCTCTATAACTTATTTAATGTAGTTTATTTTTAAATAAAGCTTTTAAAATATTATTCTAAAATTATTTTATACTGATATTATTTTATGTTTTACTTTTCTTCTTTTTTTTTTTTTTTTTTTTTTTTTTTTAACTAAACTACACGGCGAAAGGTTGAAATATTTTATTTATATTTTAAAGTTATTGCTTGTTTTAAAAAAAAAAAATCGTATTAACCAACCAACATAAGTAAATATTTGAAATATTTTTCGATTCTATATAGAAAATACTTTTTATGAAAAAAACAAATCATATAGATATCTGTTATTTTTCTACACTTTTTATATTATTGATGTACTTTTATAATAATAAAAAGTCAATTGTTTATGTAGCGTTGTATTTATTATCAAATAGCTATTTGTTTACTCAATAAAGTAAATAATAGTTGTTTCATTTTTAAACCATTACCGCAATACAATTATTTATATTATTTTGTTAATTATATAGCTTAGAACAAATTATGAAATAAATAAAAGTATTATAATAAACTTTCGTTACAACAAAATGAAAATATAAGTACTGTTAGAGTCATTCACTACAAAGTATATTATAAATATAATTGTGTTTGTAATTTATGATCTTTTAATAATTAATAATTTCTTGTTCATTATTATATGGAATTAAAAAGGGTATGCAATAAAAATATGTTGGATTTCTTACAATTAATTGTAAAGAAAAATACAAATAGAATTTCTTTACAAAGTGTATTGTTCTCTCGTTAGTATTAGAATTGTGTTAATGTTGTCTGTAGATTGTGAAGAGAAATTTTTTATTAACAGAGTTAAAACGTGGGACTAGTTAGGTTTCAGCTATTATTTCTGAAAAGTTTCATTTCTTGGACAACGCGTAGAAGGAACGAATAGCATTTAATTGTTCCTCATACATACAATGAGCGAAGGCGAGTGCGTTCGTTGCAGGCATTGTTTACATTAAGCTATAAATATAGCGATTAGTATACAAGGATAAACGAATCATTAGTACTATTATGGATTTGTAAGCTCAGTACTAACGAATAGTAGATCATCTCCGAAGTATTTTCCTATCTGAACGACAGACGTCTTAAACTACCGTTCGGCCTCCTTTCCATGCCGAATCTCTTTCCTTAATCTTTATTGCGTGCAGATAAATTTCGCAATCCTCAAGTAATTACGCAGCAGGCTTATACTCTCGTAGCGAAATTTGGCTCGTAATACATAATATTACATTACAAGCCCTTTATATTTCGCCAGAATCAACATGAAAGGTAAATATTTCTCTATAAATTCGTGCGCATACGTTCGTACGAGATTTCCAAGTTTAATATCACTTCAAGTTCCATTTACAAGTGAAAATCCATAAAGCGCAAGGCTCTCCTCACTCTACACGTTTTACTCGTATGACGTCCTTGTGTCACGAAAATAACGTATACGTACGAGGGTACTTTCGATTTTCAAAGCGATTAATCATTTTCGTTATTTTTTAAATCAATTGCAAATTATCAATCGGCAATTCGATTTTTATAATCCATTTTTTCGAATAAAATTTTAATTTTAATTTTAATTTTAATTTTAACGAAATTAAAACGACACTCGTACGAAATTAAATAACAACAACAACAATAACAATAACAACAATAATACGCAGTATTGATTCTACATTGGTTAATTACATTAATACATGTGCACGCAAGACCGATTTTCTATTTTTTTTCAAATTTCAAGCTCGACTTTAATTATTTAGTTCATTAAATGAATTCGAAAAGTTATCCAACCAATTGAGGAGTAAAAATTCTTTAATACATTTTATTAAATTTCTGTATCAACTTCGCAGGGCAATCACAGACTTTATTTAAACGGGTCAGTTAAATCAATGTCAATATAGTTGTATGTTATTTGTATTTCTTATTACCTGATCTATTATCAATTGGATAATAGAATGTGCGATCGACTGATTACAACTTTTATCGAAGGGACAACAGATTCTTATTATTAAATTATGAAGTCACTAATAAATAATACATTATTTTTAAAAATATTTAGTTGCAAATAAATATTTCTAAATATATATCTTTTCAAAGAGTTTTTTCGTCGAAAGTCATTGTGTTAATATTTTAATATAAGATATCGCAAACAATTCATTATTTAATATAATTTCTTTTGGAAGTGAATAAGAAATAGATTATGATTTCCAACTGAAATTTTAAACGCTGTACGTAATCATAATTGACTTATCAGATAAAACTGGATTGTCGCTGTCATTAATCGAATGAAATTTAAAAAAATATTTATTACTCTCAACGATACGTTACATTGATTCCTTCAAACACGAAAAATCCTATAATACTCGTTATTTATTAATTACAGATTATCAAAAGTCTTCTTGTCGTAATTTTTATAACATAACATAGACAATTTTCTGTATTTCAGAAATGTATTTCAGAAATGGAAAAGCATTTCTCACAAACTATTTTATTACATTTATTGTAGATTTGTAACGAAAGGATCACGGTCTTTGCATTCATTAGAGTTATCTTATTTACTTAAGAACTATATAGAGATTGTTAAATCTATTCATTAAATACACATCAATAACAACTTCCATTAATTTTCATTATAATGTATGAAATACTTGTATATCTGCTATTATTTAAAATAGTTTTGACATTCATGAATTCAAATAAAATAATAAGAAGTAGATAATTTTTCATGTTATTTGTTATATAAATATATTATTGACAATATTACAAATACTGATAGATTTGCTTGATATTTTCATTATAAATTTTATATTATTATACAATTTATAAGAAAAAAAAAAAATTATTTTTATACGAAGATTTGAAAATATTTTGTTTTGTTGGATAAAATTGATACAACATTTGGCAAAATAATCAGTATTCACTTATATATTTTACAAAGTATGCAAACTCTCTAAAAACGACTATTTTAGTAACTTTAGATAAACAAATCATAAAATTAGTATTAAAAAAAAAAAAAAAATTTCAGAAGTATATAAAATAAATCATTTATATAATATTTTATAATATAATTTACTAATTATTTCTTTACAGAGAATTTTTAAAGTTTATAAATATAGAACTTGTATTACAGCTTTATTAATTCATTAGATTTATAAGTATCTGATGATGATATTGAAACGTAAAGACTTAAAATTAAAATGTAAACTAAACAATAAGCAATGTCTTTATCAACGTATTAATTCGAATCGATTTAGGGAATTATAAGCAACTTATTTATAAAGTGTATTTGAAAGGAATAGGCGCAGTATAGGCAAAAATAATATCTTTTAATTAATAAAAAATATTATAGGAAAACGCAAATTTTATTTTTGTAAAATTTCCTTTTATTTGTAATAAGATATTTTTACAATTCATAAATATTTCGTCTTTACAACATCTTCTAAAATACGTGAAATGTTTTTATGAAAGGCAGAAAATGGAAATAAATTTTAGTATCATAAGAATGCTTCGTGTAATTTCATCTAGAGTGAATAAAATTAATTATTTCCATCAAATTTAATATAAAAATGAAGGTAATTTAACGGGAAAAAAACCATTTTCGAGATACTTGCACAATATCATATATTATTTAAAAAATATTTTCTACATAAGGAATTATATATTTCATTTATTTTTACTCTAATATAATAAAATTTACAATCAAATTAGATTTTCTGTACAAGTATTATTTTGATAATCCTTTTTTAAAAATGATAATCTGTTTAAAAATTCTGTCGAAACGCAATTATTGAGCTTGAGTAACGAACAGTGCAAACGTTCGTTTGCAGTTTAATATTAACCTAATTACTAACTGCAATTAGTTTGTATGAAATTATAATGACAAATTAATTTTTCATTAAAGTGAATTCAGATAAAAAGAAAGAATATTTTTGTAATTAGACGACGGTAGTCATTATTCTAATACCTATATCAAATACATTTATAATCCGCATTGGTTTTATAAAAATTTGAATATTTTCAGAAAAGGTACAAGTTCACGAATTTCTGAGCATATTGTCAGAATTATAGATTCATCGATTGAATCGATTATTACGCAAGTAACGTATCCTTATTATCAGGTTTATTGTAGGAGTCATTCTAACAAAGATAGCTGTTCATAGAAGTATGTTTAATTAATCATAATAATAACAATTGTTGAAGGTAGAATTGAACATGAAAGCTGGAGATATTGAAATTCGTAATATTTACCAAACCATCAGTTTATCTATATACGTTTATAATACATTGCCATTATGAAATGTAATGTAAATTGTATTTTAGTTTGCAAAGCAGTAGGAAATTTAAAATTTTTAAAATTTAAATCAATTTATTATTGCTCCGAACGATACGTTTTTTACTAATTTTTTTGGGTGGATAATATTTAATAAGATTATATAGTGGTAGTTACTTTTACCTTTAAAGATTTGGAAAAGCCACAATAAACACAAATAACATCCTTAAATTGAATGTGCAATCGTATTTTTAATCGTATTTTTAATATGGGCCTTGCTTAACGTGAAATATTTCTAACTTTATTAAACAAACCAATAGAGATATTATAATGAGACAGGGGGTCAGAAACGCAAACCCGTCATTAAACGATTATTCTGTTTAACCTTCGTTCTTGAAAGGATAGTCATGCGAATAATTTATTGTTCAGCAATTGTATGTAAGCATTCTCAAACTATTTCTCATCGAGCTAGTGAATATTTAATGAATCCAACAATCATTTTCACTACTATCATAATGATCATTATCAATTGCAATACCAGTTATAATCCAATAATAATAACAACAACAACCACAACAACAACAACAACAACAACAACAACAACGCCGATGGCAACAACAATAGACAATCATTACGAAGAAGAGGATGGAGAAAAAATATAGAATTATTAATTATATAATATAAAAATTATATAATTGAAATAAGAAATATTTCAGCTTTTTTAGATTGAAAAAAATTTATAATTTTTTAATTAGATATAGATTTTATTTATAAACAGTCCTATAAGATATTTTCAAATTTAGGTCTATAGGGCCCGATTTTTTTTAATTTTAACGCAATGATTTTTACAATAAAAACTTTAACTCTGAAATGTTTTTCATATATTTTTATATATTCATTTTGTTCTTCAATTTCGTATTGAGTAGATTCATTCGAAATCTTTGACGAAATTAAACTGATCTATGATAATTATAGACATAATTTTGATTAGAATTTTAATAAATGCTTGGTTATAATGTTAAATGAACATTCTTGATTAATATTAATACTCATTAATATAATCTTAAACTAGTCAATAATAATAGATTACTCAATACGTATTTATAAACGATCCATTTGCCCATTCCAAGTTTCGCTTATTTGATATTATCCATTACACAAAATTAAAAGAGAATATCATATTCTACATAAAAATATACTTAAAGTATATTAATTTACACGCAATCTCAGTATTGTTCAGCAAGAGTAAAATATAATATTTTTTCTTTCCCTTTTCGAATAAACGAATGTAGAATTCGTCAATGTTTTGTCATACAGTTTTTGTTGACTGTCACTGCGCTCAAGCGAGTACGCGCATGCGTAACTTTATTGTTTTAAATGTTTAACTCAGTCGCATGATGCCAGGTTTCGTTTCTACCAATACAAAATCTTGTATTTCAGACTATCTCCGTTTTAAACATTACCCCCTCCCCCTTTACTGATAATAATATTGCACGTGAATGTAGGAGGATCTGCGCGTGGTACTTTATTTTATGGTTCATGTCTATATCAACGCATTTTGTTTTTTGCTCGATAAAGCCGATGTTACAAGAAAGTATAATAATTTCCTTCTTTATATTACAAACATTAATTTCCGTATAATCTAGAAAAAAATATTGTGTCGTGCGTGTAAGCTATTTAATATGCGTTTTTTTTTTTTTTGTTTTTTGTTTTTACATTTACGTTACGGACAATTATTGATTTTGATAAAATACAACGTATAATAATATTCTGTAAATTGATTAGCTTTATTTTCTATATGCAGTATATCGTATTAGGAAAAGAACATTTATTCTATTATTCCTTATTAATTTGAAAATTCAGCTGTATGAAAACAAATTTATTATCAAAGGGTAAATAAATAAGTATTACATCACAAGATTTATAATTTTATTGGAGAATTTTCTCCATCGGTTAATTTTAAATAAAACATAAGCATTAGTTAAAACATAAGTCCTTAACAAAATATAATCTTTTTCAATTTTACATAATGAAATTATTTACATGACGGCCCGAAATTTTTCCACTGACGATAATTTTATTTGATAAAAGTAAAGAACGGAAGCATTTATTAAAATATCAAACTGTAGAGTCAAAGTAATTCTTCAGCTATTGGCGCTGCATATGCTATATTACGGTATATTTTGCTTTTTTTTTTTAAAGGATTAGGCCTATACATCCTGGTCGGCTATACGTTTTTATGTACATTTCTTGGTTTTGATGTTTGAATGAAATATGCAATGCATTTAAAATAGTTGACATGTACAAACACCGTGAATAAAAAATATTTATATCGCATTCTCTCATTATAGAAATAAAATTGTATCGATAAATAAATTTGCGATTTAACCTTTTCAACTTTATTATTCCACGTCAGAATGTCTAGTTCTTCAATCAATTTCAAGCGGCTTAACAAAGATTAATTAATTAACGGGCACACGCCCGCGCAAGGCATACACAATATTTATACAGATTATTTTATAATGCGAAAATAAGCGAGTGAAAGCAATGCGGTCGGCTCTTGATCTATTTCATTAGCACGTCATTCTTTTCTCCCATATTTTCGTAGATACTAAATTATTTTTTAATGTTTGTACTCGATACAGAATTTTAAAACAACATATGAAGCTCGTATATTACATTAGATTAAGCATTATATATTTGGAGTAGCTTTTTGCCTCCGTAAGACTAATGTTGTAGATGAAAACGTTAGTAGTTGTGAAAATGCACGCGTAGACACAAAACTAAATATAACCACTCGTTCGGACTTAAAAATTTCTTTGATTTTATCATTACAAATTTTGGGTTAATAATATGATTTTCTATTAATATTAATTGTATGCGAAACCGTAGAAAACAAGCAAATCATTCTATTCTGAAAAATGTTAATGTTTACAAGTTAAACATTCTGGATTATTTATAAGATTTTTTCATTAAATATACGATAATTACCATAGAGAGGTTACAATAATTTTAAACAATTGTGATGATATTTAGAAACAAGCTTTAGTCGAATTGAATTTATCAAATTGGTATTATGCATGTTAAAATCTAATTTAATTACTTGCTAAAAAAATTTTTTAATAAAAAAAAACAATATAAAAAAGTAAAAAAAAAAAAAAAATTTTATTAAATTTTTTAGTAAAAATTAGTGGGATTTAGTTTATTCAATAACTAAACGTAATTTCTAATCTAAACAATTATAATAGGGAACTGTGAATGGTATCGTATAGAAACATCGGTATTCTATTACATTGTATCATGGATAGAAAATATAATATTATGATATAAATATACTGGATATGAGCTTTGACAGAATAACTTTAGAACGTTTGAACATAATCATTGTACTACAATGTAAAATTACACTTATTTATGAATTAGTGCCTTTTAAGTCACCTTAAATTCATAGCTAAATACTGAAAATAATAACTATTGTTGTTATTTTTCAGTTCGTGTTTAACAATTGTTCGTTATTACCAATCGGTTTTCAAATTTATGGACGAATCATTCGACAAAACAGTTTACATTCCATCGAAGCCTGATTATTCTGTATAAGAATATTACGAAGTAAGCTACAGTATAATTATAACGTTAATATAAATAAATAATGTATAAATACAAAGAGACGAGAATTTAAAAACCTTTAGTATGCTCAATATATATCAAACATAATAATGAAATGACCTTTTTTTTCTCCAATACGATATTGCTAAAATTAATGAAGCAAACTAAATGTTCTATAAGACTAATAGAAAAAATTATCTTGCCATTTAGAATTATTCCGAATCTTAGTAAAGCCATGCGCTATAAATTATGTCTAGACAAGATAAGGTAAACTTTATTTAGATGATTTATATAATACACAATTGAAATCATAAACATAAAAATCATTTCGAAACAATAAATTATGTAGTAAATTACTAATTAAAAAATTATTTTTTACAATTTATTTATTTCAATGTACAAGTTTAGATGCTTTGAAAGCGTATTTATCGAATTAGTATTAGAGTGAATTAAAGAATATTTTTTTAATACAATTAAAATAGAATTTATTTTAATGATTTTTAATCGAATGCTATTATTGAATCTTATTTTGATACCGTATGATAACTATATTTATGAATATAAGGAATAATTAAATTCTGTCTATGCCTGATCATAAGTAATCTTCCACGATTAATGAAACGTAAACATATAAACAATTTATCAATTTCGTTTATGTACATTATATTCTGTTGCCTGATTCATGACTTTGAGCGCGTTAACTCTCTTTAACACGCGGATGTTATTAAAAAAAAAAATTATTTACATAAAAATAATAAATCGTTAACAAAACTGTTATCTGTTTAATATATATATATATATATATTTTTTTTTTTTGCGAATTATGTAATATCGATTATAGTAATCGGATATGCTTATTATTGTAATTGAATAAGAAAGTAATACAGCTTCTACGAATCATAATAACTATGGATATGTCGAGGGAAGCTTCGAATTAGAGTTTGAACCGAGTGTTCGGGTCGTAATAGCATGGCAGAAAATATTTAAACTCATACGGTTTAGGCGTATTTGGACAGGTAAGCCAGACAGACGGTTTTATTACCACCAGCCTGAGCGGAGCTTTTTATGATGTATGGATTCAATTAATTTATTTGCGCGAATTCTTGACTTATGTGGCGCTCCGACGAATTTCGCAAGTCACCGATCCGATGACATTGGACTTTTTTTTTTTTTTTTTTGTTCTCATACACGGAATCGTATAATTGTTTAATTTGATTCCATTAAAAAAGTTTGTTAAACAGTTATCGTCTTATATTTAAAGTTTTAAATATAACTTACTTATATTACGAGACTCGAAGGGCGAATTTCATTCGTAGGATTAAAAAATGTTTAAATTTCATCAATTATTAAAATATACAATTTTTACAAGCTAATTTATTACGCAAAAGTAACTCAATAAATGTAATTAACTTAAATGTGTATATACGTATATATATATATAAATTTTATAAATGGGTGTAGTAGTTACGTAAATAAAATTGAAAGAGTTAATGGAAATTAACAACAACAACAACAACAACAACAACAACAACAACAATAATAATAATAAATGATAATCAAGTTCTAGTTAAATTATTTTATACAGTCGTTTAAGTTTGAAAATGTGGCAGTAACGGTGCTATTATTAAGTGTGATTTTTGATATTTTCTTTAGAACCTTGCGAATCATTCAATAGGTTTTTTGCACTCACTGGTATTTAAAACACACTTATTTCCTTCGTGAAATGGAATTTAACGAAGACTTTCACAAAAGGAATATCGTGAAAGCTATGGAGGATTGAAAATTCTCAATAATAGTCCTCTTGCTATCGACATTAAATCAATTGAATTAAAATCAATTTAACTACTTTCCAATTTTCTCTGAAAATGAAAAGAATGTGGAATCTGGTTCTACAGTTACTGCAATATCTGAAATGTTACAATTACTGATGATATTGCCCCTTTTTTTCATGTTACGAATGTAACATGATAGGATTATTAGAAAAAGTCATTAATCGTATTAGAAAAAGTAGTTGTTATTTTTAAATGTTCATGCGGCGAAGGCTGAAAGGTGGGAATTTTTAACAAATCCTTTAATGTATGGAATTAACTATTAACACCGAGTCAATAAAATCGGAATAAATAAGTAAAATTGAATCTGTGCATTTATTAAGGGTTTTGCGCCAATGACGAGGTATTTACACGTAGCGATATGTATAGGGATTAACAGAGGCTAATTGAATGCGTAAATACTTCATTACGACGTCGGCGCTACTGTTGAAAAAAAAATTAACTTTTATTCCTTTATCGATATTCTTTTTAAAAAGCACAGTTACATAATGTTTTAAAAGTGACATTTGCATTTATTTGTATTTGTATTTGTATTTGTATTTGTATTTGAGCGTAAAAAACGCGAATGCGGCACACCTGCGACCATGTAAAAGGAATTAAATGCCCCGTTTTTGTGAACCTTATATTTCAGGTGAAAGAACTGGCTTCTACGGATTTTATAAGGTCGAACAAAACGTCTGATAGCGGCTAAAGTTTAATTATAATTGCCATTGCCAAGCTATCACGAATCTATTGAATATTCGCCGATCGAGCATTTCTTAATCCTCAGAGGCTTGACTGGAAGTTATAAAAATGGATCTTCATTTTGATTTACGACAATTATAATTTATTGTCCCGAATTGAGAATAATGTGATTCAGTTTTTCTTCGCAATACCTTGAGTCCCGTGCATTTATTATCGGGGACGAAAAGAATAATTCACGTGTACAGGCAAGTATCGCCGGATAAGATCACGTGAATGCATCAGCACGAGTCTCGTGATTTTCACCACACGCCCGCTTCATCTGTGAGCCTCTGTTTATTTCTATCGCCAATTATCGTCTGATCGCTGTATCGATACGTTATATATATATATATTAAGTCCGACAATCGATCGCTGGGTATTTAAAATGTCACACGCTGCTCTCGGGTCTGCCGAATATTAAATAACTATTAAGCATAAAGATATTTCATAAGAATCATTAAGGCGAAGGAATTAGTCTATTCAGATTACGAATGCGAGTATAAGGCAATCGATTGCTTTATTTGATACTGGTTTATCCCATGCGTAATTACATTGTTGTTATTATTTCCTGTAAATTTATTTCCAAATGCCCGTTATCAATTAGTTTATCATTATAAGAAATGTCAGTTTAATTCATTCATTGAATAATTGAAGGGCAGGACCGATTGTAGATTGTGCCTTTTAAATGTCATAATTTATATATTTCATGAACATTTTTACTAAAACTTGAAAAGAAGTTTACATGAAAAGAAGTTACCGTTTATTGTAAATTATTATAGAAATTTGTATCACTTTTTTATTAGGGTAATTTTTTAATGAAAATATTTAATTTAATGAAATGTTTCGGTATAAATTTTTTTTATAGAATACAAAATATTTCCTTATACGCCTTTCGCCAAAAATATTATAATAATTAGTATTATATTTTTTCATTGCTTGAATATTAAGAATAATAAATCCGCAGTAACGTGGAAATTATTAAACTTTTCTCATAAAATTTTGAATGCTCTTCTTTTTAAGAGAATGTTATTTTTCAATTATTATCTCAATATATGATAGACTATCTCTTTGGTCCTTTCATTCACTTTTACATGATTAATCATTATTAATACGTCCAATACATACGTCATTTCATTCCTTACAACAAGTTTTATTGTCCGCTGTTTTTAGTAATCATGCATATTCATTAATTTATTAATTTATTAATAAAAAATACAGCAAATAATACAACGCAAAATGATGTACATTTATTGTAGAGTAATAATTAATCCAAATAATATAAATAAACTATTAAGTTAGACCATAAACGTGTTTTTACGCATAAAAATATTCATTATCTGAGAAACATTTGTATTTTAGGTAATTAATATTGACTTAGAAGCGCGATAATATTGTTACACAAGGTTACGGACTATACTAGTCAAGCATTTTAATTATTAGTTAACAATGCTTTACGACATTACGTAATAATAACTAAATATTTAAATGCTGTTTATAATTCTATTTTTAAAAAATATCGAATTTTAAAATTATTAATAAGTATATAAGGTTCCTTGAATTATTCCATGTTACCACTGAAACCATTTAAATAATAATTTAGAGTACAAAGATCTTATTTAAGCAACGTGGGAATATATTTATATTTAAAAATAGATTATAAGGCGTCGGCGTACGTTTTTCGTTTTATTTTTCGTTTTGTTTTTATTTAAAGGTTAACTAATATTCTGGGAAGCTGTTGAATGTATAAATATTGCAGCAAGTGAGAAGCTCTGCGAGATTATTCGAATCAATCACGTAGACAGATGCGCAAGCGCTTCCAGGTAGTTTAAATGAAGAAAGTGCGGTTTTCCTTAATGTGGCGTAACGTGCGCGTGTAAGTACGATATGTAAAAGTACGTTTTCACGCATGAACGTTAATCATTGATAAAGAGAAAGAAAAGGCAAGGAACGTAAACAAAAACACGGAGTCTACTGACCCGGTTTCCCCTATGCTGCCGCCACCCCAGCCTCTTCGAAAACAACGCTCTCAGGAATAAAAAATGATTTAACAATGAAAATGGATGGCGAGGTGATGGAAGCCGCCATCGATCCCTAATAACGAACGATGCGTTCGATGCGTCGCATCGGATCCATCTATCTATTCTATGAAACGACAAATTTTCGAAGCGAGAGAAGAAAGTCGTATGACCTTTCCTATAACTAAATTCGCACCACCTTCGTGTTTTGTACCACTCAAGTACGTATTAATGTCTAAAGAATTCTTTCGTATTATTAGATTCTTAGATGCTATTAGCATATTGATATCATACGCTTCAATCTAAGAATTTGAGGTTCCTTATGTACCAACAAGTTATCTCATAACTCAAGGCTTTTATAAATTTAACTTAATATTTTTTTAACATTTTGTATGCGTTTATCATACGTAATTCTATCAGCGCGATACTTTTGACGAGAAAGTTATTTCGTATACGGAATTTTCTGTCAGAAGTGTCACTTTTTATGACAAACGATCTGAATCATTTTTTATTTACGTCGCGAAAATTTTATCAAGCCAAAGTTTTTCTCACATATGATCTTCTAATGGATGTAATGATGGTTATTTTTATGAATTTTTCATTCGCGTTGACAGATAACATGTATTTTTTTTAATCAATGAAATGTAATATATCATAGCTCTTAGTAATAAATTAATGAATAATAAATGAAATTCATTTATAATATATTCTAGGAATAAAGCTTTGACGATAAATGCGTAATTTATAAATGCGTTTTTCTCAATAATAGCTTTATATCGTCAATCGATAAATATAAGTATACCGATAAGAAATCATGGATTTCGAAACGTCAATCAGTATTTATGACTTTTGAGATTTATATAGATTGGTAATCCAGAAGTTCAGATGAATCTCCGACCAAATAAGACTTTCAATAATTGTATTTAAATTACAAGCGAATTTCTTTCCATTTTTTTTCTTCTTACCACGTCGGTAAAAACATCTTCTGAAATAAGAAAAAATTCTAATTTCAAATAATGTATGTATTTAAAAGATTCATAATTTACGAGTAGCCCGTGAAAATAAAGAAATAATAATAATAATAATGATGATGATTATCATGATGATGATGATGATGACGATGACCGAGTGATGAATAAATCATAGGGAAAGGCTAGAGAAGGAAGTAATAAAGCAGCATCAATTACTTACGAAGACTGGATGTGCCGAGCTTTTTTCTTAACGAACAATGGACAAGTAAGAAAGAGACTTTGGTCCCGTCGACCTTACGATATGCGTATTCGGTATAATAACAATCGTAGGAAGAATCGAAGCCGGTCCTTCGAGAACTCGGTACAGATATCGCCGCCCGACTCCAAGGGCATAGAAAGTCCCCCCCCGGTCCTCCCCCTCCCCCTACGCCGTCTCTGCCGAGAAGCTCGCAAATTTAGTGGTGACAATAAATTACGGTTAAGATGCGCACGGGATATTAGTGCAGTTTAGCGTACGGTCTAAGCTCTGGGAGGCATTCTTCGGCTATTCGAAGGCTACGCGACAGCTGCGAACAAATTTTTCTTTTCTCTTCTTTTCTTCTTTTTATTTATGGAATATTCGCTTAAGCGCGCTTGCGGTATAATTTTAGATGTCAAATACGCGACGTTTCCTCCCGCCCCCCTCTCTCACTCTCACTCTCTCACTCTCACTCTCACTCTTCGTGCATCAAAATTCCTGAAATCCGCCCCCTCGCTCAATAAATTAAAAGCTTTTGCTAGTTCAATCTAATCTGGAAATAGTTTCAAATTTATTGTCTGATTTTTTGTTAACATCAAAATCTTAAGATCAGAAAAGTTTCCTTCAAATTTCTTAAAACCAATACGATTTCGTTCCATTTTTCCAAACTTCCATTGCATAATGGAATTGCCCATTGGACCATTTTCTCTTTCTCCAACTATTATATTGTACATGTACAACTTTAGCATGTTACGTACAATTTTAATAATAAGTTAATCGATTATAAAACTTACTTGAAATTTAATTCACTCTGTTCAACGTTTTATTGAACTTCAATCATTTCGCTTATGTAAATTAGAGATACTTTGCGATAATATCATTTGTCACGTGCATTTTAATAATCTCCACAACGAGACAAGACAATTTGGACATACGTTAGAAAATGAAACATAAGTGATGATTGTTAGTATATTATTTACATACGAATACTAATAATATACTTTGTTTAAGATAAGCGCTATGTAACGTTTTTTATTGGATTATAAATTGAAAAATAAAATTGCGTTTTCCGTTTAATTTTCCATCTTGTACGTTTATCATTATAGCAGCTCGACATCTCTGGCCAATTGGTTTGATCCCGAATGAAAAATACATACGAAAACGTAATTATTAAGAAAGATCCAATACAATACAATAAATATTAATAAAATGATTGTCATGGGCAAACATTTTTAACAAAAGTACTGACTGCAAGGGAACAAAAGGGAACAAATAAGCTTTAAAGAGATTTAAACGCGTAGAGAATAATTTGTCTACATAATAATGTGAGCATTTAATTTATAATAGTAATCGAGTGAAACTAAGAGGACAAACTATAAGGAAATAAAGTAAAATAAACCGATAAATCGATTGAGGAATTAGATTGCATTTAAAGTCTTTCTTTTCTTCTGACATTCATTTCTGTGTTTTAGAATTATAGCGATGGGATCAAACGTCCGTTTAATTGAGCTCGAGGCACACAATTCCTTCCCGACCCGAAGAATTTAATGTCCATAAGCTAAAAGAAAAAGAAAAATAGAGGGCGGGGGAGAGAAGAAAGAGCAGCGCTTCGGTAATGAGTCGGTTCGAAAGGCTTTTTCTTTCAATGGTCTGTAAATTGCTCTTGAATTTAACAGATTTATGAACGATTTGAGATTTCGTTAAGATTGAGTTGTGTCGACTCACCGAGACATTGTTAAATCACACGTTCAATTCAGCATTAAAAATATCTGCTTTGTAGAAAGGCTTTTACAATTGAAATCTTACGTAGCGATAAACAGATTATTATTTTAAGAGAGAAAATTATTCTATTATTAACTAACGATTTACTTAGTAAATCCGTTTGTCATTGGCTCTTACAAAATCTACCAATAGCTCACAATCAAACATAACTTTAGTAGCATGAAATTGTTTTTATTAAAAAGAATGGATTAAAATGTAAATGCAATATTATTTAAATAAATGATATTTATTAGTCCCATTGATATTTTGTTGGAACGTCGAGCTTTAAATGATAATTTTGTATTCCCCCGCGGGATGATATTCTAGAAACGAGAGTCAGCCGCGACTGGGGGATTTACAATTTAAAATTAATTAACGATTTGCGTGCTCGGAAGCGCAATATACCAGTGGCGAACGTATGCGAATAGATCTGGATAATCGTCCACGTGCTGGAGGCGTTGAAAAGGCCGTGAAAAAAAATGCGACGTTGATAATACCGGAAATTTACGGCTCTTGTTACATAATACTTTATGTCTGGGAGCTCTTTGAAGAAATTATGAGCGTGTGTTGTTGTTGTTGTTGTTGTTGTTGTTGTTGTTGTTGTTGTACCGTTGAAAAGCTTCTTCCGCTTTCGGTTTATTGTTTACTATCTTTGTGAACGTTAAAAGAAATTTCATAGGGAATTATTCCCTCCGCCCCTACAAGAAAAAAAAAAAAAAAAAAAAAAAAAAAACTACCTCACAGTTTTAACAGGCTCGACATCAAATTTCCATTACGTTCCGTTATATGCGTACTTAATTTGTTTCTTACAAGATAAAACGTCAGAGTTTCAAAGAATAAACACAGAAAGATACTGATTAGGCTTCTTTTCATTTTTAAATCAAGCCTATTGTTGTTACAGCTGCTTCGGTTATGGAGAAAAGTTCTAATAAAAGCATCTTCAATGCCACCATTGTATATTACTCTGGCTTTATAGCAGCCCCTTAAATAAGTCTTTATTGAATAATACTCACACATAGACTTTACAATAACTATTTATTAAATTGACGTTTTAATTAATTAAGTTAATCTCGACTACGTTACTTTGTATATTTGTCGCACAAAAACATAGCAACATAGCAAATACATAGAAGAGCGCACTTAATGCATTCATGTGACGTTCTCAATTGTTCGGACGCATTGTTAAAATAATACGTAATAATTTCTTATTAGCTTTTAAATTTACAAACGGACACCTCCAGCCATAAGTACTTGTAAAATAGTTGGAATTAATATTTTATGCTGTTTAAATTAGCCCCAATAACCTTTCTGTATTATCTAATTTGTAAGGCGGAAGGTGGCGGCACTACATTGTGAGTTTTTATAGTTGTAAATAAAACTTGTGAGTCGGCGAGGAGATAGAAGGAAACCTTTGTCAATTGTACGCGAAGGTAAAGTCCTCTGTGCGCCTTACATAAGCTGCGCCGAAGCAGCAAAGTGAAAATTATGAATCAATGACATGTTCCTCGGTCCTTGAATGTCAAGCTTTTAAAGGACAAGTCTAGCGAATTCTATTGCCCGATAATGCCGAAATGCTCAGGAACGTTTTTATCGATTCATTTTTATTTGATTCTCCCGTGATCGACAGCTATACTCGGCATTATTTTCTCTGCATGATGCGAATGCGAACCTTGAAATGCACAATGCGATTCGTGTTCACGTTTGCATTTAGCAATGCGCTCGCACATCTTCTGCAAATTAGAAAGCTTGATCGATTTACAAATAGAATTGCCAATAATATAAAATAATATGACAATAAAATCTTTTATCAATCAATCTACCGATGACGAGAGATCATCTTCCCGACTATTATACTTCACTCTCAATAATGTCTCTAATCATCTAATTATCTTAATTATCGTCAGAGTAGCGGCTAACAATGGAAATGGACGTCGGCTAAAAGAAAGCGGAATTCCATTCGTACGTGCCTATTCGTTTTCATCGAGTCAATACCGTTTAGTAAATCTAAATTTTTCGCTAATCTTTGGTATTATAGAATATGAAAAGTGTTGAAGGGATTGAGGGGAAAATAAGAAGCGATCGGAAGAAGTGAGTTGCGACATTTAGCGAAAGCTTCGGATTAATTGTCAAGAGGAATTCTACTGTTGGCAATAATTCACGGTTAAGGACAAAAATAGAGCAACCCCGCCTTTATTCGCATTCGTGGTATAATTTGTTGGCAGGAGGCTATAAACAGTTCGAGTTGACAGATCAGTTGAGTGAGGCTGAAGAGGCGCCTTTTGCGTTCTAATTTCAGAGTGAATGAACTCGACCCGCTGCAAGGTCAGCCAATATAACGTACATTTACGAGTGCTGATAGACCCAATTTAACTGAAAAAAAAATTCCAAACTTGTCTATTTATTAACGGCCCCTTCTCGCAATATTATACATCTTATATAAGTTTTTTTTTGAAGAATCATCGATTACGGTTCTTGAAAGGCCAGGGGTTAAATATATTTTACGTCGAGTCGGAGCACCGAATTCATAAAACTGTTAAACTTTAATTAAATCAGTGCATTGTATTTATTGCACGCGTGCATTGTGTATAGATCTAGGGAAAAGGATTATTGCTATGACGACCACTGGCTGACTATTCAGAACTACAAATCTTGTTTATACATATATTTACCATATTACATTTGATATTTCCCTAAATGTAAGAGATGGACTTTTAATGAGCTCCTTTCTCTCTGCGCTCAACCTATACCATAAAATATAATGAAAACATGTTATACCATCAATGTATAATTTAATTTCAATGTTTTTTAGAAATGTAGAAAACCTTGCCATTGTCAATAAGTCCATTTCAGCACAGTCATAATACAAAGTTTAATTGTAAAATTATAATTTTTAATATTATTTACATTTCTCTCACGATACTTCAGTCTTTATCTGTAAATGTACTTTATGCTTCAAATACAAAATTATATTTTCAGTGAGATCGAGAGATGCGAGTGAAGCGCTTCTGAACACTAAAGAGATCGATCATCGATTTTTGATCGAATGTTTAAATAAATGGCATTTTTATAATTGAACAGGACATCAATGTAGATATTTGTATAAAACAATTGCTCTTCAATAATTCGAATATTAATAACATTAGCTTTCATTTAAAGTAAAACAAACTGTACTGCATTATATAATTTTAAAAGATAAAATTAAAACCAAATTTTATAACTCGTTTGAGAAATAAAAATATATTATCAAGGATAATTTAATTGCTTGCTTCTATTTATATATTTATTAACTATACCAAGAATCATATTACTTGACAGAAAATATTTTTTATTTTATTATTAAAGAAAACGTCTGTCAGCAAATGACAGAAATAGACGTAAATAAACAACAATAATACATATTGAACAATTAATATAATTATAAGTTCTTAGCATGAGACAATGTAATGAATAAGAGAATTGTACCACTTTATGATTTGTTGAAATTATACATGTGTTAAGATCCAATGAACGTATCGTTCCGCTTTTCATTCAAACAACAATAATTCTTCGGAATTTTTTCTAATCCATTATAGTTACGTATTAATTATGTCGAATGTACAATAAATGTATCCGCAGTTCAGAAATTCTCTTTTCCAATTGGCTTACACTTTGATTAATGAAAGACTGAAACTGTAAAAAAGTTATAAATATTATTACAATAAAATCCGATATAGTAATAAAATTAAAAAGCATTACTTTATCACGTGACCAGTGTACAAGAAATCTTTTTTCATAAATTTTTCATAAAGCCGAACGATCTGAAAGTAATAAATACTAAATGGAATAAGCACTGTATTATCACACACATTTTATTTTAATTTACAATAGAAGACAAAATAATTGAAACGTATCTCGGATTGAATAAACTGCACCTAACAAAATGCAAACGAAAGTCGTTCGTAAGCGAAAGATACTAAGAAAGTGTAACGCAATATGCCAAATAAGTAAAAAAAGTAATATTTTTTATCAGTCCCTCCTTTAAAGAAATTGTTTAATCATTTATTAAGACTTGTGGTGTCATTAACCAAAGTTACTTTGTCGGTAAGAGCGTTTATTTGAGAAAATTATCGTTAACACGCAAGGCATGTAGTTGATAGGGTTGATAAAATCATACGCGTTCGCAGGCTTACGGACACATTACATACATTGTGGGTAAAAAAAAAATTATAGGTGCGTGTCGGAAGCGTTTATAAGGTTTGAATAATTCAAGTGACACAGGTGATGAGCGGAAGTAAAGCTTTACCTTTTTTTACTAATACTCATGCATAGGTACAAAGTCGAGAAAAAAGATTATAAAAATTGTACTTTGTAATTGATGCCCATATACTAATTACAATTATTCATAGTCAATAATTGCAAAAAGTAAGAAAAACGATTCCTCTCTTGGCTATTAATACTACTTTTAAAATAAAACGAGTTGAACTTGGAGAAACGAATTCTAAGAGCCATTTTATACAGTTAATGAGATATATAGAAGGTAGGATGGGAGGTTCGAGAAAGAAAGAGAGATAGGGGGCGGGAAATTTTTCAAAATTTACCTCTAAAATGCAAATTTTTCCGAAAGTAATTATATGTAAAGAAAATCTAAGAACGTTTCCATCCCGCTCGAAGGTCTTTCTCATTTATTCTTAAAATAATATATACGATGAAGAAATATACAAAAATAAGCGTATTGTTCAATGAGGAAATTCTTAATTAATATCTAGAAGCTCGAGCCTTAAAAAAAAAAAAAAAAAAAAAAACTTACGTAGCGAAAAACACAAAGAAGGATTTAATGAAATATCCATATGACGCCAGTTATGTGTCCGTAACAAAGAGACTCTTATCTAATTGCGTAGATGATGAATCGAGGATAGATCTTTCTCATCGTGATCGATAAATTTCATGAAAACGAATTGATTTTAAGGACAATGTAAACAATTGTTTTACATAATATTGCCTTTGGGCCGATAAACGGCTTAATTATCTGAATTTCATTGTATTTTGCGCGAATGGTCCGTTTTTTGCCATTCGTATGCTGCATAAACAATTTATAAAAATGCAAAAGTTAATTTGCTTTGCTGCTCTGCGAGCGAACTGGCCACTTTACGAAGAAAAAAAATCAATGGCAAACGAACGAGCAAGAGCCAAAAGAGAGAAAAAAAAAATGTAACGCGGGAGTAATCGTTCCGACATTGCGTAAACTAAGGTTCGAGTTAAAATTAGAATGGGAGAGAGACAGAGGGAGACAGGCGGTTGTAAATGTTAATGTAAAATGCGCGGAGGAGAATCTGGGAGAAGCTGCGTTAACAATTGATAATAAAGTAAGGAGAATAGGACGGTATTTGAGACATTGGCTTCCGAGGCCATGCATTATTAAAAGGCCTTGCGGTTGATTCGTCGATAATAACGAAAAGGCGAAAGTCTTTCTCCCCTTATAAATAATTTAAAGAGCCGGCGACGATAAAAAGAAAGAGAGATTTTTCGATCTCAGCTCGGTAGAAAGGCCGAGAAATCCTCGCGGAGTGAGAATTCCGTAAGCGAGGGTCCGGATAAAGAAGAAGAAGAAGAAGAAGAAGAAGAAGAAGAAGAACAAGAAGAAGAAAAACAAAAGAAAAAAGAGAAAAGAGAGAAAAATGTCGGAAGGCATAGCCCCGACACCGTTTTACATCCTCAAGTGCTGCGGTTCGTGGCGACCCTTGGGCTGGAGCGGCTGGAAAAGGGTCGCTTACAGCACTTATAGCGCGCTGATGTTGATAGTCCTGCTAACGACAATGTCGGCCGTTTTCATAAACGTGTGCAGGATGCCGATAACCGAGGACGTATTCGCGGAGAACGTCTTTCTCATGTTCGCCTTGATAAACGCCATTTTCAAAGCCGTCAACCTATTGATATCGCGCGGCCGCTTCATTCGGATGCTGAATATGATCCAGAGCCAGCGGTGGAAGGAGCTCAGGAACGACCGGGAAATCGAGCTGCGCAATAAGTACAGTGAAACCATAAGGTTCGTTCCTGCCTCCCTAGATCCTCCCTCGATCCCACTCGTGCCGATCTCCGTATGCTTGATATGCGCCTGATCACAGCTCGGCACGCTTAATCTTCCCAACAGATTAACAATGACGAGCCGAAGATTCATTCGTACATTCATTTCATTAGCTGTTGGCTTCACTTACAATGATTATCAGGCCGATATACGCTTTATTTACCATTGCCATCCAGTCAAAGTTTTTGCAACAAGTTACCTTCGTCTACCAAATAAATATGTCAGAGGCTGTATAAATATTCTTTCCAGGATGAGAAATCGTTTATTCCGTAACGTATTCGATAGGCGGTACAACCTATCTGCTGTTTTTAAGCTGCGCTCGCGGCGCACATTTGATTATCTAATAGTTCTAAATTCATAATATTATGAAAACTAATACGATAAGATTGTTTAGAAATAATTATTAATTTATTTATCATACAGATAAATTATACTTCCGCTTTATATGGTAAGATTTAATTGTAAGCTCTTCGATTATAGGTTTTTCAATTTAATACCTTACAGAATATAATAATTAGCCTCGTGATATTCAAATCGAGGTAGAGAATAGGCTTAGTTTTAAGACTCGGTCAGCTCAAACGTATTCGGTCTCTCCCACTGCACTGTTATTGCTTGAGATCCAACGAGAAAATCTTATCGCTCAACGAATGCATCTCTCCTCGTTTCCTATCCGATTTTTCATTTCACATAATTCATAGCTAAAGTAGTTCATTAAAGATATACGTAAAAATAACGTAATGTCCAAGAGTTCTAATTCTCCAAGAGATAATAAATGAAAAAAAAAAAAAAAAAAATGAATGCTCTAGTAATGATAAAATTACAATGTTACGCTGGATTGGGCTCGTGTCGTCGCCCCGCAATAGTAGATTTACCATCGTTATCGTTATGTTACGGTGGGACGGGGCGGGGCGGGGCGAAGCTCTTTTGAGATGACAGATTGCGACCTCCCGCAGGAAGATCAGCCTTTACTTCACGAGCGCGGTCTTCGTCTCGATAATACTCCGACTGATAGTGCCACTTTTCGATTTGGACGGCGAGCCCAAGTTGCCCGTCGATAGCTTCTGCCCGTGTAACATAAGGGAGCCCGGCTGCTACTGGCCGGTCTACTTGCACCAGGCGATCGGGACCGGGACCGCCACACTCACGCACGCGGCCAAGGACAGCTTGATCTCGGCCCTCTTGCTCCAGACTTGCTTCCAGCTGGAGGTCCTCAAGGTCCGGCTCCTCGACGTTCCGAGAGCCTGCTCGCAGCGGGACAGGGTGAGGCGTGACGAGGGAGGGGGGGACTTGAATCCCCGTGAATGCCTCGAGGGTAGCTTGTTAAAGGATTGCATCCGCGATCACGAAAGTATTTTCCAGTAAGGTTGGTAAGTGAGGGAAGCTCGAGAGCTCGCAGTAACGAGGGCCTCGCCCCGATTTTTCCAGCTTCGCGGCCGTATTGAACGAGAGCCTGAACGTCCTGCTGTTCGGGCAGCTTGCGATCACCTTGCCGAATCTGTGCTTGAGCATTTACCGCATGTCCAAGCAGAACATCGGCAGCGTCGATTTCTTGATGACGACTCAGTTCTTCTTGGCCGTCGTCATCGAATTGTTCTTCTTCTGCTGGTACGGGAACCAAGTCACCCTCAATGTAAATCACAATGAACATTAAACTACGTAACGTTCGAAGCGTTGGTGCTGCTGCCGGTGCTGCTGCCGATGCTGCTGCCCATGCTGACGCTGATCATGTTTATTATGCATTTTCAGAGCATTGACGTAGGTGATACCGTTAGTGACATGGATTGGACGTCACTGTCACTCAAGTACAGAAAGGACTTGATGATCATAATGATGCGCTCCTCGAGGCCGATTCTCTTCAGCGTCGGGCCAATAATGAACATGAACATTGATTCCTTTTTAAAAGTGAGTCAGCGGAAAAAACATAAAAATTAATACGAATTCGTGACGTCCATACCATTAATAATTATAACCTTTTAGATCATGAAAACATCGTACTCCGCCTTTAGTGTTTTACAGTCTACCGATTCATAAAAATCACCTTCAATTTTAACGTAATGGTATAATAATAATAATAATAATAATAATAATAATAAATAAATAAATAAATAAATAAATAAATAATAGTGTAGCTACATGAGAACACCTTCGATAGAGTAATAAAAATATATTTTACTTCAGGAACCTTTTTTTTTTTTTTTTGTATTTTTTGAATTTCCGATAAAGCACGTATATTAATATACTCAAGCACATACACCTTCTTTTTGTCCAAATTCAACATTCTTATACTCAATAACCGATGGCGCATGTACAGATTTGATAGATAGTCTTATAAGTTAGACCTACATCGGATTTACAAGATTTGAATAATATTTTAAATAATTATCAATTACGCCTACTTTTTTTTCAAAATTATTTGCACTTATAAGTAATTGATATTGTAATAAAAGAAAAGCTTACTCGTAAAATTTTCGATATTCAAGAGCGTGTCAGTGATACTTTCAAAAATAGAAATATTATTAAAATTATATAACAATAGGCTTGATTAAACATCGCAATAAGTGATTACAATAACGTTATGTATGAATGTTTACTTGGATTCATTACCTCATGATAATAACATTGTACAGAACTCGGTGCGCAGTAAATTGGTAATAACAAAGAAAAGGTAAATACATATAATTTCTAAAGAGTATTCATTTTCATTAACAGTAATAAAAAAATTGTCTAAGAAAAAAATCAACTGCCTGTTAGTTAATGAAATTGGGCCAATATTCTTATTTTTCTGTTTTTATAAATTTTTAAACCATTAGATTTTCGGTACATATCTTGTCTTAGTGATTATTTAATAAGAAATCGTAAAAGTAAAAATTATTTAATAAATCGGCAATTGTCAAAAAATAAAATAAAATATTCTGTAACAAATTGCTAATTCTATGATTTAATGATTATATTTAATTGGCCAATTTAAACACTTCGGATCTATTAGAATTTTTACTCTATTTATCCAATGTCGATCATTATTAAATTTTAATGAATTAACGAATACTCAACTGACTGTTGATAATAAGACGACTATGAAAAAGATAATTAGATTGTTTGATCCAATAAAATAGTGGCACTATAATGTTATGAAGTCTATTTACTGACAATTAAATATGATGGGACTGTATGGGAAGCTAAGGTCTCTAATTATCATTTACAGTGAAGTTGTAGACATAGGTTATTAAAAAACATTGAAATAATTCTAATTACTGAAATATCTGGAGTAGTATTAAATTTTCTCGTAATTTATATTTTTTTCCCATGTATACTATTGAAATGAATATAAAATATTTTCTGACGATTTTTTTTTTTTTTTTTTTTACTTTAGTGTTGATAATGTGTATCAGCAGGTTTTGTCCGTACGGTAATGAAATTCTTTTAGGTGTAAGAATTTTAAGCAGTGAAAGTACACTATTGAAATAACTATATAAGCAGGAATAATGATTACTTTTAAACAATAGTCTTAGTCAATATATTCTAACACCAGTCGGTCAACAAAATTGATGAATATATTTATATATATATATATGTACATTATAACGAACTCTGACTGAACTACCGCAAATCATCAAAAAAAAATTCATCAATTCTTCAGGCCTGCCAACCCATATTTATTTCGGTAAAAATGTTCTACTGTTAAATATATATATATATATATACATATATGTTTATGCAAGTAAGTTTAAATTTATGGTAACATACCCATTTTTATACTAATTATAGCGTTTGTTTTTACAGATATGTAAATGCCATATTTTTTAGGAATTAATTTTATTCAACGAATTGCAGCGTAAAATAAGTAATATAATTATAATATAATCAAAACTACGCTACTAACTTTACAACAGCATTTTCTAGGCAATTTTGCCCAAGAAGACTTTTATTTTTCTTATATATCTTTTAAGAGTGACAAACAAAAAATTATTAAAATTTCTAAAGTAAAGAAAAAAGTGAAGTGATTCGTACGTAATATTATAGGAAAGTATTTAATGCACAAATATTTCAAATATTAAAAAAATTATTAACATTGCTTTGAAATCATCTTCGCTGGCCATTAAAAGCTGTACTTTACAATTTAAATATTTAAAGGTTTCGAATTTACATTAAATTTTGAAACTTTGAAAATGGAATTTAGAATATTTTAGACAACCAAATGCTCCAAATGCAATGAACATAATTCATTTTGCAATTCATTATAAATGAATTGATTTACTAAAAAATATGGGTCGACCTAAAATACGTTAAATGCTTTCTACATACGAGCATTTAGTTTCTACATACAAATTTCCATATAATAATATTTACTTTGTCAAGTGCAGTTTCTACGTATTTGCGACCGAATTTTCTGTGATTCGTTCAAAATTACTTCATAGAAATATTAATTCTATTTTAATATATATATATAAAATAAAGTATTTGGTATAATTAATTACATAAAATTCAGCGTGATATTCATTAAATTAAATCTCCGTCGTACTTTTTAAGACTCAATATTTTTGTAATTGTAAAAAACGTATTACGCAAAAGAATATTTAAATAAGTAAATTGTTCATAAATTTAAATCTCTTAACGCGCCAAGATATTGTACATAAGTTTTAAATAATATTCTTAAAAATAAAAACAATACTCAAAAATTTTAATAAAATATTTAAGGCAATAAATATTTTATTTAATCTTCGCAGCTTACACACTTTATTTTAATTTCTTTATTTCAATTCTTCTGTATTAAACTTATATGAATTCAATGCTTATTAAACCTGTTATTAATTTTAATTATATGCAAGCTAATGCTTTAAAATGGTTTTGAATCAAATAATTAAATTCTTAAAAAAAAAAAAAAAAAATTACGAATTTTAATTTTATGATATTAATTTAAAATCTTTAACAGAATATAAATAAATACTTTTTATTTAAGTCCTTATATGGAAAATTAAATAAAATATTGATATTTCAAATGATATATTATTCATGTAATTCGTAATGCTTAATCAATAAATTGACTATTTTATAAAATTAATTAAAGATAATACTCAATAATATACTCTTACCTTTTTTATATGAATAATTACGGCGGTGTTGGGATTAAAGAAATTATTCAAATAATCTCCCTTCATTTTTTATGCATAATTACGAATAAAGATTCATCATGTTTGATTATAATATTTATCCCTATATAATTTTATAAGGAATTTAATGTACTCTCTTTATTTAATCAATTCTTGTATTATTAAATTAATAATTTGCTCTATTTTATACGAATAATAGTCATCATTAATCAGAACCTAATAAAATATGCTCTGCTATCTACTTGCGTATATATATATATATATATATAAAGAGCAAAATTATTATGGTACAATAAATTGAAAATAGAAAATACATATAAATTATTTAACATAACGTTAAATTGTTAAAAAAAAAATAATATTCTTATCAGAAAATTAAATTTAAATGTAATTATATATATATATACACACATATTAATATAAAGTATAATAATAACATAAATACATAATTCCAGAAGATAGAAACACGAATTTTCGTGAATATTGTACCAAGTTAAATGGCATCATAATTCTAAACGATTTATATCGCACTCTTATATTATTAATTTTTTATACTGCAGATAAAGACATTTTTATTTCAGTTAGTAGACCTTTCGATTAAATTATTTTTCACAAATGTCATAAGCATTGACGCTTTGATTGACAATTTCGATTTGAGTACGACTTTTTATTACATTCCATGAAATCGGAAAAAGCTCTGAAACTCTATTAAATAAAATATATAATTAAAATTCGAATGAGAATAAAATGCTTTAAAAGATATCGCATTACAATCGACATGTTAATTAAAATAAATGAGCTTAAAAATTTATATAACTAATAATCTTTTTAGCTAGTCTTACATATTTTAAATAATAACGAAGCATTATATTGTTTTAATTGTCGAATCATTATAATATATGTTTAAACGTTATGAAAATTCAATTGAGAGTTATACTATTTTTTGTAGTTCACAGTCTATATGTAAAAAGTTCATTAATTACAGGATATGATTTTAAAAATTTCTTTTCATTAATAATTCTATAAATTTATGCGCCAATATTTATAATTATTATGTAAACATTCTATTTAATAATAATGGATAGTCGGACAGTTGGTAGTACAATAGACGAATAGCAATAATAACATTCGTAATTGACTAAAAGAAATTTACATACTTTGAATAATAAAAATACTTAAATTTTCTTCATTTTCAATAAAGTTTGTGTTCAATATGAGCTTTGTCTTCAACTTTTAAAGATCTCGTGGCCAATCAAAGCTTTGAGATATCAGATTCGAGCTTTATCAATACGTACATAAATAAATTTCAAAAACATTAAATATTTCGAAGGTATTTAAAAAATGTTAATTGAGTGCTTATATAACCATAATAAAATTTACGTGTACGTTTTAAAATCTATAAACAAATTGTACAACGATCAATTCGCGACTAAACTTTTCAAGATAATGTAAACTCGAACTTTCGGGATTTTTTTAATATTTTTCTTTTATGTTCTAAATCATATTCAGAAAAAAAACATCCAAGCACAAAGAAAATGTTTATCTTATAATTTACCTGAATTATCTTATTATATTGCTCGACCAATTAGTTTTTAAAGAAAGTTACTTTCATTATAAGTGCAATTTTTATAACTTACGAAGATCATTCGTAAAAATAAATCCAATTTCACCCTCTGATGTTTCGTAGAATACAAAATTTGGAAACAAGAAATAAAATTGTTTCGTTCTATTTAATATAAAAAGTAAGAAAATTTTTATTTATTTTGATAATGTTGTCAGTCAATTTAATAGAATTAAACAGTTAATGTTGTAGTATAGAAATTACAATACTTAATGTTTCTTATCTAGGAGTTTATGTTAGAAAAATTTATGATCTGGTTTCAAACTTGAATAACTTAGCACTTTACATTGCCATCAATAATTTTTAATAATTCAACAAATATTTATTTATAGCCCGAAGAATACAAAGCAATACAAAACAATAATAACAGAAATTTATAGTACAGTAATACTAATCATTCAAGAATCATATTATATGTGTACATAAAGAGAATCTTTAGTGACGATTATTTCCAATTCATAATGTTAAAGACAAGAATTTTTATTAATTAATATTTAACTTTTTATTTAACAACTTTTTTTTATAAATAATCGATTGCGACAAATATTAATATTTACCGGAATTTTTTTTTTTAGATTTTAACTTGTTTATTAAAACAAATATTTACTAAAATTATTTATTAATGTTGTTTTAATTAAAAAGTTATATAAAAAAAAATTATAAATTTCAAATATTCTGAACACATAATTATTATATTCAGACGTGTTACTTTGTAAATAATTTATTATATAAATTAAGATGCAAATCAAGGCGTAAATTAAAAAATGAATTTACGTAATTTATAAATAAAAAAATATTCTTTTTCATATTAAATTTAAAATTATATAGTATTCGAAACATCGTTGTCAGAACATACAATATATATATATATATATATATTTGCAAACATAGTAATCCTTCATATTCGGTTGTAATTTCTTTAAAATAATATCTGCAGCAAGATATAATTTTTAACATTTTTCCTATTTTGAAGAAATTTAATTTGTTAACTGATTCTAGATTACATAAAACTTTTATTCTATTTAATTAATATCCTATTTCACTAATACCATGAATATATAATGAAAATAATTTAATTTAAATTACTATTAATAGCATAATAAAAACATTTTTCTTAATTATAAAAATATATAAAATATCTGAATTTCAAGGAAGTTCTTATAAAGTATCGTTTTAAGCATTGAATTTAAAATAAAACGAGCAATAGATTGCGAAGAAAAAAAAATACAGATAAAAGCAGCTGATAATTATAATTAAATATCAATCTTTTAATGCGATATTTTTATTAAAGTTATTTTATATTTTTAAATATATTATATGTATGTATAGATGTACATCTATACATAAAAAAATACTTGTATCGGCCCAGTAAGATATTCTACAAATTATTTATAGTTTCCAGATTAAAAAAAAAATTATGTTAAAAATGAAAAGAATTGTACTGCGAAATTATGTAATATATAAAGTAAATTATATATACAAGATATTATAATAAATTATAAAACATATGTACACGTATGTTTGAATGGTGCAGGGACTATTTATTATTTGGAATATTATAAGATGAATTGTTCATTGCAGATTATTAAATCATCAAGCATAATACGTAAAGTATTCGCAGTGGAATAAATAAAAAAAATGGTTTGTTTCAAATCATACATGAAAATTAATAAATTATTTTAGTGTAAGTACGCATACATTATCTTCCAAAATTATATGATTATTTGCACATCGTTAATTAATTTTATCACAATTATAATATTAGGATAAATAAATATAATAATAAAAGTATATACAATTACGATCTTCAGAGTTTGGGTAAAACCATGAAGTACTGTATTTAATAAATTAATAATGTTTTGCGAAATTCCATTGAATCTATATTTTTATGACATAATTAAGATTTATGTTGCATTTTGTTACTTAGGTTCCCCGAGTCGATAATAGAATAATAAATTCACAGCAATGGTTGTTGCTCGAGGGTGCGACATGTACTGCGCAGTCATGGTAACTGTTTTTTTAATGAACCTGTCAACAAATACCGCGACTTAAATTATTAAGATATGGAGAAGAACGTATAAGTGCACCTTGGGATTCTCAATTATTCGGATACTACGCTCTAGAGTATGCATTAATAGCGATATATAAATTAATTCTTAATTCCCTAGATTTTTTTTTTCTGTCCATAATTCATATCATCCTCGTGATTTATTCAAAGGACATTGTACAAAGAGTAATAATGTACATACCTGAATAAACGGACATTTATTTACTCTCTCCGAAGCTTTGGCATCGACACTGTCGATGTCTATTTCTGATCGAACGGAAACTTTGGAATAAAAATAACGGAAGATTGTATCGGCGATACGCGGCAACAAGGAATCAATAATAGATAATAGTAATATTAATAATTAACAGTAGCGCAATGATGTCGAATAGTATTGAATTTACCAAGCTGCCGATAACGTTTTATTTTTTCACAATTTTCGCTGTCTGGTGCCCGAGCGACTGGAGCCCATTGGGCAAAATGGCTTATCGATGCTACATGCTTTCTCACATAATCTCTGTATTTGTATTTTGGCCATCGATGCTCGTAACCATTATTACGGCAGATATTAACGACGAATTCATGTTTGAGAATACATTTGCATTCAATGCACTCACTTTCGGCTTGTATAAAGAAATATACATTTTAAGCCACGTGGGACAGATTATGGATATTGTAAAAGTATGTTTCGAGGACGATTGGTACGAGCCTGTCGATACTTTCGAACGCAGTATCGCAGCCAAGTATCAGTACGAAACAAGGTTCGACGATAAACATAATCCTTGTCATCGTCATCGTCATCGTCATCGTCATCGTCATCGTCATCGCCGTCGCCGTCGTCATCGCCATCGTCACCACCACCACCACAACCACCACCACCACCACCAACACCAACACCACCACTACCACCACCACCACCACCATTATCATCATCATTATTATTATTATTAAAAAAAGGAGAATAAAAATAAGGTCTTTTTGTACTCTACTCGCACCGAATCAATCTAGATTTCGTACTTTTCAAAGTACTCACGACCATAAACTATTTATAACAAATGGAAAGTTCATATATTTCACATCATCAGACATTTAATATCCATTCTCATTTAAAAAAATACGGAACCTCTTTATGATCAATCGTATTTTATTTTTGATAAGTAAGTAGTTATTTTATAAGCTTTATTAGCTTCAGAATGTATTGATATAAAGCACCGTGTTCGTGCATGTGTGTGGCTAGAGAATATATGTTTGGATATTGTAATATTAAAAGTTCGCATTGACATAGTGTAGACCGCAATCGTAATTTTTTTATACGTAAAAATAACTACGTAGACTCGAAAGTCGTAGATATTTTCGTTATTACTTCGATAACGCTGTATTTGTCAAAAGCTATTAATGTTTTGCAAAAGCTGAAAATGATTTTATAACACAAAATTGCACTGCTACACGGTTGTTGTTGTTGTTGTTATTATTATTATTATTATTTTATTTTATTTTTTTAAATTTATATTCCACCGTTACATAACACAAAGTCTCGAAACGTAAAAAATTATTGGCTGTATTAATTACTCGGATTATTTAATAAATGTCCATTGGACAAGGCAGAAAAGCTATTATTAATTGAAATTAGACTTGCACGTTGTGGTTTAAAAAAATTATTATTATCGAAATCATAGAGAATAAATGAATATAAACATGTGGGCGTAACAAGAGACAATTACGGGAAAGTAATTAAAATTTTGTTATAGCACGACTTATGTCAGGATATTATCTGCCTAAGAAAAGTGCATTTATTATACATTTAATAATATCTGCTTCTTAGATGGATAACAAAGGTTTATGGGATCGGTACTTTAGTAGGATTGTTCTCGAAAGCGTTATTGCCTACAATAAGACGTCACATAGAATGGAGCTTGCCACTGCAGATCTGGTATCCTTATCGAATTAATGGTTACGTTACTTATTTCATGGGCTACATTAGCCAAGTAATTGGCGGCGTACCATTGATTTGCATGCACGTGGCAATTGATAGTCTTTTCGTTGGACTGATTTTAGAACTCTGCACTAAGCTGGAAATCTTACAGAGACGCTTAAAATTGCAATATAAAAATATTGGGATGGAAAATTTAAGGCTGGAGGATAGTGTGCTGAAGAGTTATATACGCAGACACGCACGGATTTTAGAGTGGGTTTATTGAAATGTTTTTTATAATACTGGGAACCTTGGCAGCCATTCGCTTACGCTTTCAAACGATATTACTTTCATTCACGCAGACTCGGCAACCGGCTAAACAGTGATTTTTATGGAATACTTACTGGACAGCTCCTAGCCACCATACCAAATTTATGTATAAACATTTATCTTTTATCGCAGCAGAAGGATTTAGTAAACTTCCGGACACTCGATATCTGCATTTCATTGAGTGCCTGCTTGATGCAAATTTTTTTCTACTGTTGGTACGGAAATATAATGATAATCCAGGTAAGCCGAGAGTCTCTTAAAAGCTATTTATAAAAGGAACATTCTCAATTATTAACTTAACGTATTTCATACCTGCGCCCACCCACGTACAATCTACGTGGACGGGCAGAGCTTAGGCATGGCGGACGCCGTATACGAAATAAATTGGCCGTCCTTAAGTGTCAAATCGAAAAAACTTCTGTTAACAGTAATGGTCAGAGCATCTCAAAAGATAGAATTTTCAACCGCAACTTTTATTATGAATAACGACTCGTTTATCGAAGTAAGCATCATATAAGTCATAATAGTCACAATCAGAATTTAATGTAATTTAATGTCAACTATAAATTCGTCAGGTTTTAAAGGTCGCCTATTCGGCATTCAGATTGTTACAAACGACATCCTCATAAAATGTGTTTAGTACAAGTATATGCCTAGAAATTGGAATTAAACTCGCCACTTTGTATTACAACGTGATTCGCACGAGCAATAACACATCACGAATAGTTTAAATTTATGTATTGATTGTTCACGGAGTCAAGCCGAACAAACAACTATATTTTAAAAATAAAATCTATCGGCATAATTATAAACAAAATCTAAAGGAACGTTTTAGCTGCAGATTGTATACTTTACGGGAAATCAAAGAAAATTAGTATGAGTCTCGATAGTTTGGTACTGTAAATGAGATTTCAATAGAATCCTAACAATAAAGCAACATCCGCGTCGATGAATGAGCTATTTATAGCCTACGTGGTATAAAAATGCTTAGAATACAAGTACTTTGGAGCGGGAATTAACGGACGTAAGAGAGAGAGAGAGAGAGAGAGAGAGATGAATACGTTCTTGTCGAATGCCTACACGAAAACGATGCAAATTCGCGAGATTCGATTCTGTGGAGCATTGTATGCGACGCGTGGACGCAAAAACGAATAAAATTACGAATTATTATGAAACCGCTTATTTGAAAAACTCTTTCCCGGAGACTCTAATTTGTTAAGAGTTAGGAGATACGAATACAGCATGCTTTGTTAACGACGAATATCGCCAATAGTTGTGAGGAAACAGCGTTTAACAATTCGCAAATTCGTCCCATTTAAATTATTAGAATTAAGAAGCATGTTTTCGTTGTATTGCACGTGTGGGTAAGTGCCGAGGAAGCCGACGATGACCCGATTATTTGATAACTTCTGTCCCAGTAAATGATTCTATTGTATTTGTAATACGTAAGACATCGTCATGTATTAACGCGGATAATGGCCAGATTTGTGTGAAGAAAAACTTTCCGACGCCGATATTGTGACACGAATAAAGATTTATATCCTCAGACGACGAATGCCTTGTACTATTACCTGTAAATTTAATATTCCTACGCCATTCTCAGCTATCCATAACTCATATTAATTGAGCCTGGGCTCAATGGACTCGCTTTACTAAAGTAAAACAAAAAAATTTCTATTTTTCCAGAGACACGTCGCGAAACGTACAGTCGCGCACTTACGAAATTATCCAGTCATTGTTTGAGATAAGAGAGTCCGCAGTATATTCGTTTGTCCGAAACACTTTCGAATATCAATGGGAATATTAAGCACGGGTGTGGCGGGCCCACATACGCGGAATCCGTGGGCATAGACGCATTCGCCGGTCACTGTCCATATATATATATATATATATATAGCACATCCATTTCATTCCCACACGTTGCATTAACTTGAGCACTGGAAATAAATTTTGCCAAATACAGTATATGCAGGCTTAAGAATTAAATCTCCCCTAAGTACAGAGAAGACTGAATATTACTTTCTTCTTTTTTTTTTTTGTCAAATGGTCAATCCATATTTAATTCGGAAGATTTGAAAGGACTTTGATGCATGGGGATCCGTAAAATTGTATGCCACAGAAAATTAAAATAATTATTTTTGGAATACTGACAAAGATCTATTAGACTGTAGGTGTTAATGGGAGGGGGGAGGGGGGATGTGCGTGTATTTCTTCGTGATAGAAATCGACGGTGACTAAATAATACGAATTCTCAGTGCTAGTAACGTTTTTACTTGTTCTCGATCTTGGAACGGGATTCGAATGAAGATTGGAAGAATCGGGATTGATAAATCATACGTATTATGAACGCGTACCTCTTTATGCGTATTTTTTTTTTTTTTTTTTTTTTATTTTTGGGTGGAGCAGAATCGAGAATAATTTTTAAGTAATAAAAACCGAATCTTAACAAATTCACAGTTTAAGTAAAGTATTTTTGAAATCCATTTACATTAAAAAGAACTTTCAATATTCATGTTTAATTTTAATACGAAATATTTTTTTAGGTTCGATTATTTTTATAAACATATTTTTGTATAATTTCAATTGTTTTCAATTATTTTTCAGTTAATGCAAATAGTATTCCGCTACTTTTGACTCTTTTTAATAATGTGTCCATAAAAACGCAATCAATACAATTCGTGAAATTGACATTGAAATCGAAATATTCAATGAACTGCGTATATGCCGAATAATTGGCACTTGTAATAAAATATTGATAAAGCGAGGTTTTTTTACTTTGTAAATCCAAACACTTAGAAAATTTATAAATAATTCGGGTAGGTATCGGTTATTGCAAGGTAAATGGTTTAATGTTTGGAGAATTTTTTTTTTCTTTAAAAGTTTTTCGAATATTGAAAAATTAAATTAATTATCGCAGAAAGACTTTTAAAAATATTTAACCTATTTGTCTTCATTACGTCTACTAAAAATACGAATTTGGAATCGAAAGTCTCGGTCGTCCTTGAGAAGCTGATGAGCATCACCGATACATTGACGTGTATCGGTAACATTAAAAACTCCTGATGAACGCTACTCATGGGAATAACGTCATTGGAACGGAAAGACTCGTAAAATGACGAGTCTCCTTCTCTATATGGAATATTTTACGTTTAAAAATTGTTAACTATTTAACTATTGTTGTTGTTGTTGTCGTCGTCGTCGTTGTTGTTATACAATATTTTCCAATACTTAAAGCCATCGCGATATCGGTGCCTCGTGACCGAGGATTTTATACGGGGAAAGGGTTAAAAAAATATAAAGTCTCGTAATGGACAATTATTATCGTCCTCTGGGTGAATTTGCACTCGAGTCCTTTAGTAATGAAACGATCGCCGGCATCGGGGATTTAGTAGCCTCGTAAATCATGGGAGGGCAGGTTCTCGTATAAATAGCTCTGCGTATCTGCGTATGGGTTTTGTCTGGCGGGTAAGTATGCCTGCTCGGATAAATAAATACTCATGGCCGCCGAATGTAAGATTCGCGCAGGGCTAGCAAGTATCGGTATTAAGTGGTATTGTTATGTGCGTGAAGCAGGGCGAACAAGTACGGACCTCGGAGGACTTGCGAGCCCCCTCCGCCCCCTCCGCCCCCTTTGTGAATAAGACGTCGAACGAATGAGTAAAAAAAGGCTACGCAAGTGAAATGATATAAAAATTCTAATTGTCGTTAGCGGCGCTCTTCTTAAATGCAAGAGGGTCTTCTTAATTGTAAGAGGGCCGCCGGCTTTTTACGTATATTTTTACGTATCTTTTTACGTATGCATTGGCGCGACCTGAAAGAATCCGGAATTTCTGAATGAAAGTTCTGCTTTCTATCGGATGGAGGAGATCGGGGGACTTGGAATCGGCGCGAGATCGGCCTCTCGGTTCCGCATAGTTGTTGCGATTTACAGTGATAGGAGAGGAGGTGGAATATCGGCAGGGATAATTTTCTTCGAGAACGTTAAATGTCAATAGGTAATGGAATGCGATGCGTTTTGAACGTGAATCCCTTTGACAAGCCGATCGATATTAACATTTGCCCTTTTTTGTTCTTAAATATATAAGTCTAATAAATAGCATTAGACGCGGCGTTGATTTGTTCCGAGGGTCGACCCTCTTCGAATAAGCTTCGCCGTGCTTCTTCTCTTGACAATATCTATTTTCCGATTAGGTTACGTCGAGACTCCCTCGTAGGTTTCTCTCGCTTCGAAACTTGTAGAACAATACGGCAAAGTCTCATAAGTAAAAGCCGATTCGCGTTTTCTCTTTCGCTAGAAGAAAAAAAACTATTTTATTGTTACGGCTGTCCCATCGACTTGTCTCACACCCTGCCGCCCCCCCCGTCTCTCTCTCTCTCTCTCTCTCTCTCTCTCTCTCTCTCTCTCTCTCGCTGTCACTTTATTCATCGCAGAGGCGAAGTTTGTTCCCCGAACAATGACAAGCATTACTTTAATTAAACCGCATTATAACGATCGCCTCTAAATCATCTGGCACAAGCATATACGCAGAAAATTATGTTCATTTCATTCGTGTTTTTACTCGGCTCGACGATAATAATGCCGCGCAGAACAAAACACGTAGGATCGGATGAACTTATGCGCAGATGTTTGAATAAGAAATATTATCAAATAGCGATGCTGCATACGTGGCCAATTAAAAACTTACTTTAAACAATTTATGCAAGACAAGACTTTAGTAGTAATTATAATAAAAGAATACCTTTTATTTTTTATACGAAGCATAATTATTATTATTATTATTATTCATTATTATTATTATTCATTATTATCATTCATTATTATTATTCTGAATTTATAAAACTGACGACTTTCCAACATCGGCAATTTGTAAATCGGCAAGTTAAATGGAATTTCTGCTTTAATATTTCTCTGCTCTCGTTTCCTTTTCTTTCAAAATATTCAAAACACTTTCTCTTGTTTATATATATATATATATAAATCAGCAACTTCTTTTTCACTCGAAACTATTCATTTATACATCGATTTGCATATCTTGGAGCTTAGTTTATTATTAAAACTATTGTGCGAATTCCATAATAATAATAACTGTACCTTTACTATACGGAAAATGTATGGAATTATGTGAAAAATAACACGAAATCTTAATCTTTATGAAATTTGTAGTTTAACTAATTATTTTTTAAAAAATTAATTTTATAATGGAGAAAGTGTACTCCTTTCTATTCATTATCTCACTTTTAATGTTATCAATTATATTAATACAGACAAATATTTGTATATACATTAAGAGAATAGCGCAATTCAGATTATGGCGGCTAATGCTACTTTATTGTTTGCACTCTATCCGCTTGCTAAATTACAAGTATAGTTACAATCTCTCAATTTCATATTCTACAATTTGTTTGGAAAATGAAACAACTACGTAATGAGAAATACTTTAAGGATTGTTTAATGTCAACATTAGCGAATATAGTATCATTGATAGGTATGATTATTGTCATACGACAAAAATTTTACCGTCACATCGACACGTACTTTTCTTACCTCGCAGTTCTCAAATGCCTTTACTTTGTGCCTGCTTTACCATAAATCAGTTATTAAATACGTAAATACATAATATAATAATAATTTAAAGTGAAGCGAATCGATAATTTGCCCTTGCAGGATTTCGGCAAATGCGTGAACTTTAAATAATTATATTCGTAAATTTTAATATAAAAAGAGTTTGTGAGTAAGTAGTACGTGCATCGCATCCTTACTTTAATCCCTTTTATATTTCTTTGCTAAAAATTTTAAAATTCAGAAGGAAATATTGAGTGGGACGCGCTAAAAAGCCTTTGCAAATCATCTGCAATAGATGACTATTTTATTGTGCTTAAAAATTATATATTTACAAAGGATGTACAACAGAATTCTAACAGAATACTTCGCGTAAGCGATTTTTTTTTATTTTTAATAATTTTGAAATAAACGGTAGTAATTTAATTAAATAGCCCATGACTAACTAGATTACAGTGATTGGTAAAATGATAAATCGTTTTATTCTCTATGCAGACATTTTATTAAATAATATTAACGAATAATCTTATCTTGTCCTTTGGGGCCGTGCAGTTTCGTTCTTCAGATTCATTATTCGACCACCAATGTAATATTGTCAGAAAAATATTTACAATATATGTATAAATGAAGAGGGTGCATTAGCAAGAAGATGAGGAAATTGATTTAATGTCACTGCTTCGTTATTTCAGGCACTGGATATCGCACGGATCTCGGGAGGTACTGCGGAAATAAAATAATATCGTGAAGTTGGGACTCCGCGATTGCGCAGGCTCAGAAAGTTTTATTCTTGGGCAGTAGCTACGTAATTATTACCTATGATTCTTTTTAAGCGCCTGCCTAAGAAAATAGTAGTCATGCGGGCGGTGACGATAATGCATTTTTAAACTTTTAATTGACAAAGCTGTAGGAATATATGTAATTTCTTAAGCACTGCCACGGACAGGTATGAACAGGCGCATACATGTAATAGTCATAATGTCTACACTTTTCTTATGCTCTTATGGCTGATGGATTATTCATAATTCGTAAAATAAAAGGGACGACGGCTCGAACCGCTTCATTTTATAATGCCCTCTCTCCGCCTCAAATGACTGCGGCGTTTTTCACTTTTGTACGCTTTAACCGTATATTAAATGCGTAAATAACGGCCAATTCATAATTCAGACATGTTTACCAGCAAAGCTTTGGAATATCAAGTTCTTCCCATTCCATTTTACGTATTAACAATGTGGGGCATGTGGTGTCCGAGTGAAAAATTGTGGATCAGACGTAATTATTCATTCTTTACAATAACTGTGATTGTCGCAATCACCTTACTTACGCTCGCAGTTTTTATTTATGTCATTAAGAACATGTTCAAAGCAGAATTTGATTTAAACGTCTTTTTCGTATTCTCGTCATTGCTTGTCGGCATGTATAAAGGTCTAAATATATTTTTCAATCGCAGCACTATTATAGATCTTTTAAAGGCTGGCTTTAGTGATTATTGGCGAGTACCTCGAAATTATTTGGAGAAAAACATCGTGACTAATTATTCGCAAAGAAGCTGGTAAGTGTATTGGCGAGTTGAAAAGAGCACATTACAGTAAAATTTCACAATAAACGCAAATCATAATTATGTGAGACGTGTATATCATGGATGTAGTAGAGCTATGACATTTTCCTATTATTACTATTAGTTTAATAAATTTACAAATCATTAACTAAATGCAAAGGATTCCCTTACTCTAAGACATTAATAACGTACTATAACGTATTTAATAATAATAAAAAAAATATGATATCAGGGAAATGCAAGTCGTATACACCGTAAGCTGCTTTATCGGAGTACTTATAAAGTTGCTAGGACCGGTGATGGATTCTAGCCTGGAATTACCGACTTTAGCCTGGTACCCCTACAATATGGACAAGCCTCTATACTTTTGGCTTTCCTACGCTCACCAGATGTTCGTTGGTACAGCCTCAATATCGTTGCACATAGGATCGGATACATTGCATTCGGGATTCTTAATTCAACTGTGCAAGCAACTGCAATTGCTGAAATGCCGACTGGAAAACTTTTACAAATTTACCCACAAGATCCATGGGATCCCGCATGGTTCGTCCGCGGCTTATGCAAAATACGAAAAAGATCTAATAAAGCAGTGCATCATCGATCACAATTTTTTATACAGGTAAATACTCGGTATTTATCTCGCTTACTTGTGCTTATACGACTAATGGCCATTAATATCCCGACTGCAGTTACTCAAAAACATTGAATAATTACATATCTGGATGGATAATGTCTCTCTTGACTGTCATAGTGCCAAATGTTTGTATAAACGTATATATTCTGTCAATATCGGAAATTAAGGCCGATGCCACTACCATAACATCCATAGCTTTACTTACAATAGTGCTGATACAAATATTCTTACCTTGCTGGTACGGCAACGAAATAAGACTTCGCGTAAGTAAAACTTTCAAAATCCCTTCCTTAAATGAGTATGCGATAGAGAGAGAGAGAGAGAGAGAGAGAGAGAGACTAGGATTTTTAAACTGTATCTTCTCTTCTTAACCAGAGTCTCGAAATTAAAAATGCTGTTTACAATATGGACTGGATCAACGTAACGCCAAATACGAGGAAATTGTTAATTTTAATAATGATGCGAGCCGCTGAGCCCATTCTTATAGACGTCGCGGGAATCATCCCCATGAACCTGAACACATTTCTACGTGTCAGTTTCATTACTTCTTTGTAAAAATTCTATGCTCAGTCGCATTTAAGCCTCTCTACGAGAGATTCTATTAACCTTCCTTAACCTTGCAGATTCTGAAAGCATCGTATTCAGCACTGAGTGTGTTACAACAGAGAAAAATCTAATACTAAGCTCGACAGAGTCTCTTTAAGAGAAAATCCAAGTGTCAAAAAATATCAATTCCACGAAGGGAATGGATAGTAGTGTATCTGCTTAAATATTCCATTGCTCGGGATTCCATTCAAAGAGTTCTTGTTGAACCGAAGGAATTTTGCCAAACGATGTATTTCTATTATTGTTATTGGCCACGATTAATACGTACGAATAAAGGTAATTTTCTAGGCCTGTGAACTTGTCTGATTAAATATATCCTTAATAGCATAAGGGCTCGTTAATCATGAAGTTATTAATGAAGCCTCGCACGTGCCGCCGGTTACTAATTGTAATTTTGTGCTTTAAATTCGCGTGGCGTCCGGGAAACGAGCCTTATTAAACAACTCGGAGATTATTGCCGGCAACTGAGACGGAGGACGACGACGACGAGGCGGAGGAGGAGGAGGAGGAGGAGGAGGAGGAGGAGGCGAGACGGAGCACGAAGAGGCGCATTCCCGGGAGGCGTTCACCCGGCGAAAATAAGCGGGCGCAGGGTCGGCGGGGGGGAGGGGATGGAGGGAGAAAAAGGACGGGCAGACGGATTTAAGCGCTTTCGGAGAAGCTGCGAGGAGAAAACAAAGAAGCGATGCGCGTTCCACTCGAGCCTCGAGCCCGTTTAATAGATAAATTAGCGTGAGGCGAGGAATGAAAAATCCGGGTTAAAATCCGAGGCCTCGCCGTAAGAAGGTTCGCGCGGGCTCGTCTACCACGAGCGCGCCATTAAAAATACCCCGACGACGACGTCTCGAGATTCGCAAGAGATTGTACAGGAGTTTGTATTACCGCAAGGGCGGTAACCGGTAAAAACAACCTCGAGGGTAGGGAGCGGAGTATCGATCCAGACGATAAAAGGACACTGGACCCTCATGCGGTGAGTCGCGCGCACCTCCTCCACCGGCTTGCTCTGCTTTCGGGGATCAAGGAAACGTAGAAACGATCGGTGGCCAGAATATAAATCGGGGGTAGGGATGGCGTGTCCCCAGGGCTTGTAAACTAAGGTAAGCTCGCGTGAGGATGGACGGGGCGCTTTTCTTTGTCCTTCTTCTCCTACGCTTTTGTTGCCGTTGTCGGCTCGTAAAGCCTTAAAAAAAGGAAGAAGAAGAAGGAGAAGAAGAAGGAGAAGAAGAAGAAGAAGAAGAAGAAGAAGAAGAATACGAGGCTCGCGCGACCCACGAAGGTTATTGGGGTGCTCGAAACCGTAGTCCGAGCCCTTATTCCTCGGAGCATTTTATATGTTTAGTATGTATTTGATGAGCGTGCGGCATGTGACGATCTAATCACGAATATATACGAATTCGCTTGTTGTTTTTCTTTTTTCTTTTTTTTTTTTTTTGTATACGCAATTCCAATCGGTTAGACCAGATGTATGAGAGCCGGTGAAAAGTTCGGCTTCGTCCGAGGGGAACGTTGGCCGACTTACTCTTCTGTCGGGCGGATGAGTGATCGGGGAAGTCATGTTTATCGAAGTCCGGATAAAAATATTCCCGCGACTGGTGGTAACGCCCATCCGAGCATCGGGGCATCGGGGCATCGGGGCAGCCGAGGAAAGCCAAGGAAAGCCAAGAAAGCCGAGGAAGCAGACACGAGGAGGAGGAGGAGGAGGAGGAGGAGGAGGAGGCCGGGAAGAAGTACCGAGCTCGGACTCGCCTCGGTCACTCGGTTTTCTCTGTAATTCCGTTTGTAAGGAAGTCACGTGACTTCCGTAGTGAGGGGGAGGGAGGCGAGTGCCCTCCCGCTGCCGGCCGAGCCTACGAAAGCTGCGGAATATAAGCCTTGTATATAAGAAGCCAGGATAATAATGTAAGATAATGATTTCGCCCCGGTCCGCTTCAATGGCTTCGGAAGCTCCGTGCATCGGGCTCCCCTCAAAAGGAGCCAATTGTCTTTTCTTCCTTTTTTTCATTTTTATTTTGTACCGCCAGCAGCTGTTGTTGCCTACGAACGGAGAGGCCGCCGCTCCAACGAGTTTTCGCGAATCGCCTATACGCCAGAGTGGGACGTTTAAAACGTATGAAACCTGCCGGCCACGCGCCTGCTAAGCGATTGTCTCCACGATCGATTCTGCGAACTTTTAGCCTTTAACAATGGAAATTATTTTTTTCTAATAAGTTGCGATTCTTCTTACCGACCGTTTCACGCGGGATTCAATTAATCAGGCTTGTGCTCTTCTGGCGATAGTATACGCTAACTTCGTTTCGTAATGGGGACTCTAGTTTTTCTCTTATTTTTCTCGGAGCTTATCCGAGCGGTAAGACCCAGCGGCTTCGAACCGAATTACTTTTGATTTTATAAAAATTTATTTTTATATAAAGGGTCTCGCGTTTCGCGAGCGTACGACTCGACGAGTCTTTATTCGCATAAAGGCAAGGGATACGCGTGCCGGTTAACTTCCTTTCCTGACCAATCCCCAACATCCCCTACAAAGACTCTCGTAAAAGTTGATTATGAAAAGCTTATTAAGGAACATTGCAAAAACATTAGAAATCGCTCCGCGAATCACAACTACGCGACAAATAAAGTTATTTCTGGGTTATGATCGCGACTGCACTACTTCACATGCGGATTGTATTCACGGGAATACAATAAACAAGCTCTCCGTCCTTCCGATTCTCATAAATTTTGCAAGTATTCAGTGCAGTATCCAAAAATATTCCCTTAGGATGAGCACATGCGCTTGCGGTAGCGCCGCTTTAAGCCATCAGCGATACATCTTGATCGGGCTGTAACGCGCTCAACAACATTATCGTCATCGTTATCATCATCGTAAAGGCACAAGTCTGCTGTGTGTCTTTTGTTACCAATTGTTTATCAATGAGAGGCGCCGGGTTTTTCTCCTACGATTTAAAATAAATTAAAAGCACTCAGTTGGTCTCTCGTTGAGCTCTTTGTGCCAGAATTAACTGAGCGTCATGCTCAGTTGTGCCGTAGCATAGAGGCTTGTCAGTGATAATAGTTCTAGCCTATTATGCCCGATTATTATTATATTCCCTTGCCAGCTGCAGGTAAACAAATACAAAAGACGACTTTTGAACCATTCATCCTCGGGTTTTGTTATTAAACACCGGTGGCTTAACTCTTTTATTCGTTAATTCGCGATCGAGGCGAAAATAATACTTAACCCTTTAAACGAATGATTAAGATTTAATTATTTTGACTTTCGATTTCTTGCTTAATACGGAGAACATTTAAATTATGAAATATAATGAAGCCGTCATTGCAAAATCGCTCGGCAAATTATATCAATTCCTTGTAATTACGTTTTTACGGCAGCGTTACAATCATTTATGTCACACGATCTAATTTTCAGTTTTTTTTTTGTTTTTTTTTTTTTTTTTTTTTTTTTTTCAGATTTACCGACGAAGAGAATACAATTCGCTAAACATAAAGATGGTGCTCGCGACAGTTTTATTTGACCTGTCTTTATAGCGTTACATGCCTTATTATAAATCGTATTTTTCAAAATTAAAATTTTATTAATTTTCTACGAATGTACATTTTAAATATAAAAATACATTTTAATGATCCTAAATTAAGTTTATTACATTAACTATAGTAATTTAATTTTTAAACACATAAAGTTACGTAAAAATATATAATAAACTTTAATAGCTTCTTATTATGACTTATTTATGGAATGGCCATGTAGTTTGCATTTATAAATCCTTCTTGATTAATTTAAAGAATCGTAAATGATTGATAAGACGTGATTATCTTAAATGAAAATATATAATGCAAAGACTATACAAATATTTTTATATAAAACAAAAATGTGAAAATCCTAAAAGGATATAACTTAATTTATCATTTTATATAAACGAATATATATATATATATATTATCTCTTTCGTTCCTTTTACTTGTTTTCTCGTTGTATTATCAAAATTTCAAAAGGTATTACACAATTGTTCATCCCTTTCGAGATTAAAAATTACCATTGAATAAAAAAAAGAAAATAGGGGGAATTTCATTTTATTTACCTGCAACAATTTAAATGCTTATTCAGCTAAATAATTTGATGAATTTTTTTAAGTAACTATAAAACTTAATTTCAACTATCATACGATGCAATAAATTTATGTATATACATTACGTCTAGAAATAATTGGACGAGTACGTATTTACTGATTAAAGAACGCCGTTATCAGAGATGCGCATAATAATGATATAAGTGTTTCTTAACTATAATAACAGAAAATTTCAATTGCTGAGAAACAGTACACGTCGCTACTAACAGAATTACTTTTATTTCAGAGCCTTGTCATCTCTCGTTATTTACTCAGATGGAAAACATTATTACCATATAATAAATTATTCTTTCAAACAATAATAAATTATTCTCCATACTCGATTTTTAATTTAAAATACAATTTTATGAAACGTGCTATGCCTTATTTCGTGATCTGTAAGAGTGCAACACATCTCTAAGATCTCTAAGAGAAGAGGCAAATTTATTCTTGAAGTTTCTAACCTTAATTTGAAATATTCTAAGCTTAAATTAAACTTTTAGGATAACAAAAAATTATAAAGATTAATTTATACAAAAACTTTTCGACAAGCAATTCGACATTTATTCTACAACGTTTTCTAAATTATTAAAAAAACTTTTACTTTATAAATAATATCGAAATTATATTTATTGTGCAAGTACAAAGGAAGTAAAACTTTACCCGGATAATGTAATTTTACCTTTAATTAAATTTCATTTAATTACTTTTAGACAAAATAGCGCTCTAATTAAAAGAATTTTATACTTGTACTAAATTTAAAAGATACTTTCGTTCGAGTACTAAATTTTTCTTCAAATTCAAATCTTTGTATATTCAATTAGACAAGAGTCTCGTTGTAAAACTGTTTGATCAAGTTGGTTTTTCATCATCGCCTCTTCACTTCCTCTAGAGGCTCGAGGGGAAAGCAACAGCTAACCAGCTCAGGAGAAATCGAAGGAATATGCAATATTGAGCGGTGAGTTTACGAGCGAGGATCGGGTAAAATACGTTTTGTTTCACCGCCGAGAGGAGAAAGACAAAGACGACGTAGTTAAGAGTTGATAATACTAAGTGCGCACGAGGGTACGCGGAGAAATAGTCGTTTGGACTGCATGTGACATAACTGCGCCGCTCTCGACTAAAGTATAACGAGAGAGAGAGAGAGAGAGAGAGAGGAGAGAGAGAGTAAACAACGCGATATGCCACTGGTCCTATAATAGCCTTATTACGTCGATTGCCAATTTTTCCAACCGTAATCCATGGCAATGAATGCAGCGTGAGTTTTTGAGCTGAAGCTTGCCGAAAGGGAATAATGGCCTAGTCTTCTGATCGTAAATCCAGTGGCACAGTAGACGAGGTAAAAATCCTGAAGAAAATCCGGACGGTATTTTCCTTATGAAAAGTCATTGATCCGACCCAATACAGATCGGTACCCGCGAGCGTATTAATTGCAAAAAATCTAATTCCCCTATTGAAGAATTAGCATCGCTTGGTAAGAGGGCGAGTAGTCGAGCACCGATCACAATGATCGATAGGCCCGAAGAAGAGTTCGTCAATTCAAGGGGGCCGAGAGAGACTTACGGATACGATGGTCGGGCGGCTTATGACTGTAGTCGACCTATCGACTGTCTTATGTGTACGGCCTCATTAATGCGTAGCTCGGCGAGGGAATTCTCGGACGGGGACGTGCGAGGAACGGTTAAACACCTCCGAGGATCCGCCTCGATTACGCAATCCGCGATACGGCCCGTGATAACGGTATTGGTATCGGGCCGAGGCGTACGCGAGGACCATCCGGGGCTCGCACTTGCCCCGACTCCCGACCCGACCTGTATATCTCCTCGCTTGAATAATTCGCAAGAATAACCACGTTCCACGCACAACTGGCGCATTAGTCATCGTGTGCCGCATCATAACAGTATTGAAGCGAAGCCACGAGCTCCTCGATCCCGTTCAATTCACTATAATGAACTTTGTTTCGGGCCCCGTACTCCACTATCTGCTATCTGCTTATCACCAACGCTTCTATTATTTTATATTATTATTAACAATATCGTTATTTAACCTCGTCGATCCTTCCTAGTCGTCGTACTGATCGATGAGCTTGGCAGCGTTTAAACTTACGTATAAAACCTGCTTAGATATACGGCCATCCTACACGACCGATTATATATTATATATAATAATTGCAGTTTCTTATATGTAAAGCTGATGCTACAATTTTAGCGGCACTCTGATCTCGTCAATTGCATACGCATTAGCCAATACGACGGCGAGGACGCTAAAAGTTTTACTAAGTTTTTGTTAACATCGTATTCATTATCTCTTTCGTTGATTTATAGTTTTCGGTCTCGGCTTAGCTCAGCCAGCGACTCCATGAAGTATACGTACACGTACAGAGTACTTGCGCGGTTCGAACGAATTGTTTATAATAACCACGCCAACTTATAAAATAATTCAATCCTCGGCCTTCAATTACATTTTAAACTAATTATTATCTTTATAAATCGAAAACACTTGAAGAAAAGAGGGAAAAGATTTTCTATACCACAAATTCTTTGCAATTATCATGTAATCTCTAATATTAAACCGCGTATTTGCTTCTTAGTTCAGTTCTTAAATTATAACAAAAATAACTTTGTTCTAATAGTGAGATTGTCTCCTGTTAAAAATAACTCAAACTCTACGAAACTTATTCACAAAATTCTATAATTAAATTTACGTTTATTTTTAAGCGATAAGGTTCTTCTTTTGTTTTTTAATGTAAAAATTATTGAGACTTATGGGCACATTGTTTTCTATGTGTAATTTGCAAATATTATACTTGTGCTTTACGAACGTAAAGTCGTACTTAAGGTATCGACTGTAAAATATACAAATGATCGAAAGACGGAAAAATTAAAGAAAAACTTACATTCCAAACGATATTTTGTTGTAAATAGTGTTTAATTGTAGTGTATTCTACAACTCACCTGGAAAGAAAATTTAGAATATTAATTAATTTTATAATTGTAATAATATACATAATATATTTTTTTGTAAGATATAAATATAAAGGTGCATTCGCTAAAGAAAATGTGAAGAATTAGTTAGAAAATCACATACGCGAATAATGTCGAGTGCTTTAGTATTATTTTCTATTTTAAAAGCAGGCATGGATTATTCTGAATTTATTGCATAATGAAAGTCTAAAGATAAATATTAAAGCTTATAAATTTTGGACAAAACGAGGACATAGTAAAAGATAATGAGAAAGAAACGTCGAGGTTCTCTTAAAAGTTATAAATTAAAGTGCATGGAAATGCTTGTGTTTTCTGCGCGAGCCCGAAAATATTAATTTCTGCCCTTTGAAGCTTTGAAGCAAAGTTACGGGAGGAAATTTAAGTTGCTGCACTTGCACATAGTAGCCTTCTTCTAGACAACGGAGATGTAATATATTTCCTGATATAACGTACTGTGGCTCAACCGTATAAATATTAATATAGCGAGAGTAATAAACCTGCTGCTATCTAAAAGGAAAAAAATGTAATATAATGTGGATAATACAAAAAAAAAAAAAAAATTAATGAAGCTTTAGCATAAATTATTTCTAAAATTTATAAAAGTCATCTTTTACTAAATAAATGCCAACCTAAGGGTACAATAAAATATATCACGTCTTTCTTTTATTTAATATTCGTAAGTGACGTTACTGAATTTCGAACTTTTTTCTTCGCAGTAGAGCGGGAATGTACGCGTTACACGTTCAGAAGAAATATCGAGCTTTTTTTCTTGCTCGTAAGTTTTAGTTAATATAAATATCCTTAGATGTAAGGATCTAAGGAAACGGAGACAAGCGCGAGAATAATACAGGTGAAATTATTCTCGAAGGATTATAACGATAATGGAACGTTGTCTTTCTATTCCTGTTATTTTTACTATACAAATTTCATATAATTAATTTAACTAAATGTAATTTACATTCCCGTAAAATTAATAGCATTCTTATATTATAATAAATCTGATGAATTGTAGACGATTGGCAGTCAGTCACAATTTATTATAATAATGCTATTATTTTATTATATAAATCCGTTATGATGTATTGAAAGATATCATTTATGTTAATGATAATTTTGATGACGTATACGTTACATCGATTCTCAAACCTTTAAAGCTTCTTCGTTAAAGGGAATTATATATTCAGCACATTCATAATGAATACAAAGGACTTTTGATGAAGCACGTCATAGAGATAAACCAGTTACCAATTGACGGCGAAGGCGGCTCTTATAGCAATTCAGTTTCCCATAATCCCATGGCACGGGACTCGCACAGATGATCTATTGGACACCGAAGATTATCGAAAACGTTTTCAAATCTTGTCGATGTAGTTTAATTATACACGTACGCGATGTACATTGACCTACAGTAACCGTAATTTTACCATAACAACTTATGTATAGATAAATCATTCTCCGTACCTTTGATATACGTCAAACACGTTTTTTTTTTATCCGACATTCATCAATACATAAAGTACCAGTAAAAATTATCGATAATTATTATGAATTTCAATCTTAGACTTGATGTGACAAAATAAGACTGTATCGTACTTTGTAATATAGTCTATTAAGTAGGAAAGATTATTAAATGTGCCACTCGGTGAATCTATTCTGTTTGATAATACAATAATCTCAAGCTTTCTATAATTTTTTCACCAATGAAATAATAAAAGCGAGTAAATATATATATATATGTTGAATTAAGGTTTCGGTTAGGATAACTTTATTACGCAACGGCATCCGAGCAAATAAATTTAATAACTTTTTATTCGACTCTCACTGGCATAACAACAAATTACCAAGTATTCACTTAAATAAAAACGTAAACGATAATCGATCGATTAATAAAAAATTTTACTTCAATATTTACGTATGCTTATATAATGTAGGTTGAATGGCTTGCATACGATGATAACAAAGGAAGATAGCAGAATGTTAATATGCTGATAAGATTTTTGTAATTCTTCATCAGATTAAAGTTTTCAGGGGTGATTGTACGCGAAGAATGACGTATGTATGTATGTATGTATGTATGTATTATTGATTATTTATTGATCATTGACGAAAGAATTGAATAACATTACATAACCGATATTTTTCGTTCCCCCCGCATTTCTTTCTTTATTCTTATGCATCTTTGTTTCAATCACTAACCGGTAGTCTTCTTATCCATTATATCTCACATTAATATACATTAATAATAATAATAATATAAAGGAAGAACGATTTTACGCCTAAAATTCAATCGTTCATCCATTTAAATTCGCCATTAAAGGTTATTTATTATTTATAACAACTTACTCGTATTGTCGATATATAATGTAAATTATATTTTATTATTTTAATTAACAAATGAGAGTTCGAGTAGGAGTCGGATTACTTAAAATAAGAATAATTATTTCAAATTTAGCATTATTTAATAAAGAAGTCTTGAAAATCATTCAGTTTATGAATATTATGAACAATTCCAATTACGAATATTCATCGAAATGTTTAATACAACTTATTCGCTCAATAATTTATATGTTTAATAATTTAAAATTACCTTCATATCTAATATAATACAATATTTTATTTTATTTTTATATTTTTTTCAAATTCTAATTTTTATTTGTTTTTCTTAATATTCTTTGTCAGTAAATAAGAGAATCTTTTTCTTTCTTTTTTTTCATTCATTCGAAGCCATTGTTTTCAGTTCAATTAACATATAATACAAGTCGTAAGGAAAAAGTTTAATATAGGCAAATGGAAAATTTTTGAAAAAAGTGTTAGAAATCTTTATCTTGAAACGTATAACAATGATCCATATAATTTATAAGTCTTCATTGAATAAAAATATAATTACATCGAAAATTGATTTAATTAATTACGAGCAGACGTTAATAACTAAATTCATGCCCTTGCTCATGATTGTAGATCGCTCCATGTATATGATAATATTTCGGATGAATCACCTATCTCACCTATTATCCGAATTTAATTAGAAACTGATAAATATGGCATTTATATCAACATAATTGATATGACATGTATGTATTGCAAGCTTACGGAAAATGGTAGGTGAATATTTTTGTACCAAGTACTTACTGTCCATCAAAACTCTACCCTGCTGGAATACATCAACTTTTTTTGAAAAATAAATTTTATAATGAGTTTAATAATATTATTACTAATAATCAACAAATAGATTAAAGCTTTGAGGTATTTATCGATTATTGTATCATTATTTGTTCAAAATGTCCGGGATGGTAAGTATTAATGTGTATACCTAAGCATACGTTGTTAAGGATTTCTTGTTAAACTAAAAGCTTATAGAATAAAATAAGCAAAAAAATTACATTTTCATGGTATTTAGTAGGAGCCATTATTTTTTACTTATGTATGAAAGAAGAAAAAAATAAAAATAAAAAAAACATAAGGATTTTCGAAATGCTCATTAAAATCTGATCTGAATAATGAAGTAATAAGCCCCTATAATGCACATAACGATGGAGCTTCTGCTTGCACGTAGATGTGCTAATAAATTCCAATTCCAATGAGAAGCTGCAAAAATATTCTCTGCTTCGATAATTCTTATCTTATTTATCCTTAAGATTCTCGTGCTCGGTGCATGCACTCTAGGCTCGTAAAATACATAAATATTTAAATTACATTGAATTTTTTATGCACAGCATGCAACAATAGGTACATTATTAAATACGGTTCTAAATAAAGAAAAATGAATGGACATTAATGTAAATAAAAAATAAAAAAATAAAAAAATAAAAACAAATAAACAAATAAATAAACAAATAAATAAACGAATAAATAACCTCCGAAGCAGTTAATGCGTAGCCCTGGGAGCGCGTATCGACAATTAGGCAAGATTGTTGGCAAAAAAAGTTTAACGACTCAAGCAGCTCGATGCGCGAGGCCAGAGCTTGAGGAATCCCTGAAATTTATTGTATTGCATGTAATACGGATGATTTAATAGTCGTCGGTCTTGATACTGAATCCGCTGGAGTTTCACGGTCTCGCCTCGAGAATAACACACGAAATTCTCATGGCGATGCTTCCGCAAACCCGCGAGCTACGTCTCACGCAAAAGTCCCGACGTTCGCGGATACCAAACTTCCGATTGTATATTCACGAAATTGATTTATGTGGTCTTCGGAGCCTCGTGATTTGCGTCAAAAGCTTGTAAGAACTCTATCGCGTCGTCGGGCCGATTTTTATTACCACCCACCCGGGCAGAGGTATTAAATAAGTTGTATGCGTGCGGCATTGCGATTGTAAAAGTCGTCAAGAGTCCTCAGTATTTAGAGTATCGAATAAAGAGAGATCTGCTGGCAGGCAAAGGCAGATTTTGTAGATCGTAGGAAAAGTATCATCGTTAATTGATTGAAAAGCAGTCTGAGATAAATTTGACAGTCGAGGTCGAACGATGGGGATGAGTATCGGGTCTATTTGTATAAATGGCCGATGCCAAAAGTAACTCTAGTAGCTGTCGGTGATCTTTTAAATTAAGCGAGCGCAAGATGTTCGTTCGGCAAGTTTGTTTGGTAAGAAGTAAGTTTGGCGTGCGGTAGGGAGGCGGGGGGGGTGTGTGTGTGTGTGGAGAGGTGTGGCAGGCGGTACCGGTATGGAACCCTCGTCGATTTAATTGCCCTTGCGAGGGCAAGACGAGGGAATGACTCGCTCGGAGATGGAAAGAAGTAAAGAAAGAAAACGAGCACTAAAGTCCATGGATCTGTGATTACTCGAGCCGGAAATTACTCGGCGGCACGTAATCTTCGTCGAAGACAATGACCTTCGCACGCGGCGGATCCGTTGCGGAACTAATAGCAGCCAGGGAGACGATAAGTGGCTGGAGGAGCTCTGCAACAAAGAGTCGCGCGCATGCAAACAAAATCCTTATCGTCGCCCTCGGCCAACTGGATAATCGCTTTAAGCCGTTTCCTCGTACACGCGAATCATCGGCGAGCGATTATGCGCGCAGCAGAAGCGCACGTGACCCGGAACGTAATTAGATCAGAGAGCGTGCCGATAAGGGATCTTTGCGCGCGCGCGCGCACACACACACACTGACTTAGAGACGAGGGCTTGCGTCGAGGGCAGGAGGCGTGTGCGTAGTAGGGTGCCGATGACCGAAATCGGTGATCCCCGTGTCCGCGGCTCACCTTGGCAGCGGGGAAAATTTCACTCGCCGGGGGGAGTGTTTCACGTCGGTCCGGACGGCGCCCATACAGACGTCAGCGGCGCAGGCAATGAAAATAACGCATCGAGGAAGAGGAGCAAAGGTAGGGGGGATTGATTGCACGGTTGGCTCGGCTTGCGTAATTCGGCGACGTCTGTCTTGCGCTCCGCCGACCCACATAAGCGAGGCTTCCACCACCACCACCACCACCACCACCACTACCACCGCCACCACTAACACCGCCACCATCACCCGCTCGTCAAACTATTTTTGCAAATGCCCTCTTTCCCTTTATACGTTTGAACTCGGCGGCTTCTTACGGATGTTCCCGCTATCCCGTTCGGGCATTCGTATTTCATTAATACGAGTATAAAAAATTCTTCTCCCGAAGTATCGATCCCGAGCTTCGAAAGGAAAAGAAAAGTAAAGTAAAAAAAAACACGGTCGGCCTGACGCCAATGAACCACAGAAGAATCAAAACATCTCCTCTTCAAACGTTCGGCCCAATGTTATTATTTATTGCACAATGACAATTATGCCAATTCTGTGCATTTACGCACTGCTTGAGCTCCTTCAATATAACCCTCTACTTTTTCTAAATTCTTTGCGATAAAGTTATTACAAAGCTATTTATAAATATAACTTGTAACGCATTAATGTACGTCTGCGGCCACTTTTCTAAGCAAAGAGCTTTAAGCTCGCGCGTATCTTAGCTCGAGAGTGCAGAATATTTATAACGGCCTGAGGTTGCTTTCATCTATAGGAACGGAGGGGACGGGACGAGGGAGGGAAACATCAATTACGATTGGAAATGAGAAAGGCAGTAGTCGACGGAGCACTGGCAGACCCATGAATAGACAATAAAAATAAAAGGTCGGCTCCGTTCGATCTGTGAATTTTATTCTCTCCTATGTACATATAATTAGAGCGAACGCCCACGTAGTAGACGCACAGCACACGACTCGTGCCGCCGATGCCGACGCCGCCGCCGCCGCCGCCGCCTCCCCTCACTTTCTATCCTCAATCCGGAATTCTGCGATGCAGATCTCTGACACAGGCTACAAAAATAGTGCATCTGCCCGACTATTTCGAGCGGACGGGGATCTAAGTTTAAAAGAGGCCGTTAATTTATCGCGATATACAGTAGAAGGAAGAAGAGGATAACGTAACTGAGCTCCGAGAATGGCGGCGCATAATCGCGAGCCGAGACCGGGAGCGAGCGCACGTCAAACTTTGCAATGCGTGTGTATCTATTATCGTGCGCGCCGTGGAGGAGCGGACATTCATTCCGAAATAGCTTGCTTGGCCTTTGCTTTGTATTTCGTTTGAGCGCCCGACTAACGACCACTAACTAACGACCCGACCAAGGTAACCTTCCCTATCGCGCCCGTTTCTTTCTCCCATCCCTCGCCCCTACCCCCCCCCACACAATACATCCGTGCCGCTAATTTTCAACGGCTTCGAGTTGCCCCGACCGCTAGATCCACCCCCCCCCCAGCTCGTCGTTACCCAGTACTTCGCTCCAAGAAGTTCCCCCTGTGAAGGAACTAAGAGTGAGCCGCGGCTAAATTCAAAACAAATTTTGACCGCCCTACAACGTAAAATTATCGGTACCGGTTGTCCCTATCTGTGTATCCCCGCGAGCGCGAGGAGCGGCGGCGGGGGGAGGGGAGGTCTGAAAGGCGGGCTCTCTCTCTCTCTCTCTCTCTCTCTCTCACTTGGAGAGTATCGAGGCCAGGAAAGTACGTCGTACCCCCCCTTCTTCCTTTCTTCCTTCCGTCACCTCTTGCAACGTCTGTTCCGCTCCGCTCCGTCCCCGAGCTTTGAATTAAAAGATCTGGTGGAGAGGGACTTCTTTGACTAGTCGGGTTTAACGCGGCAGAAGACAGAACAATACTACGACGTCGTAGCAAGAAAATCATATTAAGAAGATATTAAGCAGCCGTGGAAGGAGTACGTAAGTAAGACTCATGCAAGTCTGGCGTTAATCCATCCGTATCCGTCAGCCGTGGCATTTCCTGCCCCGGTGAACGCGGCTAGGATCGCTAAGAGGCGGAGACCACCTCATCACGGAGAGATGGGAACTTCCGTGCCACTTTAGCGGAATGGCTCTTCTCTCCCGTTCCGGACCTCAGAGCCTAAGCTCCTTGACCAACGAGGAACCGTCCGCTGCGGCCGGATACGCGGACGCGTGCCCCGGAGTATTTTAAAAAAGCGCCGAACCTCGATCGGCGTAATGAAACTGCGGGGCTCGCCGCTCGGCACCGCTCCGATGACCTTGACTTATCTATTCTTGTGGATTTTTATTACGATTGGCCGAGTCTCGTTTATTGGTCGAGCGGCTCGGCCGCGGCCACAAACGCGAGATAATATCATTGTTTAAAAATTTAATTATCTTGTCATTTACAGAGAAGATATTAAATAAGACCTCAAGCCGCAGCGGTGAATCTTTTTCTTTTTTTCTGTTTTTTTTTCTTTCTTTCTTTCTTTCTTATACATACCCACTCGGTTTGTTGTGAGTCGCTCTTTCTTAGAAGTCGATTCGGACAATCCGCAATTCTGACTCATTGGCCATAGATTTCCTACGGAGCTCCATGAAATTTACAACATAATTTGACAAATAACGCGCTTTCAATAGACATATCGTGGACATATCTCTCTATAAACGACCGTTTAACGTAATATTTCTCCCGTGCCATGGCAATGAATCGTGCCACGGAATTTTATCAACTCCTACTTTCTATAATAATAAATATTATTTCAACAATCGTGTTCGACAATCCAATACTTCGTTAATATTCAAATGCACATCGGTGTCGAAAGCTTAAACAATGTACTAAAGTGCATAATTAACAATAAAGTTATATATATATATATATATACGTGGACAATCAGTCGGCTTTTGGTTACTGCGGAATTTCCAAGACTCCGTCAAGGTCGACACTTTTGTCTCGGAGGAATATTTGAATCTCGAGTCGCGAAATCATGGATCGGCCAGCGTCGATTAAACGGGATTGAAGAGGATCGAAAGCAATTACAACTCCGACTTTTTTTTTTATCGCTTTATTTCGGAATGCGTCTCCCACCAGGAGCCAAGGGGTTGTCACCTGCTCTTGAAAAGCGCATTAATGACCTGAAAAACTTGGGAAGTAGGTGAACACGAGAGATTGTTTTGATTTTTTTCAATGGCTTAGGCTTATATATATATGTATATATATAAAATTATGCTTTTACGGAGACTCGATTGTTTTAAGCATTAGATTTATTAGTTATCCATTTATATTTATAAATTTATATTTTCAAAAGTAAGTCAAGCAAGCTGGCGAAAAATTTGAAAAGAAACAGACATTCGAAAAATAAAGTATGTCACAACTAAATGATGTCATCACATTTCTAGGTCGCCGGGTCTAATAGCACTAGATATGTATAAATTGATCCACAAATACATTATATCCGATGCAGGCCTTTGCGCCTATCTAATATGCGCTACATTGATATTATTCCAGTTGCAGCTTTGCAGCTGGCTCGTCCACCGGGTAAATAAAATAAACAAACGTACCCTCAAATACCTTAATTCATGCAGAAACTAACGGTACCTCGTGGGAAATAAGCACCTTCACTGTTTCATATTTATTACACAAAAAATAAACAAACAAATAAATAAATAAATAAATAAATAAATAATATAAGTATAGATACCAATGAAGGATAGAAGTTTATTCAACAATAATAAGCCTTAGTTTATTTAATGAAATTCTCATAATTTCAATGAAGATCGCCTATCGAAGCTAAGCTCAAAAATAATAATAATAATAACAACAACAACAACAACAACAACAACAACAATAATAATAATAATAATTTTCTTTGCTGGAATGGTGGTGACGTTTGTGATTCGATCGAAGAGCATCCGTAGGCAAGTTAACTCAATATGAGAAGGCTAAGATTTGAAGGAAATATCGATAAAGTCTTAATTGGCCAGAATTTATACGGAATAATGTAATACGCAATTGATGTTATGCACTCTTAGTGCGGAATGCAGTCGGTAATTTGCTATAGGCTATTAGAGCCCAATCGAGGTCTTATATAAGTCTTCTCCACCCCGGGAACTACCACTACCTACCAATCGTCGAAATTTTACGAACGGCTGACTCGACGGCCTGTGTCAGCGGTTTAAAAAAACGATAGCCATATTTTGTCCAATGAAAATGGCTATATTATTCGAGGGAAATTGAGGAATGGCTGCCTACGAGCATACGAGTTCAGCGTTGGGGCGCAATGGGATTCCGTTGAATGCCGTTCGAGGGTCAGCGGGTCGCGGTAAGGATGGGGCTGCCAACATCACGAGGAAGTAAATTATAAAGATTTATCTGGATCCTCTGGTTCCGCGGTATTTAACGAGTTGATTCGTGCAACGACGCTCACCGAACACTTCCGATAACAAAGAGACGCCCCGCCGACCTTATCGGACCCCCTCGAATCGCTCTTTTATAATGCAATCCGAGCCAGGGACATCGTTAATGTAAACATGCGAGACGACTCTTTTCTTGTCGACTGACTCTCTCTCTCTCTCTCTCTCCTCTCTCTCTCTCTCTCTCTCTTATCTGCATTAGTGAGAGGCGTTGCATTGCCCGGACGGTCAAGCTGTCTTTTATTTGTTTATAGAGCTTTAAAACAACGGCACGTGCGAGGAAATTATCCGAGCGCTTGATTTACGCCTCGCTATGACTCCCTATGAGTGCCTCCCTCGTCGCTACAACCACCACCACCACCAACAACAACAACAACAACAACAACAACAACAACAACAACCCCGCTCACCGCCCTCTCATTGCGGGATCGATGGGACTCCATTTACGTTTTTTGCAGTCGTGACCCTTCGATCTACAACAATTTCACCATCGTTTTCCCATCGATCATACTGCCATAATGCCCTCGCAGGTGCACTTACTTAAAAGCACTTTACCTTTAGCAATGCATAAATTTGGAATTCCGAATGATTCGGATCGACTGGCATACAGAGTACATATGCGGCCATTGAAATTACAATACGGTTTTTTTCTTCTTTTTTTTCTTTTCTTTTTTTTTTTTTTCAACGATACTGAGAGCGTGACGCCATTGGTTTCACGTGCGTGTTAAAAAGACGCACAAGAAGAGATAAGGAAATACGTCAATTTACGAGTTTATCGACAAATTTAACCAATATATTTTCGCTGGCAAGGTACGAGCCGTGATTACGCTTTGAAGATTACGGGCAATATAACCGACGATAGCTTTACGAGGCTCCACTGATCCTTTATCTCCTCGGCTATTAGACGCACCGGTCCCTCGCTCATTTAGTTAGACCGGCTTATCTCACGCGTCTATTTTAGTTTTGGCTTTGATACATTAGCCCGTTGACATTACAAGAACGCCAGGGCACATAAGTGGTTAACAAATGAATAAATAAATAAATAAATAAATAAATAAGTAAGTAAGTAAGTAAGTGAATGCGTGCGCGCGTTCTTAACGGGGCATGCGCGGGGCATTTTTCATTTGGACGTTCCTCCGTGAGAAAATTGCGAAACCGAGGCTGACTTTGATGAATTGAAAAAACAACAAACAATTTTTAAAGCTTTAATGGCATGTAATTTGAAAGCCATTTGCTACGACGGCGTAGAAAATTCGGTCGCGTCGGAAAAACTCGCCGATGAAGGAAAAACTGATGAAGGATACGTCGCCTCTGGCTACATACCTATACCTTACATATACGTACACATAAAACATACGTATATACGTATATATGTATATGTATATGTATATACAGCTATGTAGAGCGATTATTGGGATAGGGAGAGAAGTGGAAAGAGAAGGAGCGCGGTCGTGATTTGTCCTTGTCCTGAAACGCATTCGTACTTGACATTGTGCTTTGATGACAGAGAGCCGAGCCTCTTGAGTGTGCGTCATACGCTTTGTAACACCTCGTGCAAGCGTAAAGAAGTCGCGATCGCTGAACTCTATGCAACTTCACGTCCGTTACGTAAATCCAATCGCTTGTTTGCACCATTTCCTTACAATTTCCAGAAAGGGAGGAGTATTTTTGGAATTTTCATCGATTATTGACGCGCGATGACTGCTCGGACTTACCGGCCATCTGTTTACAAGTGCGCACGCGCGCAATCATAACGCGCCGACCTATTTACTAGGAAGGAGATTCCGATTGTTGGAGATGTACTTCGGTTTTAGGAATCGTCGCATTATACGTTAGTCAGATAGACTTAATTAGTTATTGAAACGCGAATAAATCGATATTGTTTAAAGCTCATTCATTATCTTGACATCTGTTGGGAAAAACTTGTTTTCATCCATTTACAATTGCGATCGTTATTCCTGGTTATTTACCCGATTGCTCGATAATATTTATATGAGTACGCGCAACTATTTTCTTAAGAATTTATTTTCATTATAAGTATTTCAAAAGCGCAATGCTGAAAAAGTAAAACTCAAGACTGCAAGGAAAATTATAAACGATAATTTAAATTAGTGATTAGAAAATAATTTAAGATTTTATTTATTAAAGTTGTTCTATTGAGTTGATTTTGTTGCTGTAATTATTGATATATGTCAGTCATAGTAATATGATCACATAAAGAAAGCTGAGCTTAAAAGAGCTTTTTCTGATAATGAAAAATCATTTTTACAAATGTAAAGAGGAAAATGGTGCCGGAAAAAGTTTAATTTCTAATATATATATATATATATATGTTTATTATCGTATAGAAGATGAAATTAATGAGCGATAGCTGAAACGTAATTGGTAAACAATGTATTAGTTTGACAAACCGTTCGATGTCAAGGGAAGGGTAGGGGGGGGAGTGGGATGATAGGTAAAAAAAAGCGACTACTAGATGAATTTTCTTAAAAGGAATTTGCTGGCGTGTATTGGCGAAGGGGTACGAGGCGCGCCGATGAGATTTTCGTCTTCGAGAGGTTTTGCGGGGTCTACTCTCTCTCTCATCCAGCTCGAGGGAACCCCGGCTCGTGTCCCTCTGCCCCGCGGCCTAACGGGACCTCGGGCATTGGTTTTTTCCCCGAGTTACCCCTTAGTCCGTATGGGTACGCGCAGCTCGCAGCGGCGGAGGAGGGGGGAAGGCTAGGGGAATATTGTCCCCGGCGCGCGTCAGTTATTTATGAAATAGGCATCGGTATTTTTTTGTATTCCTTTGAAAATGCGTCTATAAATAAATAGGAAAGAATTTCGAAACAGGTTTGTCTGCTTTTGTCTTCGTTCAAAGCGCAATCATTAATAGAATAATGAGTTTACTTGAGCGTTGAGAGGAAACATAATTCGATTTGAATTCGATATTAAAATCGTCCATCGTCATCAGCATTGTTATATTTCATTCAAATTTATATGAAAACAGTTAGCCGTTGCGCTTTAAAAAAAAATTATATCCATGCAATAAGGATATACTTGAGGATATTTTTTATTGAACTGACTCGGCCGCTTGAAAAGTTAAATCGCAGTGCTTATCCAGTGTTTACTAAATATACCCAATTCAGATAAGATAATATAATCGGATACGAAGCCTCCCTCGATCATACATGTCATATTATTAATTTAAATACTTTTTTTTTTTATCTTTATGGCTTAAGCTACATTCAAATAAATTAACAAATTGTCAAAATTAAAGTTTTGATTAAAATCTGACGTAGCCATGACCTTTCTTAAAAAGTATAAGCATTAACAAAAAAAAAAGAAGAAGAAGAAGAAGAAGAAGAAGAAGAAAAAAGAAGAATAGCTCATTACATACATGTGAAATCCGAAACTATATCAATTAGAAAAATAATTGTCTATACCATGACAATTGCCGTTGAAACAAAATATTTTAGCTATTTTATTTCGGGCTTCTCGATTCAGCTAATCTTCCATATACACACTTTTGTGTGGGTCATTTGGTTTCAATGTTTTCTCATTTTATATGAACGTCATACGAAGAATGAGAAACCTTCATTTTTCAGAGCTGAAATAATTTTCAATATCAGCTTAAAAGCAATGTTTACACGTGTATATAATAATAAACCAGACGAATCGTTAAGATTTCGCAGACGACTGATGGAGGAATTGCGGATGAATCGAGATTTTGACAAGGACTTTGAAATTGCTCAGTGATACTTCTCTACTTTCTCGGCGTAATAATACTCCTCCGTGTAGTAAAGGGATAAAGTAGAATTTTTACTTAAATTGTAAAGAATGCGTAAGGAGGGATCGAGGAGTCGAGATGTGGCAACGAAGGGTGAAAAACAATTTAATACTCCAGTAGGAGTTGGGAGTTGTTCTACAGCTGAATCAATTTCCATTAAATTAATCATGAAAACGGTCGGCCAACTTCTTTACTACATTCGATATGTCAACACGCACGTGCGCTTTACTGCTACACATAAAGCCCTCGTAAAGCTGAAGGCTGCCCAGCGTAGCTTCAACTAGTGGACCAATTTACAAATTTATCATCTAAGATAAATATTTCATTTCGGTATTAACTTTATACATAATAATAACGTCATAATGTTCAGGAGCAGAAAGACCTTCGCTAAATATTAAGTAATCCTGGCCATCGTTACTCGAGCTGCAATCTAAGGGTGTTTTCATTCGATTCGCAGATCGGCCGTTTCCCTTCATTAATCATCGTCTTCGTAAGTACCGACGAACCCCATTCGCCAACGGAGCCTTCAATCCCTCGTAAAGGGTTCTCATTTATCGAAACTGCCCATTCGCAATAAGCGAACCAACTCACCTACTTACAAACACGGGACTGCGCAGTCAACGAGCTTCGTTCCCGCACTTAACTGTAACTCGGTCCAAGTACTCGAGTAGAAGGGGAAATATTCATAACAACAACAACAACAACAACAAGAATAATAATAAACAATAGTAGTAATAATAATAAGCATCGTCATATGGATACGTATATCGTAGGTAATTTATTTTCCGATGGAGTCTTAGATTCCTCGATCTCTAAATTCCGTAATCGTGTGACATTCACGTATACCGCTGACCCGTTGATAAAAAAAAAAATCAAGCTCGCGCTCACAAGCTTTTGAGTTTCCGAGCGTCGAACGCAGATGCGAAATAGGGGCGTATGGCGAAATTTGGAAAAACCCAACGCGTTGCAGTAGTGGGCCGACGATGTAGCTGAGTCCGGGGGACTTTGCAATCGCATGCCTGTAAAATGAAATCGGCCGAAGCTTTATCGCGAAAGAGATTAAGGCTCGAGTGACGAGTGCGTGCTCTTATTTTTTTATTTTTTTTTTTTTATTATTTTAAATCCTTCTTATTGGAAGCGGGCGGGAGTAAAGGCATTGAGATGCCCCCTTTAAATGAACTGCTTATAGATCGATCGAGAGGTTCAGAGGTCACGAGCTCTTGCATTTCATTGTCAGGCGAATCTAACCTCTCTCGCTCTCACTTGCCTGATATTACAAATTTTTCCTCTCTCTCTCTCTCTCTCTCTCTCTCTCTCTCTTCTTTTAACTACCGTCTGACAACTTCTTTTTAAAGCGAAGCTTACTTTATTCCAGATGCATGTGCACAAGACAGAAGAGGATCGATCATCCGACTACTCAAGCTCTTTTGGCGATTCATTATGTAATAATTATGTAAAACCTTCCACTCGAATCTTTTCATCATAACTCTTGCGAAATCATACAAAAATCTACGGAATCTCGGTACTTTTTGCGATCGATCCACTTACTTCCCTCTTCGATTGAGAAATCACACAATTTTTCATATCGTTGGGAAACGTCACACGCGGACTTCCCCGAACTTTACAAACCATTATCTTTAATACAAATATCTTAAACTTTACTTTGTTTACTTTGTATTAATAATAGCGTTTAAATCATACTATTCGGCAGTTTTGATATTATATCTCTCGACGTATGTAACCAGTACAATGTATGTACAATACAATGTGCGTTTTTCGCCTATTTAATAAAGAGGATTTTTGGTTTAGCTAGCAGCAGGATAAAAAAAAAAAAAAAAAAAAAAATACATAAAAACAAAAGTTGTGATTGTGGTTAATTTGAAGGGCGAATATTAGTGTTGAATCACATGTTCCGTACATTTGATTCGAGTCAGACGACAATTTGCGCTCGCTGCCAAAACTTAAAAGAGAAAATGCTAAAGGGTTCGCCGTTACAAACAAAACAAAACAAAAAAAAAACCAAGTTTCATTCTTTTTTGTTTTTTCATGAGACCTTGTAAGCTCAATGTATTTGACTAATGTGTAAGAGCCAAGCGGAATTTAAAATTAGTATATTAGAATGTCAGATTTGTTGGAACGAAACTCATGTACCACGTCAAAGTTATTAAACGAATGTATAAATTCGTCTTTATGGACGCTCGGTAGTAGTCTTTAACGCCCTTTCGACTCGAGCTGGCTTTGAATACCAATCGAGGGCACCGCGCACGCACGCACGCACGCACGCACGCACGCACGCACCCCCCTGCCCCTCCCATATACTTTAATGACCGTATTAACCAATAATTCGTATATATTCAATCGGAATACGAAGCTCAAGTAAGGAGAAGCGCGACGAAGCACGTTACATCATTATCAGGGTCTCTTTCGTCACGTCACTGATTATCTTGCTGAAAGCTGCTCGCCAATTCCCAATACACGCTCGCAGCAATCGTCATCCCGTTGTCCGAATCGAGGAAAAAACTGCATCATCGGCGGCATCGGCGGCATCGGCGGCATCTGGCCCGCTATCGCGATTATTTGGTACAAGAACAATTATGAAATATAGAATACAAAGACCGATGATACTGCACACCCGAGCGTGCCATCGGGTTATCAATTTTCTGTTTATCATAAACACCGAATAATATTCCATATTTTACATAAAGAACGTATAAGCAAATAAGGTTGCTCGCTTTACCGACCTATACTAAATCCACGTAATATTGTTCGGAGCTCTTATCCATAAAAGGATCGATATTATTAACGACAATTAACGCGAATTAGTCATTTTTCCGCATATAGAGATCGTATAATTTACGTACACCTTACGATCTTCGTAATTATATTATATTAACAATAGTCATCACATATTGATACTCCGATGTTATAGTTGGGACACTTCGATAGGTTGAAAATTTCAAAACCTGTTTAACAAGCACAAATGTTTTTATTTGTTCATGAGCAACGGTATATTAGCCTTATGATAAAAAAGAATCGCTTGATATTTTTAGACACGTTTTCGTTTCAGTTATTACTCGCGTGTATTAACTGAACGTAGACATGAAAAATAAATATTGATATAAAAACTTATATTTGGATTAATGAGACGCTAAATCTTAGTGCTAGTTATCCGCTAATTACAAATAGCTTTCATTATTGTATTATTATTTAAAGCTTTACCGAGCCTTCTCTTAGCTTCTACTACGACAAAGATAAATAGAGCTACTACTACAAGATAATTAATACCCCTGCCATACTTAATAAAAATACAATGTTTTTGTCATTTTATATTTTACGATTCATGGCACAATGCATTTGCTTTCGAAATTACATCATGATTGTACAATCAAGTGAGAAATCATAAGGATTCTTAAAACTACTCGAGGTTTTTTGTCAAAATATACCACTGATACTTTGTAGTATTAATGCATAAATAGCCGATTTTAAGGAGAACGAGCTTGATCGTGAAAATTATTAATACAACGTAATACCTTGCTTTAGCGCGCTACTCATTAATGCTAAATCAGTTAATTATATAGAATTCGTAAGATACGGCAAATGCAGGAATACCTCTCCCCCCCCCCCCCCGGTGCATTCTTTGTGCATACCCCGCAGTCTGGAATCGTCTCCGTCTCAATTACGGAGGGGCAATACGGACAAGGCAATATTTATAGAGAGGGGGGGGGAGGGAAAAGTTAACGAATTTACAAGAGTATTTTGCAAGGAAGACAAAGTAGATGGACGTATGTATAATAGCCATTGTGGAGCTTCGAGTGCCGTAAGCAACTGTATTCATTATAAGCGGGCACATTATATCCCCGTGTATCGCGGAAGCAATGATCTTAGCTGGAGTTGGATCCCTCGGGAAGATAAATACAAAGATTATAAGATTTTAGCGTCGAGGAGCTCGAGTAGAATGCCAAGAGCAAAGCAGCTCATCGACGATCGGCCGGATGAAGTCGACATTCTCGCGAGTCCGCTTTTCCCGGTCGATAAACGATCCACTCTCTCTCTCTCTCTCTCTCTCTCTCTCTCTCTCTTTATCCTTGTCTCAGTCACGACTACGCGCTGGCGATAAAAGGAAAAACGAAGCCGTGGCCCCGTCAGCAGTCACCTATCGGCGAGACGACACAACAACCGCTCGGCTCTCTTACCGTCCAGCGGACATGGAGATATTTAGTCTGCCGCAGACCTTTATCAGCTCGGTCTCAGCTCATCGGACAAAGGCCCGATCCTGCTTATTAAGGCGCAGTCGGCGACCTTGTGCGGGGCGCTCGAAGCCTCGGCGAAGGTCGCCGATAAATAGCGCTGCGACTCCCCTCGGCCTTTTTATCAGGACGCCCTCGGTTCTCGGGAAGAAAGCCGAGACCAGGGAATCCGCTGTTCCACTCCCGACGGAGATACCCCCCAACCCCCACCCCCGCCCCCAGACTGCTTCTTGGCTTTCTGCCCGAGTGCGCGATTGCGACCGGGGACCACAGACGCCCCCCTCCTCCTCCTCCTCCTCCTCCTCCTCCTCTATACTCTTCGCGCTTATATCCTCGACCTCGAGTTTCCTGCTGATGCCCTCGGCTGCCGCTAAATGCCATTTAAGCAAGCTCCCCATTCATCCCCATTTAACACGACGGGGACGTCTCCCAAACGTCCTATCCCCAGCGACATCTTCGTCGGGGTCCGAACCACCATCGTCCTCCGACCACATCCTCTCTCACTCTCTCATCAAGAGATCTATAAATCCCGCCGCTCGGATATTTATGTATTCTTAAAATCCAGCTCTGCGCGTATCAGTATTTACCTATTTCATAAAAACGTCCTCTCGAGCCGTTAACAAGAATGTTCGTTTTCATTAATGATAGATGCACGGCGCGTTCCCTCCCTGTCGTCCCTCCCTTCCTTACTCGCCGAGCCCGAATCATATAAAACAAATTAACACGCGCCAAGATTTTTAATCGGCTTTACTGCTAAATATTTTCATTGGCCATAAATTCCTTGAGAATTTGAAATCTCAACATTTACGCTCCCACCACGAAATGTTCTTGGAAAGTATAATAATTATAGTAACGCTTACGCGTTTTGAGTTTTTCGCCACAGTTAATAGAGCAGCGGAGGTTTCCGTAAAGCCTGATATTGCCGTCTCACCGCTAAATGCCCCGCTCTAACCGTATTTTATCCTATAAAAATAATTAATCTTAATAATGCGGTTGAATATCATTTTTCACGATTACGTTTATGTTTAATTACAAAATCAAATTAACTGTTTGTGCTCCATATCGAAGTAGAGCGTGCATTAACGATAGCAAAGTGATTGTCTACGCGATTTTTATTTTCCCCACGATCGGCTTGCCGACCTGCGATATCGACACGTTACAACTTTAACGTTATCTAACGATATATATATATATATATATATAACCGGATCATTTTTTTTTTTTTTTTTTTTTTTTTTTTTATTACATTTCTTATTTTTTACGGCTTTTATAGGCGCGCGTCGTGCTAAGTGAAATAAATAATAAGAAAAGAAACGATTTTAATAAAATAATTTATTACACAAAATAAGCGCCAAACGTTCGCTTCGCAAAGACTTATCTATTTACCTCTGGACTATCGGGGAAAAAATTCGCTAAAAATAGTCTCACCTAAATACTCCAAACAAACATTATCTTAACCTACAAGCTTATATTAGAAAATTATCTTGCATTGTCTTCTACGCGGAGATAGAGGTTATGTTTTATAAGTATTATAACACTTGAATACGTGTTCTTGTTAAACGAAGAGAAAATCCTATTACTGGCTCCAGTATAATACGAAATACGAAATAATCAATATATATTTAAGATAATGTATAACCGTTACCAAAAATCAAAATAAATGTAAATATTTATTAAACATTCTCGTATCGCGTTTAAGGATACAAAGATTCAAGATTAAATCATATACATAAAGCGTATAAAATTTTAAACAAGTATAGGCAATGAATGTAGTAGATACATGTGATTAAAATAAATTATCTCCATGCGAGAACGCAGTTAGCATAAAATGAGAAATGTATTTTGAGGTAATCTAAGATACACTGACATAAATTAAGTATTTTATTAGTTCTGTATGTATTAAAAATTATACTAGGCGAGGATATATAAGGACATTAATCTCTTTATTACATCGACGCTTCATATGGTGAACCTTTGTGAATCACAAGTAGATGCTTTTTAATACTTACAATTTTTCGGTTTGAAAAATGCAGGTTACGAAAAATCTATACAATTGCCTTGAATTTATTGCATCCACGATATTACTAACATAACGAAATAAATTATAATCATGTAGCTTAAGCCAATTCATTAATTTACTGTATAATGAAAACAGAATTAATTGAGGCAGCCTTTGTACGAATATACGATGGTGTGCTGAACTCTTGAAAGAAAATGTATTTGCGTTATGTATCAGTAAAGGGAACAGTAAATGTAAATAACTTTAATTAATCACATAATAGCAATCAAATCTAAGTGCTAAGTACTTCGTGCCCTGAAAATGCAATACGTAAAGCAATTTTAGTTGCCTGTCAAGTTCGAATAGCCCATTAGCCCAATACAAAAAATATTGAATATAAATAAACGTTAACTTTACTTTTTTAATATTATTATATTTGGAATTACGGGACATCATAAAACTTTTGTCTTTAAAAATCTTCATTCTCGCTCGTTCGATATCATTATTCAACTATGTGAAAAAAAAAAAAAATAAATAAATATATAAATAAATAATTAAATAAATATATAAAACATTTGTTAACTCTATTCTGAGAAAAAAAAATGGTATACTGTTCCTTTTTAATAAACTGCCCAAATGTCTGCTTGAAAAATAACAATAACAATGTTAATAAGAACATCGTATTTACCGTCCATGAAAATGCGTACAAAGTTATCTTCGTGCTTTATGTACCGGCAAGAAAAGACTTAACAATGATAATCGCAGATCAGATCTTATTTAATTATTAATATAACATTATTAAATTCGATAAAATACGACCATTTTAGAACGCCATTGTTTCCACGGCAGCTTATTGAACGCGGATACAATAATTATAACGTAAAATAATCGCAACATAACTCAACATAACATTTATCGTCATAAATTGTATTCGATATCCCGAAGGCATTGAAAGTGCGTAAAAACAATGTTCTCGGATAGAATAATAAGCGCGGCCAGTCTCGTCATTCTGCAATAATAACATTATTCTATCGATGGAAAACGAAAGCTGGTAAATTCCAGTTCCAGTTATTGAATGTTTTCAAATCTGACAGGGATTTCTCCACGTGCGAATAGAAATGCGGAGCAACCGGTTATGCAGAAGAACACGGCCGAGCAAAACCAAAGCTCTATCTTACTTGGACCGAGGTTATGTTTTAAAAACTTCAAAGGTTCAAACGCGAGCTACAACTACAAACCAGTTTTTACGCTTCAACGTTAGATGTACATTAAAGTAGCTCATTTATTATTAGAACAGGATTACTTTACAACTCAAGTCGGATACGTGTATTTGAATCTATTTAAACGATCAAATACGCTACAGCAATCCTATATTATTCAAATTAATTAATTAACAAGTTGTGTTTAAAGGATTAGAAAGTACGTATTAATTTAAAATCAAATTAACATAAATAGTAATTAAATTATATAAAACTTATATAAGTGTATTTTGTATTGTTAAAATAGTTATGTAAATCTATAACGTCACTATAGTTCACTTGGGACGACATTTCAATGTATTGGAAATGTGTATGAAGAAAGGTCTAGAAGAAGAGTCGGCGAATGGTCGTTAAAGGGAGAAGTTTAAATACGTGTAACTAAGATAAAAATAATTACTATATTAGTGCAAAGTAATGCGATAAGATTAATAATACAATGACAAATAAGTGAGTAGGAATTGTTTAGGAAATGTTCATGTATCTCAACCGGATGAAGATATGAAGGGGATGGTGAGGGAAACTCGGCCGTAAATGAAAAGCCTTCTGATTCCGTAGAACAGGATGTTTTATTGGTAAGAATCGTTCGAATCGTTCGAATCGTTCGAATCGTTCGAATCGTTCATCGTTCCTCGCCCTTTGAGAATCATACATAGTATTTGGAATCGTCATTGACGTCGGAAGTCGGTGGCATTTGAATCCAAAGGACAAATACGTATTATTAATTGTTGGACTTATAATCCATTCGTTGTTATGATTTATCGAACGAATCGTCAGTTATGGGAAAGCTCGGGGATAAGGATCGCTGTTGGGCTTGTGTAAGAGTCCGAATGAAAACTGCTAATGGCCATTCGGCTTCTACCATAAAATCCACCCGCATAATCGGCTCGGCTCGGCTCGGCTCGGAAGCTCGCGCAATACCAGCCAAGAAATAAAAAGTACCGGTTGTCAAAAGCGCGCATAGCAACCGCGCGAACGTTATATTATAGCTTCGCGCGAATCGACGCCGCCACCCTCTGGTGCCACCGCCACGGCCGCCACCGCCACCGCCGCCGCCAACGCCTCCTCCTCCTCCTCCTCCTCCTCCTCCTCCTCCTCCTATTTTACGAGCCCCGACGACGTTGGCGACGTGCGGCGTCTCGGCGCCAGGAATCAACGGTGACTCGTAACCCCGTGGGCGCATTACCCAAGTGGCGCGACCGGTGCTATTATTAGGGGGGGCCCGCAACCGTTTTACCGTCGTCTATTTTAAAAGTGGCGCGTCGATCTTTGGAAAGGGGGAAAATTCGAACGCGGCGCTGTTCCTCTCCACCTCGTCGTCGTTTCGAGGCCCATGGCTTTTCCGTGGGATATTAACTCTTTTATCCCATAGCGACGTCCAGTTCCATATTTTCCGGGATTCATCGGCTTGATCGCGCGAGTCGCGACATTATTCTATTGCTTTTCCGCGTGCAATAGGACCTTAAGCTATTTCCTTAAATATCATCACCCTATAGATTTACGCGGCCGAGTCGAAAATGGCTTTGCCCTACCGTATCCAATGCCAAATCAATAATACTAGTTACATTTTTTTTTTTTACGAGTCCCAGTTACATCTAAAACTAAAAGAGCACAATTCTTCAATAATTATTTACAACATGAACAAAAAAACTTCATTAACTTCAATCCTCAACGTCGACAAATTCAATAATTTCATTATAATCATTTGCTACATAAATTCCAAGCCCCAAGAAGATAAAAGCCATGTATCTGGTGATATAGTACACGAGATACATATCTACGCGTGTGAAAGATACTTTAAAATTTTGCTCATGCATCTTTCAATGCTACAATGTGCACAAAAATTCAATATGAAAAACAAAACTAATATGAGATTACAAATAAAAATTAAAAAAATTATATCTTTTTGCATATCTAAGAAATTACATTCTATGTAAATTTGTCATTCTATTGAATGTATTGAATAAGTAGTATTAGTTATATTTTAAAAATAAGACAAGGTGAAAACATTGCAGTTTTACATAAAGTCGTCTATCCATATTTGAAATACGCTCGATAATATCGATTAAAGCGAACAATTCTATTCTATTCAAGGAGGAATATCTATTATAAATAATTATTTGCAATAAAAATTAAATAAGAAGATAAGAGTTACACTCTTATGATTTAAATCTTTTTTTTTCTTTTTATGCACGACCACGCGGCTATCGAATTGATCTGATGCGCAGATACAAAACTTTTATTTATCTACCGACGAACACAATGAAGCTCTAACATCAATAGATAATCCTAATAATATAATATCATATAGAGCATCATTAGGTGACAAATTCGCAATGCAAGTACTGCGTAGTACTTATTATGTAGACGTTGAAGGTGTCATTGTGTATAGCTGATTAGAAACTATTTATTCAAATCGAGAAATACAAATATTAGTCTGCCAGCTTCTTCTATATAATTTTGTTTCAATAACAAAGCTTTAAAAATGTTTATTATATCCACTGTCTCATATAAGTCACATAACTATAATTCTCGTGGAAATTACAATAATTGCAATAAATAACATTCATTATAAAGCTTACATATTTATTATTAAATTTTCATCATGTGTTAGTGACTCTAATTGTATACTTTAAGGAAGTGTATAATAAAAGTAAAAAATTAAACCAGAAGTAGATTATTTCATGTGAAAAAAAATTATCCGTAATTGCTTTTGTTTATTGTTGATTAATATCGGATTGAATTAAAATTATAAATAACGTTACAATTTATCATATTTTCCATATTTGTTTTTTTTTTTTTTTTTTTTTTTTTTTGCAAGAACATTTCGATATGTTCAGTTTCATTTACATTATTTATTTTAATCTTAAATAGCTTACCGATTATCTCTACAGATAATGTTTGCAATACAATTGACCAAACAAATATGAATTATATCACCAAATGACTATGATCTCGTAAGAATAAAAATAGGCAATGATCATAAGGAGTCCTTGGCACTCTCTGTTTCTCTCTCTCTCTCTCTCTCTCTCTCTCCCCTCCCTCCCTCCCTCCCACTTTCGCTCACTCATCGCGGTGAACTAAAAATTAAATATACGTATGCATCGAATACATATTTGTTCTAACGTTAGGTTGGACATTTTTCAAAAGGGTTTATTATTTATAATAATTTATTAAATATTTTAATATTCTGTAATTATATATAGAAATGTATTCCAAAAATGATAATCTATGCTTGAAACCGAATCAAATCTTCTAACAATGTATTTTATTGTACGTTCGACCAATGAAAGGATCGTTCTTAAGAATTCCAAAATTATTAACTGACAAGATTGGGGAAGTAATCATGATGCATTTACTTTATTTAGATTAGCAAACCTCAGACGTAAGTATTCTTATTTTCAAACAATGTAATATGCATGTACGTGTATTTTAAAAAAACCGTTTACAATTTAATGTTTAATTAGATTTGGTTCTCTTTTGGCACTGAATATTTGTCAATCTAATAATTAATAAGGAACTGGATAATCAACTATAATTATAATAAACGATACAAATTTGACATTTATATCAATTAGCTTCAAGTGCTAAATTAACTACATTGCTGCTAAAATTTAATTAACAACCACTGACATTGTAAGTTAATATTAAATCATTAAAATTTTAGTAAATAATAATTATGGGCACTATCGATTATTTTTTTGTAAAAAAAATTATCATTTAAATTACTTTTAGAAAATAAAGTAAACTCACTTTTCAATGCATTTCTCTTGTATATCTTGAAAGATTTGAAATAAATTGTAATTATAAAGTGATTAATTTTATACATTTTAGATTTTTATTTTGTAAATACAATGACTTTTAATAAATTCTAAATAACATATTATTTTTTGCTTTTAAAAGAAAAAACAAAAAAAAAAAAAATTGCATATGCATAATTTAAAATCATTGTTCTGGCATGGATGGCCATTCAATTCGTTAAAAATTCAAAATATATAAATATACATTTATAATTTGTATTTTTATACATAACATTTTAATTGCTAATACAATGATATAACTTGTTTGAATTCTTGGCCGACAGAGATTGCCGATGGAGGCTTTGCAAGTCGCAAGTACGACAATCACGACTCGTGCTTATCATCATAGTCTGTAAATCTCTGGAAAAGCGTGCCCCAGTATTAATAAAAAGACAAAAGATTGTAATTAATTACCATAAATTTCTGAACATTCGAATATTATAAAACTTTAAAAAACATAGTATAGAATTCGAAGGAGTTTATTCAGTGTTTGATTAAAATAAAAGTCCCAGTGAGAATCTGCAAGAAGAATGCCGAGAGAGCTTGGAAGCTTATAATTTTGTACTCTTACTGGGCCGACATTTTGCCGAATTACTCCTTATCGTTCTTCTCTCTCAAGAGAACAAATAGCCGCGTGTGCGTGGCCAAGTACTTCATAATTAAACTTGATGACGATACTCAAAAGACGCGACGGTTGCGGTTGCGTAACTTTGATACCCTATACATTGAACATGGCTGGAACACGGCTGGCTGTGTTGCCCCTACAATTACATAATATTTTGTATTATTATAATATGTTGAACTTCTTGGAATGCATGTGTATGGAATTTCGGAATTTGTTTTTTCTCTCTTTTTTTTCTGTTATGTCTACGTACACCTACCTATCATACTATGTGTAAACATTATGTTGAATTGCTTTATGGGCTTGTATCCGAGATTCTATTGTCTATTTCCAAGTTGCGACTGAATTTTTCAAATACGCGAAGCCCTCATTCCATTCTTTATTAAATAATGCTTACTTTTACTGAAATTCATTTCAGTAAATGTCAATTCGTTTCGGTGCGAAGTATAGCCTTTCTTCGCAGTCCTTTTTAACACCATCACTATTTCTTATTAATAATCAATTTTTAATTTTTAATTTTTTTTTATAATTAAGCCTTGAAATTTTATACATTATTTTTCATTATCTTATTTACAGGTAAATACATGTCTTGGGACATTTTTATGAAAATATATGATAGAGATAATGTTTTCAATATCAATTTTATCACGTTTAGTAATAATAATACACTAAGATAAGTAGTAGAATTAAAATAATTAAGCCATGAATTAATATTGTCAAAAATAAACTTAGGATACACACGCATGCACGAAAGAAGGCGCGCGCGCGCGCGCTCACGGCACATGTATTTGAATACACGCAAAGATGAAAATAATTGTACAATATAGCTTTACGATAAGATATTTCATGCGTTACAAGGTAATAGCCAATAAAACTAAGTGGTTTCATAATATTTCAAAAGGGATATTTCCCTTTCCTACTTTATAACTTTTTATTATAACTTGAAAAGGTAATTTTAAAGTTTATTATTTGGTTTTATAAATGGCAATAAATTAGAAGTGCTTCAATAAACAATTTACTATCTTTACACAGTTATGGATATAAGAAAAACGTCTTTATAATATATATATCAAAAATCATTATATATTCTAGTTCTGTACATTATAATTGAAAATCTATGTACAATTTTATATAGTAAACGTTAGTTGAAAATTAGTGGACGATGATACAGGTTTACAAGGAGACTTTTCTTATTGATAAAAAATGGAAAGAAAAAAAATCGGTTTAAAATTGTTTGGCATTGAACGTGTATCGTCTTAAAAATTCATGCAGTATTAATAGAAAATAAATGACTTTAAATTTGCATTGAAGCAGTCATCTTGTAATAAATTTCAATATGCAGTACTTTATTAGAATACTAAAGTTTCATTAGTTCGCCCACAAATAAAGTTGACCACACTGCCAAGTATTATTTATGTTACATCTTATTTAACAGCAAAAACAACAACAACAATAACAACATCAGCAGGAATAATAGCAACAAATAGAAATTTGTATACGCGACACAACTGAACGGATAAACGACGAATCGCCAATTGGTCGGTCTACAGTGAGGGCGGAAATTCGATTTAACGGTCACTCTTCCATTCACATAGAGAAAAACTCAAAGATGTATGACATGTTTTAATATGCAAAATTTCATACAGGTGTCGTCTAAGTTGTGTATGTCTATAATTTACATCGATCATAAGGCGACACTAAATCAAACATTTTACTTTACTGCTTTATGCTTCTTCATATGTATAAGATATCTTTTATGCATTATACAGAACGTAAGTATAATAATCAAATACATGTGTATTACTAAATCAAGCATTTAGTTTCGACATATTCGGCTATTGAATTTTTCTTTTTTACTCTTTGATTAAATTTAAAACCTTCTATCGAAGTAATTGACAGCTGAAACAGGTTGTTAAACTATATTGCTTTAAATAAAACAAGTCCTAACGATATTTATTATTCGAGGATAAAAAGCATTTGCGTTTACATTTTATAATCAAGGAATACAAATAATTATTAAAAGTCAGCATATTCTCTACTATTCTCCCCTATAATGCAGTTCATAATGTTTATATATTTATTTCTTATATTTATAAATTTTTATTTATACGCAAAATATTTTTAATGAAATTAGGAAGGCGCTGCAAGCATTTGAACATTGGTAATATTTCTTTTGGCTTCGAATGGTTTCTTTCATTGCCCAAAAATGTTTATTTTGACGAAAAGGAACAATAAAAGAAATACGGAATATTCGATTCGAATTATAAATAATTTTCTTATTTATTTATAAAATTATAAATATTCTGTTTGCTCGTATCTTATCTATCTTCGTCAATTTACATATAATTCAATGCTACAAAAAACATAGAATTGTATAATCTGAAATTTTCCATGTTATTTTATCATTACGTTTACGTAACTTATACATTTTAAAGGCTTTCTAATGAAAATAAATCAAATCTCTTATTGGGATATAAAAGTGCTATTGTCATCTAAAGGTAAATAAGGAGCCGAAATTTCAATTATCAGTGACGTGCATTGTTTTAATATTAAAAAGAAATTTAACATTCATTATATTAACATTTGAATAACCATTCCAGTTTTTGTATAATTAGTCTTTTCACAGATAATTTATTAAATCTGATGTGCAAACAAAAAATTTAATCTTTTACAAAGACCTTTCAAATTTTTTTGTTCGTCGTGTTTAATCAGATTCAAAAGTGTAATTTCAAAAATGTCAATAATATATTCCCAACAAAAGATTTGTTGGAAATCAGAAATTTTCTGCATAAGAAATATTTTTTGTGTCGAAAAATTTAATAATTTAAGCAGTATTTTTGCGTACATATTTTATCAAAGGAATTCCGTTCATGCTAATTGACGGCATTGAAATTATTATTATTCAATATTTCATCTATGTATTAAAAGTCTAAGTCCTTACTATAATTAATTATGAAATAATAATAATAATAATAATAATAATAATATATAATAATACCAATAATTGAAATAAAAAAATGCCTATCTTTTACTATGTTAAGGATTTCTTCTGAGCTTTGTATGTCAGGTCATCATATATTCTTGAAAAAACAGTCGATTACTGAGAATACAAGCGATTGAGAAGGTTAGTATTTCCTGCAGCGGCATCGTCGCAAAGCCAATAAACGTCTTGTATCTGTTTAATACTAATGCGAATCGATGGAGTATTTAATAAGGAAAGTACTGTTGTATTCGAACCTAATTTGTACTCCTCGAATGTTGGTAAATTCGAAAGTAAAGCTTTAGCGTGAACATCACAAGCCTTCATCGAGCAAAAATATTACTTCTGAATATTTAAAGCGATTATTACGATTGATAATCAGTAATTTAACATTGTATAAACTATAGCATTATGAGGGTTGAGAGGATATCGTCTGCTGTGAAATTTCAAATATAATTCACTGTATACCATATATATTGAATGAATCTTTACAGCTTTAGGCTTTTATTAAACCTGATCTTAAATATTGCTTTCGCAAATATATCGTACATATATATATATAAATATAAATATCACCAAGTATGAATAGAGGCTCGAATATGTGAAATCGAATAGTTAAAGAACACTAAATTTCTTTAAATTCACGGGTTTACGAGACCGTAGGTAGAGTCAGTATTAACAAATACTGGCTACTGTGCTTGTAAAAGCTCCGAGGCGAAGCTCCGAGGCGAAGCTCCGAGTCGAAGCTCCGAGGAAAACGAAGCGGCAACTGATTCATTAGGCATTAAGTAAATCTCCGCGGAAATACAGAGTCTCGCGATATCTTATAGATTGAATCAGTTGAATTAAACTTAGCGGGTTGCAAAATGCAGTTAATCGCCGGTTTCCGAAACGGAGAGCTTCGCGCGTGCGTAAACACGGTTTGAAGATATTTTTCACCGTTCGGTGGACATAAAAAGCGCTCGCGAGCCTTTGAAGTGCCGACTGCCGAATAAGGCGGACTCGCCGCGAAGAAAGAAGACGAAGACGAAGACGATGATGATGACGACGAAGAAAAAGTAGAAGAAAACCGCGAAAACCATTGGATTTCTGTCGGAATTAATCCCGCGGTGTAAGCGGGGAAGGAGTTACGTCAAGTGGCCGAATAAAGTGCGCGGTTCGCCAGACGACTTTATCTTACCAGCTTTCCAGAGCCCTCGAAACTTAATAGGCGCGCGGGGGTAATTTGCGATTTGAGCGATCGTCAGCGGAAAGCGAGGCCGGCCAAAATTCCTCTAGACGCTCGCGATTATTCCGCCGCGCGCAAGATATTTTTCAACGTGGGCATCCCTCCCGACGCCGCCCCCGTCGGTCGACGACCTTTTGCCGCACGTTTTTGCATGAGCATCGTTCGTCGCTCGCGAATTTCGCCGGGCTACTGATTGGCCCCGACGGAGGCTCGATCCCCCGCCCCTCTGCCTCGCCATATCCTCCTCGTGTCTACTCGTTTTTACGGGCTTGCGGCGAGCCGAGGAAACCGTTGGGCAAAAAGTCCATTCGGGAACTTGTATTTCTTTACTTCGGCAGCACGAAATAATAAGAAAGGGTCCCCGGTCTCCAGCTGCACCCCGACTCGGCCTCTACGTTCAACCAAAACGATTATTATCTTTTAGTTGGATCAAGTGTCGCTTCACTTGTTTCTTTATTCTCTTAATCGCCCTCTTCTCTTTTTCATCCAGATTTCATTTAAAAATTTAATTTATTGCCAGATTCGTCATCACATTTATCTTACTTTTTTCATTATTTATTTATTTATTTATTTATTTATTTATTTATTTTTGTTTTTTTGTTTTTAATATTTAGGCCTACGTATGATAAGATATGGTATGGCTAAGAATGATTTATTAAACAATCGAATGCTCTTAGTCTATTTGTGCACTCTATATTAAGATTATTTTAATATTCATTAGCATCCATGCATATTTAAGTCTTATAAATAAATAATTGCTTCTTCTTCTTCTTCAGAGTCACTACCCTAATAACGATTCCACTGACATTTTACTATACTCAACTAAACTCAAAGTAATTTTTAATTTTTAGAAAAAGAAGCGATAATTCTTAAATTCCTCAAACCCCATAAGAAGAAGAAAAAAAGCACGGTCATATACGAATTTTTATGCTACATAATACAGAAAAAAAAAGTTTAAAGGCATGAAATTTGCATATTAAATTGTAATATGAAACACTTATTTCTTTAGATATTTTATTTTGGTTTGATTTTAAGGAATGTAAACAAATACTTAATCACGGGATAAGAAAAAATTGCAATTACATTGGATAATGATTGGATAACAAATTCTTAAATTTTAATTGGTACACGCGATTTTTAATACAAATGAGTAAACAATATACTTTAAGCGTTTTATCATTGTAATTAAAAAGGCCATCGGTCTAATTGTATTTCATATCCAAGCCATTAAGTTGCTAATTACAATTTCAGTCTGTTATTTTATATTGTAAAGGTTGTATTTCGCGTGTACTCGTCAAGCGTTTATTGTGCATAAAAACTTTGAACGTGAAAGATCCACGCGCAAACCTTGTCAGCTCAGAGCATTTATGCGTTCGGCAGAGGCGGGAGTCGCATCTTTGTCCATCAGATAAAATTGATTTAGCTAATTAAAGTTTAGTCTAAGTGAAACGCACTTTGTAATCAAAGAGACAATGCCGAGCATTTGCCGAGTTTTAATAATAAGAGATTCCTCGTTACCGTAACGCCTTACAGCAACATCACTGATAATTAAATGACCACGAAAGGAGCATGTGTCATCAACAACATGTTGATTAATTGTCGATCGAGCGATTCTTTCAAATAATTTTTCAACCACACGAAACGACAGAGTGTCGGCTGGATACATCGATAAGAAGAGTAATTAGAGAAGGTAACTCACATTTATTGACGTTCAAGACTATCTCGGCAGCAAATTTCATTCCGTGGAAAACCCCATGGGCAGTTGTTCGTGGGACGACAGGTGGAAAGTCAGGATCGTCCAGGTCGAAGGAAACGCTCTCTTCGAATTCCGATAAACTTCCCGCCATTGTTGATACGCGCCGCGCGCCAATGTCTGAAAATAACGTTTAATATCATTGCTTTACTACCAGCAATTACCTATTCCAGAAATATTATGGGAACAATGCACGCGGACAGGTACATGGCGCAAAGTGAGTGACATTTCAAAGTACTCTACTCTACTCCTCCTCAAACGTAACTTTTCCCACAGTAGCTTTTGTTATTTTTATTCTTATTCTTATTTCCACATTCGCATTTCATTGCAACAACAGATCAATAGATTATTATGCTTCGCTTTACTATTAGGCATCGCTCAGTTGCTAATAAATCCATTCGTTATAAAATAGTAAAGATTAACGAGCGGACACGTATCGATCACATAAGGGAGTCTGTATTCCTAGCCATTTAACAGGCTATCAAAAGATAAATATCAGCTACTCGTTTATTTATAAGAGGCCATGTCTTGTAATTATATGAATTTCAATAGTTCGCTCGCCTCTTATATCTTTAAACGGACGCATACGCGTATATTTTTCACGTGCAACGTCGCCTTCGCATGCTTTAAAATATTTGGCTTTTAATTCGAATCATTGATCAAGAGCGTTTTCGTATCGTATTATTTTAAAAAAAAAAATTGTGCAATATAAATTGTTAATAATTGCTATTCGCTTTGTACGATGCCACTCTCTAAAATATATGCACGTGTATAATGCAAACGGGCATGATTATTGGCCGTAAGCGTCCTTACCCTAACTAATCACTAACTAAGCGCTTAAAATGATATATGGATCCAGCACCTTCTTCCCTATAGGCAATACCGATGCATCGCGGCTCGCCTACGAAAACAAGGAGACGTAATGTAATGTCCGGTCGAGTAAATAAAATGCCACCGATCCTTAATTCAGCGTCAAATGCCAAGGGAAATGAGAAATGTGTGTGAGAAATAGTTGGGCGAGCCGCGAATAAGCAGACTGATTCCAGGCAATTATAGGTATTTTCCGCCGTCGCACTCCGTACTCCGTCGCAGCGATGCTCAATGCTGTCGCCCTACTTCCGGTCCGTGATATACTTGCGTCGCTGCCGAAACTCCCGTTTGGATTTTTCCGGATATCAGTGGCCGATTAGATAATTGGAAATAAAAATTTATCTACAAATTTATCCTTCCGCTTGGCTTATCGTTTCTTTTTTCTCTTTTTCTTTTTTTCTTCTTTCTTCTTCTTCTTCTTCTTCTTCTTCTTCTTCTTCTTTTTTTTCCAACGATAACGGTCAATGTGAGAAAAGCCTTTAGCGTTCGATCAACCTGCCTTCGGGTATTATTTCTTTGGTAATCTCCAGCCATATTGACATTCGCTTTTCGATTATTTTTCAACGCTCTTAAGCTTAAACGGCGTGTTTTTCTCGCTTCGAACTGCGTAAGGGATATTTAAAGTTAGCTCTGCTCCTTCTATTTCTGTACGCGTATGCTCAAACCTGTTTTCTACAAATGCTAAATATATCGAGTATTTTTTTCTTTTTCTTTTTTGTTTTGTTTTGTTATGCCGTTCAATATAATTGTGTGGCCGTTAAGTATAATAAAAGCCTTATTCCACAAGCTATTTACAGAATTATTTCCATTACCAATTGTAAAGAATTTCTTTATTTAATATTTAAAATTTAATTTTAATTAAAGCTACGCTTATTCTCATTAGCCTTACTTTTCCTCGCTTACGTTAATAATCATCGTCATTTCTTATCCATTGTAATTATTGAACCTAGAAACGGGAATGATAAAATTTCAACCGAATGTAACATTCATTAAAACATAATTATATAGTTTTTAATAACGTTAATTGCCGAAAAACGAATGTAAATAATATATTCTCGGAATAACGATCGGACCTTCTCCATTTTATTTTACATGTACAATAATAATACCGTTTCAAAAACTTTTCATTTAAATAGTTGCTAATTAATTCCTTTATTCGTCGGCACTTTATTTTTTATGCAAAATAGTCAAGTATTCGAAAACGATGACTATGATATCCTTTTAAAAATGAAAGGTGGAAAGGTGGAAAGGGGGAAAGGAGGAAGGAGGGAGGGAGGAAGGAGAAGCAGATACAGCAATTGAAGCGTGTCAATTCGATATTATATTGAATGTAAAATCTCTATGAAAATACTCATACGAAAGCAAGCTCATACGTAGCCAAAATAGTACTGAATTTACATTTAAAATTTACTATTGTAGAATTTACGCGCACTACAGGTACAATAATAATAATAATAATAATAATAATAATAATAACAATAATGGCGAAAAAAATTTTTACGAATGAAAGTCAGTTGAAAAGCAAAAGTACCGAACTATAAGGTGGAATTAAATTTCGCGTGGCTTCCGAGCGGCAGAATATAAAAAAAGGAGTAAGTACCAGCCGATGAATAATAATCCTCTAGGAGTTTTATAATCGCAGGGAGGCAGGATCTCGGGGAAAAGGTGGTCGGTCGGTCGGGCATACGAAGGGCAATCGATGTTGAAAGTCAAGGACAGACTAAAGTAAATATTTCCTTTCCCTTAGGAGTCAAGCCGCGCCGAGCGAACGACTTTGCGTGTGAATGTTTAACTTTTTTCCCAGAGAGACATTATCTCGAACGAAAAAAAAAAAAAAAAAAGCTCGCGGCTGAAAATTTCAGTAATTACGATTATAATCTTCGGACGCTCGTTCGTTGCCCGTAAGTTTGGTGGGGGGGGGGGGTAGCAAGGAGACTCGGTACTAAAACTGCAACACGTGTAAGTAGTAGCTGTTGCTGCTGCTGTTGCTGTTGCTGCTGCCGCTGTTGCTGCTGCTGCTGCTGCTACTATTATTACTGATGATACCGATGATGATGCTACTGCTCTTGAAATGAACGCAGAACCGAAACGTGGCTTACGGCCTTGCACTGCAGCAATTACGGGCGATGAGTTGCAGTGCTCGATAATGAAACGGGAGCTCGATCCGATGAGATACTTTCCATTTACGAAAGCGAGAGGGAAAATCGTGGTCGTTGATTCTTTTTTCTCTTTTCTTTTTTTAATCAAAAAATCGAGTCCCTCGAGACTCGGGCAACGTTCAACGTTTCTCCTCCCTCCCTCCCTCCCACCCGCCCTCCTGTTGCGTACGTATCCTCGACAAATTGCCTGCTCGCATGCAAAGCGTGGACGTTGAGCCAGCGGTCGAGATGGTTAAAAAGAAATATTGGGCCTATTGGTCGACGTTATCTCTATCAAATGAAAATGCTTCGTTATGCAGTTACAGGAAAAGCGCGGATAAAGGATATAAGCAAGCGCTGCCTGCTCTCTTCAGCAGCTTTCAATCCGTCAGAATATCAAAATTCTCGCCCTCGCTTTTTTACGAGTATTAATCTCCTAATGACGACGACGACGACGACGACGACGACGACGATGACGACGACAACAACCACTATGACATGAATATTTATAAAATTCCTTTGCATTCCGCTCAAGATTTTACGTTGATAAGGATGATGAATATACTCCAGGTAACTACTAGGCACGTCGAACTAATAAATCTGCTTTTGAATGACGATTAATTATTTATTGCCCTCATCCGCATTTCCCATTATTAAATTCATAAACCACGTATTAAAAGTTATTCTGAGCTGGACTCCGTTATTTATACAGTATCATTTAGCATTGCAAATTAAATATATATATATATATATGTATAAAATCAATTAAAGCTAAAAATTGTTAATTGTTAATTGCGGGAAATAAATAGAGTCGTCGATCTGGTCCTACTGTCAGGCAAAGTCTCCATAGGACCTGGTGGTAATGGCCGTAAGGGGCACTCCGGCCTCACGGTTTCCTTATGAAATGGACAAAAATCCAAATTTGCAAGTATTAATAGGACAGAAGTCCGTTTGTCGTTCCGAATGACCGTTGCGAGTGGAATTTTGAAAGAAAAAAGAAAAAGGAAAAAGAAATAGACGTACGTTGTGATACGAGTAGGGCAACGACGAGAAGTAAATGATAAAAGAGAATGCTTGGAAGAAGACGTAGTTCGGATTAATTATTGGCCTTGCGCCTGATCTCGGTCAATTTATTGTCCGAGAAAGCTGCATGCGAGGAAAACTCCTGTTTAATCACCTTCTAAAAATGATCCTCTCGGTATTTTCTAAGTAAGTCAAGGGATCCGCGCGCATTTAAGGCCGCGCACGTCTCCGTTTCTTCTATGCAAATGACGTGCGTGTGCGCGTGCGCGTGTACGTGAAGTATACGTGTAGGATTCGCTTTCCCGTGCCCTAAATTTAATCGGAAAAGCAATTTGTTTTCGCATTAGAGAGGCGCGAGTCTTGGCCGATGATTTTGGAGAGAGAGAGAGAGAGAGAGGGAGGGGGGGGGGACATCACCAATTGATGGCCCTCGTGACGAATAAGAGTCGTCAGAAGCCCGGCAGTTTAAGTGCCCTCGGTGCATTTATTTACCAGCCAATGAAAATAATTTAATAAACATCCAGGATACGGCTCGATTAGGCAAGGCGAGCATCTTGTGCTTCGAGGTCGGCTGATCGGCTCCGAAGGCCTCGCGCGATCTGCACCGAACGGGAATAACTTCAGGATATCTAATAACAATAGCAACGATAACAGCAATGCGTGAAAATTATAGGGAACGCTCGGCAAGTGCGTCGATAGCCCGAATCCGTCCGTGGAATCGCTTGATATATATAATTTTTTTTCTTTTTCTTTCTTTTTTTTTTTTTTTTTTTCTTTCAGGAAACACCGGGAAGCCGCGGGCGATTGCTATGTCCGCCGTCACGTCACGATTAGTTAATAGCGTTAATTTAAGAGCGTTTTCGGGATAACTGCTTGTTGTGGGGTAAGCTTGAGGAGGGACGAGCCGAGAACATGTAAGACGACACTCCGAGCCGAGCGACATAAATTTCCCGGAAGTGTTTGTTAGTTTATAGGCCGTGGGGGCCCTTCCTAGAAACGCCTGGTCGCGGATGACGACCGGTACGGCGGGGCCGAGGGGGCGGAGGTCGATGAATGGCCGGTAAGACTGGCTGCAACGTGCTCAATCGGAGAGAGTGAATGGGAGAAAGAGATAGAGGGTGGGGCGTGGAGGGGAGGGGAGAGGGGTGTGTGTGTGTGTGGACACAAGAGTGGCAACCCAACTCGGACCCTCCTCCCCGGATTTCGTCAAATTCAAGTGAAATACAAAAAAGTAATGTTCTCCTTAAGGATGGTTACTGCTTTTAAACTTAATATTATTATACACGAATATATGGGAATAATTATATTTCTTTAAAAAAGTATTCCAACGTCTTGACGGCGCGTCCTCGTGACGAGTCATACCGACCGGCATTGGCATTCCGACCGAGAAACTGTCTCACTCGGTGTGGGTGCGGGTGCGGGTGCGGGTGCGGGTGCGGGTGCGGATGCCTGACCGTGTGAACGGTCCACGCTCCCCACCCCACCCCCCTACCCAACCTGTAATTGTAATTCAAAAGGATTTTGATGCGAAGGCAAAATAAAAGGAGGAAGAGCGGTGTAGAGCTGAAACGACATTTGTTTATCCGATGCTCGTTATCCGTAAGCCGCGGGAGCTGACAGCTGAAACATCGTCTAGGTAACGTGGGTAAAACGTGAAAGACGAGCGGGGGAGACGAGTTGGTAGGTAAGGAGGGCTAGGTGCTGAAAGGCGAGGGAACAGCCGTACTGCTGCCGGGAGAGGTTGTTCATCGGAGCACCGGTACCGGATATCGCGATAAGGGGCTTACCTGTGGCCGAGCAGGTACGGAGACGAGGGAGGTTGGAAGTTCGGGCCCCGGTGAATCCTCCTCAAGGGCTTGAAGTGGCGATGGAGAAGCACGTCAACCGCGAGAATCGCACGGGGACTGCGCGAGAGGCTGATGGCAGCGCCGTGGCCGCGTGTTTCCCCCGCTTCCCTCCCATGGTATGGCCAATCATTCACTCGCTCGTTCTCTCTCTCTCTCTCTCTCTCTCTCTCTCTCTCTCTCTCTCTGTATCTCTCTATCTCTATCTCTCCTGTTCTGTCTTTCGACAACAGACGCACGCCTTCCGCCGGCACCCCGAGCGTCCACATCTACACGTACGTCGTCGTCGCGGCCCAGGCGCGGAGCGGGAGGTGGTGGGACCCTCGCGCTCCCAGTAGAGGAGTTTAGATTAGTCGACGAACGGGAGGATACGGGTCCGAGTACCGGCACGTGGACCACTCGCGCCCCGCTGGCTGAATCGGATTTTTAATGGACCCTCTCTCCTCGCGATCCGATACCGCGTCCGAGCGAACCTTCTCGAACGATCGTACCTACCCTTCTCGTCCCCACCCCCCAATACCCTGGCGGCCCTCTTTATAACCCCCGCCTCGAGGCTTACCCGGCCGTATTACGTGGGGCCCGGCTTTAATGAGCAGCCGCCCGATATTATTGCACCAGTCTGCCGAAGACGCCTTCAAGAGCCTTCGTTTCGCTCTCTGCCTCCTCCCCTCCGGCCCCTTTCGCCGAGAAGATACGAACGAGATACCAACCTCTTGGCCACCACCTCGCCGTCGCGTCGCGTCTCGTTTCTCCGTCCCGCCTCGCCAACCGCGATAATCGCTCCTTAAGTGAAGCTAGAGCGAATCTTCATCTCCTTCCCACCTCTTCTCGCTCCTTATTTATTTAAAAAACAAAAAGGAATCTTTTCCTAACTATTATTCTTATTCCTCGTTTCCCTGCAAAATTATATTTCTCTTTCATATAAACTCGTACTCGAAGCGTCTTTTTCTTTTTAAATAGTAAGTCGCTCGGGCCGCCTCGCCAAAATGATTCCAAGCTCATTTTAATCTATGACTGTCTGTCTGTCTGTCTGTCTGCATTGCGTGTCTTCCTCGAGACATAAATTATTTTAATGCTATTATAAAATTCGAAATACATGGCCGCTGATCGATTTCTGCTTAAGCCCTCCCCGTTTCCTTACCTTTATTTCACCTTTTTCCTCATTTTATTTAAATATCATATCAATTAACAGCCACATTTTATTGGCGTCCTTACTAACGAGTCAGAATACCAATTAATTAACCACTTATCTATGCATTATTTGAAAAATAATTACTCAACGCTCCCAACTTACCGACACCTCACACCATTTTCATCTTCATTTTCATTATTCTACGTCATTCACTCCTCTCAACGCTAACGATCTTACGAAAATTTCGGTTAAAAGTAATATTCTTTTTAAATTCCTCTCTTTTACTTATCAAATTCAAATTTTCAAATAATAATAATAAGTATATAAATAAAGGAGCGATTTTTGTATAATATCAAAGCGTTGCGTAACTTTCAATTAAATGTTTTATTTCATTTCCAGTAAAGTTGATTATTTATTTCCTGAACCATGATTTTAAACGCTTGGGAATGAACTAATTAATTTTCTTTGTTTCCTAATGAATGCCTATGTAATGTATACATAAACTTGTGGCCGTTGTATTCAAAGAGTAAAATTACTTAACAGAGTGGAAAATGTAAATAGACTAAATTAATACATTTTAATCGCTTTCAATGTATTCTCAATCGAAGTTCTTATAAATACAAAGTATCTGTCTTTATTATTATTTGTTATTATTGTTGTTGTTGTTATTAGTATTATTATTATTATTATTGTTGTTGTTGTTATTATTATTATTATTACGAAAATTAGAAAGTGATTCCTATTCTTTGTGAAATAAACGCTAGAAAAGTAGATTAAAATGTGTTTAAGAAGATTTTGAAAAACTTAATGCGTTTTATGAACACCTAAAGTAAATAAATTTTTATAATTTAATTTTAGTGACACGAATTCTTTGTCCGAATTGTCGAATGACATTGTTACAAAAACTTGATTATAATCAATTAAAACTCATCAGTTGTCGTAATTCGTTAGAAATATAAGGAAACAAACGTAGATATATTAGATCTTATTCGTAAATCTACTATAGATTTTATTTTGAAAAATTATAATAATGTGAAATAATGTTCCTTTGATGTTTGTAAAACCTTAAAGATTTATTGATATTTCCATTGCATTATACATTGTTTCGATTCCACAGACCGTTCGTTATGAGCAACATTTATTTATACTTGAAATCTAAATATATATATATATATATATATTCTTGTGATCCTGCTAACTCTATTATCCTATATACGCAATGTATATAGGATAGAAAATTAATTTAAATAATTAGTCTCCTCTCTCTCTCTCTCTCTCTCTCTCTCTCTCACTTTCTATGCGTATATGTACACGTGTTAGAGCTATCAGTCAGTTATTTTTAGTTTTATTTTTGAAAGAATCCACTATCAAGCTAATTCATGAATGAATTTTAATAAGGCCGGGAAGCCAAGGCGTTATGAATGTTCATGAACCGAGAGACACTTTCGGGCGGGAAAAGATAAAGAAAGGAGGGCACGATGAGTGGGAGAGAGCCGAATTATGAGGAAGAAGCTTATCAACTTTCGTTTATGTGAGTGAAAATATTTTGTCCCCCTCCCCTCCAAAAAAAAAAAAAAAAAAAAACGTAAAGAGAAGAAGAAAAAAGCCGCCGACAGGGCTGCTTAATTTTACGGGGAGATGCACTGAGCTCGGCAATCGAAGCTTAACTCGAAGCTTAACCTCGAGACCATTAACGATTTAAAAGTTGTCAAGGCGCGCTGAGCCTTCAGCTCGAGGATTTCACTGGGTGATCTGTTGTACATTGATTGCTTCCTTGATTACCTGGGAAATTCGACGTCAATGCAAGCGGGAAGTGACATTAGTTTCAAATCAACGCTTTCGACGTTTCTGTAAAGGATCCTTTTTTTATTCCTTTTTCCTGAATCTTGATAGATTTTAATATACGTCCTCAAGAGCCATAAACATAATTCATACAAGTCTAAGATTAATTTTAAATTATCGAAAACTACTAAAACTATTAGTTTCGTATGAAAATCAACAGGAGCTGTTGTCAAATTCATTGAAGGCAGGTGAACCTCAACAACTACTTTATCTAAACCTTATCCATACGTCGTGTCCAATATTAGTATTGATATTCAATAATAATAATAATGATAATAATAATAATGATGATGATGATAATAATAATAATAATAATGATAATAATGATGATAATGATGATAATGATAATGATAATATAATAATAATAATAATAATAACGATAATTATAATGATAACGATAATGATAATTTCATATAAATTCGAGGCGAAAGAATTAATACGTAAGGAGACAATTAAATCATTTATTGAAGTGTAGACGACTTCGGTTTTGTTATTAAACTGTAATTGCATTGTTGAAACCATTTTGTCTTAACGACAATCGCGCATAATACAAAAGTAGAAAGTAATACATTATGTGCGCGATAAGATATTTCGTACCGCGTTGTAATGAGATACACGTGTAAGCATAAAACGTCTAAAAGACAAAAGTCACAGGCAACTGCATACAGTGGAACCAAGTACGTAGCCGTAATTGAGATAAATTTAAAAAATTAAAAAACAAACAACTTCCGATACTCGAGCTCCGGTTGCTCCGGGCAAATAAATCCTCCACCCCCCCCTCCCCCTCGGTCGTTGCGTCAAGAAAATAGGAAGAATACCTTCTAGATACCACGCTAGATCCGTGTTTCCTTAAATCATCAGCCGCAGACGAAACAATATCGATCTCTCGAGACCTATATGGATTTTGAGCCAAGCTCACTTTCTCCATCGGCTGCTTGCTTCTTTTTTACATACAATCCAGAAGCGGAGCTGTCTGGTCTGAAAATTGAAGTGAGCTCTAATTGCGCTCACGTTAATTTACTTTCTTCCATCTGCATCATTCTTAGATCGTCGTTGCAACCATAGACGGAGCTTATACAGACGTTTTCTTTAACTTTAAAAATTTAATTACTTCTCCACTGTTAACGGTATCTAAGTGGCACGATATCCGTATACACAATTCTCTAAATGAATTAATTCAAGATTAATTTTCTTAATTAATATTCTTGATACTAACAGACTGAACTCTGGCCTTTTTATAAATTAATATTACTTCCTTCTTTAAAAATATCAAAATTATAATTAAATTGTAGATTTTTCTTATCATGTTCATATATTAATGAAATTTCGTTTTCGTCAAAATTCTAATTGCTTATTACGTACGGTGTCAATTGAGCTAAGAAATCCATCTGCTCGAACAATTATAATCCAGCGGTTCGTTATTCAATTCTTTAGTAATTAATTATAAATTAGAATTATTGACGTAGAAATTAATATTTTCATCAGCATTTTTCATGAAAAAAATCATTAATAGCCTTTTAATTTAAGGAATTTACTCTTTCCAGTATAAGAATTCTATACAATTTGGTTTTTTACTATCTAAACTCGATTCCATTTAAAGTATTAATAACTTAATGTAGGTCACTATATGTAGTTTTACTAGTAGTTTCTTTAGGATACAAAAATTTATTTATAAAAACATTTACTTTCAATATCAAGTTTGTTTCGTCTTATTCAAATAATTGAGTGAAATTATACATGATGTAAATGTTATTGAACCACATTGCTTACATGAAGTAATCACACATACTATCCATCAGCTACAATCAAGTTTCCACTTGATTCATCTTGCAATTCAAAAGTAAATTGACTAAATTACTGCGGTCCGTATACATATATACATACATGTATACATTTATACCCATGGTGTCACTATATTTGTGAATCTACTATCCACATTAATTCGTAACACAATGTACTACTCCATTATATCAATTATATTTAACAGACCTCGTTTATTTAAATATGTTCCTTAAATATATTATAATTCTATAAAAATTATCTGCCAAATATTGAAACATAATTCCTAAAAATTTTCATTTTCAACAAAAAAATATAAATAAAATTTTTTACAGTGACTTTTTAAAAAAATCATGATTGAAAGTTTTTTATTTATCAGCACATAATATAAAAAATATATTTACTTAAATAAATTTCAAATGTTTATGTGATTACAAAATGAATAATTTAGTTTAGTTTTATAATATTTATTTTATGAGAAAATCTTATAGTAATGAATATTCAGGCGGTTTTATATTGAATAGCGCCATCTACTGACCGTGAATAGAATTTTTAGTAAGAACCGACCGATATCTACTATAATAAGGTATGGTAATAAAGAAATTTAGAGAATCCAATGAGTATCGTGAAAATTTATAATATTTATTTATTTTTTCTAATTTTTTCGCTCTTCCTTTAAAAAATCAATATTTTATATTGTTTAAATTCGATGATTCCATGTTTTAATATATTAAATTTAATATGTTCGAAACATCGATGTATGAAACTACTAAGAAGCATTTAAGTGTAAGATATTTAAATTAATGTTAGACATTATATAAACAGTAGCGATGATTAAGTTTATTGTTATTACTATTATTATTATTATTATTATTATTGTAGAAAAAAGAAATAATATTAAAATTAAAGCAGTATACTTACTGCTTGCCTGACTACATTTTCATGCCACTTGGTATTATTTTTGTCTAATTATGAACCAATGGCGTTGAACTCATATGAGCTGTCGGCTCTGAAAATGCTTGGCTTGCTTATCACATGGTCAAAGATAATAAGGACTGATAGAAGAATGCTGTAGAAGAAGAATTTGATTAAATAATGCTTCATATAAAGCAACTATTAATTAAGGCTCCTCGTTATTATAATGCATTTATTTACGTTGAATAACAATTAATAGCCTGTATTTAACTTATTTGTAAAATTTATCGATTCCTAGGCTGTAGTTTAATATTGTTATCTATTGTTATCATAATTTTTTCCTCTTATAGCTTTATATTGGCATATTTCTTTTATCCGATTTAGATTATAATGTTTGAAACAGTTTTAACTAATTATGTATTATATTATGTAGTTATTTCTATTAAATAGATAAATAATTAGTGAAAAGATATACTAGAGATAGATAACGCATTGATTGATACCTTAAAGAAGGTTTTAAGATATATTAATGATGACTTAAGCCGAAGGCAATTTCTGTTTATTCGATAATCCAAACACGATATTCGATGTTTTATTGATTATTTATCTTTATCGAGTTGCTTTTCTCAAATTTTTTTCCAAATCTTACCATTTATTAAAGTAATAGTAATCAAAAGTTAGATTTTTTAAATTGAATATTCTTAAAATTATTTATAAAGTTATATTTGATTCAAATTTATATTGATGACGTTGTTATTATTATTATTATTGTTGTTGTTCTTCTTGTTATTATTGTTGTTATTACCGTTGTTGTTGTTGTTGTTGTTGTTCTTCTTCTTCTTCTTCTTCTTCTTATTATTATTATTATTATTATTATTATTGTTGTTGTTGTTGTTGTTGTTATTATTATTATTATTATTATTATAGTTATTGTTATTAGTATTCATGGCGTCTATGGTCGGCAGTTTGAATTACAGGGTGTAGACGGCGGATGTTTATTGTGGGGATGAAGTTTTATTGGGTACACTAGTAGCTTTTAATGCGGTGGAGTCGAATATCCCGGAGGTCCCTTGACCGCCGATGTTCTCTAAAAGACTCCTCCACCCTTTACAAAAATCTACGCACATTTTGAATCAATAATAAAATTGAATAAAATTATCAATTAGTTCAAAAGCCAAGTTAATGTAAATATAGATAGAATTAGAACACCAGTTGCCATAAATTAATGGATAAGTCGATTAGGAATAATGATTTCGTGTTAAAACTGAATGCTTGAAGGAATAATGATTTAAAATATTCATGTCTAATAAATTCTTAAGAAAAAATGTCGTGAAATAAATTAAAAATAGCTGTTTCCCTTAAATACAGATTTCTTTAATAAAAGTGATTTTTTATTTTCTATGTTTTCTAATTTTATCTAATCTATTTCAGTTTGTAGATTACATTTGTAATCAAAATATACCGTTTGATCGTATATTATACTAAAAATAGTTTTAGAAATTTGCCTGTTAGAAATATTAGCTTACTTAAAAATATCAAAAGACTAAAATATTTCATGCAATGAATTTTTTACTTGAAGATATGAAAAGATATTTTTTCTTATAAACTGCGAAAAATAGATTTCTATTATTCACTGTGCTATATATTCTGTATATGTTTCATATAAATAAGAGTAAATGTTCAAGAATAGAATATTAAATGTTGAAACTAACTATCCTTATCTCAATAAATGCTATATTTTCACAATCTTCTGACACCAATGTTTTATAAAAAAACACTGCTAAATAGTATATTACACATTTTCTTATAATTTATTAAGTGAACATAAACTTTTTACTTTCAGTATCAAAATAATTAGAATCATTAATTTTAATTTATCGCAACTTAAATCTCGGAAAAAATCATAAAAGGTATATTAGACAATAATGACAATAGAAACTATTTTTTTAAATAAAAGCTTAAAAAATTTTGTCGTAAGTAATAAATCTTATTTATAACGTACGTTATGTTGTAAATAAATTAATATCATTGTATAAGTCAAAGTATATTAAGTACTGAGATATAACATAAGCGAGTATTGACGGCTAAAAGCTAAACGTTCATGTTATATGAGAAGCTCTTATGCTGATATAAATATTATTTTATCCTATCGACAGAGGTGCGTAATATTTTTCACGCAATAGCGCGTCGATTAAAAAAAAAGTTAATAAAAGTAATTAAAAAATTGTTAATATAATTAATGGATTAATTAATCTGTTAATATTTCGACAAAACTTTAGCAATTTAATTGCATGGAAAAATTGCGGAACAATTCGAACGGTTCACTGCGAAAAACCCTAAATAATGAAATTTCGATTAAAGCTCATCATAAATGATACAATGTTGATAGATGGAAGGGTCTGTCGGAAACTTTAGTGCTTATGGATCAGTAGAGACAATTAAACGAAGCCCGTGGTCGGGAAATAGTAAAGCGAAAACGGCATTTCTTCTTGCCGACTACAACTAAGTTTTTACATTTGTAACAATCAATTACATGTAGAGATGGAAGTTAAACTGCCATTTTTTGACATTTGACGTCGAATTACTTGATTTGACATGGATAAATGTTAGTAAAAAAAAAAAAAAAAATGTTGATTCAATGTATTACAGCCCACGGAATATAAGTATATAGTTATAAGCAATATAGTTATGAACCAAAATGATTCCTCCACGGGGGGTTTAGATTTGTTAGAACAATGTCCCCTTGTTCTAACTGGGGAATAGGTTACGAGAAATCGCCGCGCGTAATGTAAGACCGCGCGCGACTACAAGAATTGCATCCGGGCCAAAGCCGCGGAAGGTGGTCAGCACGTGGCCCTCGCCCATTCCTTAACGAATAATAACAATTAAACAACCAAGTCAAGGAATGGGGCCGGGTAGGCGGCGACCTGATGATCTGGAGGCGTTAAAAGGACAGCGCCGAGGATCAACGAGGCTTTTTTTTGTCTTGAAACGTCCGACACGACGACGACTGTTACAACCACTCAATAAAGGATTAAAAAAAGTGAAGACTCGACTTATTAATTCCATCCCTAAACCCAATCGATTCCTGCTCCCTTCCTATTCCAAGTAATGCAATGAAAAATTTGATATCGGTAAATTAAATTCTAAGATCTCGTGAAGATTGTAAAGTAAAATCGGAAAAGTGAATATTATATTGTCATTGCTAAAGAAACTCACCTTACGCAGACAATGTTCTTTATTACTTTTAAAATTTTCATTGAATTTCCCATCAATTTTCTTCATGAGCGCTTTGACCACATTTTTAGTTATAGTTTATAACTTGCATTGATAAGTACATATAAAAAATTGAACATTAATTGACATTGTAAAATAATTAATTATTAAATAAATATATCGCAATGTAGGTAATTGAATTTTTAGTTGATGTAAAAAATAACGCGTCGAATGAAATTGAAGGATGTAAAAATAATAAAAATTTTAAATTGGTAATAAAAATGGCTTTGTGAGATGAAAAAAGAAATCCGGAAGGTGAATGTCTGAGGGTTAAAACGAAGATGAAGTTACAATAATATTAAATTTGGATTTAATGATTAAATCCCAATGAATACAATGTAAAGTTGAATGTCGTTAATGCAAACACGAATTGCTATACGAGCTCTGCCTTTCAGAGAATATCGTATTAAATGAAATTTAAATGCCAATGAATATATGTATATATATATATATAGTCGACGGAGTTTAATACAAAGTAAAGGACATGCGCGCCATAAATTTTCCACAGGTAAATCCAGTTCTCCTTCGTTTTTCAATCAACATAATAACGATTTGGTTTTCGTATGACTTCCAGTCATCGCGATCCTCCCCCGACGTTCTGCGCGATTCTCTATAATCCTGCGCGTCCCTATTTAAACAGCTTGAGATAGTTATTTGGAGAAATCGATCGGTAGGGGATTATTATGGAGATACGCGAGTATAATGACCGTCGGAGCAAGAGTGGAGTGAAGTGGCAGGAATATTTGAGAACAAAAGTTTGTTCAACAAGAAGCGGAAAAGGGGCTGAAGAACTTTTAAAAGTTTCAGTCCCGTCGACGAGTCGAATATATTTTTCTCTGATTTTACCCTTCGTCTCATCTACGTCTCATCTTTATATTTACAAAAATACCGAATATTTTGTTATTTAATAATTGTGATTTAATACATAAATTCAAATTATCCAGCTTAATCTAAATTTATATTAACCGCCTACCTCCCCCTTCCCATCCCCGCCGCTCCACCTATTCCCGTAGATTAAGTAACTGAAAGAAATAGTGTTCTTTTCGCTTATTCAAATACTTGAATTTCGATGAACTTGTATTAAAGTAAGGCTAAATCTAGATTTAATTGATCCACTGATTTATTAATTAGGAGACGAGTTCAAGCGGTAAAAAATATTCGTTAGAAATATATAAATAGAAAACTAAGTCGGTAACAATTCAAACTTACGTTTATGCCAATAGGTGATTTGCGTGATGTTAATATTACACAAAAAGTCAAGAAATGTTGTTAAAAATGCTAATAAAAAAAAAAAACAGAAAAAGGAAAAAAGTCAAATGAAGATGAAGTTCCCACCGTAACCGTATACGGCGAATTTTGAATAACAGAACGATGTGGAAATAAAAAGTAGAGTATTTGAATACTCGACGTTTTATAAAGAGGGAGAGAGATAGAGAGAGAGAGAGAGAGAGAGAGAGAGAGAGAAAGGGAGCTACAAAAATAAAGAAAAGAGGAAAGAAGTGAGTAGAGCACGAAAGAGAATAATACGTACAATAGAAAGGCAAAGGAAGGATGAAAAACGGGACTATAAGACAATGGTGAATGCAAACAAGCGAAGAGAGCGAAACTCTCATTGTGGAGAGAGAGAGAGAGAGAGAGAGAGTCGGTCGAAAGTATAGAGAAGTATCGGTGGCAGTGTAACGAGACTCTCTCTCTCTCTCTCTCTCTCTCTCTCTCTCTGTGTGCGCTTTTTCTCCTTTCTCTTGCCTCGAACGCGCCCGCGCCCGAGCACACAGGCGCATATTTATAAATGTATTGACTTTCATTCAGGACTGCTGAAAAGAGGTTAGAAACTATTGAACGGGAGTCTTGCCTCTCCGCATTTGTAGGCGGAGGGGAAATAACGTCGTGCGAATCGACGCGCAGTGCATCCATGAGGCGTCATGCATCTTCATCCGTGGTCCTAAGCAGACTCGTCGGCCAGTACTCAATAGTCGGTCTCGGGGGCGGGGGGGGGCGTAGCTAAGGATAGGACACGCGCGGGGATGCCCGCGTTCATTTTGCCGCGGATCTGCCGCAAGAGTATCAGGGAGCGAGTAATGCATCACAATGCAGTCGACGAGTCAGATTCCCGGACTCCAGGTGCCTTGGCCGCCCACGCGCACCACCACTTCCCTCTTTTCTAATTTAGAAGGAGCAGACTCGATACTCGGCCTCGACCCTTCGGCATTAGGGTTTAACAAGTCCTTTTATTTTTTTTTATTTTTTAATTCGCCTCGAGATCTTTTGAACTCATTAATAGCCATATCATAATTAGCCGCGAGAGAAAATTCGCTAGTTTTTGAAAACCGCTGGAGGTCCGGGCCACACCAGCACTAGGCACACGTACGTTTATATGAGCTTCGAGAGACACCGTTTTTAAAATCTACTCACTCACGTTAGTCGAACGAATCGGGTTCGTTCAACTTTATTGTTCCAGGCGCTTCTCTGTATCGTTAATTAGCTCGTCTCATGAAAAACATGATGGATTTTCTTTTCTTCCCTAGATTTATAAGTCTCTTTATTCTTTGAATGAGTGACCGGTCGAGCGTGCAGAATCTCCTTTTGTCCACAATGTACGTACGCAACTAAAACAAATATTTGAGCTTTAATTCTGAGCATTTCGCTACAATACCATAATCTACGTACCTTAAAAAAACCTTACAGATCGACTACTCATTTATTTATTTCGATTGTCGCCCGATTCTTATTTTTTATTAGAAATTATTTTATTCTCTGGCCTGGAGATTGACAATTAAATATATTTACAAACTTAATGCCTTTAATTACAGTCCTAAAATTACTCGTTTAAATTTCATTCGTTTGACACGCTCGTACCTCTGGCTCTACAAATCCTTAAAATCTTAAATAATCCTTAAAGCTTATTAATCGTCGATCTCGTTGATTTAGCCGATACGTCGCTTACGTTATAACGAATCAGCGTACAATCAATTATTACAATTACAATAAAATCTATATTGTATTTTAACTCTCTTACCGTAAAAATATTTAACTAAAAGATCAGCATTCAATATCCATTGTTAATACGGTAAAAGCTATGCGTTTACGCGTAATTATTCATTTTGGTCCAGTACTTTTTTCAATGCTAAGTTTCCGTTTTTCATCCAATCCGTAAATTTTTCCCATTAACGCACTTCATTTAATATAAAACATTCAAAGTGAAAGTAAAGGACATTTTGACTGGAGAATTCTTGAAATATATCTATTTAAAGAATATTATACATTACATGCTGGCTGTAAAAATTAGTATTTAAAACATTCCAATTACTATTAAATACATAAATAAATAAACAAATAATAAATAAAATATGATTTAGGATTTTGAAGGCGAGTTGAATAGAACGTTTTAAAAGGTATGCATTTGTTTAAATTAAAGTGAACTGTTTGGATGTACTAGGAAATGTCATTAGCATTTAGTTAATTTAAATATTATTATACGTATAGTATTAATCTCAATGACAACTCTTATGTTTTTATTAAATAAAGACTAAATTCATTTTCCACTTAATTAACAAAGCATTTCATTTTATTTCAAATTTCACGGTTTATTTTTGCTATTTTCGAAGCGCCAATGTGGTATTTAATTTATAATAATAAATAAAATTTATTATTTTTATTTATTAATTAAAATTTTAAATAATTGTAACATTTAAAATTTTCAGTATAAAGATAAATTTTTATGTTAAATATTTTATTATGTCATCGAAACGTGTATTCGATCCTTCAATTTTATATCTAGAAATTCCGTATTGATTTTATGTGCACTAGAGGTAAGTCATCAAATTCAGTATATACAATATTTTTTTATCGAGCAACAAAATCTTTTTACGATTTCTTAAATTTAACTTAATTAATTGCTTTGAACAAAATTAATTTTTATTCATTATTTGAGTAAGAAATTAGTGAAATCGCGAAGATTATTGATATTCATATTGCATTTATTAGGGAACTTACGTTTTCATAATTGTTTTTAAAATATGTTCACATAGGCATGTATATTAGATATATTAGATTATAGTAATATAATTATTTTATACACACAGTTATTGGTAATTTAAATAACCTTCGCTTAAACGTTATTTAATGGAAATTAATAGAGCGACAATGAATAAATGACTTTAAAGAATTTAATCACAAGATTCAGCGATAACGAATACGCGCTATATGACAGAAGCGCAATATGAAGAGAAATAGCCTGCGAAGGATATCTAAATATTGATTAAACAAGAAATTTAAAAGTGTAGACTATGAAATGAAAAAGAGGAAGAAAAAAAGTAGACTTTTTTCATTCAAATGTCCACGTCTTCTTTGACATTTGAGAAAAGAGATAATAAATGCCAAGGAAATAATAAAGCGGACGATTGTCTCGATCCATATGGATTAAAGGCAAAACTCTGGGGGGGGGGGGCGGGGAGAAATAGACTTGCTTTTCTGACTATTAATAAGAAAAACTAGAGATGACGTTAGAGCTACAGTAAAATTTATGAAAGAAAGCACATTTATAATAATAAAAAATAGTCGGAGAGAAAAATGAACTTACGTGTACGTAAAGGAAGAAAGTAAGAGAATTTAGAAAAGTGATTGTCAAATACAAATTTATAAAGGAATATTATTTGGAATGAAATAGTATTTGATAAGAACGTCGATGTATATTTGGCTTAATTGCACGCTACTGTAGTAATTGAAGAAAGCATTTCCACAGCGTTGAGATACGAAAGTTTCGTTTCACATGGGAAGAATGAGTCAACAGCGGCAATCGTCACACGACCGTAGAATACGTAAAGCTTTACAGTAAGATTAATTCGTAATTGAACTGAAAATGCTTTAATAAAAAAATTACAATAAGCGACGCGAGCCGTTGTGAATTAAACAAATAAAAGGCTATTAGTCTGCGGCGACGGCGGCGGCGACGGCGGCGGCGGCGAGACGGAGAGAGTGGGTGACGCGAGTGACTGACTGACTGACTGAGTGAGTGAGTGAGTGAGTGAGTGAGCGAGTGAGCGAGTGAGAGCCAACAATTCTCTCACGAATGAGGAAAATTTCGCTCAAGTACGCGGCAGCTGAGCTGTACCCGCGTACTTTAAGCTTTCATTCTTCGAGTTCCATTTCCGTAATACGTACGTATTTCATTGCGCAATTTGCAAGTGTTAAAGTGACTAGAGAAAGTAAGGAGAGGCGGGGGGGAAGGAAGAAAGAGCTTGTGAAGTCATTGAATTCAATGGAATAATTTTTCCTTACGACATTTTAAGCGAACGCAAGCAGGCCAACGTAAAAGTGTTTTCTTTATTATTTCTTTTGGACTCGCCGCTTCAGTTCGCAACTCCAAATTATGGAATAACGTTCTATTATCATAACTTTTTTCTCTCATAAGAATGCAAAAAGTAAACGATCGAGCGGCTCCTTTGCGAATGCCGTTTCCCTTTACTGATCGGCAACTAATACGGGACAACTAATTGGGAAAATTAACTCCCAATAACCAGATTCCTAATAAATAAATGCCTTTTCTACAACGTCGCGCAAAGATCATTGAATTCTATCGAACGGCGCTTCTCCTTCTCCACAGGAGTTTTCTTTATCGCCACGTCGTCCCGCGCACATCACACACGCGCTTCGTGTCATTATTATTTGACAAACGAACGAACGCTCCGTTTCTTTTTTTTACGGAGATGGATGGCATGATGGAGGATCGAGAGCGTACGGTGAGTGGACGGATCAAAGGGAGCGAATTATTACTTTTCTCGGGGTATTCTTATGTCAGTCAGTGTAACGTGACGTCATTTTCTGGCCAATTTCTCGTACCAGCGATCGTAGGTAACTTCGTTAACAAAAAGAAGAAGAAAAGAAGAAAAAAGGAAGAAAAAAAAGAAAAAAAGAAAAATACTTTATTTCAATTTAATTAGGGGGATTGATGAGCATGTGATGGTTGTTTTTGTATACTCGAGTCTCGACTCTAGAGCGACGCGAAACTAAATAATAATTGCTCGCACTGCAGTTGAACTTAAAATATGAATCATTAGATAATGAAAATACCTTTGCGTAGCGAAAAGTACAGGCGACGGCTAAGGGCAGGCAGATTATTAGGGAGTCCTAGCGATTAACATCACGTCACATTGGCTTCCTCTCTCCGCGGATCAATGGGAGGGCTCGGCCAACGGCGATTTAATTGAAAATTGATAACTCGGGGAAGGCATACAACGAGGTAGCCTGTTATTGTATTTATCCGTATGATCGATAAGAGTTTAATTAGCGCAGATATCGTCGAAGATCGATTATATTATTAAAATAAATGATGTTTCCTTTGGCGAGGGGTCAAAAGGGTCAGCGCCCACATTTTCTTTATTCCATTAAAAAGCCTGCAATTGTTCCCGAAGTTCGGGAAACTGTTCACGAGGGATTAATTATACGCAAATTTTCGTCTCGTCTCTCGTCAAATAAAGCCTTATCGCTATATTGACTGTCTCGGTATTATTATTCCCGTTCGCTCGACGTCCTATTCCCCTAAAATAACGACGCCGACAACGACGCCGACAACAACGCCAACAACAACAACAACAACAACAACAACGCCAGCAGTAAGAGTAATAGGCCGAAATCAGGACTGAGGAGTAGAGGACGGCGTTCGAGTAATTATTTGTATAATTACAAATTCATAGCTCTAGTGAGCCGGCTTTGAGTCATACATGCGCGGGTTTCGTCCCGTTTCGAACCGTTACTTTTTCCCATCTACGATGCTTACGTCACTAGACACAACATTTTCAGGACTCCGGTGCAGGATTATCGTAACTTTATCAAATGGCACGTACTGGGCCTGACCTTGACTCTAACAAAGACGTTAGAGATATGTGCGATTGGGACTAGAGGGACGCTTAGGCTTACGCGCTCTCCCCTGGAGTCCCGTCGAAATGGTTGGCCAGTATCGTGAGTAATGAGATTTTATCTGTGTTTTTAAGGGACAAAGGTGATGAAATAATGAAATAGTGAGCGAATGGTTGGAGCCGAAGAAGAGGTGCCGAGTACTATCCCTCTAAGGGAAAGCGTCATGCGGACAAAAATAATGATATTCGTTTCTCGAGTCGAGGAGTCCGAGGAAAGCTCGATCCAGAAATCGTTAGGGGCAGGGCAGGGCAGGAGGAGGAGGAGGAGGAGGAGGATGTAAAGAGGAAGAGGAGGAGGAGGAGGAGACTGGCTGGTCTAGCCCCGTTCAAGGACGATTTTAGGCGTCGGTGGGAGGGAGCAGGGGGGGCGATGGGGAGGGGGCGTAGAGGTATCGGTCCCGTAAAAGGAAGGTACCGTCTACTGGACGAAAGGCCTTGAAGCTCCGCTCTTCGTTCAGAGCCGCAGTGGGAAGCTGTAAATTTTGGACTTGGATCGGCCAGCTGAATCTGCTGAAGAGCAACGGGCTTTATCGCTATCTATCGCGGTGCTGCTTTCTCGACGGTCGACTACGGTCGACGAAAAAAAAAAGAAAAGAAAAAACAAACAAACAACAACAACAACAACAACAACAACAACAACAAAATCGTTACCACTTCCGCGAGTGCTCGCATACTCGCGCTCGCGACTCCGAAGCCGATGCAGCGGCCGAGAAAGAGAGAGGGAATTAGTCTGTCGGGGACCGTAGGGGCGGCTATCCGCTCGCTATTCCTTGTCCATCTCCTTCTCTCTCTCTCTCTCTCTCTCTCTCACTCACTCACTCACTCACTCTCTCTCTCTCTCTCACTCACTCACTCTCTCACTCTCTCTCTCTCTCGCGCGCGCAACGCCGCGCGCGCCCGCGGCACGTACGGGCACACGGACGCGCACGAGGAGTGGAGGGGCTGGGTTAGACGCGCACACAGACGCACGGGGAGACTTCTCTCGTTGCCGTGGTCTCACGCGGCGCAGTAGTGCAGTAGTAGTACCGAAAGGTCCGCCGTCGCGGAATGAGTGACTTGCTTTCGGCGCTCTAACCAACAAAAGCTCGCTGTCGCTCGGAATGTCGTAGCCGCGCCGCGTACCTTAATAAACAAGGCGAAAGTAGGGAGCGAGCGAGGCGGGCCTTACGCCGCCCGACAGCAGCAGCGCATTTCCTTGCGCCCGATTCTTCTCGAGGTAAGTCTGATCCGATCCCCCCCTCCTCTCCCTCGTCATCCGCCTCGCCCCCTACCCCGACCCCACCGCCCTCCCATCGTCCCGACCGCCTGATCACTCTCTCACTCTCTCTCTCTCTCTCTCTCTCTCTCTCTCTCTCTCTCTCTCTCGTCCGCTAGATCAATCGGGAACTTGCCGTTGCCATCCCGACGACGACGACGACGACGACGACGACGACGATGACCCAATGATAATTCTTACTCCCATCCTCGACGCGCCATGCTCGCAAAACAATTCTCACCCTCGCATTCTCCTGTTTCGTTCTCGTACACCCCCACCTCCACCCCATCCCCCATCTCCCACCCCTCCTCGTCCCCCTGCGTACCGCGTTTTGGCTCTTGAGGCGTCGTGTCACGCGTACCAAGAGCGAGGTCTCGTCTCGGTCGAGGGGAAAACACTTATCGGTTATTAATAGGCCGTCTAAATTCGCTGGACTGCCCGAAGTCGATGCTCGGCCAAAGTTATCACAGACGGCCGTTTCCTCCCTCCCGGTCGCCCCGCCCTCTGTCTTCTTTCCCCCGCGAGCAGCAGCAGCAACAGCAGCATCGGCAGCAGCAGCAACAGCAGCATCGGCAGCAGCAGCAACAGCAGCATCGGCAGCAGCAGCAACAGCAACAGCACACATTGATTCTGCTGAAGAGGGCGGGCGGACGGGGACCGGGTGGGGGATGGGGGATGGGGGAACGGACGAGCGGGGGCAATGAACGAGCCGCAGCGAGTCGTGGGAGTCGGGCGCGAGGTAGACGCGCGCGAATCCACCCAGACTCCGCGTACCGCGTACACGACGATACCGTCCCCCGCACCCTTTACAGAGGAACTGAAAAGGATTCGCGAAAATTCGCACCGCGCGGCCCTTGCCCTCGATTTCCTTCCCAAAACTCTACACCCGAGAGCCGACCGCCAACGGATGTACCTGTTCCCTCGAGTTTCCGTACACAGCATTTACCGCGGCGCGGGGGCGCCCCATATCATTTTCTCTTCCTCGTCTCGCCTGAGCGCGGCTGATCGCGCCCTTCTCCCCCCGTCCTCCCCTCCCCCCACTGGCTACTGCCTGCCCGCGCGGCTATCTCCCCGATTTCCTAGGACTCCTTAACTCGTACGCGTACAATGGGCTCTCGGGCCACTTACATCCACCACGTACACCGAAACGTCTCCACCGTCGGCACGAATGTTGCTGCCTCTCCACGTAAAATCGGGACCAAAGTAAACACTCCGCGGCCTCGTCGTCGTCTGGGTTCCCGACGAGGCCGGGCGCACGCACTGGGACATGCATGGGGCGCGAGCGATATTCCTTCCTAGATTGGTATTCATTGGGACTGATTGGTTCAACGAGGCCGGTATTCTTCTGTCGCCATACTCTCGACATCTCTCGTCCGTCTCGGAATTGCGTCATCCCGCTTTCGGTTAACAACATACAATTCAAGCGGAATCGATGCATCAACGACCAACGGTATTCGGAATTCGTTCGGAGGCCTTTTTCACACGCGACTTTCCCAATGGAATAGTTCCTTTAGATTCTTTGGGCTCATCCTCTGCCCCCTTAATGCCCCCTTAATGCCCCCTTAATCCACATCCCCCATCATAAATTAATTCCAATCACTTAATCAGAAGCATGTTCTCTTAATCACTATATTAGACGATACTTAAATTAGATTATAGCCAAGTTTGTATAAATCTTACCAGCTGTTGTTTTCTTTTAAGCTCCTACAATGTCGAAAAAGGATGGTAAGAAAATGCTGGTTCATCAATTATCATCGGTTTTACCGGATGATCGGCCCATCACAGCTATTAACATTATAGAAGACTTAGATAAGTGCCCGCCAAACTTCACTGTTGTGAGTATTAATAAGCTTTAATTCATCAACTCTGTACTTAGGCTAATCTTAAATTCCCCTCGCTATTAACATCAAAATTAAAAGAAACAAAATTCTTATTCAAATGTACTATTGAGATAAGTTTTATTTGACATTAATTATTGCTTGTTTAGAATTGCTACGATAGTATGTTGCTTCTAATATCCGTGGTAGCTTTGAATTATAATTAACTCATTTAATGAATTTTGTTCATTAAAAATTACGTTGATTTATGTATTTACTTATTTGTGCAGGTATCTAGAACCTACGACATGGATTCTGATGCAGACTTGTGGCGCGAAAGTGGATTATTTATCAAGAAAAAATCTAGATACATTTGCTTTTCTAAGACTGAGGGATTACCGCATTCTGTTATTGAAAAAATTTCAATCATAGATGAAAGAGATCCACCTCCTGAAGGATTCTCCGTAATATCACATACCGTTGACTCGAGTAAGCTTACCTTCACATTTCTTAGATTGCAAGTAAATTTTTTACAATTTTAATGTTTGTTAGTAACATTTCATTGTTATTCATTGCAGTGCAAAAAGCGTGGCGCAAACGACAATTGTGTTATAAAATTAAGAACAGGAACTTATGTACATGTGCAGTATCGGATATAATTATTTGCAGTAGGATTAGAAAAGGTTCAAAAATAGCCCCAGATGAATTTACTTATGCTGGGTAAATATAAATTTAGCGCTAATTGGCAGCAACAACTGTTTGCAAACACTCTTATTAAATTATTTTTATTTACTTTATTTTTATTTCAGTGTTATAAACGGCGTTTATGTTTGCTACAAAACTGTTCCCCTTACAAAAGGTTCCTTAACTCCTCAAGCGTATGCTAATATAGAGTAAGTAATTCCGTTTCTTAATTATTGAACATTGTACATTACAATATGAAATAAGATTAATACTTTCATAATATTATTGCAACAGATTATTTCAAACTTGCTCGCCTATCCTGTCAAATGGAACACCTCATAGGCCAGCTCCGGAAAGGCCACCAAAACCAAAGTTCATACCTAATGGTTTGTACCCTCAGCTGAATGCTCTGAATGCAGATAAAGCAGTAAACGAAGAAAATGATCAAGACTACGAAATTCTAAGTCCAAGTCCGAAAATAAAACCGACGAGACCGGCGCCAAAGTTACCACCATCTCACAAGTCACCTGCCATTAGTACTGCTTCAACGTATGGAACATTATCAGCTTCATCGGATCTTGACGGAGTTCCTTTCGTTATCAATTCCGTACTACTAAGGACATCAAATTTAATTAGTGTAAGTACCCGTTATGCATTAAAAAAATTCATATAAGTAGGTCTTTTTTATTATAATGAGAAGAATTTTTTTAACGATAAGCTTAAAGTTAAATCAAATCTTAAATTATTTTTAATTACTCAATTGAATATACAAAATTTCATTATAGTATTCTATATTTTATATATATAAGAGAACATTTGTTTATCATTTATATCAAAGTGCATGGGTATGTATGTATAACAATATTTTGTGGTTTTAATTAATCTATAAATAAATTTTTAATTTTAGAATCAACTTCCTGTGATTAAAATCCGAACTCGAAAAGAATTGGATGAAGAGGTAAATTTAAAATACTCATCCAAAAATATATTCTTACTAATGTAGCATTGTAATTGTCGTTTGAGTTAAACTGTTTTATCGACTGAACAATCTATTGCTGCTCAAAAATAGTTATTTCGATTTATTTAAATATAACTTCTTTTTAATATTTCTTAACTAACGGATTACTTTATTATCAATTACGTATTATGTTATTTTTTTTTTTAAATCTTAAACATTGGCATGTCAATACTTTTAATAGCATTAAAAAAGAAGTTTTTAATGCATTTGAAAGCTATTGTTATTAAAAAAAAAATTAACTCTTCAATATAATACAAAATTATTATTGTTCAAAGGATATAAAACATAATATTACGTATATAAAATATTTTCTACTTATTGATTAATATTTTTATATTAAATGTTGAAAAATATTATTTTTTTCAGTATTTCCATGATTTTCGAATCGAAAGAGAGACATGAAAAATGTCATATCGTGCCAATTGAATTGCTCATAATATACGGATTTTCAGCTATAGGTATACATTTGAATCAATAATATAGCTCTAGCCATTAATAAGAGTGCCTGAAACAATGATTCATAATGTGACTATTGAATCCACAAAGAAGAGAAGTAAATTCTTCGTTGTACACAGTGAGACGAAAAATAGGATATTAATTAAGTGGTGTACTGAATATGCTCACTACATCATTTGTGGCATTGTCTGATTTAAAATTTTGTACTATTATTCTGAATTTGGGCTAGGTGCAAAGGGGCAGGGGGTATAGTGGTGATTCATGAAGGTTGGCTTGATTCCTCTCAGGAAGAGGAGACCAATTGTAATTGCGACTGAGGAGGGGGGGAGGGAGCAGATACGTAGCTCTTAGGGCATAAGGAATGGGCGTGGCGACGAGGAAAATTCAGACGAAAGAGGAAAAACTTGCTAAGAAGTGAGTCAGCCTCGGACCACTTTGTGAGAAGTTACTCCTTCGCGCGCGAATTTTTATAATTGCAAACCTCAAGAGCATCTCGTATACATTATTGAATAAGTGTTGCCCGAGTGCGTTTTGCAACGACCTAATTGTACTGCGATCAATTCCCGTCTCCGGTGTTTACGGAGCTCCGAGCTGCTTCGGCGAGCACATATTGTAAAACCGCCTATTGTAAATTAATCACGATTTTTGTAAAATTCTATCGCGCGAATACTCAAGCTTTTTCCTCCTAACGAATAGTTTTTTTTTTTTTTTTTTTTTTCTACAAGGGATAATAAAGCCTGTTTATAAATTAAGCATTAAGTGTTTTATTTCGCAACAGAATCGTAATTCCCTACCTAACAACACAATGCGATGTACTGATTAAATTTCTAAATAAAAGTATGAAGATTTTGGTATCTTGGGTGAGGATTCGGTTGCGAATTAAAAAAGTCGTTAAAGTATAGTGACGAGTTGACTTGTAATCCCTTCTCCGTGTCAGTACAGCATAGGGGAAGCCACCAGGTCGAGTTGCTCGAGGAGAAGGTCCCAGCTAAACTGCGCAAATTCAGCAAAATCGCTGACACAATTGCTTTGCCCCGTGACTCACTGCGTATTCTTGCGCTTTTACTATCACGGAGGCGAGCAGGAAGTGCGAACACGCCGACAGAAGAGTCCTATTCAAATTGTATGCGTTCAACTGCTTGCGTCGTTAATATACTCTTTCTTATATTTTTCTTCTTGATTGCATGTACTGGCTTGACTGTACATCTCTTAGCAGGAGTACGTTTGTTTTCTTTCGTATTTTTCTTACCTCAAGGGTAAGTGGTAGTATTGCATTTTCGCGGATTTTTCGATAGTGTTAGAAAAGGATTATAGGAGCATTAATAATCAGTACGACATTAAGAGCGGATGATGAATCAAGAATCGGCAACGAAGCCTCCACGATATTAGAGCTTAATGCCACAGTGCCACATATAAGCGAGGCTGGATCGGGTTAAGCGCATCGGCTTGTATAAGTCCCAATACGTGAGAATAATTAGATATATGTAAATATACATACTCACGCGAAAAAATTTTAGTTTATAACAAAAAATACACACACACACACACACACACATAGATATAGATATAGATGTGTGCAATTGATATTTAATATGGTTATACTATGTCGATGTAGTACTGAGCTTATAAAGTTAGGGAACTCTTTGAAAATTTTGGTAAAAGCATTTACGCTATATTAATTATTTTATAAATCATGATAGGGTTAAATAATAATTCAAATTAATTTAAATTTGATAATACATATTTTTTAATAAAATAAATTTATGACTTGATTTCACATATATCGTTGATTCCAACTGTTAAGATAAGCTTTACAGATACACATTTCTTAATTAAACGTAACATTTATGTTTTTTATTACTACTGTATATTTACATAAAGAACAGTTTTACGTACGGCTGGATTTATTGTTATTGTAACTGATACTTTTCTTTCTAACATACGAAAGGATACATTTTATGCAAGTATTAAATGTCGCATACAACTCGTTTACAAACAATTATACAAAATATATTTAAAATTACAATAATATAACACATGACGTTTACAATTAGGATTCACGCAATCTGGCGCTCACACACACACACACACACGCACAACACGCACGCACACACACAGACATCGAATGAAGTCGTGAAATTGCATTAAGTATATATAACAAGAGCGCGAAAATTCAAGAAGAACCTGCACAGTAATAAAATCTCATGTACACCATCTACAGCTGCTGTAGTTGTCGTTACTTCCAGTTTAGAAAAGTCGTTCGAATAAGTAAAATTTCGTCTTATGCAAGAAATGTTTATCTACTCTTAAGTATTAACTAATTTTTGGTCAAAACCCCGAATAAAACGTATTGCTGGATAATAAAATAATATGTAAATGAAGCGAGGATCAACGAATGTATCAAATTATGAATTTGATAATACCTAGATAAAGTTAACTTTATTACATTAGTATTAAAAATTACTAAAGTTGAACTAAATTTTTTTAAAATCTCGAAACATGACATTAACGGATGGAAGGGATTATGTATAAAGATCATGTATAGATATTTTAAGATAATACGAATTAATTTAATGTTATATAAAGTATATAAAAACAATGTAAAGAAAGGGAAGAAAGATTCTGCCTGTCTCTTTAATAAAAATTTGTTAAGACTATATTGCATTATAATATTGCATTATATGTATATGTATATGTATATGTATATGTATATATGTATATATATATATATATATATATATCAATGACTCGTCATCGTTCTCATTATCCGTTTTTGATAGATATTGAAAAGCATTTAGCACAGCAAGTTCAGAAGCAAGTACGGAACAGCAATCGTAAAACAGCAGTTCTTTTATTTAATAAAAACAATGTCGTTTCTTTAAAGAAAACAATAAAAAGACGGGAGATTAGTTGAAATAAATGGGAAGCGATGGGAAGCGATGGGGTTATCAAAGGATCGTTATCAATTAAATTCAATTGAATTCAATTGAATTAGATCTAATTTTTCGGAAGGCTACGAAGAACTAGCGAGTAGTTCTTTGTATTCGTTCCTCGAGGTGTCCACGAAAAACGTCTGTATTCGCTAAAGCGGTGCAATATCCTTTGAGAGAGTGTCGATTTAGCGCGGAGTTGGCCAGCCTTGAGTGACTTTATCGCGAAGAGTTTGCTGCCGTGGCCTTTACAAAGTTCCGTATAAACGATAATTCACGTTCATTCACGTGGCACGGTGAGTCGAGTGGTGGGTTGGGGTTATTGGGTGATGGGGGTGGTTTGGGGATACGATACGTGGTCATCTACGAAATAACGGATATGCTGCAGCCGAACGCGACAAACGTCACCGATTTCATGCCGATGCTGGCCGGGGGCTCCGGAGATCGGTATCCGATATAATTATTAGCTTTTCGATGGATTACTCTCGGTGGTCGCGACCAGAGCTTCCTCAGCCTTTGAAGTACTGGAGATCGAGCGCGGAACTCCAGCGAAGAGCCCGTTCGGGCAGGACGCGTCGGGCCAGTCGTCAAACGAACGGCCCCGTCCAGTGCTTCGTGTGGGTGGTTGTCTGGACCCCGTTGGCCCCGATCCCGTGTCTCTCCATCACCGCCGTTGCCTTGATCTTACTCTTGTACTTCACGTCCTTGGGCTTGAGCATGCTCTTGTGGTTGCTAAGGAGTCTCGAGGGCGTGAGGATGGACTTGTTGCTAAGGCCCGTGGCCTCGAGGAAGCTGTCGTAATGGCCATTCCCGGAGTTGCCGTTCGTCAGTGGAACGGCATTCGCTGCCGTCGAGGCGTTGTTGTTGTCCGCCGGTACGGACGTACTCGTCTCGCTCCCGGGTGGCGGTGAGTTGTCGTTGGCCGGCGGTCCGGCCACAGCGAAGCCATCGGAGCCGTCGGCCCCCGGCCTGTCCGGGTCGTCCGATAGGTCGCACTCGTCGAGATTGAACTCTTCGAAATTCTGTTGTATATCGTAATCGTCGACTTCAAAATTTCCTTGCGTCATGTGGTTATGCTGTTGCTGTTGCTGTTGCTGCTGCTGCTGCTGCTGCTGCTGTTGTTGTTGCTGCTGCTGCTGCTGCTGTTGTTGTTGCTGCTGCTGCTGATGCTGCTGCTGATGCTGATGCTGATGCTGATGTTGCTTCTGCTGCTTCTGCCTCCTGAGTATGTCTTTATCCTCGATTTTGAATTCCTCAAAGTGGCGGACGATACTCGTGACCTTGGCCGAGGGCTCCGGGGATGTCGATGTTTCGGTACTGGAGTTTTGCTGCTGCTGCTGCTGCTGCTGCTGCTTCATGTGGAACGAGGAGCGGACGTTGTTGAATCGACTCTTCCAGAAACTCATGGTCGTGTCGTCACCTCGCCTGCCGATCTCCTCGAATTTCAAACTCCGCGAGACACTCGTGGGCAGGATGCTGCCGGATATGCCCAGAACTCGGTGGCTCGATGCCTTCTGCCCAGACTCTCCGGCCATCTGCTTTTTATGGGACGTTTCGTCGATGAGAAATGACGGGCTCGGGATCTTCTTGAGGACGAGGGTGTTGGTGCAGAACTGGGGCTTCGGTGGCAGGGCCGGTGGTATCTTTGGCTGCGGTCCGATTATCTCCGGCAGGGACTCGATATCCTCGTAGTCGAGGCTCTTGGCTATCGTCAGCCCTTTCCCAGACATTTGCAAGGACGTTTTATCCTCCAGCCTCTTCAGATTCCCTCCTTTACACTTTTTTGTCAATCTAAAAAAGCGACGAGGTGAATTAATCTCTTGTCGAGCGTCAGTCGCTTCGTGCAGAAGTAAATAATCCGTAATTCATTATCGATATACAGTAATAAATAAGAGTTGACGACAATGTCCACAACGATGACTTTGTCGTACAAAAAAAAAAAAAAAAAAAAAAAAAAAAAAAAAAAAAAACAAAGGAAGAAGAATCTGCCGTTCGGTAGTCGAATCCCGTATTGATAATACCGCGAGATAATGAACTTGGGGATTGGGATTGGCTAGAGCTTGAAACATGATTATGTTAGAGTACCTAGAAATATTTTGGTCCTTCATTGGTTCCTCGAGCTTTACAAAGGGTTCTATTATGACGATGGGTCTTGGCTTCGTTTCATCCACATCCTCCTCGAGTCCGGACTCCGGGTCGAGGGCCGGGACGATCCTCATGCCGAACTCGTCTTCGGAACTGGTCGCTTCGAAGCCGTCGGTCGCCGGCTTACCGTCGCTGTCGTTCTCGTCCACGTGCTGTTTACGAAAAGGGTAAAAGTAAAGTAGCATTTTTACCCCTGCATGAGTCGGTGTGTGGGTATGGAGCGGGGCCGGTGGGGGTGGGCGTGGTAGAAACGTAGGGTGAAAATGTAAGGCTTGTTATTGGGGTTAATGGGTTGGTGGGGGGGGTTGGAGGAGAGGGGATGGAGGTAGGGAGAGAGGTCGCGGTGAGGGTAGGGTACCTTCTTGTCGATCCTGTCGAGGGGGGAGCCGAGGTTCGCCGTACCACCGCCGGGAGTCATCGTCGCCTGGGGCGAATCGTCCGAGTTCCGCCTCTCCATCTCCGAGCCGACGGACTCGATGTCCGAGAGCCTCGCAGGCTGGAAGCGGACAATCTTCCCTCGATGCTTGAACCTACGCGGCACCGAGAGGATGTTCTCCTCGTCCTCCATGTCGCGGAGGAGAATTTGGTTGACGCACTCGAGAACTGAGTTGTGATTACTGTTAGGCCGGTAAACGCTGTGCCGGAGTATGTCGTCGTTCAGCCGGTCCTCGTCCGGGTCGCTGTACCAGTTACCCGACGACTCCTCGTGGCTTTGTTCCTCCGTTTCGATCCTCGTCAATCTCCTGCAAATACCCGAAACTCCCGTTATTTAGGTCTCATCGTAATGTCGCAATTGTCGTACAATAAATACATTACGCTACAAGAAGAAAAAGAAAAAAACAAACAAACAAACAAACAAATAATAACTAAGGAATAACGATCATCGGATACTTGCATTTGAACGCTGCTGCTGCTGCTGTTGTTGTTGTTGCTGTTGCTGCTGCTGTTGCTGCTGTTGCTGCTGTTGCCGTTGTTGCGGTTGTTGTTGTTGTTGTTGTTGTTATTGTGGTTATTGTTATTATTAATAATATGATTATTGGTGGTGGAGTCCTCGGGAGAAGTGGTGCTCGGTCCGATGCCATTGAGGTTCCTCGCATTCTTCTCGTCACAGCGCGCGTTCTCGTAAATGGGCTCCTCCTCGTCGGAGGCGTAGTTGCAGTCCATGCCGTCGTCCTTGCTCTCTGACCTGGCGATGGTCTTCTGCCTCTCGTCGAGGATGACCATCGTCGCCTCGGTCTCGCTGTCGGTCATTACGATCGTCGGGGTGCACCGGGTGCTGGACTTGTTGAGGGTCGAGCCCGGCGAGACGTCGGTCGACTCGCCCTCGCAGAAGCCCTCCGTGCTAAGTAGCGAGGGGCTGCCGTCGGTCGTCGTCGTAATTATCGAGGCGTCCGTGTTCTCGCTCGAGGTCAGGCTCGTCTTGGATATGTCGCTGCCCGCGAAGCTGTGCGTCTTGCGGATGTTCGTGTTCGGGTGCCCGGACTCACCGTCCATGCCCTCGTTCAGCTTCGTTATGATCTCGCACTTGAGCTTCTGGATGTCCTTGCTCAGGCCGCTGTCGTGATCCTGCCGCGGGCATACCTTTTCATTAGGATACGATTGGACAAACCCATTCTCAGCCCGTTCCAATGCTTTTAAATAATTATAATTATCCGCCGCTCTTTTTCTTTTTTCTTTTTTTTCTTTTTTTTTTTTTTTTTTTCCCCTACCATTCTCAACGACTTCAATACAAATTAGCTGTCGAGGCTCGTCTCCGAGGCGGACAAGAAGCGCCGCATTCGGTTTTACGTAAGGGTCGCGATCCTCTCTTACGTACGGCGCTATTTAAAAAAAAAAATTCACCTCCAGACGTACGACTGTGACTTGGAACAACTATGATTGTGCATTTGACAGATTTGAAAGCGACGCTCAATGGGCGAGGGGGGGGGGAAGTATCGTCTATTCGCTTAACTGGTTAAGATGTGCTTTTTAGATTAAAGGCATTTTCCTAGGAGCTCCGACAATTTCAATGCCTTTAATTGCCATGCAAATTAACATTTTCGCAGTCCCTCTTTCGACATTTTTTTCGCAAATACTTTGAGCCGACAAATTTACCGTATAATGCAAATATTCGCTACCTTGCTCGAGGAAATTATTTAAATGGCCGCTCATATTGCGCATACATCGCAAGCGCAATCATTGAAAGTGTAATGAAATTTAGCACGTTAAAGGAATATCGTTATTATGAATACCACTATATACGTACACACACGCATACGTTATAACTATAACTCAATTAATAGGAAATAGAATCACGAGATTTTTTGTTTTTTTTTTTTTGTTTTTGCGCTTTTCTTCTTTTTGTCGCAAGACATAAAATCTGACTATGATTCAAACGCGCTTTTCAAATAATTCAAATAATTTTACACAAAAATGTTTTTTAAGGAAACGATGAATTCGATTGAAAATTTCGTATAAACGTCGTTAATCAGCCACTATAAGTCTTGTAGATGGAACAATTAAATATATGCTTGTGAATTGTGAAATAGTGAAATTGCGGCTTGTGACTGCAAATAGACGAAATATGGAATTATCATTATAATGGCTTTTCCATACTAACACGATGAGACAATATTTTTTTCTTGCTTTTTTTACAATTACGTTTCAATGAATTGTCAATTTCATTTGAGGGATTCGATATTGGATATTTGATATTTCATTTCCGAACACTCGAACTCCAATCTATAAAGCAACGAAACTTTTTTTTAAACCTCAATTAAAACGATTAGGTATTATACAGGTAATGCTTTAAATGTAAGCACGTGTCGTTTGACGAGTTGTATGAAAACAATTATTATTGTAATTTATGAACAGTTTAATTATCCAATTTAATCATCATGAATAATAACAAGTTAATGCTTATGTTAAGAACGTATAAAAGCCATTGAATGTCGTAGCTCACTTAGACATGTTAAAGAAATAAGCGAAGATATCAATTATTTACTGGAAAAGTGTAACTGTATATTTTAATTGAAATTTTAAAATACGCGGAGCGTCGATCTAACTAAAGCGAGTAATTATTATAATATCGGCATTTCAATTACAAATTTTATATTATTCATAACTACTATATAGTTTTAGTTTTAATAATAATAATAATCAGTAAAAAAATAGTTAAATTTAATAGTGCTTCGATGTTAAAACTTTTTTATTAACGCGTTGAGTGTAACGAAATACAAAAATTCCAACGACTGATAAATAAATAAGAGAGACGTATGCAATGAACGTTAAGGCCGTCTATTTTCTTCTTATTTTTCTTAACTGGCGACAATTGAATAATCGAGAGTAGGGAAATGAGAGCATTTAAGCGAATTCTTTGGAATTGAATTGAGCCGTCGATGGCACGAAGTAAAGAAAATAAAGAAAAGTTGACATTTCAGTGCATTAATGTCATGACTTCAGAAAGTATTCATTTTGTAGACGAGACATGCACTGCTGCGAATGGTATTTCGGACGAACGAATTGATAATATATGAAAAAAAAAAGAAGAAAAGAAAAAAAAGAAGAAAAAAAGAAGAAAAAAGAAAAAGTACGTTGAAGAATTTGGAGTATCGATAACGGCGATGGACTCGGGGAAAAAGCATGGGGCTGAGCTCGGATGGTCGATCAGCTTGCGCTCGAGCTTCGTAAAGGGGCGTACCTGGAAGTCCGAGGACTCGAGAGAGGGCGGGTCATCGGTGGGTCCGTTGTCGCCGGGAAGTTCAGCGGGGTCGGGACAGCGGCCCAGGTCGGCTCGATTTCCCTTTATGTAGCTCTTGGTGTATCTCCTGAGCCTCGCGATCTCGAGCTGCTGGTTCCTGATGACGTTGTCCTTCTCGCAGAGCAGCTGCCTGATGGACTTTTGCTCCTGCTTGAGCCGTGACTCGAGGACGAGCAGGGCCCGGAGGATCCTCGAGAGCTGCTGGTCCCGTAGGAGGCGCTCCCGCTCGTGGTCCGCGCTAAGGCCCTCGAGCTCGCGCACCAGCTCCCGGCAGCGTCGGGTCGCCGCCCTCAGTGACTCCTGGGCGCGCACCACCTCCTGACGCAGACCACGCACCTCCGACTCCATCTGCGGGCAGAGAAATCGCAGCGATTAAAGCTCGGCCGCGTCCGTTACAGCGACGTACTTTGCGCCGTCTATCGCTAACGGTAAACGTCTGCCAGCTTACTGCCAGCCGAACCGATCGCGCGCCCTCCCTCCCACTTTATGGACTTTTCGATCGCCGCGGAAGCTCCGAGCGAGCACGTGACTCTCGTCGCAGGCTCCGCTTCCTCTCTCTCTCTCTCTCCCTCCCTCTCTCTCTCTCTCTCTCTCTCTCTCTCTATATATATATATATATATCGTTTTCTTCGCTCTTCGCTCTCCTCGGGGGCCCGTTTTGCGCGAGGGAGGCATCACTTGGTTCGCTTTTCCCCAGCCTCCTTTAGTCCCCGTACGTCCTTTAATGTACGTACGTCCTCTCGGACGCCCCTTTCTCAACCTCCCCCACCCCCACCCCCCTTCCACCGCATCCTTTCGTAAGGATATTTGGGGATGCGCAGGAATCAGCCGTCCGTAGTCATTAGGTCGGCTTTGTCCGATTGTCAGGGCTACGCAGAGTCGCCTCACTCCCTTTCACTCGTCAATGCATCAGAATCGGATCGCTGGACCGGGTAAGGGATGCCCCCGACGGCTAGAGCCGTTAAATAAATTTCTACAGAGTTTATATTGAAAAGCAATCTGTCTAAGAATGTTAATTATAATCTTAAGCAATGGCCGATCACTGTTATTAATATCTTATCAGGCTCATTTGAGCTCTCTTGGGCCGGTCGCCTTAAGGCTGCATCTCGCATCTAATAATGGCACAAGCCATTAAACCGGTTAATTGCGGGGTTAATAAAATCCTCGCGGAGATGTTAAACATTGGTTAAATAATGGATTTATTCAGCGAGACGATGCCGTGAATGTAATTAAGAGTTAATAAAAGAAATATAAAGGTGTACAGGTGCTTTGGACTTTGGCGCGGATCCTTCAGTAAACAAGAGCGTCTCTAATCTCCGTATTATTGTGACAGTGGCGAGTAATGGGATACGGGAAGCTGGGTAATGCGAGGCGGCAACGTGTGCCGAGATGTGTAAGGTTTCTGTGGGTCTACCGAGGGATAAGCCGATCGGCGAGGACGAGGTCTCTCGGCAACGAGGAACGGCTGCCGGAGTACGAGAGATAGAGATAGAGATAGATAGATAGATAGATAGATAGAGATAGATAGATAGATAGAGATAGATAGATAGATAGATAGATAGATAGATAGATAGATAGATAGATAGAGAGAGAGAGAGAGAGAGAGAGAGAGAGATGCCGGGACGAGGGAGGGAAGCATGACGGGGTCGAGCGCATCCTCCCGGCAACGGTCCACGGACGGAGGATAGCGAGAGGGGCCCCAATGAGGACGGGGCCCGACGAGCCCAATAAGAGTGGCCGCGCGTCTCGCTGACCTCCTATCCGGCCCCTAGGCGGCGTCGCGGTGCGAAAAAACCGTTGGTCAGGAATGGAGAAAGTAGCCGGACACACTTTTCGGGGCCGGTGCGCCACTTTGCCTCGTTCGCCGCTTACGTGGGTGAGCGCGCCGAGGGCCGACTTTCCTCCCCGAGAGGCCCAGGGCCATTTATCCGGGCGTGCACGAAACCGTCGTCCCCGGGGATGGGGCACGGTGATCCGCACCTTCGTCCTAGTCCCTATTCTATCAATCACGTAAGCTCGCCGCGTTCCTCGTGGCCCACATTCCCATCTGCCTCACGCCACCTCACTAGAATACCGTATTTAGCAGCTCCTCGGATACGTTGGCCAGACTCCCCGAGCTCGCTGAATAACGATAGCTTTAGCTCAGCAGTCGCTCACGGGCTCATTTCCATTAACCTATCTACGCTCGACCGAGTTTCCCCGTTTTTCGTACATTTTACATCACGTACGCGTATATTACGTTGGCTCATTCGCATGGAAACTCCGTACTTCTCAGCCCGATATACTTTGCCACCTTTGTTCTACTCCAGCTTAACGCCACAATGTAATTCCATTGTAACGTCACAAAAATAGAAAACTCCAAGTACTTAATCTTGGCTGGCATCTTATTCGCCAAGTTACGGTAAGAAATGTTGAGCAAGTTTCTTTTCCACTGCCTCCCTAATTTTACTTTAATTATTACCCTAATTTATTCACTTTACTATTATTATTATTATTATTATTATCATCATCATCATTGTTGTTATGATTGTTGTTATCATTGTTGTTATCGTTAACGCTCTTATTTAAGTCGGTGCACTCTGTTGAGCTTCGTTAGTAATAATGATTATCGTTCACTTGCTTCACGTACGTTTATTTTTAAATTTCTTTTAAATATAATGTTTCGGTAATCAAATTTTTCTTGCGCGTCCTACGAAAGTTTAAAAATAGAAGAACTTCTTATATACTTTTCTAAATCGTTGAAGCGCTCGTAATTACCTTGAAAATTACTAAGCTAGAGGAATAGAGCGAGAGATGTTAGGGGTATAGGAGAGGGAGGAGGTAGAGGAGGAAAAGAGGGGCTTGTTGTGGCGATGGTGGGTGTCAACATACGAAGTGGGAGGAGGGACGGTTAACACGATATTAGAACCAAAGGGAGAAGGACCTTCGGCAGGTGCAGGTATATTGGCTGAAAGCTAAGGCAGACTTTAACAGACTTTGAGGATTGTTGTGGCGCGTGAAAATTCACAGAAGCAGGGAAAAATTAGCCTTTGCCGTCCAACTGAGGAGCAGAACGCGGTCAGAGGTATTTATTTGCAGTCCGATTTGTATGGAACGGGTCGATTTGCATAATAAGTAATTGTTGGACATATGTAACAGGTACAATCAATACGATTATCGAGCTGCCACGTGCATTTGTTAGATTATTTAAAATTTGTTAAATAGCCCATTTAATTTTAAAGCTTTAATCTCTTAAAGGGGGGGAAACAAAGAATTATTGAAACGTAGCCGCTTCGGATAATTGAATACTAAACGGAAATGTAAATGCAAAATGAAACGTATAGGTAAAATTAAAAATAATTACAGCGCAGTTGGCTCGAGTATCATTCGTTTAAACAATAACCCCAATAATTGTTTGTTTTTTTCTTCTTCTTATATATATATATATATATATGTATCAGACTTTTGAGACAATCCGATAAGGGCATTACAAGAAAGAATTTACTTTCATGGCGATTATTCACACATGAAAGTACGTGCTTATACTTATTTAAAAACTGCGCCCTTTGTTTAGCCTTCCGGAAACCTTAATAACTACGTAACTCTCAAGTTCAACTTTTATAAGCGAAGGTCGTCGGTATTATACTTCTTTTGCATTATTCTTCAAAGGAGTAAGTGATTTAAAATCAATTTTGTTTTAAAGATTGAATAAATTTAGTGAAATGGAACTTTCGTCCCCTCACTCTATCACATTATCCGCAAAGGATTTAGAATTTGCGTCTCGACAGTCTCCGTCTCTCTCTCTCTCTCTCTCTCTCTCTCTCTCTCTCTCTCAATCGCCTATTGGGTCTATCCCTGTCGGGCACGTGCAGGGAATCAAAGTGACTGTAGCAGGAATGCCAGGCAAGCCTTGATAATTTGCAGGGGAACGCGACATCCCGCATGCCTTCGGATTTACCGCGAATCCTTGTAATATTGACCGGGGAAGGCTGCAATTACTGCGAGTAGGCGGCAATGGAGAATCTTTAATGACAAGCGCATGGACAGGTATTTTTTTTTTTTTGTAATTACGGGAGGCACGTGAAGTCGAGGGAGGCACGAGTCCGCAATTTGCAGTCGCAGCTACGAATCGGCGAAAGTGACTTTAGGAACACGAGCATTCGGCTTATTAACGTTACTCGTTCCCAAAACGCTTTTACGTAATTGACGCGGAAATTAGATTGGATATGCATGGGCGTTGCGAGGCCCGATGCTTATTGCCCTATTGTCAAAAGAAGATTATCATCTGTTTTTCATCTTAGCGTCCGAGAATCGCTCGTGTCGAATGAACTCTACACTCCTTCTCACTCGGCTGCTCATCCATTTCCATTTTATCGCATTATTTTTCCTATTTCGGAAACGATAATAAAAATATTTAACGCATGACTTCCTGAATGTTTAACCATTTACACGTTAACCTTGTCTATTATTACCTATTATTTACTTACTCATTCGTTTACTTTTAATTATTATATTACCGTATATACTGCATTGTATTCCGTTTCCGTTGCTATTTACTTTCATTTCCAAATACCAAATCTCAAACGGCTCATTCAAGAGTTTCATAGAACCTCTGGAGCTGAAAACATTTCTTATTTCAAGCAATGCTTATCAAAGCGGCTCGGAAGAATTTTCAAATACGGAGCGTAAACTAGTCATTTCGTCAATTTCATTAATTGCTCTTCACCGATATGTATTTCTAAAACGGTATTTTTTATTGCCTTACATTTATTATATATTATTATATATATATATTTGTCGGAAACTTTTTGAAACAATTAATGAATTATTCGTCCTTGCATCCAAGAGAAACATTTGTACAAAGCTTTTGTAGAATTTTCTCTAATTACAATTAGACAGAGATGAATTGCATTAATGGATAAATTAAAAAGTTCAAAAGCGGTTGCGATCTCTCACAAAAAAAAACAAAAACAAAAAAAAAACGAATCAGTTATAGGATCTACAAGCTTATAAAAGATTTTAATTTAAAGGGAAAAAACCAACCGAATGAGCATTACTCATAATATTTATATAAACAATAATTATAATATTAGAGTGGAAATATTTTAACAGCTGCGGATAATAGCTTTCGTTTGTTACGTATATAATTTCTTAATGTTATGATTTAATGGTTAACATTAGATTCTACAATAGGCTTTCTTTTTTTTTTTCTGCTGTACGTAGCTCGTGCGTCGTGTAATTAAATAATTTTTCTGCATAATAACATCGTCGACTAAATGAATCGACGGATCTATAATGAAGAAAAAAATCGTAACTTATACGTAAAGTCAGAAGTAGAATCGAAAAAAATAGATTGTTTCATTACACCGTTACACGATATACACGTATAATCCGCTATAAATTCTTTCGTAAATTGTGTGCATTAAGATACATCTACACAATATTAATAAATTTAAATGTTTAAAGCGTATAAACAATTTAATTACTCGAAAAATATAACGATATCATTTTGTAATGATCGTTGAAATAGTAAATTCTCCCTACTAATTATCATAGAACAATGGAATTCTTTAATCCTACGTACTCTGAACTATTTTTTTCTTATACATGTGAAAGTAATGAGAAACGCAAATGGTGATGTATTATATTTAAGATTTTTTCGATCTAATGCACTTGTGAATTTGGCTTGTGAAGCTTGGCGATGGCGATTGCATTATAAGGCATAACGATGTTGTATTTAATATGGAGAATATTTAGATTCGAAGAAATCGGATAGTGAAGGGAATGTCGCGCAGGTAACGAGGGAAGCTTGCAGTACAAGTGAATACAATACGAATGATATTCGTTATAAATATCGCAATAAAAGCTATGCTTTGGTATTTTGTTTTGTTTGAAAAGAGAAAGTGCAGTTTGGTCGTTGAGGAAAAAAGTTCCCTGAAATATTCCTTACATTTTCAAGATGCCGATATATTTCTTGTGCGTATAAATAATGACGAAAGTTATTATTTTTCTGGCTTAATGTCTGTTATCCGATGCAGTGGCGCTCGGAATGAAATCAACAGCAGTCTTTCAAATCATCGCGAGACTGCAAACATATTTATACAGGATTTCTTGAAATCGCTAGCTCGACTCCTCGTATATACGCACCTTCGCGTATATTGTAAATTAAATTTATAGACGACTAAAAACGCTCAAGTCCTCCTTTCTAATACTCGGCTGTTCATACTCGCGTTCATAAATAAATGGATTATCTGAAATCTTCTAACTTTCACACGTTGCAATTACTATTGTCTTTTTAAGCAGTTAATTGCAGTGATTTTTATGTGAAAGAAAGACAAGTTGATGAAGTTATGATCGTAATTGCAGCTCAGCATCCTATTATAATAACAACGAATGATTAAATTCTTGCGACTACGGGATTTAAATACGTATAAGCTCTTGTGATCTATATTTTGTATGCGCTATCGAGGTCATCCTAGCCCTTAGTCATTTCGACCTTCGTATCTCAAAACTCAATGTTACGTTCGCCTTAGACATAAGGGGGTCACGTTATTGTAAGACTTTCTCCTGCTCTTCTACCCCTCCTTAAAAAACAAAATGAAAAACAAAAAAAAAAAAAAAAAAAAAAGAAGAAAACTAGTATTTTCGCAAAGGGCTGACCACAGTCGAACTTTTATGTCGAACTCTTTAGATCTCGACTCGTTAACAGTTTTTTTAATTTAAAACCGAGCGGTAGTTTGCGGATGAAACAGTGGCATTGAAATGATGTTAAAAATTTGCCAACTATAGTTCAATAATAAAAATAATGATCCTTAAAGCATTTCACTACTCGGCCAGAGGATTAATAAAAAAAAATATGCATAAAAAATACACGGGAGAAGCATTGGATCATGTTAAAAAATTTCTATTGCGCTTATATTAAGGATTAATCTGAAACGAATGAAGAATGTACTTTTTTTTCAACGCCTGCGATCTACATTTAATTATCGAGTCTAATGTTTATTTCATACAATAGACGGAGAAGAATTTGAAATTTGCCAACGGCTAATTAACATAAAAACATTCGTTGCAAAATCGGATCGTCAAGAGCGGCGTTGCATCCGTACGTGGGCAAATTTAATTGCAAATTGAAGTATCATATACATATACATATCTATATACATATACATATATATATATATATATATATATATATGTATATATGTTTATATATGTATATTCTAAATGTATTAACTGCTTATTATATTGTAGAATTTCAAAGAATACTAATAACTCCGTGTCAAAATGAGATTTTACTAAGGAATGATTCATGGCCGAAAGCTTAGATCGTTTGGATTCCTTTGCGCCTATACTCTTCAATGCATTCATTTACATTTTAAGCTTTTAAATTAATACATTACTGGGCTATATAATTTACTCCAATGGATTATTGAATTCTCCGTATGAAGTAATCCATCTATACGGTGCGTATAGTAAATTTAAATTATTATGTTAGAATATTCAGTATTATTTAATAAGACCTTTCAGTTCGCTCGATATTATTAAGAGATAGTTATTAAATATCAATGCGGAATGAATAGATAATTGAAATGGTAAAATATATATGAGAGCATATGTAGAAGAGTCTCGTCGATTTTTTTTCAATTATTCACAGTTTAACGCATTAAACAGGTTGAAATTCCATTAAAAACAGTAAATCGACTACCGTTGTACTGCGATCGCATGTCGATAAAATTAATTATCATGATCGGAATAAATAAATAATCTAATATAAAGTAAGAATAAAAAATTATATAATTTTGTCGAGATAATCAAGTTTGAATGATCGACATTAGCGAGAAATCGCGCTGAGCATCGATCGAATTAGCGGTTAAATTAATTAACGATTCCAGTCGACCGATCAGAATTTCAAGTATGGGCGGAGGAGCATTAGAATTCAAATGGTCGTTTTGAAACTGTTTATCAGTTGGAAAAAAGGGTATGAATATTTAAGCGTGAATCGTCGTCGGTTACTGTGTCGTAAGCATCGCCCACTGACTCACATTCCACAATCTACGGAGATTCTATTGGTTTGTTTACTTTTATAAGTTCCTCCAACCCTTTTCTCTGTTTTTTTTTTTTTTTTTTTTTTTTTTTTTTTTTTGGTTTTATTGTTTTTGTTTTAACGGCGTCGTTGCGTGTCAAGAGCGAGAGGTACAGTGGGGGTGGGGTAGTAGAAGAAAAACTTTACGTAAGCAAGTCGATGAGCACGATCGTTCTCACGCACTTGGCTCTCGCTACAATAAATAATGAAGAAGGTGGCATAACAATAATAATAATAATAATAATAATAACAATAATAATAAGTGCGAATATTAAATGTCTCGTCGATAGTGTCGATAAAGGAGCCCGAGGAAAGCGCAGCACCTCCCGGGCGTGTACAATCGGACGTAAAAATAAAAAGGCGTCGAAGCGTTGAAAAGTGAAAAAGTGGAGGGAATGCCGTCGGAGTAGGCCGGGACGGGAGCATTTAGGGCAGAACGAGCGATGCGGACAAGCGAGCTAATCGAATTAATGCCGGCGACTGTCCTCACGGCGTCCGTCATCGTTACGAGCTTCCGCGAGTCCCGGAACACGCGGCGCCGAAGCGATTGCCGATCGTGACGCAACTCCCCGCTCGCGCTGCGCCCTTTCCAAATAAAGCCCAGCAGCGCTCCTGCTCTCGCCGCTTTTCCGTATCAAGGCCGTCTACCCCCTTTCGACTCCTCCGGACCCCTCCGGAACCCCGCCGGACAACTCCGGACCCCGCCGGACAACTCCGGACACGCGAGCGACGTTGCATTTTTATTATCTCGAGGAGGCCGAGGAAGAAAGTCGGCCCCACGGCCCCACGGCCCGACCCGCACCTACCCGCCCCCGCGTTTCTCCGTACGGGCTCGGGGGATCGGCTGGCGCCACTTTCCTCGCTCCCGTATCTCCATCCGATCGCCGCGATATCGATTAGCCCTGACCTCGGGAGCGGTCTCGGCGTCGTCGCGCGCCAAGAAAGTGAAATTAAGCCCCGCTGCTGATCCCAATTATCCTCGCCCGATCCTTACGATTCATACCGTTCCATCGGCTTCACATTGATTTAGATGGTCTAAGGCACGACGTAAGCCGTGCCGCTCTCCTCATTAGTCTAACGATCCCGCGCGTTACGTTAGTCACTCGGGAGCAATTAGCCTCAAATACTGATTAAATTTGAGAAACATTTTTCTTCTATTTTGTTTTTTTTTTTTTTTTTTTTTTTTTAAGGAGACCGGCTGCCCCGGCCAAACAAGGCCGGGGACCGTTCGTTTCTTTAAAAAGTGACTCGTAGAAAAAAAATTGGCCGACCCTCGGGGCCTCGCTGCTCCCCGAACTTTTCCGAAAACGCGGCAAGAAACTCTGGCCCCGGAATTCCAGGCCGCCCGGTTTCTGTGAAAATCGCACTCGACACGCCCACGTAGCCCGAGAAAAAGAAGGCTCGCTCGAAGGTAGAGCCCGGGGATCCTCGTGCCGCTATCATCGCCTCACGGCACTCTCCTCCCGACAATTTTCTATCCTGCACGTGGCTAGAGGCCGCAGCTCGACTGGCTCGACTGGCTCGACTGGCTCGACTGGCTCGTCGCTGATCCAATGGGGCCGCTCCCCACGAGGAAGCCAGCGGTTACGAATTTCGCGGAGTTACGTCAGTCGTTGAGGCGCAACTGCTGCTGATCCTCATCATCTTCGGCGATTTAAATGCTTTTCGCGGGAAAGGGACGGCCAGTGAAGATCACACGGCTCCCGACGTGTCTTTGATTCTAGAAACGAGTGAGCGGCTGGCTTCCCTTCGCTCCTATCCACCTCGTCCACCCCGTCCACCCCGTCCACCTCGTCCACCTCGTCCACCTCGTACCCCTCGTCGTCGTCGTCGTCGTCGTCGTCGTCGTCGTCGCGCGTCGCCACGAGCGAGCGCGTCCTCGTTTACGCGAGGGATCGGTATTCCCGATTATCTACGACTGCCGGCTCTTTTGTAATCGGCAAAGTGCATTCTTTGCAGAGAGAGAGAGAGAGAGAGAGAGAGAGAGAGAGAGAGAGAATGGGGGGGGGGGGGAGATCCGCGGAGATTGCACATTGTACGGCCGACATCGAATTTAAGACTCAAATTTCATCTCGGGATCGCTGAGCTACCGCCGAGCACCGAGCACCGAGCACCGAGCGCCGACCTCCTTTACGAGAGGACTAACGCCTCCTCCCCTTCGAGTTTCGAGCATCGGGGACGCCTAACCCTAAATGCTTCCCGCCGACCTTGTCGGCCACCTGTCCCCCATCGCTCCCAATTTATCTCTCTGCGAATACGATTCGGGGGTACCGCCGTAGCCGGCCACGATTATTCCCTAGTGTTAAAACGAGGCCGTGTACAGGGATAACGCAAGCTTCTCGTTATTCGGGTTATTGGCTGTCAGTTATTTCCTCCAGCCGACGATTATTCTAATGAGACGGCGAGGGAGGTAAGTTAGAGGAGCTCTTCCTCGCTCTAAGCGGGCATAAACGTCTTCCTCGAATCGCCCCATTAATAAGCCAATCATCTGAAAGCGAACGAGTCCAACTCACCGTTAAGGATTCCACAGGCTGAATACAACGAGCATTCTCTCGCAAGAGGGAGAGGATCGTCGAAGGCTGGGATCGACGGATGCTGGGCCCCTGGCTGGGATCCTGGGCCGCGATCGCGCACGCCTCTCCCGTACGACGGGGCAAGCCACTGAGAGATATATGGGGGGGCGAGGGGAGGGGAGGGGGGAGGAAGGGTGTGCGTGGGAGTAGGAGGCGGAGGAGGACGAGGAGGGAGCGGTTACCACTTGGCTTTAACGGCCGAGGCTCGAAAACGAAGCCGCCTCACCCTACTTCGACCGAACCTCTACATTATCGCGCGAGAGTCCCAATGACACAGTGAAAGCCCGCCCCGTAGACTCATCGTCGAGCGAGAATTTTCACCGACTGCCGAGGAGTGGACTCTCGAGGAGGCACAAGTTTGCCGCTCGTCTCGGGAGCGACGCCGTCGCCGCCACCGCCGCCACCACCGCCGCCACCGCGGCCGCCTTCCTCGTCCGAGGGAAGGAAGAAAAAAGGAGAGAGAGCGAGACGCGGGCCGAGCGGTGGGAGGATCGAGAGCGCGTGCGCAGAAGCGGCCTTCGGCTCGAGAGGCTCGCGGGCAGACTGGTCAGTCTGGTGTCCGGTCGGTCGCTCGTGTCCGCTGCCCGACGACGGCGACCGGGAATTGCGAAGGAGCGCGGACTGCGTGCGCGGCGGGGCAGGGGCAGCTGGTTTGGCTTGGCGGGGTTACCGGCAGGGGGAGGAGAGGAGAGCCTCGGCGGCAAGGGACGGCCAAAGGCGCCGGTCGGGAGGGAGAGGAAACGACCGTTTGCCCCTCTTACGCTGTCAAGTCGAGCGCTCCCGACGAGTCCTGCGGGCCTTCCGCGGCCCGCCAATAATCGAGGAATGAGGGACGTAGAGACAGAGAAACAGAGAAACAGAGAAACAGAGAGAAAGAGAAGACTGGTCGAGTGCTGCAGTAGCGGGTGTTGTGATTTTACCTGATTTTCCGAGTAACGCGATGAGAATCTGGCACTTTTTGCCGGATGCGAGTGTTCGTGCGGGTGACCCTCTTAAAATTTGCATCAGCTTTCGTTACGAAATTAATGATTCAATAGCTCGGGAGCGACTATAACACGGGAGTAATTGGCATTTCTTATTGAACAATAATTGCTTATAAACTACGCGAATGAAATATTTCAAAGCTTGAGTGATACAGGCCTGGAAGAGCTCGACTACATACACATGACTCGATCAATTTCTTCAATGTCCATCAGATCACGATTTTCCACACTCCCGATTCATATCGACATTCAAATATTCCTTAAACCTAATTCCTTATTATAAATATGTTCATTTACGGTACTTTTATCAATGACAGACGTTTACACCGTTCAACGTCAATTTTGTCCTATTTAGTACGACTTTAAGCTTCTAGAGATGAAATTTATACGTATAAAGTGTCACTTTATACTCTACACTTCGTATTAACAATACATTAAATGTAGAAATTTCTGCTTTTCAAAGTTTACTTCTGAAACATTTTATTTCAATATTGAAGAATAATAAAAAAAAATAAAAGATATTAAACACATCAATTTGATCTGAGCGAAACTCGATAAATTTTAAAAACTCAACAGCTAAAAATATCTAGATCGGCTGAATACGTATACATGCATACACACACACACACACACACACACACACTTTTTTTTTTAATCAGATCGGTCATTGAAAATAAAAATTCAATTTCCCTTTCATGTCAATGGAAGCTGCTTGATTTTTAATGTCTTTAACATTCTTAATACCTTTTTAATCTTGATCGGTACTCGGTATTAAAAATACAAGGGGGGGGGAGAGCCTTACTCCAAGTGCCAATGCTGAATAGAACGTAAGAGAAAAGGGGGAACAAAACTGAAATTAAGGACAAGATGAAAGGAAGAAGGGATATGTAGTAAGAGCAGAAAATAAGGTACGATGTTGCAGAAAAAATAGAGGAAATCGAGTAGAATTCACTACGTGTTAATAGACTAGACTCGAGGAATGAGACGAAAAAGAGAATGAGAGAAAACTGATAGAGGGTACGGGTGGAGGAGGGGTGGGGGGTAGGATCAGGAGGAGGAAAGGGTTGAGGGAATGAGAGAAAAGGGGGTTAGTTGTGTTTGTCTGCACAGAGAATGAAAGAGTAAAGGGAAATAAGGTTTCGCATGGCGCAAGGGGGAAAGGAAGTAAGTGTATGCGGTAAAAGAGCAAAAGACCAAAACAGAAAGCGAAACTGCCAAGTAGAGCGAGCAATAAATGGGGCGGGGGACGAGATTATTTATTCGCAGCAGGGACGAATGTGGGAGCAAGACGCGTTTCGTATATATAACGACATGTCGCGTAACAGTCCCCTTAAAGAGGCGAGAAATGAGGATGGCGAGGGATCATCGGGAACCCGTAGATGTCCTTGCCTCGCAAGATCTCAGGAACCGTGCCGAGGAGCCCGTATCTGACTATTTTTTTTTTTTGTATTTTTATGGGGATCGTAATGACTCTGGAAGATGAAAATGCTACAATTGTCGTTCTGATCCCTCTCTCTCTCTCTCTCTCTCTCTCTCTCTGCTTAGGGTTACGATTACAGCGAGAACTTTGACGCAATAAATACGTAATAACGCCGAGGTTCGCCGTTTCTATGGACGAAGCAGTAGCAGCTGCGGCAGCAGCAGCAGCAGCAGCAGCAGCAGCAGAGCAGGAGCAGGAGCAGGAGCAGGAGCAGGAGTAGTAGCAGCGGCAGCGGCAGCGGCTTAGGAGCACCGAGTCGAGAAAAGCGGCAATTTAACATCGGGAGCATTCAAGGCCAGCTCATAAAGTCAAAAAATAATTTCAATAAGAGCCGTCGAGGGGACGGCTTTTATTGCATCGATTGTTTTAATGCTTAACGGATAGATAGATAGTAAAGTTGAATGGGGAATAATCGGGAAGATTGCGGACAACAAAGGTGTCAAAGGACAAACAAAGAGAACAATAATGATGAAAAAACAAACAGAAAAAAAATAATAAAAAAAAAAAACAGAAAACAAAAAAAAAGAAGGCGAAGAGGAGTGGAGTGGGGGTCGGGTGGGGGGGGGGGTGCAAGGGCGGGATAAAGAAAGCCTTTACAGCGAGATAAAAATAAAATGCCCATGATATCGCGCAGCGGAGTTATTATTTATCTCGTTCAGTGCTCGTACGCAATTGTATTGTCCGAAGGCGTTGTTGTTTTCAGCAAAGCCCGTAGAATACAGAATAATCTTACAGATGCGAAGAAAGAGGAGAGTTTGTCGCAATGGTCTCGGGGGAGGAGGACATTTGCAATGAGTGAAAGTAAAATTAACGAAGCTGAAGGATGATGGGCGTGATTCGTCGCAGAAGGAGAGCTGGGAAATACTACGGATGGTTTTCAGGATAGGAAGTGTCGAGTGGGGCCGGAGTTGGCCGGGTCCTGGCTAATAAAGTCTAATTTAGCATAATGGCTCGTCATTATTGCGAAAGGCCGGCTAAGTATACATGACTTGTAAGCGTAGTTGATCCGTCTGAGGTCGATTAATGAAAGAGCGAAGAATGTCGGGCTCTCGAATGGGGGGCTTTGAAAGTAAGTGCCTCGTGCAAAAGTCGCCGGCTACGTCTCCCCCTCCCCCCTGCCCTCCATCGATCCCACCCTCTCCCCCCTCTCCCTCTATCCCGCTCTCATCTCTCTCTATCTCTCATCTCTCTCTCTCTCTCTCTAGGTGCACGGGAGTGCATTTTAAATCGGCGATAATATCTAATATGCCGTGTGCGTGGAGCGACAGGTCGCCGCGCCACGCGGAACCGGGCCGGCTCTCTTTCCCTTTTTTTTGAAGGTTAGAAGCCGTGGTTGGCCCGATAGGAAGGGCTTGGGAGGGGAGGGGCGGGGGCGGGGGGAAGGAATAGAGTCAGAGGGACGTAGGGGGAGGGAGGGGGAGTTTTGGCCGCAGCTCCGACGCGAAGGCGTGAACTTTTGGCCTTTTTGTGTACGTCGTCGTTCGGTCCGAGCTCTTCGTCTAGACGAAGATTAAGATAACGGGATGATTTTTACGCGGTGGGCACCTACTTCTCTAGACGACGCCAGCCGCCTCCGTACATCCTTACCTCCAAGCTTTTATGCACTTTTTCATTGATTCTGCGCATCCCGCCTTATCGCCTCCTCGTACATCCCAAGGACTCCAATAATTAATGCGAAAAGTGTTCACTAAATTATCGCACTTGCAGAGTTATCGTAAAAAGCAACAACAACAACAACAACAACAACAACAACAACAACAACAACAAAATAAATAAATAAAAAGAGAAAGAAAAGAAAATTATATCTGTCCCCGAGATCTAATCTGTATAAAAAATTGAAAGGTACGGTGATAAGTAATGCGTGTCCCCTTGATTTTGGCGAGGATCATGACTATTCATAGTCGTATAATAATGAGAGACAAAGGAACAGATGAAAGATAATAAATAGCGAGGCGTCTCGGAGTTCCGAATGCCCCTTCCCAGAACTCGGCACAATGTCCGAGGATTCCTTCACTTTATCATTGTTCGTTACTATAATTTCTTTAAAGCTGGACATAAAACCCTTTTACAAATATAATCGCATGCCTCCGTCGAGGAGTCGAGGAGTCGACGAGGTCGGCCGTTGAAAGTACGCCGGATTTTTATGCGGGCTTTATCAGAAAATACACTCTTGACTAAGGAAAAAGGGAGAGAGAGAGAGAGAGAGAGAGTGAGAGTGAGAGGGGTAGGGGGTAGGGGGGAATTCCAAAGCTATGGCGAGGCACTTGAAATAAGCCCTGACGTAGTAATAAGTTAATTCGGATCGCTTTAGCAGCCTCGTGCAAGCATGTGTCGTAAGTCTTTGATAAAGGTAAAAGGACGATGCGGAGGGACGGGGGACGAGAGAGAGAGAGAGAGAGAGAGAGAGAGAGAGAGAGAGAGAGACAGACCGAGAAGCCAAGGAGAGGGTAAATAAAAAGCAGCCGCAAGGGTGACGCGTGAGTTTTCCCCGAGCCGGGTATTTCCTCGAAAGCGTCCGACGGATGCACGAGTCGGGCAGGGGGGGGGGCGCGGAGGAGTGAGGGAGGAACGAGGAGGGCCGGGGAGTCCCGTGCCGGGGCTTACGTCCCTGGGAAAAAGGCCGCTGTGTGGTATGGGTCGGCTGGGCGACTGGGTGGCTGGGAGGGAGGGAGGGACCGGAGCGGCTGGCTGGCTGGCTGGCTGGCTGGCTGCCGGGAGATGAGATTCGTAGGTGCCGGGGTGGGGTGGCACGGGACCGGGCCCCCCGGTCGCAGGTAGTAGAACAAGAGGCCATCGTTCTCTCCTCGTTTTCTGTCCGCGAGGGCGCGCCTCCTGGAAAACAACGCGTAACCAAAGCCGGTCTCGACCTCGTGCGCTAGAGCGTCGGTGTCCGTGGCAGGTATCCGGGCCGAGAACCCGAATTCACGGGCGCGTAGTTCCAGAATGATGGGCAGGTGAGGGGGTGGGGGGAGGGGGAGGGGGTCGATTAGCTCGTGACTCGGGCAATTAGAGCCTCGGCTTTATTCTCCCGAATGAGACCCTTCGGTCCCTCTTGTTTCGCGCGATCGACTCGGAACCTCGGCACGTCCCGGCTGCCGAAAGCCACTTGCCGCCCGAGATTTATGGCCTCAATAATTAAGGCTTCGCCGCCTGCTATTCAAACGCTGCATTCTCAGGATGATTGAGGCGCGTCCCCTCCACTACCCTACCTTACCCCGATAATCCTTAAGCTCTTCTTTACGCGAAAGCGGAAACGGGAGCTTCCGATTCGATCGGGGCGCCGCTAATTGCCCCGCCCCACCCCCCACCGACGTGCTGACATTCAATCCGCGGAGCTTGAATTATTAAAAGTCCGCGTCGAGGCTTGAGCACGAGAGAGCCTCTATGCATCTTCTAAGCGCGAAAGGAGAGCAGCGAAATTGGCGAAATAGCCATTAGAGGACGCTGTGAGAGGATCTCGCTTATGCCTCGAGATGGAGACGACGGTGAATTGGATACGTTGGCGAATGATCCCGGAGGACGAGGTCGGTAAGTAAGTGCGGCGGCTAAGCCAACTGACCGACAAAGACTGAGACAACGGACAAGGGCCAGAGGGATCAATCAGTCCCTGATCGGGGCTCCCTTGCGCGTCCTTGGAGCGATTTTAGGAATTGCGCGAGGCCCGAGTCCGTTAAATCGATCAGGCCAGCGACGGTACCGGTTACGCACTACTTTCGTCCCTGGTACCCAAGTTGACCGAGGCTCCGCGAGCTTCCGGCAACGGATGCTGGATCTTTTTGATTTATCGCCGGCATGGCTGCGCCCAGTAGTTGCGAAACAATCTCCGGCGTAGCTCGGACGTGGCCCGCACATAGTCCGCGCGTACCTCGACTTTGAATTCTCAAGTAATTTACGAGGTGCGCGCGGTCAATCTCCGGGAGTGTTACGCCGGCCCCAAAGGAGACCGCTAGGAAAATAGGTAACGCGCGCGCGCGCGCGAGAGAGAGAGAGAGAGAAAGAGTAGCTCGATAAGAACAAAACCCGAGCCCAGTAATATAAAGTTCCTCTATCGCTGTAATGGCCGACCGATAAAAATCCAAGAGATTCTTCTTCTTCTTCTTCTTCTTCTTCTTCTACTTCTACTTCTACTTCTACTTCTACTCCTATCCTATAAGCTCCCGAGCTATGCTTGCTAAAGACAGGGTAGTGGTACAGGTGAGTGGGGTGAGGGGGATGGGCAGGGAGGAGAAGGAGGAGGAGGAGAGGAAAGAATGGCCGAGTCCCTTTTAAGTAGTTAAAATAAAACGACCGGAGATGTGGATATTAATGAGAACCGCTGGGGAGGAAGGACCAATAAAAGATGAATAATGGGATAGTTGAGAGCCGATAAAGATTGCAGTTTTCAATAAATAGCCTTAATTAAATCGGCATTTGGTTTAATGAGCCGAGATGAGATGGAGCTCGGGCTCGAAGCTCCAAGATCGATCGAAAGTCCGTATTCATTATTATTTGAAGGCAGTCGGTGTGTGGCAGCGGCTCTGCCGGTCCCGGTCAGATCCGGAAATCCTCCCGCTCGCGGTGCAATAGCCCCGAGGACGGGAGCAATAAGACCGAAAGTGCTTTTGAAAATTATTATAAACAATCGTCGACGGGCCGGCTAGATCACCCGATAATCCCTGGCTCCACGACAAGACGGCCATTAAAGAGAGTCTCGGGGGGCCACTGCCGCGTAATACTGTTAATCGTTCGAGGGCGGACGGACGAACGGACGGGGGAATCTCTGAAAATCTCGGAGCAACGATTTACGAGAGGGAGAGAGAGAGAGAGAGAGAGAGAGAGAGAGAGAGAGAGAGACGGAGCGGGAAGGAGCACGTGGAAAGCTCTGAAAGCCCGAGAGCGGCGTAATCTACGACACGGCGCCAGAAAGCCTCGGCCCATTAAAATATATCGCGATTACTCGACGAGCCCCGTCCCTCCGTCCCGCATCGCAACCCACCCGGGAATAAGGCGATGAGGAGATATCGACTCGGATGAATTAGCAGCGCGCATAATGATACGACGAGGGCTAGATCGCGGCTCGATCTAGTAGCGAAGGCCGGAATATCGGCGCGGGACTATTATTATCGCGATCGGCGCGGCGGGGGAGTCACAGTGGGGACACAGAGGGGCGACGGAGGGGGCACGGAGAGCGAGCGATTGTATAAGAACGGGATTTTCTTCGGTTGGCGCCGGCGCGTTGTCGTTGTGCAAGCGGCTTCACCCGCGCCTTTTTCAAAAGTAGACCACCGCCGGAACGGGGAAGGGTGTGTGTGCGTGCGCGTGTGTGGAGAGAGGAGGGCTCGGTCGCTCGCAGCGAGTGGGGCGCTCGTCGTCGCGGAGGTCGGGACGACCGAGGTTTCCCATTGGGTGCCCCATTGTTGGGCCCGTCGCTTTGATCTTCTAAGCGCGCGCTGCGTGCTGCGCGAGATATTTTAACGAGGCCGATGAAAAATCGCGGCGAGTGCAGTTTTTCCCGGCTTGCAATGACTCCCCGCGCACGATAAATCTCGCGGGCTCGGCCTTTGTCCCGCAAATATTCATCTAAGCGCCTGCGCTCTCTATCTCTGTCCGCTCGGTGCTCCCTGCGTATCAAATGCATATCTAAGGACTCGCTCAGCCGCCAGATGGGCCGGGCTATCGGACACGCAGCTTTTTATTAGGCTCTTGCGAAACAACGGCAACGCAACCGAGTCATCTTGTAAACGCGCTTCGTATTATCCACCGGGGATTCCTCCCTCCCTCCCCTCCGTCATCTACGTCGCGCGACCACCAAGACTTTTCGGAAGCCCCCAGAAGCCCCCGCTCCACCCCAATCGCAAAAAAACCATCCGCCCCGCATGAAATTGCACGCGGACAGAGCTCGGGAATGACCGTGGACGGTCGTTCGCCACCACCACCTCCACCGCCAACGCCACCACCTCCATGACGACGACGACGACGACGAGGAGCAGAAGGAATGGCACGGTGTACATTAGCGGTCAAAGTCGTGCACGACGAGTCGAGCGATGCTCAACTGATTATTAGCTCGAGGCGTTTGCCAGCTAACACCGTCTATGTAAATCTATCTATGTAAATAGTTATAAACAATAATGATCCCCTTCCCTGTTTTATAGCGAGTATCGGCCGAAAGCTCAATACGTTTAATACGTTTCGTAGAATCTTATCGTAGAATATTACGTTACTCACGTTACCCAGTCGTGTTAAACAGTTATGGTACATTATTATTATTATTATTATCCGATAGAGTATGCGAGTCCGGGGAGGGGGGGGGTGGGGGGAGCTGGCCGGGTTAAAGTACGTCCTCGGTGCCGGGGAACGGGCATGCTTGCAACCTTGCGCCCGGTTTATTCAAAACTATACAACATCTGTTGTGCCGATGTAAAACCGACGTAAATTTTACGATATCTAGTCCATACTTAGTTTTTATAACGCCCTTACACCGTTATTATCTCCATAACTTTGTAAACTCCTCTGACCTATCAGGCTGGCATTTCATTTTAAATATAATCTTCAGCATATCCTCCTTACGGAATTCGTAGCGCGTCCTAATATAACATTCACGAAGAGATTTATGAAACTTCCCCTCCCTCGTCCCGTGGACATTTAAAGCAAGTTAAATCGAAGGGCTGACGATCGCGGCCCGATTTCGATTTACTCTCCCTCCCCCCCCTCCCCCAGAATACGACAATATTTGCCGATAATGAAAGCATAAGCAGAGTATCGAGGCTGATTTTTAAACCGATACAATTTGGGGTTATTGGGCCCCGACTGGGTCAAGCCATCGAAAGTGTGGGGAAGGAAAAACTCACCAGCAGCGTGTACTCGGACCACTCGCTCCATATCTTCGAATCGATTTTCTTCCTACAGGACATTGCGGCTACTCCTTTTTCTTATTGAGAGGCCCACACCGTCGGTCCCATTCGCCGATAATCATCAAACACATAGCTCTGCCTCGTTCCACTCCGCAGTTTACCTCCCTCTCGCCCTTCGTTCGACGATCCCGCAGACACAGACTCAATGGCCCATTCACCTCGTTAGTCCTGCATTCGTCGTCATTGTACGACGGAGCTCGCATTCAGCGATTTTCCGGGCCCCAGGCGGCCCCGAGGTGTCGACCGGTCGCGGGACACTGGTCTCGAGGGTTGGAGGAGTTAGTGGGGGGCTGGGGGGGGTACAGCCGGTGGCACCGCCGGCGACTCGACTGCACATTCCCAGGATCCCGTCAGCTCCTCGAATATTAATACATAATACGTTAGTAGTGCTCGCGGCGCGATGGTCCTTTCTTTTCTCGCCTCGCAAAGAGCCGAGCACCGCTGCCGGGCAGTCCCTCCCTTTCCGATACCATTAACGGCCACATACGCCAGTATCCCCACCCCCACCGTCGCCCAACACTCGCGGTACCGCTCCCTCCGCGACGCCGACCACGCGCGATGCTTTTCCCGAGCGCTACACTTTCTTCTTCCTTGTGCGGAACAACTCCTCGCGCTTTCGCCCGTCTTCGCACCGGCCTAGCGCTCCCTCCCTCCGTCCCTCCCGCCGGCCTTCACCGAGGCCCCGTCCCAAGTCCCCGCAGGCCAACGGGCGCCCAACGCCCCCGCTACCGAGGCCTTCCGCTTTAGCCGCTCGTTTGCCTGCGCGGGCGCTAAATCACGCCGTCGGGGATGAGGAATGGCCGAGGACGACCCTCGGCTGCAGTTCCGAGAATATTGTCGGGCTCGATTCTCACCTAATGACGGCTCCGAACAGCTCCGAGCAGCTCCGAACAGCTCCGCGCCGAAGAAAACGGAGGAAGGCAGAAAGAGTACTAATAATGACTATTTTTCAAATTACTCGGTGGCGGAAATGTCGGGCGGAGTTGGGAGGGGGGACGGGACGGGACGGGACGGGACGGAGTCTGGAGGGAGGGCTCTCTTCAGCTCTGCGTTTCCAGCGAACGAGTGAGAGAGAGAGAGAGAGAGAGAGCAGAGAGTAAATTATCACTCTAATTACGAGTGATTCTGTACGCGAGCCCGGCCGAGTAGCCAAGGGTACTCTGGTTACGCGCACACGGGGACTCGGCGATGCTCGGTGCCCATCGCCATTATAATTCAGCTTATAATAAGAGAATATTGCGGTGATAAAATACGGCCAGGTGATTAATGAACGTCTACTTCGAGCGGGACATGCGGGTACTTTACCTCCTGAATCGCTGGCGGACAGGACCATCCGTTAACCACGTCAATACTATCAATCGGAGCCATTTCACTGACTGAAAGGCCATCCAGTAATTGCCAAGAGAGCCGAACGGTCCTTCCTCTCCTCGAGGATCTAAGCGAGGCTCCACTATTTCTCTTTACGCAAACACGGGACTTTCCGTAATGGAACGGAAGTTGGTTGAGTCAAGGGACGCGGTTAATGCGTTCGCTTGCGCGATTACGCGAGTGATGCGTCATGGGACCGGTGCTCGACCCACTTCCTCCGCTGGCTCCCCTGCCCCTCGAGTTAGGCGTGCGCGACGGCGGGAGGGAGGGAGGGAGGGATTGGGGGGGAGGCAGCCGGGCATGGTTACGGAGGAGGCCGATTTCTTCCCTTACCGCGGCGATTAGCTGACGATTCAGCCCGGGTGTTCCTCGGGAGCCGAGACGCCCATGGAAAACGGTAAAGAGCTTTCAAAAGCTGTAAATTCATTTGCGCAGTCGTTCGCGCCCACAGCCGCCACAATATAATTAACATTTGGAGCATTAAGGGGCTTAAGGGGCTTATCGAGGCCCATAAAACGGCCGCGCGGCATCTCCCTCTCTCTCTCTCTCTCTCTCTCTCTCTCTCTCTCTCTCGAGCGGTTTCGCTCTCACTACGACCTACGATGATAGTAATTTTCAACTCGGGACGGTATTAAGTAGCTCTCGGAAAGCTCGGGGACCAGCAGAAACGAGCAACTTGCGTCCCGGCGCAGACATCCTCGACACCCTGGGATTTTAATCGGGATTTTATAAGACGATAAATTCCCCGAGAAAAATCCAGAGACTCGCTGGAACTCTGTTATTTTCGTTCGCTTATTCTCGGTCGACGAGGGGCGACGACACCCGACGTCCTTGTCACCTCGAGCGACGCTACGCCCCCGCGACTCCCCCCCTCCCCCGGCCACGTCGGCCGCCCTGCTGACCAGAAAAATTGTCTCACTTCCATCGGCCGAACGTATTCCTTTCTCCTTCGCCGTCGTCGTCTCTTTCGAAGGTCTTGAGAGCCTCGAAGGCTGACTCCCTCACCCGCCCCCCGACCACGCTCGCCGAGCTTTCTTTCCCGCTTCGTGAACAATTATCAGAACATTCCCTTCACCCGCCCCTCCTCACTTATTATCCTACTCGCTCTTCGGATCTTTTCCCCGACGTCGCCGTTCTGCGTCTTAATTGGGAAACGCTTGTAAAACATTCCTCTCCTCCCCTCCCCGCCATGGCGCTTCTTTACGATTCTCTACGACTCCGCAAAATTATTAGGAACAGCAACAACAACGACGACGACGACGACGACGACGACGACGACGACAATACTCTTAACTCGTTACTTTCATCCCATTATCTCGCGATAATCATTAGTCGCATAAAAAACTCTCGCCTTCTACCGTTCTTTCTCTTTATCGCTACGCTTTGCAAGTCATTTGGATTTCTCGATAAAAACACAACGAAATACCGAAATTACCGGCTCATTCTGATTCATTCAACTTGTCAAAATATTGAATTGCATTCCTTCGTAAATGTATTCAACATCTATGCACGTATAAGGATTTTTAAATAGAAAAATCTCAATCGACTCACCCCCCCCCACACACACACCCTTCCCCCGATTACCGGCCATAATTGACCGAAAAGAATTAATAATAATTTAAATAATTTTGATTCGGTCTCTTACGCGTATCATTAATAAAAATCATAAGGTTTTTCCTTTTTAATAAAATTCCTTTACGTATCATTTTTATCTGTACTTTTTCACGTAATATTATGGCGTCAATTCGGCGATTTTCTTTGATTACATTCTTAATTGCAACAGGCACTTGTGCTTAAATGCCGCATTACGTCATTCCGCGCGGTTGTTTGTAAAATAGCCCGTAAACGTTTCTAAGTCGGAAGAAAAATATGCAGAATCCTTAGCGCATTCCTTGCAATAAAATTCGTGAAATTTGTAAACTTACTTAGTAATAATAATTCAATAGCGATAAGGAAAGTTGAATGAGCTTTTGAGCGATGTTGTTGCAATGGAGATACGGGGGAGAGCAAAGTTCTGCACATAGTCCGACAAAGTCAAACTCCGCGAAATTCTAATGCTTGCACTCGTCTCCTTGAGGATTACAAGCGCGTATGATTTCAACAGCCGAGGTCAGAACAACAAAAAGAACAACGACAAAGAAAATAAAAGAAATGGAAAAGAGTCAGGATCCGTGGTTTCGAATATTAAAACAGTGCGTAGAATGATGACATGGATGGTCCGGTCGGTTGTTAACTGCCTCGCGCATAATGTCAAAGTGACAGGGACCCGTCACTTAAGCTCACTCCACGTTAAAAAGGTAATAGGCGTAAAAATTCATGGGCGACTTGCAAATTTTTCGTGCCTGTATTTGTGACGATGTACAGTTACGGGTCTTTCGAAAATAAATACCCTTTGCAATGCAAATAACGCGAGAACCTCGAGAGTCCGATGATTTATTAATAGATTGTCGTCGTCGTCGTCGTCGTCGTCGTCGTCGATGCTGTCGATGTTGTCGTCGATGTCGTCGTCGATGTCGTCGTCGATGTCGTCGTCGATGCTGTCGATGTTGTTGTCGATGTTGTTGTTGTTGTTGTTGTTGTTGTTGTTATTGTTATTAAACGCGGGGCTGCTGGCCTCGCAAAGAGATAAGAAACGAGAAAATTCTTAAAGTGCAGAGTGAAAAGGAGGAGGGGGTTATTGGGGTGGGAAATAAAGAAGAAAAGTCCTGTCGGAATGCGGATGCGGGCGTAGATTGAATGTCGTATAGGTCGCGCGTCCCATTGTGCATCGAGACATGGAAAGGACGCGTGCGAGTCCGGGCACCGATAATAAAGGTATCCCTTATTGTGGGCTGGGGAGGAGGAGCCGTGACTCCGTATTTATGTATTTTCATCGGGGGAAAATGACAGAGTGCATGCGAGGGGAGCGGGCCAACGACCCGAGCTCGTAATTTTCGTGAAGCCACGAGGCAATATTCACGTGCACGACACCGCGTGACTGCACGATCTCCCCCCCCTCTCTCTCTCTCTCTCTCTCCCTCTATTCCCTAGCCCAACAAGCCCGATGACCCCGATAACCCCGCGATGCTTTCCATCAGTCCCATTTTCTTCTCTTCGGCTTGTGCTCGTCGATTGTCAGGGGTCCGCGGTAAATTAAACACTTCTTAGCGCTACTTCAAACAAGAGCTGGCGCGGTTCATGCGCACAAGGCCTCCGTTACCGCTACACTCGCTGCTATCGTTGTTATTATTAGCATTATAAGGAAAGTTCGTGTTTACGGCATTGAGCGAGGATTCGCATTAAGCCGAACAATTCGTCGGCGCGTAAAAATCCGCATTACGTAAAAAGGGGAATTTTATTTCGATTAATCTGAGAGTCTCGATGGTTGCCGCTTGAGTATCGAGCCCGACGGATCCCAGTCGACACAGTTATAAATCAAGCCCCCGACGCGGATTAGTATAAAAGCTTATTTATGTCCGCCATTTTTTCAACGCATAAACAATTGAAGTGGATTTGATTTTTAACGATCCCTCGCCAGACAATATGGCGATCCTTGCATTTCGGCTCAGCACAATGATATTGCCAGCGCGGAATAATGCACGGGATAACGTATAATCTTAATTAATAATGTTAGATACGATCTATCGGATCGATCGGCTTTCTGCCCACGGACTCTTCGTTCAACTGAATTTTACAAATAAACAATAAGTAAATAAGCCCCGTCGACAATCTATTGATAGATCTTCCTCGATTTAAGCGCATTATCCTCCTTAACACTCCTGTACCTTTAAATATCCTACTCTATTTTTCTTTTTCCAGACTTCTTGAATGAACGCTCTTACACCTTCTCATACTATTCCAGCGCATTTAAGGAGAGCTTGAGAATATTTTATTTAAACATTCGATAAGATACGCGGGCCAATGTACATAGCAGCCCGTAGGATTTTTCGTTAAAGTCGTAAAAAAATATCTTCATTTATACTGGCAGAGTGCGCGCGCACCCACACACAAACATAGCAAGGGAGATATGCTTTTAATCGCAATAGTAGTCGAGGGAATGTAATATTTAACCGTACCGTCATTGTATAAAGAAAGATACAAGTGGATACTTAATATTTTTCTAGCGTCATCCGTGATTCGAAATAATACGTGTTATCGTGGACAGATCGATCACTGAGCCCCCTATCTATTGTAATGCACCAGTAAAGTAGCGAATTAATCGATAGAAGGCCGATATGACGAGGCAGCGATAAGCCAAGTCGAGTGAAATAAAAAAAAAAAAACAAAAAAAAACAGAAGAATCAGTCTGCAGAACGAGCGCAAGAGCGACTGCGCTTTTCCTCCGATAAACTTCAATGATACGACGAGGAGCTGCGGATCCAATAGAAACGCACCTTTTACAGTATTACCAATAAATCGGTCTTTTGCGGGTATGTGTTAAAATTCGCCTGGTCGCGTAAAGAAAAGAAACGCTTCACACATTTCCGAAAGCGATCTCACTGGCGCGTGCCGAGAATTTTCACGATTCCGGTAGCGCTTCCCGTTTACCCGGCACTGGAAAAACGCGACGCACGATCCGCACGTAAGGCAACGATCCTCCGGAGCGCGGCTCTCCGACTTTTCGCAAGTCCGTCAAAATCTGCGAGGCGACTGGCCGTCGAGCGCGGGCCGCGGCTTCGAGGAGCTACGGCCACTTCCGGTTATCTCCTCTCTCTCTCTCTCTCTCTCTCTCTCTCGGTCTCTCTCTCACTCTCTCTCTCTATCTCTCACTCGCGCGCGCACGGACGCTCCCTCTCTGAACCCCCACTCTCGGGAGCGCGGACGGCGCTTTCCTCCCCCTCCGAGTTCTTAAGCTCGGCAGAAGCAGTCGGTGCAGCGATAGCGCCGCGGACACACGAAATATTCCTTATCTTGACCGCTCGGCAGCGTGCCTGATCCCCCCTTTCCCACCCCACCTGCTCCATCCTTCCTTCCCCTCTGCGCCGCGTAGATCCTAATCCGGGGCGCGCACGTTGCCGTGCGCTGGCTCTTAAATAATCGCGCTTCGCCGCGGATTTGCTGTTTTCTTCGCGGATATATGTATCGACGATCTTAATGAGAATTCGTGCCGCTATAAATAAAGATGCCGTTCGCTTTACGCCAAACAATATATCTCAAAGTGGGTATTGTAGACACATCGTGTGTGTGTGTGTGTGTGTGTGTGTGTCTGAGAGAGAGAGAGAGAGAGAGAGTGGGGGAGGGAGGGAGGGGGCAGTTTTGATAAGATAAGCGGCTCTTCGTACCTAAGTAAGGCTACGTGCTGTTGCCATCTCAATTAGCCATCTATCTATCCCCTCTATGTCGGTCGGTCTTCCTCGATCTGCCGATCGACACACTTTTCGACCGTAGTTGCCGAAAACTACAGATGCCGATACGTCCCGCTGAAAGAGTCGAGCCTAGCCTGAGAATCAAAGCTCGCGTCTCAAGGCGAAGTTACCTCGATGAGAAAAGCGGCTTTTTATAAACGGCCATCTAATTAAGGGACAGAGTGGCGATCCGAGGCACTTTCGAGCACGATTTCTCCGGCGTAGATCAGAGGATCTACAGGTTTTTCTCGCTATCGACCGGAACAGCCGAGTCGTTTCCACCGAGTTTCCTTCCGGAAATCCAATTGTTGCGCAACCTTACTCCCGCATTTCCCGCTCGTGCCAAAGATCGTCATTGTCTAGGTAGGTAGGATACTGGATCGGGTTCTCGTCTCACTTGCCCCTCCCCAACAGCGCACCTCGCGGCCCGTCGAGGAATGGCTTTGCGCTCCCTCCGGTGCTCGGCTCAAGGCGAAATTCGTTCGACTGCTAAAGCCGTTCCGTTACACCTGGGAAACTGCAGGTGCAATTTCATGATTTTGCCAGCCCCGTCCCTCGCCTTCCTACTCACTCTCTCTCTCTCTCTCTCTCTCTCTCTCAGTCTCAGTCTCTGCCTCTTACAGTTTTCGAATAGTTGCTTCTAATAATGCTGCCGTTATTTATGCTGTTAAGCACAAGGAGGCGCGGATTAGCCTCGCGAGCCGCTTTAGCAGCGCAACTTGTTGCGCCTTAGCTTCTTTCTTTTATTTCTTAGTAAAGTAATAAAAGGAAGTGGGAACGTGACTCGTGAGATCTGGAGGAACCGCTGATTAAGGGAATCGGGAATCCCATTGGCCAGCGCTCGAGGCATCGGTCGTCCACTTGCGCGATTATCTCCCTCGTAGATTCGATCGGAGCGATCCATCGTAGCCAACCGTCCGTCGGCCGATCCGGAGCCTCCTTATTACGCAAGCCGCGTTATTAAGGTCGGCCCTCTTGTTGCCGGTCGCCCTTACCCGGCCAAAGTTCGATACAGCGCCCCACTATTCCCTCAAAGCATTAAGTTTTATTGTCCAAGTCGACGCCGGTCGCCGCATATCGAGAGATTTATATGTCCGTTAACTTTAATAATCCGGACTCGCGGCCTCGTAAAGCTGCCTCGCGAATTAAATCTACCGTTCCCATCGGTAACTTCCTTTTTCAAAACGAAAAACAACAATAGTCACGCTTTTATGGAATTAATTATTAATTAGGGGGGGGAGGGGCGCGTGCGGCTCCGCGAAAGCCACTAGATTAATTATTAAGATTTTTGGTGCGCGAAATCGCTGTCGGGCCGCGCTATAAAAACAGCACTCGACACGGGCACACCGCCAGTTTTACATAACCGTATCCTTAATGCCCGTTCGCTCTTTTCTCTTCGTGTTTCGTTTTCCACGAGCGGCTCGTTACCGTATCGTTACTATCGCTATCAGCATTATCATCATTATTACGTTTACTAAGACGATTATTATATTGCAGTGTAAATAATACGCGGATTGGCGAGAGCCGAGCATTTACTTAAGAGATTCCGCGAGCGAGTGCGAGGCTCTTCGCGCTCGCGTTCTTACCGCGGTACATGGAAGCCACGCGCCCCCCGCTACGTTCCCTGCCGCGATTTCAAATTTCAGTGTACTGAGCACGATAAGGAAGGGGCCCGGACGAAATGCCCGCACCTATCGTAAAGAAACAGAATCGCGCCATTGATTTGTATCGAGGGAGGGGTTACTGTAGGGGGTGGGGGGGGGGGGGCATTAAGCTTCCATCACCTCGGCAAGAAGGAATCCTACGCTCGCCGTAGCACTCTTTAATCGACCGCTTTCGTGTGTAGATGAGAGAGCGGAGACAATGGCGCCTCGCTCCGGTGGCACACGACTGGCGCCGTGACGGAAGGAAAAAGGGAAAATCTATGCCGGTATCGCGTGCCAGTCTCTTCTTCTTCTTCTTCTTCTTCTTCTTCTTTTACATCTCCTCCTCCTACTTACTCCACTACCTTTCATTCCTTTATTCTCGGCTTGTATACGAGCACGACGCGCGCCTAAATATTCATTATTTTTTTTAAATTTTACTTATCGTCGCGAAGGGACCATTGTTTAGAGGTGAAATTTCCAAAGGAACGGAGATGCCAGCGAGCGATTTCTCTAAGAAAACCTGTAATGAATTTCGATGAAAGTAAAACTCGCCTCTTACTTATGTAATTGATGAGGTTTCATTCGCCTCCCCTCCCCCCATCACTCTCTCTCTCTCTCTCTCTCTCTCTCTCACGGAGCGCGTCGTCTTATTTTATGCTTACTTTGTTTTGTTAACTTTCGTCGGAATCGAATAAAAAACAAACAAAAAAAAAAAACACTTTATTTATTAATTGAACGTTGGCTTTTACGATCGTCCTTACGTATCTGTAGAACAAGATTTTATAAAAATCCCTGTAAATAGTTTACAATCACCAATACATTAAGGAACAAAGGAGAGACAAACGTGCAAACGGATAAAAGAAAAGTCTAAGCCGTTTCCAGTGGCATAATTACGATCGAGTGCTAATTAAATATTATAAAAATCATCTCTTTCTTTGCTTGTGTACCAAGTCAAAACTAATATACGTATACACGCATGTAGTTTTTTAAGGATATTCGATAACGGAATGTCGCCAATTACCGTTAGATCATGAGCAAGGACAGTTTTCCGAAATATCGATTGTCGCAGATATTTCGATGTGTACAGACAGCAGTGCCGTAGCAATGAGGCTCGTATCGCATTATGAATGTAATTATCGTTTACGTAGCGAACGAAGTTATTGTCGCATTGGTCAATGTTAAATATTATAAGACGAGCGAAATGATAAAAATTGTCGATGCATATCGAAAGGATCGGTAGCTAAGGACAATGGACGTCAGCCTCTGTTGTTATATAAATTATACGAGTTTGATTAGGGAAAGGCTGAGAGGCCGATCGGCAGTTCTGAACTTTCGAGAAGAAATCGGAAGTCCACGGAAGTCCAACCGAGTGATTTCCGGGACGAAAGAGACGAAAGTGACGAATGAGACGAAAGAGACGAAAGAGACGAGAGTTGATCGGTCGATGTTCTGCCCTATAAGGATAATGAGCAAGGACGCGATCATTGATCGAGCGGCGCCAATCGAGCGGAGCCGTCCGGATAATTAATTCCTGAACGCGTTGCTTATGGATAACGAAGAAAGTCCGAGCGACGGCTGGCTTTTCTAAATTATCGCTCGCGATAAAGTATCCGTTCGGTCGGCAGGTGGTCGGTCACCGAGCCGCAGGCAACGACCAAGTCGAGGGACGGTATTGAACAAAGTCGGTAATGTTATTTCATTGGGATCGAGTGAGATTGGGAAGGATCAGCCGATGAGCCGAAGGGGGCCAAAGCGTGTCAGCAAAAAATAAGGGGCGAGGAAACGTGCCGGGGAACGTTATTTAACGCCTCTGCTCGGGACGACCGGGAAGTGAAGGATCAGGATCGGCTGGAGGATGTCGACGTCGGGACACGGGCGTCGATGCCGGTAAGCTAATCGGACAAAAGAAAGCGGGGCGACTAAGCGGCCCGTTTTCTCCCGGTTTTCCACGCCGTGACAAATTACGGAACTTGTCGGGGTCGCGCGATCTCGGCTAAACGATAGGGATCCGATTTGTTCCCGGAGCCGGCTCGCCGCGGGCGACGAGCGCTCAGCGCTTAACACCCGCTGATAAGAGCCGCTGGCTCCCTACGGAGACCAGGCTTCGCTAGTCCGGCTGCTTTTGCAACATATCTCTTCCCACCGAGCGAGCCCTCGCCGCCGACCTCGAGAGCTCCGGGCCGCGTAATTTACTTCTCGCGCCCATGCGAGATCACGATCTACGATAATGCCTGGGAGGGTCGCTATTGCGAAAACCGCTGCTCTATGGGAAAAGCCAACTCTTACGCGTCGCAACATTTCATTGTCGCGGTGAACTTTGGCTCATATTCTCCCGCACCTGGACTTAAGAAGCCTCGGACAAGCTTAAATTCGTTAGCTCGTGCCTTCCCGAGGCCCGAGCTTTCTCATTTTCCTTACGGAAAGTTCATAAATGCTCGTATAAATCATCCGGCGCGATTGTTAAATTGTTTTACGGGCCGGAAGATTAATGCCTGGCCCGTAGATTAATGTCGCGACGTACATCAAATGGCTTACATACAATACAATGCTTAAAGCTTACACGACACGTTCAAAGTATGGTGTATTTAAATTACATGCAATTATTTGAGACTTTATGGGGATGCATCCCGGTCTTATACAATCGGCTATCAGCGATGTGACCGAGGCTCTCTTGGCAAAGACGACGTGCTAATGCATTCAGAGACTATTCTCGACTTCCTATCGGAATTGTTAAAATTATGTTCGACCTATCGTCGTCCCATGATTTATCAACGGCATCGCTTATTCATGCTCCTAGATCCTCGACATCCTTAAACGTTCCATCCTTCTTTGTACAATTATTATTACTTATTATTACTATTACTTACTATTATCATATTGTTGTTGTTACTGTTGTTGTTTCTGTTGTTGTTGTTGTTGTTGTTATTGTTATTTGTTATTGTTGTCGTTGTCTTTGTCGTTCTGATTTTTACTATTATTGGAAGCGTTCGGTGAGTATGTGTTATTAACGAAGGCTTGTTATTGGTGAGGAGCGCCGTGCAGTGGGACGAAGGAGGGGATGGGTATAGGCGGACAGTTTTAAATGATTAGCCTACGAGTGAGCGTTCGAGTGAATTGATAAACTGGTTTGCCCAGGTCGGCTGAAATGGTAAGGCGCTTCGGTACCGCCGGCGTCAAAAAAAAAAAAAAAAAGAAAAGAAAAGAAAAAAAAAAGATAAGAACCATTGATATTTACATAATAAACTCGAGTCAGGTGGAGGCGGTAGGATATCACGGGCCGAGGACAAAACAATGGCTCGAGTTTCTCTTGGGAATACAAATAAAAAAAAAAGAAAAAAAAAACAAAAAAAGGCAAAGAAATAAAAGGAAAAGAAAAGGAAAGAATTTCGTGGCGCGCGCGCGCGCGAGAGAGAGAGAGAGAGAGAGAGAGAAGGTAAGTAGAGGCTAATGAACTTGTCACCGGCGTCTCGAGCACACGATGACACTCGCCACGGGATTCGAGACGCGCACCCGAGGACAAGTGTACTACTCGAGATAAGGGGAACCTCTCTTAGGGAAGGCCCAGTGGCCGCTCTTTGACGCTCTCTGACGCTCTGCTAGCGCTCTTTACGGCAGCCCGTTGCGTACAGCTAAAAGCTTCCGGAGATAAGTCGCGCATACGATTTACCCGGACGAGCTCGCTCCCCGGAGAAGCCCACCAGCACCGACAAAGGACGCTCTCGAGGACTTTGAGCTCACGTTCATCTCGAGCAAGTATCCTGGGAGTCTCTCGGCCCACTCCATTTAAGCCTCCTCCTCCTCGTGTCTCTTTATGCGCACGTGCGCCCAAGAGCCGCGTTTATTGTTTCTTCCGCGTGTCTTTTATACCCGGGCTCCGTAGCCGGCTTCGCCTTTGTCTCCGAGCTTTGCGGGTCCCCGGCTCCGACCGACCGCGACCCCGAGCCCGCTCTTAATTTATCTACGGTAATGAAGAGAGCAGTATCCCCACCTCCAGGGCCAAACGTACCCGCGAATCGGCATTTTTTTTTTTTTTTTTTTTTTTTTTTATTGCCCTGGTCGACCACGAGCTTACTCTTGTGGCGCGATTGACGAGAACGGCGAGGACGGTGAGGGGGGAGGGATGGGGGATGTGGGGTGAGGCGACGGCGAAGTTGTATTAGCGCTCCTGTCCCGAAGCTCGTCGGTCCTACCGCTGAGTTTCGCGATCCATCGACTTCGACTCGACTTAGAGGCGCTGCTCTCGAAATTCCTCGCCGATGAAATATTCCTTAACACAGTCTCTGACATCGTTCCGATGGATTTTCCGCTAAAATATCCTTTTCCCGAGGCCCTTCATCGTCAGTCTCTCGCCTCCACTGTTTAAAAATTACACAAATCCACCCTCCCCCCCCACCACATTTTTTCGGCAAAACCTTCGATTGCGATGCACCTGCGCATTGCGTCCAGTTAGCCAAAGACTGTTTCGAAAGATTAAGGAAGATTAAGGAAGCGAGGGTATGCAACGAAGGACATCGGATAGAAGGAGTATAAAAATTTCCTTAGTTTGTAACAGGAATATTATTGGCAATTGGACGCGTTCCAATTGAATCTTATTCCGCTGTTTAAATATGAATGGTACGAGAGGATCGTTAGATCGCTAATAATCGGTCCGCCAGTGGCTTAATTATTCAAACGAATACGGACGTTATATATATATAATAAGGTAATATAATAATATCGCTAGCGCTAGCAGACATTAAATAAGGATCGCTATTCGTAAATGGATCTATTAATTTAATGGTAAGTGGAAGGGGCCTTAAACGGATATTTGAATAAAAAGCAAGTGACTGGGCGCGGAGGCCGGAGTCGCAGACGAATTATGAAAGAAGAAGAATTGGGCGAGTTATGGAAATGATAACCGAAGTGGTTAAACTCGTGTTTGGATACCGAGCCGGGCGATCGAGGACAGGATAGAAGGATTGAAGCTCGACGGGCGGCGATCGGCTTCGTTCGCCTTGATCGGGAGCAGGAAAAGCAGCCGAGCGAGGGCCCGCGTCGATCCTGCTCTCCGGGTACGCGGCTCTCGTTACGTCTGCGCAAAGTCTCGGGGCCCGCGAGCCACGAGATGGGGCTCCCAGGGAAGGAAGGGGCCCGCCGACTCGTTTGCGCAATCGCCGCGGACGCCGGAGATCAGGCGAGCAGCAGCAGCAGCAGCAGCAGCACCACCACCACCACCACCACCACCAGCACCAGCTCCAGGACACCGGCCACACTCGCTGGTCCACCACCGACGCCGCTGACGCCGACTGGCGGCAAGATCGGAGCGACGATACAACGATACGACTCGCCCTGGCGACGCGTCGGCGCTACCATCGGTCTCGGAGTATATAATATCTCGGAGGATATAGGCACCGCGTCCTATGCCTAGATCAAATACAATTAATAAAAGCCGAGACGTCCATTTGTCCGCCTGATCTCAAGGGCGTATTATCGCCCCCCTCCCGCCCCCCTCCCCTCGACGCCGTAAACCCGTTTATCCGTCCTTGTGATCATCGTCATGCGGCTGTGTCACAAGTGTCCCGTCCGGGATCGGCTCCTATGACAATGCCTCGTAGGCGCCAGCAGAGGGGCACCCCTTGGTAGGGGGCCGGGGGGAATATATCGATCCTTAACGATACCATCGAAATTGTAAATGGCTCGCGAATGAATTGAACTTGTCCGGGCGCCGGGCACATCTCGTTCTAATTAGGCTACTTTCGAGCCAACGGTGGCTCGCTCTTGTTTCGGCTTGCCGGAGGTGGGGAAACAGACGCCGACGGGGAGAAAAGACGCACAAAGTGGCCGGCTCAGCTGTTCCCTTAACGGTACGCCATTGACTCGCTCTACCGACACACATGAGCCGAGAACGTACGGGATCGGGCGGGATGTGCGCGGAAAACGTCATCTGCGCGACTGGCAGACGGTGCTTCGACGTAGAAGGGGGGGGGTGGGTTAGGAGGGAGAGATCGGGCTCCTCTCCGTGGGACTGAAGCCGCGGGTCGAGGACACCGCTACCGAATGCTCCCACCGTCCGTCCTTCCCCGTGACGAAAATCACTTCCTCGTCGGCTCGGAATTAGCATGGGACTCTTGGACATTTATCGCTCCTAATCGATCGAATGACGCGGCAATCGATTTTCCCTGCTGCGACTTCACGTGAGACTCGGCGCTCCCATTACCTCTTTCCTACGGAATCGAATGTCTCCTTAACGTTACTTTATCTCTCTCTCTCTCTCTCTCTCTCTCTCTCTCTCTCTCTCTCTCTCTCCCTCTCTCTCTCTCTCTATGTCTCTCTCTCTCTCTCGTTATTCTGGAGGAAGACATGCCTACGAGTGATGATAGAATCGTTATTACTGCCGATTGATTTATTGTCCGACGAGCTGATATCTCCTGCTTCTAGTTTGCAAATGAAAGTGGTTGAAGGACTCCGTTCCAATTATTCGAGGCTTATTTAGAAACCTGTTGTACCGAGCCCGGCTCTTATCTGCCGTCCATTGGACTCGAGTAATCGTTACTTGCTCATTTTAGCTGAACGATCTTCACAAATGATGGATTCCGAATGAATTTCGGCTACGTTCGGCTCGTTTAATGCTGCAACTCCATTACTGCTACTACACCCAATAACCTTCTGCGCAGACAAGATGAAAAAAGTACCGCCGACAAATACAAATGATGACAACCCACCGATGACGTTTCCCGACTAATACTACAATTGCCTATATATCGGCCATGTATATTGACTATAATAACATTAACTATAATGGATGAGTTTAGCTTGAGTGATTGAAATTATCTCCGCATGTATTGAATCATCATTAGTACAATATATAAATAAATAAATAAATAAATAAATAAATAAATAAATGAATGAATAAATAAATGAATGAATGAATGAATGAACCCGTATTTTTATAAACGTCTTTAGAAACCGGCGAGATCTGTCCACTCGGAGATAAGGAATCTTTGGTGCCAGGGAGGGGTCTCGAGTTGGGAGGTGCGGGTGCACGTGTACGTTTTGGAATAGCGTTCCGAAGTGGAGGCGAAGTGGAGCTTTCATCGACACTCGAGTTTTGACGCGTGGATTATTTATCTTAGTCCCGAGGTTCGAAAAAGGGCAAAAGGACGTAACCGTGAAATCAATTCGGCGATCGGCGAAACGGGTTTAACGGTTCCCGGTTCTCGGCTCGGCTCGGCTCGGCTCGGCTCGGCTCGACTCGCCGACGTCTCCCTTCGGAAGCTCGTCGGACAAAACCCGTTTGGCCGTAAAGTCGCCGAGGCACGTGAATTCGCCAATTTGCCTTGAATAATCATAACAGCATCGGTGAGTAGCGGCGGCGTCAGTGGCAGCGTCAGTGGCTGTGACAACAGCACCAGCACCAGCACCAGCACCAGCACCAGCACCAGCACCAGCACCGGCAACGACAGCAATCATAATTACGAGGAAGGAAAAAAAGTCGGACAGCCGAGTATGTCGTCGAGTCGAAAGAGACAATGATGATTTGAAACAGTTAGGGCGTAGTAGCAGCAGCAGCAGCAGCAGCACCGGCAGCACCGGCAGCAGCACCGGCAGCAGCACTAGCAGCAGCAGTCTCGGATGGTCTTAACGGACGCGGAGGACAGACAGCCAATCCGTTATTACGCAGAGCTGCGCAGCGTCTTGTACGTACGAGCCGAGCTTTTCAGTCTTTGCAAAACTATGTCGAAGCGTTTATAAATGGCTGCTGGCCGAACTGATGGACGGCTCGATATAAACATCCGTCTTCCTTCCTTCCTCCTTCCCTCCCTCCCTCCATCCCTCCCGCCCTTGTTGACTTGTCGACTTTATCGTTGTTCTCCAGAGTGGAACTCTCAGCGCTCGAAGGAATTGAATGGACGAGAGCCAGGGTCCGCTCGCCCAAATGCTCGGAAATTATAGCGGCTTAAGCTCATGAGCCATTATTAATTGGGCATATGCCATTATCAAAAATCAAGAGAGTCACTTCTTGCCGCGTTAAGTTACTCAGACAATGGCTTCTGCGACCTACCAACTAACAATTACATAGACCGCGTAAAAAAAAAAAAAAAACCGTTAATCTTTCGACTTATCCGTCTCATCGTTCCTACTTTCTTCTCTCAACAGCTTCGCAGCAAAACATTTCAATGACAATGGACCATTAATTATACCAATTATCGCAATTATTGTTATTATTTACCTTCGACTCTTCGTAACCTAATTTCATCCCTAAATCCGAAGACCGTTTACTACTTATTTTCCATTAGATTCGCAGATAAGCTGATAAATACAACGCCGCCCATGCCTCGACGGCCCTATCACCTCGAGGTGGCTCGATCATGATTCTAGCAATCGTTAGGATATAATGACGGCTCCTTACCAAAAAAATAAATGGCTTTCGTCGTTCAATCGCTTGACATTGACATTGAGATCCAAGCGACGTAATAATCGACCCACAAAAACCTACGACTCGCTTCATTTATGGCTTTATTTTATTTCTATTCCTTCCTCTCCTTCCTCTCCTTCTTCTTCTTCTTCTTCTTCTTCTTCTTCTTCTCTCCTCTTCTTATAATATTAAAAGTTTTATGTCCATCTTCATTTAAAAGCGTCAAATTGCCAATATATGCCTTAGAAGTCTCTTAAGCTTAATTCCATCTTAAGCTTCAATCGCTACGCGTTGGGTATTTATATGTTGGAAAGCAGCTCGGGATATAAAAATTTTCTTCCCAATCTCGATAAAAGCTCTCGACTTGCAATAAAATCTTTCTTCTAATTACTTTTACAGATTTACGAGCGAAGCTCCAGCCCGTACTATTTATCAAAAAGACGTAAGCGCTCGTCTCGAAATCGCAAAGGCTAATTTCAATTATTAAATTATTAAATTACAACACAAGCGCGCGTAGCCGATATCGCTTTGATTTAATCTATTGTGGCTTGGAAATTATTCCGATGAATTATTTCCATCGCTTAATCTGTGACCGTGATTTGCATTAAAGCCCATGTTTATTAATGCAATTAATTATTTTTGACGCTACCAAGTGAAGCAAGAGGGAGCTGATATTTGATAAATTCATAACGTCCCTTCAATAATCCTCTCTCTCTCTCTCTCTCTCTTTTTTTTTTTTTTTTTTATCCTTCAGTTCTCCCATAACAAATAACAACAACAATAATAATAAATATTTATTTACCCGTTGTCTTATTAGTTCAACGTTATTCATCTCTTAATTGAAAATAGTATCCATTACGCATGGGAATAGCTATGGTATTCTCCTCGCCAATAGCAATTATTTAGTACTTTGTTAGAGGTCAAGGATAAGCTTTAGTATTTAATACATAAAATTTGCAATATCTTTCATCTTCGTTTTGCCTCTCTTTTTTTTCTTTTTTTTTTTTTTTTTATCGCTTCCTTATGTTTTCCACGTAATTTTACATCTTCGTAATTTAGTACTGACGTAATTTAGTTTTTAAATTCTCGTTAATTCATAGCTTGAACCGTTCGTTACATTCTTCAATTATATTTAGTTATATCTATAAGTATGTGTGTCTTCAAAGTTGATTTTCTTGAGCCGATCCTTAATAGAGCTCCAATAATGTTTATTATTTACCATCAATTTTTAAATTTGCCAACTTGCTTCAGAGCGATCCGTATATGTTTCACTATTATTTCACAATGGCCCTACATGTCGCCTGCAAGCAATAATTAATTTGTCCAAACGGCTTACGGACTTTTAAGAGGGAAGCCTACGCAAAAGTAAATAACGTCGCTTTGCAACTTCTTTTCTCCTTTTTCCTTTTTCTTTATTCTTTTTTGAAGAAAGATTAAACGTAAATATTTAAAGAATAGGAAAAACTAGAATAAAAAAAAAAAAAAAAAAAAAAAAAGGAAGAAAAAGCAGAAGAGAGATATTGTTGGAATGCGCATTGTTGTTGAAATAAAAAGATGGTAATTTAAATTGTAAATTGTCAATAAAGTAAGTGAAAGATCATTTAGTTTTGAATGGCTTTGGGACCAAGAAAATTGTTTGTGGAAATGTTTTTTCAATCTCGATTTATGCCGGAGTATCGTAGCGGCAAGTAAATTTCATGGCTGCTAGTCGCAATACCCGACACTAACTCAAGTCCATCATGGCATTGGATTTTCTTTCCGAGAATAGCAATCCTCGCGCTATATCTCATCCATTGAATAAGGAAGGTCTTGATATTTCGCGTCGATTTAACGTATCCGACAATCGCCGTTAAAAGTGCCGCGTAGATTCTTGGGCCGTGAACGATACCCTGCCCTCGGCTATGACAATAAATCAATTTCTGTGACAAAAAGGACGCGGCGCAGCGGTCTGCCGGCGAATTGCATTACCAGTGTCGCAATGATAATAAATACAGGCTCGGAACGAGTGGATCGGGAACGCGATCGGGTGACGGGGAGGCCGGGAGGCCGGGGGCGGGGGGCGGAGGGGAGGGAGTATGGATGGAAACGAGGAGACTCAACTAGTTGGGAAGGTAAATTATCGGGGCCCGAGGATTTCGTAAGATCCATTAACCTCCAGCGGCTCCAACCCATGGGTTCTCCTCCCCCGTCCTCACCCATCGCCGCCTACTCCCTACAAATTACGCGATACACTTCCGAGCATCGGGATTTATGTGTGTCGCCCGTGCGCGCGCGCCCGCGACGGAAAACATCTCGTGGGAAGATCTCGCGCTACCGTCATTTTCCATCGGTTCGCCGAACAACCCGCATAACTCCGTCTCCCCTCGAGCGGCGTCGAGCTTCGCCTCCACTGCCCTCCTCCTCCTCCTCCTCCTCCTCCTCCACCTGCTCCTCCTCCTCCTGCTCCTCCTGATCCTGCTCCTCCTCCTCCTTTGTTCGACGACGGCCTTCGACGAGAGAGGCAAAGAGGCAGAGAGAGAGAGAGAGAGAGAGAGAGAGAGAGAGACCATCCCCGAGAGTCCCTTACGACGAATTGATAAGTCCTTCGGGCATCGCCGAGTAGCCATTACCGCCGATGGATTTTTTTATCGATAAAAGCCGCGACGGGCGGGAGCGAAGCCGTGATGAGGATTGGGGGAAGGGGCAGGTTGTAGGGGTGGGAGAGCTAGGCCGGCCATGGCATCGGGATTACCTTATTTTCGAAAATATTGCAACGCGCAAAAAGTATTTACGATGTGAAACAGCTTCGCTTGCTTAGGGTTAAGCCGACCTCCTTCCTAGAAATACTCGCAAAAGTGTTACCTATCATTAGTTTTTCTTTGCAGGAAGAACGTTCTCTGTAATTCCCCCCCCCCAACCCCCACCTCCCCAATAACCTATCATCTTTTCACCCTCCAACCATGAATTATTGACTTTTATGAATTAATCCGACGAAAGTTCCCCAGAACGTTGGAATATTAAATTTTGAACTATTGGAATCGGAGGGGAAATTGATTTGTTTCCCGCGTTTTTAGTCTTTACTTTTTCATTCGCTACGTTGCACATCCTCCGAATGCCATTCCTCGTGATTAATGCTCAATGAGAGACACGTAAGGAGCAACTATGTCTAATATCAGAGCTCGGGAGGATAATCGAGGGTAATTACGAGCTTCGCGGATACTTGCTTGGACATCGGTTTTCACGGTGCCCGGAGCATCGTTCGCGTAAAAGTGAAAAGGAAAAGGGAAACGCAGCATACCTTCGTTGGGATGCAAATTGCGTAAGGCAACAAAACCGAAGAACGAAGGTGTCACGAGATATTTCACGTGTTCTTTTTTGTTGTTGTTGTTGTTGTTGTTGTTGTTGCTTTGTTTTATCGCTCTCGGAAACGTTATGTATTTGAGGAATGCGATGAAAAAAGTGATCTGGTTTTCATTTTTGCCGGATCGCTCGAGCCGTCGGTCGACGGGGGACAGAGGAAATTATGGGGGAGTAAGTAAGGAGTACGGGAATGTCAACGTCGTCGTCAAAGCGTAGCAATGCACGGGACGGTCTACACTAGAGCTGGCTCGCTTTGTCACTTACGAGTACCAACCATACGGTTGCATATTGCTTTAGCTCGTTCGGCTTTGATATATAATAGGAGTGACGTACAAGTACATCGGAATACGTATCATCTTAAAGGGGGCCTTTCATTATCTGAAGATAATGCGTCTTCGGTAAGGCCTCTTACCAGCATCCTTTCCTTCCACTTGAGCTAAGAGAACATGACTACGGAACGTGGCAAATAAAAAACCGTAAATTATGACGAAACTATTAATACGTAGTTATATAAATATAATTTACTGCACCGACGTATCATCGTATTATTTTATTTACAATTTAATTATTAAATGCCTTACAAAAGAGAAATCTTTTATTGCGTGCGATTTTTCAAAGTAGGCCAATAGTGTCTCTTATTATGCAAGTGATAAATTTAATGTAATAACGAATTCTACGCCAAGCAATTTATATACTCGTATACGCGCGCGGCTATTTCTGCCAATTCGGACTTTTTATTATTTAGTTTAAATGATTGATACGTCAATGAAGTGGTCACGTTACATTATGTCCAAATATTTGTCCAAGTAGAATGAATTATTCAGCCTATTAAATGACCGAAAAAAAAAAAAAAAAAATTTATTTGCCCGTGTCATTTTTTCTACTTGACGTCGATTATTTATAATGTGCGAGTTTACATTAATTTTAATAATTAAGAGCCAGAGCCGTTTGATATGGATGCGAGTAGATTCGAAGGGAATTGTGTGCGGTATTGTACGTTGTTGAGTAGAAAGGAATCAGGAAGAAGAAAATGTAAGGCTTCCAGAGGAGATCAAGATATTTAAACGGTTAAAGAATAAAGAGAGGATACGGAATAAGGAATAAAGGGAGAGGGATCAAAACGAGTGAGAGGGATAAAAAAAATAAAAAAGCTAAGAGCCACGAAGTGTGATGATAGAAAAGATATTCAAAGCTAAAACGTAATGAAAGGCAAAGAGAGGAGAAATATCAGAAATACGATGCCGATGATTATGATAATGATTATAAGAAAACAAAGGAATCAGTTATTGGGGCTATTGAAGAGAGGAACCCATTCGATTTTCACGCTATTCGCGCGAGAGAGAGGAATCTAAATCTCAGATTTATAAAGCTTATCATTCGAGACAGGCAAGTAATAACAAATTTAAATTTTAATTATATTCGAGCAATAAAAGAGGCTAACCTTTACGAAAAACTGTCTTGACGATTCGCTTGTGCGAGGAGAGCATAAAGCTAAGGCCAATAAAGGAAATGAGTAACTAAGCCAAGAGACAATAAAAATGCAGAAAATGTAGGGCGAGGGGGGGGGGGGGAGGGAGGATAAGGTAAGGTAGGGGAAATAGTCGCAGTAAAGAGAGTATGCGGAAATCTACGGCAGAGCAGAAGGCCGAGTAAAACAAATTGAAGAAGTAGAAAAAGGTCAGTGGGAAATGGAAATGTGAAAATATAAGAAAAAGATAAAGAGAATTGAATGTAAAATTGTAGTAAAATACAGAGTACTGAGGAGAAAAAGTGTTTGAACAAATCAATGTGATTTTAGCCGAAGCTGGAAGGGAAATAATATTATAAAGTACATGAAAGGAAATAGGAAGAATCGTTGACGAATGGCGAATAATTGGGATAAAAAAATTAAAGGCATTTCAAAAGCAAATCAATAAATAAGGTAAGTAGCAAGGGAAGAAAGACTACATTTATCGATAAGGAATATATATATATACAACATATATATACTCCCCTCCCCCCAACCCCCATCCACCCAGCCACCCATCCCTCCCAAATACAATTATCAAAGAATTATATTCTCTTAATTTACGTATGAAACGGTCCGAGTGGACTATTTGAATAAGAAAGTATTGTTGAATAGTAAACTCGAGTCGTTTCATTGATGCGAAGACGTATAAACCAGCTACGCGGCTTTGCCCGTATACATTGCACATGCGTATTTAGACGCATTATGAAAGCGAATCTCTTGGTAATAATCAGTAGTGGTAGTAGTAGTAGTAGTAGTAGTAGTAGTAGTAGTAGTAGTAGTAGTGTGGTAGTGGTAGTGGTAGCAGTAGTTAATGCACATTGACCTCGGGGAGGAAAAATGAAAATGAGCTTTTTAATTTAACATGCAGGAACGAATTAAGTCTACAATTTCATTTTAATCTCAAGAATTTACTTCTGTCGTTGCAGTAGACTACCAATCTAGTCGGTGCCTGGAATAATTTCATGTAAAGCAAGCCACACTTAGCATTTCACGGCTCGCTTTTACTAAAAACTGTTAAACCGATTGTAAATATTGTTTGCATAAAATACATTTACGGATTTGCTCTTGGCTTTAAAAATTTACGATTCCGTATTATATAGGTTGAGTGTGCCGAGCTGCGATATGATTACTGTCATTAGATTCTTATTATAGTTAACTTTCACCCGTATTATATATTAGCTCGCGCCCCTACTGCTTCCTACATTTTAATTCGCTCATTATGAAAATGAAAAATGAAATAAAGCTAAAATGTTGTTCTCGTTTGAGGAAGGAATCCACGGGCTCGGGGATCGATTTTTATTCTCAAAGAGATTACATCTTTACGTGGCGGACCCATTAAAACCCATAAAATGAATTACAGATTGTTAAAATTATTGGCGAGAACTAGTCTCTAAAAATGTCCGTGTCAGTATCCCCGATCCTTCTTGTCACGCTCTTGTAAATTGCCGTATAAATCATCGCTGCAAAGTTAATGTGATTAAGGGGCAAACACGACACTCTCGCGATTATATTGAAAAGTCAGACTTTCTAAGGGGTACTGGGGCGGGGCGGGGCGACATAATGAGGGGGGGACACACACAGAGAGAGAGAGAGAGAGAGAGAGAGAGAGGGGACTAAATCGAGTAAAATAAGTAAGAGAAGAAACGAAGAAATGAAGAAATGAAGAAAGAAACTCGAGTAAATAAATTCACGGAGAGGAGTATTTCAGAGCCTCGATCTTTTTCAGAGTGAATAAAAGAAAAAAAGAAAATAAGGAATAAGGAAAGAAAGAGGAGTGATAGCATGACAGGGTAGTCTCGTACCATGGGCTTATTAATTTTTAATATTGCACATTGGAATATTTAATTGTTTGGATTTAAGGAATGTCCGCATCGGCTTTTATTCGCTTGTCACGAAACGCATGAAATTCAATTAAGAAACCGGATGTCGCGGATAGAAAAACCGTAAATTTTCTTGTGCGACACGCTCGGGGCGAAATGGTGGTCGTGGTGGTGGTGGTGGTGGTGGTGGGGGTGGTTGATAGGAGGGGGATAGGGGACGACGACGACGACGACGACGACGACGACGAGCGTAAATGATTTATATATAAGAGCTGTTAATCTGAAATGAGTTTCGTTAATGAATGAGAGTAGGTCAGAGAGCAGTGGCCTTGAGGATCATACAGACTTTCCACATTTAATTATTTTATTGACGGCTATTACGTATCGTAAGCCATACCGATGTATAAATATATAAATATGACCGCTTTCTATGGGACCGCTCGGTCATTCAAGATTATCCTATGCTCGCTATAACCCATAAACCTAAAACGCTGTCTTCGTAGCCGTCTGGAATAAAAAAAAAAAAAAAAAAAAAAAAAAAAAAAATCTAGCTACCGATAGGTGCCGATAAAAGTTGTTTACATTGGAAATTGTGCGCCTCGGGGGTGAGGGGGCGGTGGGATCGAGACGACGCGAGGAGACGGCTCACCTGAATTCAGGTAAGTAAATTGACCGGACGATGTCGTTCGAGGAGGCGATTAAATGGCAAGTCAGTGTAGAGGAGTGCGCGTGCGGCTATCGAGTCTGAGGCGAGCCGAGAATGCCAAGTCGGAGTTGAACGGGTCAGGATGGGCCGATTAGCTTTTCCGGGCACGACGTCCCGTCGTATCCGGGATCGGTATCCCGTACGCGGCCGAGCGCCTTGATTAGGCCCCGGGAATACCTGGCGGATATCCGATCGTACTTTTAGATCCGATGCCCTGTCCCTCGCTCCCTCGTCGCTACGACCGGCTTACCTAATCGACGCGCTCTTCCTGTAGCAAGGACGATGACGGCCAAGGGGTTGGGGGGGGGGACAGGTCCCTCTCGCCTCGGGCGTACCCCACCCGGCCTTCGCTCTCCTGGGAATCTGCTTGAAAAATCCAAGTCTTTGGGACTTATCTTAATTGGGTTAAGTTAACGACTGTCTCGGCGGCGTGTCCGCGTTCGTTGTCCGTTGGGCCCGGGCGGTGGGGCCCGGGGCCGAACGGCCTCTTACATTATAAGCCAAGGAGTCGGGGCCCGCCACGACCTCTCGCTAATGTACATGTCTTTCAAATTGTAAATAAAAGCAGCGCTGGCAAGGCCCCCGCATACATTAATAGCTCGCGCTTTTTACAAGTCTCCGCACGACAATAATAATAAATTGGCACTTGGCGCGAGTTTTCCCTCTCTCTCTCTCTCTCTCTCTCTCTCTCTCTCTCGCTCTCTGGCTCGCTCGTTTCGCGTTATTCCCTCCTATATATTGCCACAGAGTTTATCGAGTTCCGCGGCCGAGAGCCGATAGAATCGCTTCTTATGCCAATATTTGTTTAACGCGATATCTTATCTCTCGTGGCGTGAATTTTCAAGAGCAGCTCGTTACTTACCTCCGCTTCGAATAAAATTTCACTCTCACTATTACGCTCGCCTGCCCCGCCCGCTACTATTGCACGATATACCTTCCCGGCCGCAGCCTCATTATTATCATTATCATTATTATCGTTGTTATCATTATCATTATTGTTGTTGTTGTAGTTGTTGTTCTTGTTATTGTTATTACACGTAAAAGGATCGAGCGGAGTTGGGCCGGGCCGGGGGGGGCTGGGGCTAGGGAACGTAGGTAGGGGGGAGATGGGCGGGGGGAGGGAGGCGCGTAAAGGTCGCGAGGGAGAAAGAAAAGTTTGAGTGAACGTAGCCCGGAGATCTAGCGCAGCCGATTTCCAGCTTTCAGATCCAGGATAAATATCCTTGTCTTCTTATCTCGCCTCTAATGCAATAATAATGCGCGACCTCGAGATTAAGCGGTCAATCTCTTGTAATAGTCATTCATAGATAGCTTATCCGCCCGAGTCCTGCTATTGATATAACGTCTGTATTTCCCTCCCTCTTACGGAATCCTGTACACGTCGATGGATCGAGGGGAGCATTTGGACTCGTTGGGCAATGCGAGGCGGAATAAAGATTTGCCGCAGCGCAGCAACGAATTATTCGAGTGAGGAGCGCGTGTCCCAGCCATGACTCGATACTTTTAGGTAGATTCGGAGCGTAGGTGAATCAAATACGAACGAAGCCCCGGAGCGCGTTTTTATTACGAGCCCAAGGTAATTAATGGCTCGGCGTAAGCGACGGCGGAGTTGGATCGAAAGTGAAAATCATCGAAAGCCGCCGCCGTAACTCGAGTCGGTAAGTTTTATTGATTTTCGAGCGACCGACCTGCTTTCTAATGCCTAATGATCGGCTCCCCATCTTTTACCTAAGGAAACTTCAGGTGAGCCGGTCCGAGTCTGCATTTTCCGCTTCTTCGCAAGTAATTACGAAAGCTCGTGTCGAGTTGGTAGCGCAGGTGCTTCCCCTCGATCCCCACGCACGGCTAAAACCATTAGCATCCTTTATACGTACGTATCCCCTGTCGTTAAGGGGACATTGTTTGATCGAGAGGATTATAAGACGACGACGACGACGACGACGACGACGACGACGACGACGAGACGAGGAGGAGGATGGAGGAGGATGGAGGAGGATGGAGGAGGAGATTGGAAATAATGAAATAGCCATCGGGTTTCGTCGTTAATTTCGTCTGCGCGCGTCGACGATTCCTTCCATTTAGGTTACGTCGACGAATAATCTCGCGATCAAGGACAAAGACAAATGATGAGGTTCGATGGCCTCGCCCTCCTGCCAAGCCATCGTCAATGGAAAATGAAAAGCCAGCCACGTTAGAATATAATGAGGCGAAATGCAAATGGACGGTCAATTAATTTACCGATTCGCTGTCAAACGAGATACGTTGCCAGTACGAGATAATTGCTATTGCTCTTCGTTGTTAGATATTTGGAGGGACTTGGAGATCCAACGTCGATCCCTTATTCTTATAATTAAGTAATAATTCCGGGCACGATAGAGGACGTGTGCCAGACGCGACAACGCCTACCGATAATAGACAGCAGCCAAACTCGGTCGAGCGCCTTTAAAATTAAATTGAAAATAAAATAAAATAGCGGACAATAAAACTTTATGTAAGAATATTCGAATGGTCGGTAAAAGAATAAAAGTACTCTTATTGGTGGCATTTCCGTTTATTTCTGATTTCTATATTCCTTTCCCAGGCCTATTTGTTCATTTTATCTGAAGAAAGAGCCTCGACTGGCTTTTATTATATAACTTTGACAATGTTGAACGCGAGAGGGGGCTCGAAGGATAATTATCTTAATAATCCAAAATATGCCCACGAATGGAGCGAGTCGAATAATCCTTTATAATGAGAGTCTAGCGGATTCCATCGGAATATTGAATTATATCGAGCGGAAGGAATGAAGGGCGTCGTCGGTACCCTCCTCGTTCTACTGTAGGATACGAGGGCGGGGCCGATCCAGCCTCTCTCTCTCTCTCTCTCTCTCTCTCTCTCCCCTCCGCATCTGTATATGTGTATAAAGGAACGCTCGAAGATCCGCAAATTGCACGTCGATCAAGTCGAAGTGAAAAAACAAAAAAAAAAAAAAAAAATCCAAAACCAAAGTGAGTATTCGTGGGCGAAGGGTCGACGGGGTGTGAATCACGGAGCTCGAGGTTTCTTGGGAGGAACTTTCTCACCGCCCACGGTCCTCGGGAGGGTCCGACCCTCGACCGACCCCCGACCGACCCCCGACCGACCCCCGACCGATCTTCCAGCGCTGAGTTCGAAGGGCTGCATCTCCCATAAAATACGTCCTTAGTTGCGTGATAACGAAAGCGTGGATCGCAGTTTAGCGGGAAGGGGTTAGGGGGGTTCGAGGTCTGTTCCGAACTAATGACTTCCTGAGCGCTTGATTTCGATGGGAAGGCTATGGTGGCCCATTACCTGGCTCTCGATCGGATCCCAGATCGGAACACTCAATGGTTATCCGACCATTTTACCCCGAGTACGAGGCCGAGTCCTTCCTAGTCGTGACGTAGTTTTCATGGGTGGGAAGCGCGGGGTGAGGGAGAAGGGCGAGAGGGGTTGAGGGGGGGGGCGAGGGCGAGGGCAATAGTTGGAGGAAAATAGCTCCGGTCCCCTAACCGCGTAATTAGTCGCGTACCTTCGCAAAGAGAGTCCGTCTAGCCTCCGTTGGCCATCGGTGACCATCCACCCGCACCCGCGGCTTCGGCTAGCCCTTGTCGGGTAAGTATCGTCGACCGGTTTGGCATCGCGTGCCGTCGATTCTGGGAACTCGGACGCGAGATCCAGCGAATTTCCGAGCGCCCCCGTGAACCGATGCCGGCAAGCCTCCGCGAGTTCGGCTCGAGGTGGCCGCTGAGGGGCAAGACGAGCTATTGCAGAGCGGGGAAGGGCAGCGGAGTTACCGAGCCCCACTGCCCCGGCCGGGGGCCGCTACGAGGAGTCGAGGGTTCCGCGATGTCCCTTGTCCCCGCCCTGCCCCTTAGCCGTCGCCGTCCTTCCGTAAGTCAGCCGGCGAACGGGGACCGGTTTTGCAGGGGACGGGAGCAGCGTTTCGGGCTGCACCCGCGGAGTAGCCGATTCTCACGTTACGTCCGAGGATTCTTTCCTCGGGTCTCGCCGGGTAACGCGCGAGCGAGAAGGCAAAAGGCGCGCCGACGCAATTATTCCCTCCCGGGGCAGGGCCGCTCTTAAGGTCTCGCCTTTGAAAAACGGAAGCCCCTCGCGAGCCTCGCTCCCCCCCCCCCGCCCCACTACCCTCTACCGCCATCCGTCTCCTCCTGCCCCATGTCATTTTCATCTGGATTCATCTGGAGGGAATGCGCTGTACCGTTGGGAATGCCGAAGGTGCTCGAGCACCGGCACCAGGAACTTTCGATGCCGCCGCCCGTAAAGCCCCGAGTTACGATCGCGTTTATACGGGGACTTTTTTCACGTGTTCCCCCCCCCCCCCCCCCTATCGCCGTCTTCACAAGCATTACGAGCATTACGAGCATTACGAGCATTACGAGCATTACAAGCATAATCGATGGTCCAATAAAGGATATCTGGCATTTGGGGGAGGCATTACCCGGAGACTGCGCCTTAATCGCGGCTCTATCTATTTATTATCGGCTCCGTGCCTTATGGCTTAGGATCGGCATAGGACACGCTCTCATTCGCTTTTGTCGGCAGTGCTTATCGGCAGCTCGACGCCAATAGGGAAGGTGCATTAGAAGCTCGAGATTGGATTCCACGGGAATTAAAGGGCCTACGGCCGATGTAATTACATTAGGATACGTAAAGCCAGGGGACTCTGGGACCTTCGACGTCCACTTTGTTCAATTATTAATAAGAGGGGGGGGGACAGGCCGACGGGAGATTTATTCACTTTCGTTAAAGGACTTTGGAATCATTGAGCGAGTCCCCTTTAATCACAGGTTGGATTAGCTGGGACGTAACGACGACCAGCGACGTTCACACCCGGAGCAGCTAGTGATAAAAAGAAAATGTCCAGCGACTCGCGATCCGAAATCTCCCTCGCGATCGCTATCCGTCGTGCCTCTCGTCCACACGGTTACCATCGTAATAATAATAATGATGATGATAACAATGATAACAAACAATAATAGATAATAGATAATAGATAATAATGGTGGCAGTGTCGAGTGCGCCGTTGAGGCAAGTGCAAGCAGAAGCGGCGGTGGCGGCGGCGGTGGCGGCGGCGGTGGCGGCGGTTAACGCGAGGAGAGGGATGTGGAGAAGGGTGAGGAGGTGGAGGTGGAGGTGGAGGTGGTGGAGGTGACGGGAGGAGCGTTCGGCAAGCGGCCGCCTGTTTCGGGCGTAAAAAGCCCGCGTGAACAGTAGAACGGGTAGTGGAGAGAGTGGCGGGGGAGGGAGAGAGAGAGAGAGAGAGAGAGAGAGAGAGAGCCGGATAAAAAGTGCGACCACCGTTATTGAGGTTCGTTCGGCAGCGGGAGTCGAGGCCGTACTCTCCTCGGTTGCATATTTACGAGCCGATAGCGATACGTATACAGTTATGCAGCCGTTCCCACAATAGGGCCGATAGCGGACCACCGGCGCTTCCGACTCCTTGGAGGAGAGCGGAGGGCCCACGTGACTCCTTGGAGGATGGCCCTAAGAAGGATCGCGCTAACGGACTGTTGGGCTGTTGGTACTCACGGGCTCGGCTTCCCTCTCCTCGGTCCTGGCCTTGAGCTGGTGCAGCCGGTGCCGGGACGCTGGCCTCGCCTCCTCGTGCATCGCGATCGCGTTCCCGCACTGACGGGAGCGAGGCTCGCGCGGCCGAGCCTCCGGTCGGACTGAGAGCCAGCTCCGGTGGGTCTCCTGAGCCGCGAGAGGGGACCGAGACCAGGGCCGTAGCTGCCAGGAGGGGGCCGTCTAACCGCGAACCAACGACTCGAAGATTCGGTAGCGCCTCTCTCTCTCTCTCTCTCTCTCTCTCTCTCCATCCCGATTTTCCCCCCTTGTTCCGTGCTACGTAGCATGCCTGCGTTTTACTACAATCGATAGCTCAGCCCATCTACTCAGGATTCTCTTATTAGGCACGCGCCACTATTAATTTGTCTGGCCTCTTACAAGTAGGTGAGCGCATACCGATTGCGTACCGATCCTCCATTCCAACCAAGTACTTCTCCTTTCTAAGCTATCAGTCCTCTACGTACATGTATACATTCACCTATACATTTATTTATGCACCGACACATACTTTGCATCTATAATTCGACAAGTAGACCCTCTGCCTATCGCATACATGTATAATCGCTTACTCCCCGACTCCCCTCTCCCTCTGCTGCAGTATTTCCGTTTTCTTTTCGTCTTTAACTAAATACAAGTGATTTTAAATGCCTTCCTAAATCTTGCGCTCTTTTCTCGAGCCTCGCTTCGCCTGTAATCTTATCAAAAGCAAATTGTTCAAGCTCGTCATTTCTCTCTCTCTCTCTCTCTCTCTCTCTCTCTATCCCCCCCCCACCGCTTTACGCGAATACTTATTATGTAATTACTAAACGTGTACTCGCTTTTCCGTTTCACAGGCAATTCTCAATACAGAGATCGGAAATCTCAGCTTTCGGTGGTTCTCATCAAAACAAATAAACAAATGAATGGGCATTTGTATTTCTGGAAAGTGAGTTCTCTCTTTTACGAGAAAACTCCTTGTATTTATAAAAAGAATTTTAACAGAAATCAAGATTATCGAGAAAAACATTATTATTATTATTGTTATTATTATTACATATAACGTTAATAAAAAATAAAAAAATAATAATAATAATAATAATAAGAGGTGGAGGTGGAGGTGGAGGAGGAGGAGGAGAGGAGGAGGAGGAGGGAGAAGCAGAAGAATAGTAAGAATAATGGGATCGGGCATCTCCGAGGGAATGACAGCGAAATATGCTATTGCGACACAAGCAAAAATCACGGTAATGGCGATGTTTTTTCAGCTCCTCTTATTGTACGCGTAAAAGGATATTTACTGGGAACAATAAAGTTTGCGAGCAGCGGCCGAGGCTACCTCAGAGTGCAGAGCCCTTTATCTCATTTTTGCAATCGGCTCTGGTATTACCTTACTCACGGCTGCTTACCCTCACGGACGCCAAAGTCCACATTGAAAATCATCCTCGCGCAATAAGCATTTTAAGCGTAAATTCGAACGGGGGAGCTTGACTCGAGCTCTCGATTGAATTTTCCTTTACATCCCCCTCCTCCTCCTACTCCTCCTACTCCTCCTACTCCTCCTCCTCACATAGAATCACGTACGTTTCTTACGCTCGGCCGTTCAAGATTTTTATACGTATTAAACAATATTTATTATACGATAAATATTTCTCATTTTCATATTATTTCCTTGCCAATGAAGAAGACAATGCGCCCTCGATTACAGTGTCCGTGTGTGCGCACGTGCGCGCGCGCGCGCGCGTGCGTGCAATTAACTTAATAATAGACGGCACACGGCCATTTTAATTCCTTGTAACGTTACTTAAACAATGTAATACACGGCGAGATTTTAAAGGTGAACCCATCAGATCTTATCTCCGGGAGGACTTAATAAATGTTTGCGAGCCAGCAATTATTGAATAAATTAAGCGAGGGCCTCGCTTAAGAGAGTTTAAACTCTACCCCCCCCCCCAACCGGCCCCCGTCCGTACCGAATCTATCCGCCCCTCCCTCCCCCTGACCCCGCTGAACTCGGCGTCAGCCGGTCCGCCGATAGCACTCGAATCCGTGAAATCCGTTGCCCGTGAAACAAATTTAGGCTTAAAAATGCTTTGTTTTTAAAAAAGCGTAGGAAAACAAAAGACATTCCGTGGTCCATTGAGTGTATATTTAGATACGAAGACATTCGAGAGGCAAGGGGCAATAAATAGGACGATGATGAGAATAAAATATCCGAAAGATTTTACGATGCGGTGCGTCTCTTAAAACACTTAAGCTCGGGAGGTACTCGAGCCGAGCGACGTAAGTGCATTCACAGATAAGAGTGAGATGTGGGAAAGATCCGTTGGAATCCTTGAGCATCTCGGGAGAAGATTTGTCTGTCAGAAGGCTCGCGATCACAATGTCGGAGCTCCGACGATTCTAGCGATTCGTCAAAACAGTCGGCTGAGCCGGTTCGGCTAAATAACCCCAATAATCCCAAAGCATCGGCATTACAAATAAAGCATTTGTAGAGAACGGGGCCTGTTCCGGCCTTATCTCGAACCGCTTAATTTTATCTCTCGAGTCGCGAGAGCATTCGTCGCCAGCCTCGAGTAATGAAAACTGTAATAAAGAAATCAGAGAGACAGACAGAGAGAGAGAGAGAGAGAGAGAGAGAGAGAGAGAGAGAGAGAGAGTGGGGATGTAAATAAAAAGTACAGAAACGGAGGAGCGAGGCGAGTTACAGCTACTAAAGTAAATAACAATAATAATGATAATAATAATGGTGGCGGATGGTTTATTTGAAAAAGTCTGCAGAAAGTAAAATCTCGGCAGTTGCTGCGGCTCGACTAATATATTTGCGAACGAGCGTGGGGACATAAAGTAATGAGCAAAGCTTCGTGCGGAGTTGCAGCACCATTATCGGAGATATCATCTTTCGTATGGAAGCGGAAGGAGGATGAGGAGGATGAGGAGGACGAGGAGGACGAGGAGGACGAGGTGGAGTAGGAGGAGTAAGAGGAGGAGGAGGAGGAGGAGGAGGAGGAGGAGGAGTAACCAATTATCGGTATTATTGGCGCGATACCGAAAATGAAAAGCCGAGTCGATGGTCGGCTCGAGGCTCGGGTGTCCCGGGTGGTAAAGTTTTAAATATCAGAGGGGAGGCCAAGTACCCCGGGCACAGAGGATGCGCCACTCGAGTACGGAGCCTCTCCCTTTAATCAACCGGCAGTCCCTTTAAAAATCAATAGCGCCTCCGTCGGTAGTAAACGCTAATGGTTTACTAACCGCGCGCTTTTATTGACCGTGGGATAAAGTAAATCCGCGAAACCCGCGGCTTTCCTGATGATCGTGCGATTACATCGGCAGGCCCTTTGTAGCCTCTCACCCTCCCACTCCCACTCTCCCACTCTCTCACTCTCTCTCTCTCTCTCTCTCTCTCTCTCTCTCTCTCTCTCTCTCGTCGATTCGCGACCTCGGATTCGCGAAGCCATTGAGGTTACGAATGACCACACGGAAAAACCGCTCTTTCGTTATAATCAAGCGCACCACCAAAAGCTAGTTATTCTTGATTTTACAAGCCGCCTCCCTCCTCCGTCATCCCATGACCCTGTAAGTTTCTTATTACTGGTAACTTCGTCCTGGTGCCGAAGCGTTTGCTTTTTTGACGCTCGGGGCCTGCCATAGTGAGAGAAGGAGCGCGCGAGCGAGAGAGTTACGAGGGGCGCAGAGAGAGAGAGAGAGAGAGAGAGGGGGGGGTGGAGGATAAATGTTGCCGGTAATGGCTAAATACGCGATGAGCTGATAGTAATTGGTCGGCAATTAAAGCCTTGCGGCCAAGTAGGAAATCGATAGGGAAACAAATTGGATTGCCGGTAATAGAGTGCATTAGAGACTTTTGAACTTTCGCTTCGCTCTTTGTATAATTCGCGTTAACGATCCGGTTAGCTACGATTCGAGTATGCGATCTCAGTTTGCGTTAATTGACCCCTTTTACCGTATTTTACCGTCAGTCCCCTCATTTGACACTGAACCGGTCAATTTTCTAGGAGATTGTTAAAAAAAAAAAAAAAAAAAAAAAGAGAGATTGCTAAGGTCGAGAAAGGCGATGGAGGGCCGAGGAGGGCGAGAGGAAAGAGGCGGGAAATGGCGGGAAGGGGGAGGGGCGATACATAGTCGGAGAAGGAAGTTGGTGATGAGCGTCCGAGTTGGCTCGGGTCAACGCGTTAAGTTAAGGTAGGAAGGGCAGGAGGGGCGAGTGGGGTGGGGTGGGGTGAGAGGGAGGTCGAAGGATGGACCGCCGATAATCTGTTTATAATGGTGTATCGTTCGCCGGGAGTCGCGGAGCGCTTATCCTCTCCTCGACCCTTTGTCGGTCCCCGACCACCAGTAAGGACGTCATTAGCCACACAGGCAAGTGGCTAATCCAGCATCCGGACCGCCAGTCTATCCGGCCTTCATTGCTCCCGAGGGCAAACCCCCTTCTCCTGGCCAGCCAGCTATTTACAAGACCTTACCCAGCGCCAATGGCCTCTTGTAGAGCTGCGACTTAATGTCCGAAGGAGGTGGGGGGCCGCCTCTGCCGAAGGGTCGGTCGCCGGTCTCTGGGAAACACCGCGGCCTGTGCGCAGATTACCATCCTTAGCGCGCACGATGCTCTGGAAAAATTCGCCGACGTAACCTACGAGGCCTTGCATTTGACGGCCGACGATTCCGCGCATCGGGATCATTGCATTTATTATAAACGACTCGAGGCACGCCTGCGATTAAGGCGATCGCCGTAACGGTCGCGAAGCCGCGCCTTTAACCATTTCAACCACCTGCCGTTGATTACTCGAGGGCGGGAGGAGCTCTCGGTCGACCGAAAATCCCGAACGCAGCCCTCCGAGCATTCCTTACGGGCAACGAGATTTTTCTCTCTTTTTTTTTTTTCGCGGCTAAGGAGGATCGCCGCCGACTTGACCCCGTTCCCATCCCCGTCGCCCCATAACGCCTGCTCTCCCCCCCTCTCTCTCTCTCTCTCTCTCTCTCTCTCTCTCTCTGGTCTCTGGTATCCCAAGCGCACGCAGTCTGAATCGTTATTGTGAGGGCGTGTGCGACAATTCGGTCGTAGCCTTTCAGGGCCGGATATTTATTTGCGCCAGGGTTTTCTCGCTCGGGAGATCGATCCTCGTCTTGGTGGGCGAATTCCCTCAGGGGCCGAAAGTTAAAGTTCCGACTCGATCGGACAGTACTTTACGCCGACGTTACGCTCGTATCCTCGTGCCGGGAGTGCGGCAGCGCGCAAATTGTTAACTTAAGAATGGTCCGATGGTTTTAGGCCCGGGAGAAAGCGCGGTTGTTGGACATTGGCCGTAAAGACGAGGCGTCCGGGCCGAGGCGATGAGCCGCCGTTCAACCAATTGACGTGGCTCCCTCCACCTCCCCTCCCGTCCAAACCCGTACCGCGCCGTCCCGTCCCGTCCCGTCCCGTCCCGTCTCGAACGATCCTACATACAAGCTACGTTGTATGGCTCGGCTCCCAGTGCCTCTCCGGGCACGGTGCGCTTGACCCACTCCCGTGTAGTAATGTTGCAGAAATGATGAAACCCAAGACTGTACGGGGGGTACCCTGAGCAACGAGAGCTCCGAGCATATAGAACGGATCCTCGTGAATGATCAGCATTCGGAGAATTTCTTCAACTCCCAAGGCGCGTCAATCGTCGCGCCTGACAACTCCCGCACCGACGTTCGGCCCTCAAAGATCGTTCAGGACGACCGGCGTGTTCGCAGGAGCAGCTCCTTCCTTATCCACCCTCGTTTCATCCGGAGCCCACGTCGATGTCGCCTGCCCAGAAGGAAGTCACGCAGACCGTGAGCTGCTGCTCGTCACTCGATCCCAGACTTCCTGACCCACTGGCCTCGAGAGCCGGGGGCCACGTAGCGTCCGCGGCCTCTTACGCCCGTACACGTCGACCTTACCTCGCCGGCTCGCCCCAATATTTCCCGTCCCCCTCCCCTTGCCGCTGCATTCGCGTAAAGACAAGGTCACCTTGCCCCTCGGCAACCCTTCGGCAAAACAATGCGCTACGACGAATGATTGGGTAAGAAGAGCCACACGCCCTGCACTGTAGGGAGTCGATACTTATCGCGTGCATTATCGGTCGGGATACCCGGCAAGAGAAACGGAGCCTATCGCTGGGAGAATATCGCTACGAGGTTACATTCGGCCTGCCGCCCTTACCGTCAATATAAACAGCCACTTGGCCACTTGGAATAAAATCGGCTAAGCCGGGGCGATTTAATTAGTGATTTTATCGTTGTTGGAGCGGCTCACAATTCACTGAAGTATTAAACCGTCGTGGCGCTTGAGATTTACATGAGACTTTCCACTACTAGCGCTGGCCATTACAAGCTAACGCTTGAAAGCTACAAAGTAGCTTTGTTAGCGCAGTAGTCGTAACGAGCGTCGCGTTCCCGAAGATTTCCCAGTGGCTCGGGAGGCCGAAATACCGGCTGGACTTGCGACGACCGCGGGACGCGAGGCTCGGACGGTGCTGGGACGGTGCTGGGACGGTGCTGGGACGTAGGGGGTCGTGAAAATCGCGGTCTTTTTTTATCGGGCGAAGAGACAGCGGCGCAAAACCGGTCGCGGATGCGCGGCGTCGCTCGAGAATTCCATTACGGAAGCGCGACGACCCCGTGGCCTCTAATCACGTCGCGATCTCGAGATCGATCGGCCGATCCCGGGAGTCGGCTCGGCGCGCGCCCCGGGAGGGTGACGGGCCTCGGATTTTATTCTCGCCGATGGCCGGGAGATTATTCTCCCGCGTTCCCTTTCCCCGCCCGGGCTCGCGAACCGCCTCTGTCTTCGTTGCCGAGCCTCCGACGCCCCGGTGAAATATCGCGATCGGCGGCTGAATCTGCGCGTGCGAAAATCCCAAACGGATACTTCCACCGAGCCCGGGGATTCTTCGGCTCCAGGGAGAGATGGACAGAGAGAGAGAGAGAGAGAGAGAGAGAGAGAGCCGAGACGCTTCACGGACCACGTGTATTCGGCAGTTCGAACCTGGGAATTACCGGGGCTAGTTATCGACCTGGCTGTGCTCAACTTTTTAATCCTATCCGTTCCCCCGGCGATCTACGACACCGTAATTACCTGTCAAGTCAAGCTCTCCTACCCGACTTATCTATTGATTAATCAATTTTAATAAAGTCACGAAGCCCGACCAATATCTTACGCAATCTTCAGCCGATGCTGAAATATTGCCTATTTTTTACATTGTCCGCATCGACGAATACCATATTTTTATCGAAACTAGAAAATGTTAATATCTAATTTACGAACGTGCGGAGCCTCTCTCACTCTCTCTCTCTCTCTCTCTCTCTATCTATCTATTTCTCTCTACGCGGATCGTTTGGGGGTAGAGAAGCAATTTGGTGGCTCATGTGCTTACCTCGAACATATAGCTTCGATACCGCAAAGCCCAGATTCAAGTCCCGCGTCGACGAAACGTAATAATATTCGTAATTTTATGTAGTAAATAAAACGGGTTTGAATAGCTAAAGAGCCGATAGGTCGCGGAAGTTCGAAAATGCAAAGCAGCGATGGAAAATACAGACGCACGGGTGGGTAGCTTTATTCATCGGAGAGGAAAAATTCAAGACATTGACGGCCCGCTTTCTAATGTCCTCGGCTCTCTCGGTAGGAAAATTCTTAGAGGCGTACGTGTGCTGTTGCCGCGACTCGCTCTTACGAGTGATAATAAAGTAAAGAATAAGGACGAAGCAGCGGGAGGTCGTTTTAAAAAGCGGCGGCGACGGCGGCGGTGATTGGTGATTGGTGGGAACGAGGCGGGGGACGTGGGGACGGGAGGGCGATGGGACGGGGGACGGGACGGGGGACGGGACGGGGGAAGGCGGGGAAGGAGGGGAAGGCGGGGGAATATCGAGGGGCGAGGGAGAGAGCAAGGACGCAAGGAGGTGGTGGCGGGTGAAAAAAAGCCCAGATATAACTGGTAGATTGCGCCCGGAGGAAAAATGTCGATGTCCTGCATGCATCCGGTCGTTCTCATTCGACCTTGAGTCAGCGGCGTAGGGGAGAAGGGAAGCCAGCAGGTAGGGTCCCGCTTGCATGAAAGCTCACGAGGAAAGCGTACGGCCTCCCACACGGCGACACGTATCCGGTGTCTTTGGGGTTAGCGCAAGCGTTAATCGTGGCTGTGCGTGTCCTTTCTTAGTTTTCATTGAAACACGTTCCCTCCTTATCCACGGCTACGGAAAAACAATGTCTGCATCGCGTCCCTTCGCTGTAATGGCGATAAGATGAGCCGATAATCCGAGGTCGTCTTTCTGATTAATTTTCAGTCCGCGACCCTTAGCCCGCGGCAATTAATATTATTACGCTATTTTTCCTCTAACCCCCGATTCCTTTTAGTTGGAGTTGGAGAAATTCTGACTAGGCGGCCGGCTCAATAATTTATCGCGGCACCGTTCGACAAGAATTATTCTCATTATCGTAGTGTAGGTGAGTGAGCTCTGTTAAAACGAGTTTTCCTCAATTCACGACGTTCTCGGCGGTTTCGAATTTTCCGTTCAACGTTGCCGTCTTTTTTTAATTTTGAACCTTCTCCTTGAATCACAAATATTCTCCAGCAATTGACCAACAACAGCAGTCCGTCGTCTTATTCGTAAAAAAATTGTTCGATTACAAAACTGGCTTAGAAATTAGCCTCGGCGACACTCTATTATGAAATTCTATCGCGTAATACAATTGACAAAATCCTTTACTACTTCGTAGCTTTCGGAATAATTTCGGAATAATTTCGGAATAATAATATTCGTGCAAGAACATTTATATATGATACGTTTCGCCAATAAGATAAATAAATAATTATAACAAGATAAATAAGTAATGGCAGTAAGCGTTTTATTTATTACACATTGACCAATAAATCAAGTGCATGCATGTATATAGTTCGACAATATTATTAATAAAAGACAACAACAAAAAAAAAAAAAAAAAATTGACCTCGTAATAACGATCATAAAATTATTTATGCTTTAAGTATCTGGCAGCGCACGCATACGCGCGCATACAGGAAATGATGAGAGGGAGGGAGCGAGAGAGAGAGAGAGAGAGAGAGAGAGAGTTCGTCTTTATAAGATGTAACACTATCTGCATGTAAAATATCGTGCGCTAAATTTATTATACGTAAACGAAGCAAATATTCGTAGAAGTAAATAAACAATTGAGCCTTAATGAATAAAATCATTATTGGCTGTACAATGGCTGCAGATGTTATCATCGTACGGTGTAAGGAATGTTTAAGTAATGCGCTGCCTATGGACATTCATTCAATTCACTCTATAATTTTCCAGCATTTGAATTTTTCCCTACAGATATTTTGTTGCATTGTAATAAAATGCCAATTAATCCGAAAGTAAAAGAAACTTTTCAATAAAGCCAGACAGAAGAATATTATTATATTGTCGAATATACGCCATTCAGCGTATAATGCTGTATAACATTCTACTTACCCTAAGATCCGCAGCTAACGAGTAATTTATCTTCCTCCGGTGATCATTGTTTAGAGCACATAAGTACGTATCGGCGATGCAATGGCATTAGACAAAATTATAATACCATAATTGAAGGTGGCTATCGTAACACAATCATTCCCAATCACATGCACGACTTTCTAAATAATAATATAATTTTTAATCCTAGTACGCGTTTTATATTTGATTGTCAGACAGACCCTGATAAAAATTATTGTCATAAATCATATTACTCAATGGCACTGTATTGATACTAAATTAATGATATTACGATCAGACGTACGGAAAACGTCAAAGGTTTTCCGTAGAGAAAATAATCGTAAACCCCGGCAGTAATATTTGTATTACACCTAATGGTTTTTTAACGTGCTCAGAAAACTTTAAATTCTACATACACGTACAATTATTGTTTGAGATTTACATTAAATAGTATATTTTATTATCAATTAATGGTAGCCTATGTATTTCATCATAAGCAATATCTCAAATATTACCTTTCGGTGAACATTTGAATTAACATGTTGATTTTAGAAAGACATTTCTAAAATGTTTAAAGTTCAAACTTATTGATTAAAACGTTCCATTAGATTCTAAATGTTCAAATATCGGTATGCAGATACGTGCGTCGATATACATATACGTATACATATACATATATACATATATATACATATACACATACATACATATATATATATATACACACACACACACACATTAGATGGCAAGTAAAAATATTAGTAGACGAAACAGGTAGTCGTTATATTTTTATATTTTTCAAAGTCAATATATTTTTCCTTTTTTCCGTCTCGATTTCAGAGACATTGATTAATAAAATCATTATGCCATTATCGGAATAGCTTTATAATCTATGAAGAAAATATAATAGACGAAATCCTGTATTGATTAATGAAAAATGTATGAATTCATTTGAAAATCCTTATCAAAAGCGAAAACGCGTATTAAATGAAATAATTAAGAAAATTCAAATACATGCATTGATTTTAATAGAAAATAGCCGTATATTGATATCGAATCATCAGAAACGAAATTTCATTCTCAGCAATGATTTAAATGAAGATTATTTTCGTATTATTGACGTCATAGAAATAAAGCAGACCAAACGATCAATCACAACTACGGTGATGAGTATGATTAGAGTAGTTCATCTCGTCGTGAAGTGAATTCAAAGATGCAAAGATTTAAAGATATCGAATGATACTTATCCACTTATCTTCCTTACAAAATTAACCGAAACTCAATCATTTATGAGCTTAAAAATGTTCCCTTCAAAAATACTTTACATTTCTCCGAGAATACAATTACATTTATTTAATATTTGGATCATATAATTTCTATTAATATTCGCATAAATTAATTATTTCAACAAAAGCAAATCAATTCCTACGAAAATTTTGTTTATTCCTCTATAAATAAATAAAATTTAATAATATTCTTATAAAACGGTTAAATAAACTTATTTAACTAAACAAGTTTTTTATTTATACTATCTTAAGAAATACATAATATGAAATAAATTTACCGGTTAAGTATCAAATTTACTATGCAATCAATGTAACTTAATGCATTTATTAATATCTAGATACAGAATATAAAAAGTTGAAAATAAAATTTTATTTTCAAATTTTATTAACGAAAGAAAATTTTCGAAATATTAAAACTACTTATCTTATTACAGTTCATTTGGTATAATAAAACCATGACTTTCAGTAAGTAGAAAATTAATCACTGAATAATAATAAAAATAATAACAATAACAACAACAACAATAATAATAATGATAATAATAATAATAACAATAATAAGAATAATACTAAAACGTAGCAATGAATGAGATGCATTTAAATCAATAAAGGAATGAAAACTTGCATAAAAAAGATGCTTTCTATTACGAGCAGAAAGTAGCAAATCAATAAATTTATTTCATATTCCAAGAAGTAATTTTAGAAAATATTCATAAAAGTCTTACAATGCCTACAACCTTTTGTCTATATTAATAATAAGCTTTACTATCCATTGACAATTTTATCATTAAAATATATCACAGGAATATAAAAATATTAAAAAATTAATTAAAATGTCTTAGATTCATGAATAATTTAATAAATAAGTTCAGAAATTAATACAATGTGACATATAAATAATATGAATGCAGATTATTTTTAAATTAAACTGCGATCTGGGGAATATTTTTCTAATAATCAAAATAATCGATTCATTGCGAATGTATGGCTACGGAGGTAGTATTAGGCCAGCGTTATTCGAAAATACATAGAAAATTACATTAATTACATAATTAGATAAAGAGAGTGGATGACATGGTTATGAAGTATAAAATAAACAATGAAACGAGCGATAAAAAATTATTGTCGTTCAATTAATAAAAATTTAATGGTAAAGTTAACTACTGACGCTAAAAGTGAACTTATACTTATAGATAATATTAAAAAAATAAATAAATAAAAAAAAAAATAGAATTATAATAACTAGTACTTGTTTTTAACGGAACCAAAAAATCAAAACATTTTATTGAGAATATTGTTACACTTTTATCAATTTTCATTCAACGGAAGGAAGCATTATAAATTAAGTCATTTAATATAAGCTATTTCAATAAACTTGTGAATATTATTTGTACTTCAAGTGATAAATATATTGTATTATGCACATTAGAAATATCAATTTTTATTTTATTATTTAATGAATACGATGAAAGGCGTTAATATAATGCAACCTTACTATCTATGTGTTACAAAATACAATTTCGTATACAAAAAATATACAGCAAATGCACAATGAATTGTTGTTGAAAATAATTTATTATTAGTAATTTGCGTAATGTAACGAGATGGTTTAGAAGAACTGCAAGTTTGAAATAATGTTTTTCAAGAGAGACTTTTAAAATTTAAAATGTTTGAGGCGAAAAATGTCGTGACTTTTTAGTGGCTAAATTATCAATACTTGATTTAAATTTATTCATGCAAATCAAATAGTATAAGAACATAATAATGATTTAAAATTGTTTATATTTTGAAATTAATCGTACAAAGACATTTAGTTTTAGATTTACATTTAGACAGAATTTGGAAGTCCGTTTAATTGAAGGAGGAGAACAATTTATAGTCATTTACGAGGATGGATTAGAGAGAGAGAGAGAGAGAGAGAGAGAGAGAGAGAGATTAGAAGAAAAGAATGATGGGCAAAAATATTTATCCATTTGATGTAATTTGCATACGTACGATCGTTTTAGTACGTCGATTTGAAGACCGAGGCAGCGATCGATAATGCACAGCCGCTCGATACGAAATTAAATAGGAAGAACAATTTATAAATTATACGGGGCGGAGTAGCAACAACAACAAAAAAAGAATGAAAGAAAGAAAGAAAGAAAGAAAGAAAGAAAGAAAAAAGAAAAAATACTCTACAATGTGCAATAATTATATGTAAATTAACACCTACGCTGTCCCGGGACTCGCCCATCAATAAATAAATCCTGGCGATTAATCAAGGCAGGACATTACGGCTATTAAGACTACATTTCTCCATTTGCCGAATCAATTACGACGTCGATAAAGGAGTGATGCCTTAAATAGCAAGACTTGCATTAACGCGAAGACGATCTCGATATAAATGATACTTTGGCCGTCGTCGGCCGGGTGTGCGTGCGCGCGATCGTTGTTGGGAGCGAGATCGGGATCGGGATCGGGATCGGGATCGGGAGGGGCCTGCCGAGAGAGGGATCTATCAAAGGCAGTGCTAGCGCGTGTAACTGAAATGCCGGTCACGGCGGACATATTATACGTACGCGGAACAGAGCCTCGCGAACAAAGCGATCGGATAAAGCTGGAGGAGGTGGAGGAGGTGGAGGAGGCGGAGGTGCAGGTAAAAGGGCGTGCGCTACACAGGAAGAAAGTTTGTTTTTCAATGCCGCTGGGCACGTGCGCGCCCACGTTTTTCAACCCACAAAGACTCATCAGCGGCTTTCTTATATAAGAAATTAAGATTCGTGATTCGAATGTTTCCACGGCTCGATCGGCCTTTTTCTCCTTTGTTTTCCACGGCCTTCGCTCGTACCCTCGACCATTGGTGGCCGGTCCACCCCCGCCCCGGTGGCCGGTCCACCGCCGCTCCACCGCCGCTCCACGCGTATTTTCGAGTGCATTGTTCAGCCAGGGCCGGGGCTAGACGAGTTGGGGCTGGGGGGTTATTGGGGGGGATGGGTGGGGGGGCGCGCTTACCTTATGCGTTTATGTTAATGTTCGCGAATGAAACTGCTGGGGCGCGCGCGCGCGCGCGCGCACGCACGCACGTGCGGTCGCTTGCATTTTCAATAAGTATCGGTACACACGGTTTCCCAATAACCACTCGCCGAGCGCTTTGTCGAACTCGGATCGACTTTGTCTCGATCGGCCCTCGAGGAAAGCTATCCTTTATACAATCCAAGAGCGACGCTCCCCTGCCATGACGCTCATCTGCCGCCACCGGCTCCGTTCATTCCTAAGCTGGACTCCTAAGCTCTCGGAGCCGTGGACGCACATCCGTAGGCTGACGTCGGGTTCAGAATTCGATCGAGCGTTCGATTTTCTCGTCTCGATCTCTCGATCTCTCGATCTATCTATCTATTTATCAATCTATCTCTCTCCCGTCCCTCCAACCTCGTCTACGCGCATTCGTACCCATCCCTGTATACGCTTGTTCGGCAATGCTCGGGGGCAAGCTCGTGCGTTGTTAGGCGAAAAGCCTCGAGGGAATAATATCGGCCGGGAAATGAACAAAGTCCATTAAAACGGAAAATGCGCGTAATTAACGCGTTGCTTTTATTTAAAATAGCGGCTTGCCGTTGGCAATGCTGCTCGGTCAATTGCGTTCGCGCGGCTCGTTATTATAAGAGAAGAAAACTTGTCTTATCGCTGTCATCGTCGGGGCCGTAATTGCACCGAAAAATCCTTTCCACCTCGACAGTATAAATAAAATTCAATAATATGCGAGTTAACGTCGGGCCCGCGTATCCTTTCCGAACCCCAATAACCTTAAGCCGCTAATTAATAGCCCCTTTTCTTACAAGGTAGCACGACACAAGGTATTAAGGAAATGCCTTTTATTGAGCGCAATATATTGGAAAACGAACTCTATCTCGTGGAGATCTAATCGTTAATAAGATTCAAGAGACGAAATATAGGAAAGAGTCGGGGCCATTACGATCCGATATTGAAAAAGCTTATTTTACGTATTATTTTCACTCGGTCTTCGCGCATTATTTACGTTAAACCGCTTGCCCTCGAGTACTCGAACGTACAGGCGTAATAACGAGCATCGTCTGCGCGAAGACGATTACAGCGGATATGTGCGGGTGAGGAGGGTGAAACGCGTAAAAGACTAAGTGATCTTTTTTTTTGTTTCTTTTTTTTTTTTAAAGCCAACTCGCATTCAATCCGATACTCGGTAAATAGAGTATTTGAAAGCGTCAGTGAAAACGCTATTTTCACGAAGGGAAGACCTTTTGCGTTCATGCCCCCCCACCCCACCCCACCCCACACCGGATTAAGCTCCCAGAGGCTTTTAATTTAACGAAATTAAAGCACCCAATGAAAAATCTTACGTTACGAGGCCTACGATCGCCGGTAAATGGCCATCGGATGGATAGGATACCGGCTTCTCGGCTCGGCAGAGGTGAGTATGGATTTCCCGAGGTGCGTACGTAAATTGGCCATGTTATGATGAAAAGCAGCTCGTTTATGGGCACGTGCGCGAGCGAATGAGCTGGCGCTTATTATTAACTCTAAGGCAATATCAATTTCAGCCTATCACAATATCGACGTAATTGGTTAGAAGGAAACAATCCGAGACAAAGAGAGGAAATTATCCCCGCCCCCCGCCCCGGGGTAGGTGAGCTCGTTTCCCGCTCGGAAAAACGATGTTGCACTAACGAGTTGCTGATCTGCGCCTTCTGTTTACACGTACACGTTTGCCCTTCCCCTCCCCGCCCATTACGTCTTTCCCATCGGTCGCATCCTTGTATAAAGCGCAATTTCAGTAATTACGGGAAGGTCGTAGGCGCGTGAGGCGAGGGGCGGGGAGGAGCTTATCCAAGAGCATCCAGAGACTCATTCCGGCGGCGGTATCGCGTAATTTCCTCATATCGGTAGTAGTGCAGGAGGAGACTCGGAAGCCACGTGGTGGTACGCACCAGTGCAGAGTAAAGATCAAGCAGCACGTGCGCTCGCGTATCTCGACCACCGATCAATGATCGAGACTAGTCCTACCGAGAGGGGTTTTTTTTTTTTTTTTTTTTTTTTATTTTTATTTCTTTATCGCTAAAGAGCTTCTTTGACATTTACTATTGTCAAATGGAAAATTGGAATTTTCACGGAGGGATATTTTGCTTTTCAGGATAGAGATCCAGGGGGATAGATAGAGAGGCCAGTGTTTATCGTGGAAGGCATCCTGCGTGGGAATGGGTAAGAGGGGAGGGGGGTGATAAATCGTAATAAAATATTTAGCAGTCGCGGATGCCGGAGGCTTGATGGGAGGGCTTGGGGTGGGGGAGGCGGGCGGGGGAGGCAAACGTGCATTTCGCACACGATATCGAAAGAATGCAATTAAAGGAGATGGCGCGAGGGGCGGGGACGGGAGGTTTAAAGACGCAAGCTCGTGGGTGGGTCATGGGTGGAAAGGGGAATCTCGAAGTGGCATCGCGCGAAGGGGGAGGGGAGGAGGAAAAATATATTCCAGAAGATCGATCAACGTCCGGAGGAGCCGCGTCGATGACGTTAATGAGAGAGACTCCGGCGGCTCGGATGCAAATTTCTTAGATCGCCCAGAGGCTCTGCCGGGCATCAACCATTTTATTCATGACGCGAGTTTATTTTTTAAGCATCCTTTCATTTTTCCATCGAGAGATGTCAGTCGAATCGATACGTGACCGTCTGACGTGTAAAATCTGCCCGTAAAAATCCGAAATATTGAGTTATTAAGCGCGCGCACGAGCGGCATGGCATTGGGAGGAGGGGGGAGGGGGGTTACAAGGCGCCTCGATCTTCTTTTATTAAAGAATACCGTCAATGATGATGATTTTTAGCCCAGCCGTAATGCCCGGTTACGATAGCCTAATAGACGTGCGTATTAAGGCATTTACGGGGACATTCTATTGGCGGAGGCTGGTGTATTCCCGAATTTATTACGTTAATTAAGTAATGCAAGCAAAGCCATAAAAGTAATTGCTTTATGATTGTGTAAATTATTGAAGCTTTATAACGAGGGGATTCATGGCTTATCTTAAATATATTAAATTACACGGCAAGGTGTTATATTTTTATTTCATCCTCTAATTCATTTATGAAAATTGAAAATTGATCTTTAATTAAAGCGCGGCCTCATACTCTCCATACCTTGCAATATATTATCGTTCTCGTCGTCGTCGTCGTCGTCGTCGTCGTCGTCGTCGTCGTCGTCGTTGTCGTTATTATTATTATTACTATACACGTATATCTATATATATATATATATATACACACATTTCTCATTGGAGATTTAGTTATTCTGGCTTTAATGACCAGGTCATAAAGGTTTATAAAGGCTCGAGTGAAGCCCAACCCCATTCTTGCATTTCGATGTCTTCGCCTACGTGAAGAAATCCTTCGATAGGGATAAGTAATTGGATTCAGTGTTCCGAATGCGCCTGAAGCTGCTGAATTCGTGGCTCACGGAGATGGAGGAAATGCAGGAAAGGCTGAAGTGGGGACAGTTCGCGGGGGGTCGAGCCTAGGCTCCGATCAGAAAGTTGTCAGGTACGATCGAGAACGTTACAGGTTCATGCAGATGGCCGGTCTTCTCGATAAAGCGGGTGAACCATCGGGGTCGGAGGAGGGCCGAGATCGTTGTTGCGGAGTCGACGTGGAGGTGCGAAAGCGAACAAGGGAACGTCAGAGTTGCATTACGTCCGCTGGGAATTGGAGCGAGGAGGGCTTTTTCTTCTTCTTTTTCTTTTCCTTTCTCTCTCTCTCTCTCTCTCTCTCTCTCTCTCTCTCTTAAATCAAGTGGGCAGGGTGGGGGAGTCGAATAGAGGCGCGATAAAAAGGCGCAGAGGAGACAATGAAGATTTTCGCAGTCGCGCGAAAAGTGAAGGTGATTTCTCTTTCTCCCCCCGTCACTCTCTCTCTCTCTCTCTCTCTCTCTCTCTCTGCGTCTGTCTGTCTCGGGCACCCAATAAATTCAGTTAGCTAACGAGCGCCTTTATAGGCGCCGTGGTTGCTTTGGTCCAAGGTTACTTTTGACGCATCTGATATCGGCGATCGATCTTACCTCCTACACGTTTTCAATGAGCGCGCCATTGTTTTGCCACGACGAAGCCGTGGTTGCGTCTCGGTGAAATTTGATAAGGAGGCAACGCCTTGGCCGTCGGTGATCGTTAATTAGTTCCAGCGACTGCGAACGAAAGGAAGGCCTTCTTGCAACGAATAAAAAAAGGTTTCGCGAGCGCATAATTAGTCGAATGGCAAATCTTGAATGAAGGGTGTGAAGGGGGGAGGGGGCGGGATGGCGCAGTTGGGCAAGCTCGGTGTTTCGAGATGATTGGCCACTTTTTTCCCGATACTTGGTAAGAAAATTGTCTTAAACGATACATCGGCCGCACAAGTACTTGGTTATTTATCATGAAATACCATTCGGCCTCGATGGAGTTATCACGTTCACGGCTTCACGGATTCTCGATTTAATAAGCGTTTGGCTCTGGAAAACGCAAGATGAAATGGATCTATGCGATCTGTCTTATCAATTACGGAGCTCTTCGACTATCGGCCAACCAGTCCTTCCATTTCCATCTCGTAAGAGCGAGCCTAACGTTACGTAACGAGAGCTGCTCTTCAATCGATCGCTCAAAAGGTGTAAACTCCGGCAGTCGACGAGACGGCTCCCTCTCGTAAATGAAATCGAAGAAAACCTGAATATATATCTTTCTTACAGTGTGCTAAAAGCATTATAATGTCCGATTACGCAGTCAAAGTCTTTTGGCCGGTAATATTCCCAGCTTTCTCCTCGACAACATGGAAATACAATTGTAAATTACAATGTTAGGTGCACCGGTCGACACGGTTGACTCTCTCTCTCTCTCTCTCTCTCTCTCTCTCAGCCTCCCCCCCCCCTACACGCGCCCCTACACGCGCTTCCGCCAACGTATGCATAAAGGAAGGAAATTTGCATGGAGGTTGGATCTTGCGAGAGCTCGGGAGTGCTTAAATTTTGGACGAGCCGCGCTGTCGTGCGTGGCTCAGCGGTTCTCCATAAAAAGTTAAACGGATTTAAAGCAGCTCATCAATATGCAAAACGAGCCGCGGAGAATAAGCCGCTGGCGATCTTATGACGGACGCATCCCCGTGACCAAAGGCGACAATTCCCGGTCCCGTTACCTGCCCGTCGACGATCAGCCGTCCCGACCTTTAAGGGCCTGCGCGTCTCTGTCGGACCTCGAAGAGCTTCTTCGTGGGCTTACGCTTCTGACATTAGCCGCGACCTGGGCCGATCCTCGCTCGATCGTTGGACCAAGTGTCACGTGACCCTCGTATATATAAGGCCGCCCTGTATATATTTACCTTCCGAGACCCCTCCGACGGCATTAATTATCACGGAAAGGGCGAATTCGGTTGTATTAAAAGCCACGCATGATCATGGCGCGCGATACTGACAATTAGCTTGACTTAAACTCGCGCTAATAACAATCAATATTCCACGACTCGTTATTAATTCCCACACTCATAATGTTAGGAAATTTTCTAGTCGACTTTATTATACATTCACCTCGCGTTTATTAAGATCGTATTCTACGACCCGTACAATTCAATAAGTCCGCATCCGAGACTGTATTCCCCTATTACTACTAGATTACTACGGTACCCTAGATATGCCAACTCCTGCGAAGATTACTAATTACAATTTACGGCTACGGATAAAATTACGGAACCTCACGTCATTATCGATAATATCGAGCTTTGCCAAAGTTTTTAATTCATCTGGAAGGGACGTTGGTAACCTGAGCTTTGCCGATCGTCCGACAGGATCTCAGAAAATGCGACATATTTAAGGATCAGAAAGAAAAAGAATATTTCAGTCTCACCAAACTCGTGCATTAGTTGTTGTTTTTCTTTCTTCTCTTTTTTTTTTTTTTTGCAAATCTGACAATTAGCATAACGATTATGCTTCTAAAGTAAGCAAGTCACTTTAATGACATGTTTAAGATTAGGACCACCCACCCGCATACATTCATTTACATGAAATATAAGAAATAAGTAAAAAAACAAAAAAAAAAAAAAAAAAAAGCGAAGCGAAAACCCAATATATTATTGGCGTAAAAATTAAAATCTTACTTTTGCTACATATCAAAAATTTCCTTAATTTATAGTCACGCGATATAAGGTTTTATAAAAATTTTGAACAATGGACGCCAGGATTTTTAATGCAAAAAGTAGTAGCTCATGAATATGTGAGCCGACTTCCTTTTACATCGACTATTAAACTTTATTTTTATATGTTAAAGCCTCAGCGAGCACCAAAGATTAGTAATTAGTATGAAAAACGTCTTCTTATTTATGAATCGTGACAAAAGCGCAGTAAGTCCGACAATACAATGAATTCGCTAAATGTATGCATATACTTATTTATTTGCATTTATCAGAGACGTTTTTGTTTTTCGGATTTTCTTTTTTATTCTTAAGTTTTAATCTGTTACGATGATCCATTAAAAAGTCAAGAGAGAAGATATTTACACGGGAAGCTGCATGGATTTAAGAATTACGGAATTAAGTGCAAATAAATTTTCACGCTTCATGAATATTATGTCGATTAAATAAATTCTTAGGCTACTATGTGTAAAAGAATTTTCGACAATGTATTAGCAATGCAAATGAAAATTATCGCTTGACCTGTAAGGTGTCGATACTTTAAGAGAGAGAGAGAGAGGGAGGGAGAGAGAGAGAGAGAGAGAGAGAGAGGGGAGGGAGACAACTTCAATGTACGAAATCAATTAAATTAGTTGCATAATTATTTGAAAGCGATATATTTGTATGCAATTCGTTAGACGGCAAATGTATCGACCGAGTTCATTTGAAAATAAAGGGGAATTGTAAAATGCAGAGGCAGAGGCGGTACCTTTTAAACCCGCATACTGTTATCGAAGAGCTTCGCCTTGTCCAAGTTTCTATGAATAAAATATATCCACCAAATCTATCCTCCTTCATGTTTTACGAATATTTCCTTAAAGCTACAAAGTGAATTTGAAACAGAGGGCTCGTTGTCGAATAGACGTATGTAGCACGTGCTCTGTGCATGTGTGTATGTAGGGGCGCCGTGTGGTTGTACATTGTAAAATGTAGCGCGTATTGAGGGTTATTGGGTAGATGGCTCCCTCGGACTATTCATTATTAGCGTTAATCAATAAATCTATCGAATGTTAATAATAATAATAATAATAATTGTCGGTCGTAAGCGGCGGCGAGGGAATCGGAAGAAGTAATGACTCGAGCTCGAAAAGTCACGATGATGTCGTGAGTCCGATAAAGAGCAGCAGCTCGAGATAACGGTTAATTTATGCGCTTTTGGGGGAAAAAGAGGTATAGAATGCGAATGTAAATCGGAAGCCTTAACGATAATCGTATTACGTAGGAGTTTGGCCGATTAGCACTCAAGGTAATAATTAGGTGATTTTTTTTGTCGTATCGCCGATTATGCTTGCAGGAGTAGAGACAGACAGAGAGACAGACAGACAGAGAGAGAGAGAGAGAGAGAGAGAGAGAGAGAGAGAGAGAGATTGGTTACCTTGGGGCTGTTCACGTACACAGACTCGTAATTCGAGTCGACGTAGAAGATCGAAGTCTTGGCCTGCTGGCCGAACAGCCACATATCTTCCCCAGGTCTGCCGTGCCCCGATCGGGCCGGCCACGGACACTTTACTCTGAAGGCGCGACACTCCGGGGCCGGAGTCGAGCGTCGGCGGCTCAAGAACACGCGGATGTCATTTGTTTTCTTGGCGAGTCCCGTCCTCGGCCGGGCGGATACGCGCGCGTCATCGTAGCCTTCTTTCGTCAGCTCGCGGCTCGCGACGTGATTCACCGGTGAGCCCGACGCCCACGGGGAGCGGGCAGCTTGGACCGGCCGGCCGAATAATCGATAATCGTCGGCTGGGTTCCGCGGTGGGGCGCTTGAAATAGAGGGGGAGGGGCGAGCCCTCGGGTTCGAATGCGGCTTTGACGACGGTCCCCAGGAAACTGAAAAGCGTCGCCGACACCGAGTTTTAATCGGCGCTCCTCGACTCCTCTCTCTCTCTCTCTCTCTCTCTCTATCTATCTATCTATCTATCTTTATCTCGCATACGGGCACAGACAAGCGTACGTACACTCGGTCGCTCCCTCTTTCTCTTCGTCCGTTTGTTATAGCAACGCGCTACATGTCGTATCCCCGCCAGTATCGAGTCCGGCACAATTCCTTAAGCGCGCAGCCCCCTTTACACCTGTGCATGCGCCTGGGGATCACCGGCCTCCTCTCTAATCCCGACGTTAAGCCTTCGGCTCCGAGGCTTACGCCCCTTCCCATCCACCTCGTACTTACTTCCCGTAAATAGCGAGGGAATCGCTCCTCTTGCCGATCCATTATCGATTTATTATCCCCACCCCTCCCCCCTACACCCCCGAGACGATACTTTTTTTCTATCGTCTATTCGTCTATCGGTCGCGAATCAATTTTTCCTCCGTCGGCCGTCTATCTCTTCGTTCTATCAATGCACTGGACCGAAGAGGATACCTCACGAGTAAATGGCCTCTCACTTGCACGCAAGCGTCCACGTAATTGGGCAGCCCATTTCGATTCGAGAATTCGGATTCTCTGTAATGAAGGTACGAATATGCCGATAAGCCCGGAAATTTATCGGCCCCGATCCAACGAAGCAAAAAAAACCCGCTCATTTATTTTTACGTCAGCTCGTTAAAAAAGAAAAGTAATTTAATATTCAATAAAACGGTAATTACTATTTATTGAGCATTAGCTTGCCGCAAACAAAGTCATTCCTTAAAATCGTAAATTTTAAAGAGCCTTCCGTTCTGGCCGCGCACTGCCGACAGAACAAAAAAAAAAAAAAAAAAAAAAAAAAAAAAAAAAAAAAAAAGAAAAAAAAAAAGAAAGAAAGAAAAAAAAAAAAAAAAAGAAAACGACAGTCACCCCTAATGAAGACTGGTCCAGCCGGCGTCTCAATCGCTCCGGGCTCAGCAAAGCGAAAACCCGCCGCATTCCATCGGCCATGTAAGCCCCGTGCGGTTCTCGCCTTTAGGAAAAGATGACGCTTCTAAAGGCAACGTCATGTGGAAAGCCAAACAGGCAAAATAAAAAGAAAAGGAAAAAAGAAAGAAAAAAAAACGCGGTTTCGCTACTCGTCTCTCGGTCTCCGGCGTCAAAACTCTGTCCGTCTGTCCCCAATAACCTTCTCGTCACGCTCCATTGAACATCTACATTCCACCCTGTATAAACCCCACCCCACCCCTCCCCCCATCTCGCCCCCTCCCCCTCCCCCCATCTCACTCCGCCAACCCGTAACTCCAATAACCCCAATAACCCCAAGCTTGTTACCCCCCCCACCCACACACACACACCTACCTCCTCCCCCCGTTCCTCTTGGCGTAACAGTAGGCGTCCGGAGGAGCTCGCTCTCGAGAGGGAAAGGAGTGGAAGCGATACTCCACTCTCGCTACACTAGTGCTGTTGTCGAAGATAATTTTGGGTTGCGCTTATTATAAGAAGCCCGCGGGCCCCCGTTATTTAAATGCAACGCGATCGCGGACGTAGACAAAGGGTGTGTCGCTCTTGCCCATTATTACGATGTCAGCGAGAGAAAAGCTGCGAGCTTTTTACCGCTTGGCAATTTTCCTTCCCCCTCAGTCCGCGAGCGCATTATTCTCATTCTTCCCTCTTCTTCCCTCTTCTTCTTCTTCTTCATCTTCTACTTCTTCTTCTTTCGTCATATTCAATTTGTAATACGACGACGCGAGAGGATTAGAGAGAGGCGTGGAGAGAGAGAGAGAGAGAGAGAGAGAGGGGGGGGCCTTTGTATTCTCCTTTTACTATGGTGAGAAGGCACGGTGCACAGGTTACCCTACCATAATTAGCATGCACCGCGTATAAGCTACCGTGGCCTGTCCTCTCAGTCTATGCGATTCTCAATAAATAAGCGAGCGGAATGATAATAACACAAGTTGTCGAATAATTCGAGTACGCGCGCACGAGTCTTGTAAACGGCAAATGTAAAAAGCTCTTGCCGTGCTTTACGCAATCGATTTCCAACGGCTTTAATAACTTTAATAAGCTCGCCTCCACCAGCTCGCCTCCACCAGCTCGCCTCCACTTCTTTCGAGTGAAACAATGCAGGCAGTGCTTACGTAGTCTTAGCGGAGATATACTTTAAGCCGCAGTATCTATGATTTCCCATGAATTTCACGATCTCATTGTATTGTAAAACTATCCCTAAGTATATATTCTTACGGGGCTAAATATATTCTAGATATATATGGAGCCTAAAAATAAGCAGCTCTTCGTAATTTCGCAAAGACATTAATTGATCCCATTAATCTTCCGATTCCCGACAATGGAATGTCACTGTTCATTCGCAGGTTGTTATTGTATTACGACCAGTGTTACAGGCCTGTTCCGTTACCATTGCTCGATTATCCCGACGAAGGCTTCCCAACCAAGTCCATCGCGTTCGATGCTACATCGCATCGCCAGAGAAGTCTCCGCTCTATGTCTGGAACCCTTTCCATCGCAAATACCAAGGAAATAAGAAAATTATCTCGCAATTTCATTATCTGCGAATGTATTGTGCGCGATTTCTTCCCCGGGATTACTTATAAATACGACGAATACAAGAAAGCTTTAGGCGCACACGTGAACTTTGTACGCAGTATTTGCCTTCAATGTAAATAGTAAGAGCATAGTAATCTTGAAATTACCTTCTCAGAATTTTTATTGTGCGCAGACAGACAGACAGGCTTTCGCATCGAAGGAGTATAATAGAATTTCAGGTAAAAATTCTTAGCTTGTATTAACGTTCTGTATAATGAAAGTCCTTATTCAATTTAAATCATGCTCCTTTTCTAATGTATTAACATTTCAAGTAAGTAAGCACGTGCTTACTTACTTCTATTGCAAAAGCTTCTGTCTGTAGTATTATTTTTAAGCAGTTTTACGCATAAAGTCCTTATTGGGGTCAAAATGACAATGACGTATTCATAATTTCCTGAAGTTTTCATGGATTTTTCTTCCCAGCTCTGAATCATCGATGATTCCGCTGGGACTGCATAAGATCTTGCATTCATTTCGGACTACGCGCATTCAATTGCAATTGTCGGGCCGTTGAACGATCTTTCCGTCTCATTCCAGGAACAGGAAAATCAAATTGCACAATCCGACGCATGGGCGTAGGCTTATTAATAAAAAGAGAAAAATAATACGATAAGTCGGGTAATGTCAATTTATTATTACTTTATTCTCGATAGTTATATTTGACGAACGTCCAGTTGAAAATCTTGTATAACAAATTGCCGCTTTGCGAATGACGTTAAAGCTTCATGAGCTATGCGGCGTTTGCAAGGGCAGTCGTTGGATTTCCGTAATTGCTAATGGATATCCACGATGAAGATAAGATTCATTAGTTTCGGAACACTGGATGAATTGCCGTGACGAAGCTCTGTGCAGCTCCTATTGTAGTTGAAAACTGATGCAATCGCTAGTGCAAATGCTTTCGTTACATCATCCGAGGCTTGTTTATTTATAACATTGTTTAATATTTTTTTTTATTATTTTTTTTTTTTTTTTATTTCCGGATCTACTCAATCATCATTCTCTCTCTCTCTCTCTCTCTCTCTCTCTCTCTCTCTCTCTCTCTCTCTCTTTCGTTTCAATATAACAGGTATATTTTTAACGAATACGTGAGAGACGAACCCGCGTCGCGAGCGAATGCCATACGGATATTTTTATGTTAATTAACAATTTGAAATTACGTTTGATTGGCTTATCGTCTGTCCGCGCAACTTTCGAACGAAATAATGAATATTTTTTAGAATACCGGAAATAATTTCTCAAACGATTTTACGGATTTTCTGATATTGATTTCAATTAAGCCTGGCTATCTATAAGAGTCGATAACGATCGGGTAACTCGTAAAGTTTTTTTATGCCCATAGACGCATTTGATTTTCAAGTATATCTCCAACATTGTGCTCACTTATACAGAAACATTATTTTACCATTCGTAATTGTAATGAGTATTTCGCGGTTACCTGCATTCTCCTTCGTCCAATAGATTCAATATACTTATGACTGAACGCAATAAAAATAACGAAATAATTTATTCGAAATCAATAAATATTCTCTGTAAAACCGGATAAAAAGTTCATTTGTTCTTCCTACATTTGATCTATTCTATTTCAATGATTTATCTTATAGTCGGTATTTTTTCGTCCACGCGTGGAGGCAGAAGCGCTAATCTTATTGTTTTGAGATTCATTATAAAACTCTATCTTTCTTGAGTTTCACAGATCGTTGTTTTCGACTGCTTAGTAAAGCTCTTCGCCAAACACCAAAATCACAGACAGTCGTGTACGGTAATATAAAAAAAGAAAAAAAAAAAAAAAAAAAAAAAAGAAAAAAGAAAGAAACAAATCTTTATATACCTAAAAATCTTTATATCCCCTCGCTGTTAATTCCATTGGCGTTCGCGCTAACAGTCTATTTTATTAATAATCTATCTTTATTTTTGGGTAGGGGTGGGGGAGGGGTGGGGCAGCGCGCTTTAAAAAGTAAAGTAAAGGGCCGTTCGTCGGGTAAATTGACCGGAAAGCAGACTTCCATGCTTAGTGGACGAATTTCTACACGGTACACTCTCAATAAAATTCTCAAGTGGATTAAGCCTCGCCGCTGCTTAGCTATTTCGTCAACCTGATGGGCTCTAATCACTGCAGTTTATCGGTCTACTTTTAATTGACCGACATCCACCGTATCAATAACGCTCGCGCGGCCAAACTTCTGCGCTGTTGTTATTATCGAGGCTCTGACGTCATGAGGCCTACGAAGCCGAGCTCGCTCCTCTCATCGATCTTGCCTACCTGGGCCGGAGCATGCGGCTCTTATATAAAAACAAACTCCGGACATTGTCTCCTTGTCTCTATACACTTTTATGTCATACCAATGACAGATCCTTTGGAGTCGCTCCCCTGCTATCGGGAACTACTCGGGAACTACGTTTACTCGAAAATGCAGTAATACCTGCTGTGTCTGTTTTTCTCTTATCAAGCCATATGTCGTCGTATTATCCTGCGAACGAGCTTCTCTTTCATTGCCTTCATTGAGTACGACGATTATTTTTCAGCATTTCTTGTTCGTTTGTGTTGGCTCGTTTATTATTATTTTTTTTTTTTTTTTTTTTTTTTTTTTTAATTTTACGATGACCATACACGCGATTACTTTTAATCGTAATTAATAATACGTTATAAGGATTTTTTTTACTCTCTGTAAGAAAATACGTACGAGAATGATTGCCCGGATGGAAACGGATCGCCATTCCTTTTAATCATTATAATGAGTAATAGCAGCTACGTTTTATACGTTTTATCCGAAACTTTGATTTGCTCGGAAGGTATAAATATATTATTTTTAAAGTATAAATTCAAATTAAATAGCCGTTAATGTAACTGTTGCAAAAAAAAAGTATCCTTGCCGAGCTATAGAATGCTCACACACACACACACACACGCGCGCGCGCGCGCCCATATATATATATATATGCATGAATAATTGAATTTAGTATATTATTATTTTTTATTTTATTTTTTTTTTTTTTTTTTCGTGTAAGTGAATAATGTGAAGTACGCGAAGTAAAGGCTGGTCCGTGGGGGTGACAATAAGTAAAGAGGAGCAGGATAACTGAGCAGGACGAAGGAGTCAACTCGACAGGATAATCGTATAGAAATGACGAAATGAAAAATAATTGAAGTTTAGCGAGGCGCTCGCCTCGTTGGGCAGTCCGGGTTAAATTCGTCATAAAAGTCACCTTGGCTTTCAAAATGCATACGCACACGGAATGACGACGCAAGGAAAGAAAATTTACGACTTCACAATTGATTCGATTTTAAATTATGCGATAAAGCTGCGCGCGCTATTTTTACGAACTAATTTGAGAATTCGCGTATGGCGTTAACGTTAATGCCGAATGAAATCGACTCGGATCCACGGCTCCCGTATACGATAATAGAATAAAGGATCGTTCGTGTATTGTCGGTTCGTTATTATAATCGGATCGAAATGGTAGATACGCTAGTGATAAGAAGAGATCGACGCTGTGTCCTGGCGGGGGGGGTGGGGCTCATTCGGGGTAATATCAGACCGAGGGCGTTTTGAAGCGTCGGTGGTTTTGGCGCTCGACGACTAGCAGAGCCAATCGATAAGGATAGGCCGAGAGCGACTAGCGGTCCAGTGTCCTCGGCCGTCCGGCTTCCTCGCAGTAGGTAAGTCCTGCTGCGCTCGTGTTTTATGAGGGGCGGGGGGGGGAGACGAGCGCAGCGCCACCCCGTGTCTCGGTTCACCAGTTCCGAGCGGAGGTCGGCCCTCTATACGACTCCGCGTTCCTTCCGATCTAGTTAGGCTAGCATCAGTTGCGAGGAAATGGCGTCTCAGAGGTGGAGTTCGCTTCCCCCGATAACCGAAATCATGAATGAATTCTGAGTTTCATGATGATTTTCCTGAGAAACGTGTAAGGCCTCGATCCCGGTGAGTACGGGCTTCGAGCCTGCAGTCTTTTACCCGTCGCCGATGCTTCATTAATCCCACAATCAATACATTCCATTGACGCGCGCTTCGTATGTAAACAAACACGATTTCGAGAAGTTCGTATTGGCTTGATTGAAAATCCACTTTGCCGCACAAATGTACGTAGTCTGCCTGTTTACCAACTACTCGGCCCTCATTTTCTCGCTTCCTTCCCTCATTATTTAAGGAAACGTCAACGCCTATTTTGCATTTTCTATCTCATTTCTTCTGAATCCCAATGCCTAATTCTTGGCTACCGATGCCTCTTTCAAACCTATCACTCATTAGCTAATCAGATTATCTGCACCTACTTCACCCTCTTTTCATCTATGACAGTAGTTTGTTACGGCTATTTACCATCCTTATACCTTAGCTTATTGTTCCACATCTCATCAATAATCATTTCATTCATCAGATAAAGTGCAAATTGATGCTTAATTATGAACGAAGTGAGCGGTGGAAAGCAAGACATGGCGAGTACATCTGCATGGGATGCTATGATGAATCAGCCAGTGAGTACTATACCGTCGATGCACCATCTCAATCCAGCTTTAACTCAAGATTCCAGTCTACCAGTTACGCAAGTTATAGTTCCTACACCAGTGAAATTGCAAGCGCCTATACTGTCACCTCCACCGATCGGAGCTGATCATTGTAGCATTCTCGGCCACGTGCAACAATCTCAAATTATAACACAGGTACATAAAACTTACTTACTTTGGAAATGCAATTTTTTTTATCCAAATCAATGTTTATTTGTTTTTCTTTATTAGATGCCAGCACCAACAGGTTTTGCTGAGCCCGAACTCTCCATGGAGTTGCAGCAGCAAGGATGGAAAAAATTTTGGAGTAAAAGAGAAAATAGACCCTATTTTTGGAATAAATTGACTGGAGAATCTTTATGGGTCGTGCCGTCTTTAAAACCTCAAGTGAGTAAGCCAACTACCGTTCAGTGTGGTTTGACTGTTATTAGGGTGGCGTATAGAGGGCAGCTAGGAAAGTTTTATTTCTTAAATTCATTTGTTTTCTACTTATGTTTCAAGTTTGATCCAATCACGGATCCATTGGGCATAGGTTTACCTTCTGTACCTGGAAATGGCCAAATGCCTCCTGGTACTCCTGGCGGTCCTCTTAAGCGTAGAGCATCAGAGGATGGAACGGTTTTACCAGCTCCAAAAAAATTTATTTTGGCGTAAGTGTAAAATAAAAACTTTTATAAGGTAAATGATAATTTAATGTCATTTCCTTGTTTAAATAATAGGGGACCATGGGACTTGGATGTTCCAACAAATGTTATCATTTACGAACGAGCACCAACAAATCTTTTACATGTGCATCCAGAAGTTGAGGCTCTAAGATGCGGCTTACTTGCAAAGTTACGTCAATGTTATCAGGAACTGTGTCACACAAGGGAATCGATAGATGCTCCCAAGGACTCTTTCAACCGTTGGTTGATGGAGCGGAAGGTCATAGACTGTGGATCAGATCCCCTATTGGCGAGCCAATGCTTCCCCGAAATATCAATGTCAATGTACCGTGAAATCATGAACGACATACCCATAAAGCTAGTGAGACCGAAATTTACGGGCGACGCGAGGAAGCAGTTGTCCCGTTACGCAGAAGCTGCTAAAAAAGTCATAGAGTCGAGGGAGGCCTCACCGGAGAGCAGAAAAGTGGTTAAATGGAATGCAGAGGATACGTTTCAGTGGTTGCGGAGAACAGTGGGTGCTACATTCGACGATTTTCAAGACCGACTGGCACACTTGAAGCGCCAGTGCCAGCCACACCTCACAGAAACAGTGAAAGCCAGTGTCGAGGGCATTTGCTTGAAAATCTACCACTTGTCCTCGGAGTACGCGAAAAAAGTTAAGGACAAAAACGCTCAGCTACTCAAAGACAATAATTTGAGCGATGCGATACCTGCGGGTGGACCCGCAAGTACCCAGCGGAAAGTGTGGTGCTACCCAGTGCAATTCTCGCTCCCTACGCCACGGCTTCCACAGGTAATTACAGGCATTACAGCGTTACGAGCCGGTATGTTGGCCGGAACATAAGCCGGACGTACGTCGTCGCGAAAAAGCCACGCTCGCCTACCGTGACTTAATTCTTATTTAATTTTAATAGGAATGAGGTAGTAATGGTGGTAGGTAGGCTATTGGATGTCGATGAAGACTATTGTCCGTTCGTTACAGGTCGAGTACCTGCCCGAGCGGGAGCAGACGATGCTGCGCTTCCACAACGAGGCCATGTGCATCAACAACACCCACCTGACGAAAATGGAGCACCTGTACAGATACAATTGCTTCGACGACCGTAAATTCGAGATGTTCCTGCCGCGGGTCTGGTGCATGCTCAAGCGCTACCAGACGTACCTCGGCAGCACCGAGAGCCAGGCCACGCAAATGGCCCTCCCGGTCACGGTGTTCGAGTGCCTTCAGAGATCCTTCGGCGTCAGCTTCGAATGCTTCGCCTCGCCCCTGAACTGCTACTTCCGGCAATACTGCTCGGCCTTCGCCGACACGGACGCGTACTTCGGCTCTCGCGGGCCCTTCCTCGACTTTAGGCCGATAAGCGGCAGCTTCCAGGCGAACCCGCCCTACTGCGAGGAGCTCATGGAGGCGATGGTCAACCACTTTGAGCGGCTGCTCTCCGACTCGAGCGAGCCCCTCTCCTTCGTCGTATTTCTGCCCGAGTGGCGGGATCCAGCGCCCAACGCCCTCATCAAGCTCGAGGGCAGCCACTTCAAGAGGAAACAGGTCGTCGTCCCGGCCATGGAGCACGAGTACAGGCACGGCTTCCAGCACGTCCTACCCAAGTACGTACCTCCCCCACGTACAAACGCACCCACTCACCCACGCACCCACACCCCCGTTACCTCGATCGAGTCTGCGTCAGCGGACAGGAGGCGGCGCAACTCACCGCGCGTCTTGTTGCAGGGGCGAGGTGAACATAAGGGCGATACACGGGACCCTCGTCGTCTGGCTGCAGAACGCAGCGGGTCACGCGCGCTGGGGCCCGACCGAGGAGAGGGTCGAGGCCTTGCTCGAGGCCTGGCGACCTGGTCGAGAGAGGGAGCGCGACCGTCAGGAGCTCCTCTCGCCCCCGAGGCAGACCCCCGTGTCCTCGCAGACCCCGGCCCAGGTCCCGGTGCCCATGACCCCGGCGACAACGCCGGTCCTCGTGGCCCCGACCCCCATCACCGCGACGCCCAACACGACCATGACCGCGCCACCGACGATCATCAGCTCCCACACGATCTGAGTCAGCGGGAGCTCCGGGATGGTTGGTCTCCATCTCGAGCTCGGCCAGTAGTAGTCCACCTTCGTCTGCTCGAGCCAAGATCTCCTGATCTCCCTCCCCTACCTCTAATAGACGAGGCTCTATTATCGACAATGGCCTTTGTTATATTGACGATTATATTAACTCGTCGGATTAGAAAGGACGTTCGAAGTGACTCTGCGTTTTTTGAAATTTCGACCACTCCCGCCCTCCCCAATAACCATTATCATCACAATCCGGACCTCGTCTCACCCCCACCCCCCTCTCTCACTCACACGCACACAGATCCCCCCCTCCCCCCTCAGCTTCGAAGGCTCGAATTTGAACTCAAGATTATACAATAATTTTGACCAAATGACGTTGAGTGTCACTTCCTAACTTATAGAATCGTTTACGAGTTGTATCTCAGAGTCTAATATAAATTGAGTAGCCAAATCAATTATCTCAACGCTCTCAACCTTTGATTTTAGGACGGTGAGTGCACTTTGATTACTATGTCGCTCAACTACGTTTCTTATACACATACTTTATGGTTGCAGAAGATATCATTCTCGTGCACGTACGCACACACACACAGAGACACATACAGACACAACACTCGCGCGCACACATGAATATTTTTTTTTAAATTTTTTTATTATTAGTATTTACGACTGTCAATAAAGTGCATTCACTCGCGAATGTCATTCGTAAGCATAAATAATCATTTAAAAAACAAGAAACAAATAATAATAGTAATGATAATAGTAATAGTGATAGTAATAATGGTTTATTTTTGTTCAAAATGAAAAGCGCATATCATAGTGATCAGTGTGGAGGAATGCTATATTATCCTTGGCGTATAATTATTAGGCAACATTTGAAAATAGCATACATGTAAATAGAGCAACATTAATTAAAACAGGCTTTGATACATTTATTAGTTTTTAAAATTTTCGTTTACTTTATACATACTTATACGTAAAGTGCGTCTGCTTTTAAAATAATTTTCTTTTGCTACAGCCATTTACTTTATTTTTATTGTAGGTATTATATATCATAAAGAAATAGACAAGTTATATACAACTTATAAGAGTGCAAATTTATGATCTATAAGAATCCTTATAGATTTTGTACATTTTTATTAGGGTGATATGTTGTAAATATAAATGAAAAACATAGTGTAAATATAAAACAAAAAAAAATATATACCGTACTGACATCACGTATTTCACATTCTTGATACACATTCATTCTTTTTATTTGTTTTTCAATTTTATATTTCTTATTATTGGAATCTTTTTCCAAACATGATTATTTTAATTCATTTTTTTACAATTAACAAGCAATGCAAAATTGTTATACAAATATTTAATTTGATAAACTATTTTTTATGTTATATTAATTTTTACTTTGACTTATTATTTCTCACTAGTTTTCTTAGGCTCATAAAAAATGCATAAAACATGCATAAAGATAATAAATAAATGTCAAATACAATTCATTGATTTCATAAGTTGCAATAAATACAAGTGTTTAACAAATAAGAGTATTAGTTATTACAATAAAAATTACTAAACCTCGATAATATAATTAAAATTAAATATTATTTTACTATTTTTATTTATTTTTAAAATTAAAATAAATGTATAAGAAAAATTAAAAATTATCTTTAATAATAAAGTTTTATGCTATAGATCATTGATTATAATTGTTAATGTTCATTAAAGTTTTGCGAAAATAAATTACACCTATCTTACTATGCGCGGCTAATATTAGTCTTTTTTTTCCCCGTAAGTTCAAACAAATATAACTTCGATTAACCTATATTTTTAAATTAATATTAATTGTAAAGAGGATTCTTTAATAAATTTACAATATTCAGCTATAAGGTTAATATACAAAATAGATATTTTATTTAAAATGTAATATATCATAAGACATTTATTTTTAAATTTATTTTATTCAACAATACTTGTATTTCGTTTTCTTTCCATAGAAAAGTATTTATTCCCTTCTCAGTAGCATCTTTCATTAAACTGTCAAGCACGTATTTTATTTGCCAAATGTCAAATATGCAATGATTTCTGCCCAAGTGCCATTTACCAAAACTTTTAACAGGCACATTATGTATCACAGAATTCAATCGTTTTTCAGCAATGAATGATAATAATTCATAAAACTGAATATAATTCATTCCAAAAGAGGCCTTCAACATGATCTGGCAATGCGTTGTCCAATCATCCATTTCTCTACAATCTTCAATTTCTTTTATCACAGCTGACATTTCTTTTTTTAAAGCATTCCAGACATTCCAAATATTACAGCCATTCAACCAATTATGGTTTATCGATATTGTGTCTTCCTGCAGATGTAATTATATTTAAAAGCATATATATACGTTTCTAAATAATAAACATGGTAAAGAGAATAAAATTGAGGAATGCTTAAATGTTATTATAAACTAATATTATGCATTAAATTTGACAAATTCAAACTATATTTACCAAATTCCAAACTTGATGGTACCAACCTGAAGGCACAAATATAATTTGTCCTTCTTCTTGGATTATTTCAAAACTTTTTAAGGATTCGTTAACATGGTGAATACAGTTAGACTCATTATTTGATTCTGTAGCATTGATGTCATAAATGAAATCACCATTGACATTTTTAAGGAAATTTTCTTGACCAGGTGGAAATAGTATCCATTTTTTTTTCCCTACAATATTAGCAGACCAACTGTGTGATGTAAATACATCAACATGAAAGGGTGTCCTTGAACAATAGAATCCTATCAGAAAAAAAGAAAAGTAATAAATAATAAAATTCTTACTAATTATTTACCATGTTCCCTTAGGTCCCATATAAACAAACATGTAATCGTCGTTTAAATGTGGATGAGCTGTATAATATTCATTCAACCAGTCAGATGCAAAAAATTTAGGCACATTATAAATTGAAATATTCGAATGAGATTTGATACAATGCCAATCTTTTAAATATAGCAAAGGCATTGTATTTGAATAATTACATTTCCGAAAGTCAATCCAGTAGTCAATGTAAGCTTTAATCAACATATCATCTTTATGTTGTGCATTATAGTATCTTTTATTGCAGTCTGCTATAGGAACTTTACAATCTCCTTAAATGAAGAATAAAACAATATTCATAATGGTTAACTTTGCTTAATAAAAAACCTTTTTTTTTTACCAAAATACTCTTTTATCCATTCAAAATTTGGTTTGTTATTGGTGTTCCAATTTTGTCTGCTCCCCCAGCCATTAGTTATACTGGAGTCAAAAATACAAGGTCTATTAGTTATTAAAAAGTTTTCAAAAAATTCGTTGTACGCCATAAAAGGATTGATTTTAATAATTTTATCGATGCTTGTTCCCTCTTCAAATTTAGGCACAAATTTATCATTGTTTATCTCTATTATCGATGTCCTGTAATATTTAGGTTATTCCTGTATATTCCTTTATAACAGGCCGAATAATAGATAAATAAATAAATAAATAAATAGATTTCAAATATTAAAACTTACATTTTGAAATCAATATTTTAACCTTTGTAAATACAGTATTATAAAGTAAAATTAATCTTATGGCAGAATCCATACTCTGACATCAAATTATCAACTTATTTAGTAATGACCACCGGTTTCGTTACCATTTTCCTATATTAAAGAGGTAATACAGGAGCCTAGTTTATATTGCATAGGAATTCACTTTTCAAAATTCAAAGCTATTATTATTCTGTCATGTCGCTACTGGTCGTTACAGACTATTCGTACTAAACTGTGAATTGAATAATACATAGTTGTATATTATATATAAAAATTTGCATATATAAATATTTGTATAAGAGAATTCACGTGTCGACTGGTCTATCATCAAGTATAATTTATATAAGCTGACATGCGGAATTTAGCGTTACGTCGTGTAATGTATTTATAAATGCACCTACACAAATGATACATCCCGAGCACACATTTGAAATCATGACGCGTGTGTACGAGAAATAGAATATTTAGGTTACTATTGCTTGGTTAAAAAATTTTCAACCTTTCAAAAAATGAAAACCTTTAATATTTGCATATCTATTCAGGCTTCAATACTGTTCTTTATAGTTCACCTATAAGATATAAAGGCAACATTTTTAAAATGCATGTTTTTAGTTGAAAGTATTTAAGTATATTATTACTTTTATTACAAGTTGTTTATTAAAATATTGTAGTTATAACAAAATATATCATTTGAAAGTACCCCTCTTACCCTCCACTTTATATAGAATTAAACATGACTGTAAAGATGATTGGTTTGTACAAGATGATTATATGTAATACCTACGTACAGAAAGTAAGATATAAAGATTGCATTCATTTTACAGCTTAGATTTGTTCTGCCAGTTTGCTACGATATTATTTTGTATAAGTTTTTTTATTTGCTTGGAGCTATATTTACATTCGGTTAAAATTTCTATGGTATGTTCACCCGGTACTATATTTGGGGATTTTGTAGCACAGGACACGCCTGGTGTTTTAGAAAGTCTAGGAGCTGGATTAGGTATTATTACATTATCTTCGCCTAGTGCAAAACTGTTTCTAGCTGAGTTGTGTGGGTGAGAGGCAACGTTGTCAAAGTTTAGAACTGGAGTTACACAAGCATCGCTTCCATTAAATATCTTGCACCATTCGTCCTGGGTTTTGGTTTTAAAAATTTGAGTAAACTTTGTTTGAGACTTTTCGAAATTATCAAACTGTGAATATTCGTCTTGTGAAAGTCCAAGTTTCTCTAATAATGTGGCATAAAACTGTGGCTCTAGAGCACCTACAGCCATATATTGGCCATCTTTGGTCTCATAAGTGTCATAAAAGTGTCTTCCCGTATCAAGTCTGCAAATAAAACGATGATCTTTCATGAAACGGATGCTCTTATATGATCTTACTCTCATAATAATTCTGAATTGAGAAATAAGCAGCTTACAAATTCTTGCCCCTAGGCTGGTCCCACAACATGGGCAGATTTTGCATCTTATAGAGCCAGCTGCCCAAGTAAGCGGCTCCTTCGACCATTGACGTATCGATTATCTGACCGGTTTGACTTTTATTCCTTTCATAGAGGGCTAACATTATTCCAAAAGCACTCAACAATCCACCGCCAGCAAAATCGGCAGCAAAATTTACGGGCGGCGTCGGTTTCTCGTTGAATCGGCCGAATTTAGACAGAAGCCCTGATTTTACAAAGTAAATCAACAAAAAAAAAAATAGTCTCCTCAATGCTTTTAAAACTTTTTTTATTTTTTTTTTTTTACTTTATATCTTTTACTTCGCTACCTGACAGAGACAAATAGTTAATGTCGTGTCCAGCCATTTTAGCGAACGGACCAGTTTGGCCATATCCAGTCAATCGGGCATAAATTAATTTTGAGTTTCTTGCCATTAATTTCTCCGGTCCCAGTTTCAATTTTTCCATTACTCCTAAAAATCAATAGCAGCACGCACACGCGCACATAATACACGTGATTATTATTTATTTATTTATTTTTTTTTTTAAATCATCGCGTAAATGAAATTTCAAATACGGATGACGACGTTCGGCGTTATTATTACCTGCCCTAAATGGATCCAAAACAACGTCGGAACGATCGCAGAGCTTTTCTACGATTTTTACACCATCTTCGGATTTCAAATTCAAGACGATCGATCTTTTCCCATTGCCAAGGAAATCTGGCATCACCTCGTTAAACTTCAATTAACAAAGCATGGATCATTATTTTAATTATTCTCCTCGAAATATTATTCTTATCGATACTAAGTGCTTTACTTTATTACTTTGTCTATTCGAATGACCGATGCTCCAAAATCTGCAAGTACCATGCCGCAGAACGGTACCGGCGCAAGTCCTGAAAACTCTATTACCTTTATTCCAGCCAAAGCCATCTCGTAATTCTAATGATTTAAGTATTAAAATAAGAATTAATAGTCCTTTTCTTGCAGTGCGAGCGAAATCATTTACAATTAATACATGGCACCACAAAGAGATCGGAGATAATGACGACGACGACGACGACGACGACGACGACGACGATGATGATGATGATGATGATGATGATGATGATGATGATGATATAATATATAATATGTAATAATATGAAATTTTAATGAGAGTATGGTGATCGATATGAAGATCTAGCGCCAGGCAGGCTTCTTCGTCTCGCGTGAAAGTAAAAAACCGTAGCGCAAATTGAACGAAAAAGAAAAGGCTAATTAATACGTTGAGTTGCCGTAGGCCTAAATTTCACGGCGATCGGAGGGATGAAAATCAGCTGGACCTCCCTCCCAGAAATCGTTCGGTTGAGCTCCGTAGGACTTGGAAGGATGCGCTCCGAGACACGGTGACTGTTACCGACGGCGAACGTAACACCAGAGGGCTGGGGAGGGACGAATACGATACTACGGGACATACGACATATGCGAGGGCGATACTACTAGAGATACGACATATACGAGGACGATACTACGAGAGATACTACAACTACGAGGACGATACTACTAGAGATACTACAACTACGAGGACGATACTGCTAGAGATACAACATATACGAGGACGATACTACAGCTACGAGAGATACTACACTAAGAGGCAATGGTGATAAAACGGCGGGAAGAAGCAGGAGAAGTAGGAGGAGAGGGGAAAAGAGGCGTTGGAATACTACGCTGGCAAATGGGGAAGGGGAATACGCATTTTACATAGGGATGGAGGAGAAAGAATAAACAATCACGGGGGGAGGGCGAAGAATTACAAAAGAGAGTCGGCGGGCGTGGGGAGAAAGTGAAAAGGGCGGGCCGGGGAGAGAGGGCAGTCGCGTAATAGCTCTGGACAAAAAGCAAGGGATGTAAGAAGCATAGGAAAAAAAAAAAAAAAAAAAAGGAAAAACTTGCTACGCCGCGAAAACCGAAAGCGAATTCGAACAAATTATCAGTGCGACTCGTTGCCATCTCAAGCCACGGTGGACGCGAAAAAAGCTCTTATTAGCCCTAGCGCGAGTGCCAAGGAACGAGGGTGGATCGAGCGCACAGCATAGTTCTCGGCCGAGAAGGAAGACCAATAACGGCTGGGAAGCTGCACGCAGTGAGGGTTGACACGGCAGCAACAGTACCGAGGACGACCGAGACAAGTCCGGCCGTCAGAAGACCGAAGGGAAGCCGCGCCGAGGAAGAGGCTCCGGCCACAAGGAGGCCCGACACGACGGTCATCGGAACGTGCCAACGGAGAACGCACCAGCTGAGAGAACGTGCCCTCGTGTCGAACCGGGGCCCAAGGCGATGCGCGACGGCCCTGAAACGGGCACATACACCACTAAAGGCGCACATAACACAGGCGCACCGAGCCAGCGACTTGCCAGTCGCGGCCGGTGTGACGTCGAAGAGCGGTACGGCCCGGCCAGCAACACGGAGAGACAAGGCGAACGAACGCCATCCAGACAGTCTCGGCGGAGTCGACGCGCATTCGACGTCACACCGGGCGCGACTTAAAGGCGAGACGGCCCTGACGTGCACGCCAAGCCCGCTCGAGCTACCCGCTGGAGTGTAGACGCGAGACGCACGGCGGAACGGCGAGAAGAGAGGGGAGAGGAGACGTCGTCGGCGGCGCCGAGCAGGCGACGCTCAGCTGATCGAGAAAAAGAAGTGGATATCAGCCGCAACTGAGGGCACGGGGAGTGGACACTGCTGCGAAATCAGCCATATATACTGATAATAAATATAAAGTGATCGTAATTGAATTGAGACTTCATTTCGTCGCCCGCCTATCCGATTTCCCCCATCCTCTCCCGGTGACGCGAGTAACAGTTACGCAGTTTCCGGTCTGAGTTCTCCATTTCCCGTAGCTTATGCATACGTTAGCGCTACTTTCAAAAACGCGTGGCTATTGTTTGTATTTGGCGCGTCTAGCGCGTTCAAGGCCTTTTTCTCTTTTTAAATTCTGCGTCTGAACAAACGACCTCCAATCGAATGCGACGATATTATCACTGTACTTATCATCTCCGTCTGCGTCCCCAGACTCCAATTATAATAACAAATAATAATGGCAATAAAAGAACAACAACAACAATAACAGCAGCAGCAGCAGCAGCAGCAGCAATAAAAACAAGCACGAAACGCGTATGATGAGTATAAATAAATATAAATGACGTTTTAAAAGAAGAATATAAGAAACGCTATTAACGTTAGGCGAGAATTATCGGCCGTATCTTAGCTGTTAGACGTACCGTATCCGGCCGGTCTTTAACCGGAATCTAATGTTTGGCATTACTTGGTAAAAATTATTTCTCTCAAGGCCGGCCGCACTTTTTTAAAGTAACGTATTTTCGTTCGGCTCACGTAGCGGCTTCGGTTTGAAACTTTCAATCGCGTTTTCGATTCGATCTGACCAGCAGCACAGCCGGTCGGTTTATTATAATGATAATAAAGAATGAGAGGCAGAGAGAGAGAGAGAGAGAGAGAGAGAGAGAGAGAGAGAGAGAGAGAGAACGAACAGCCGATACCTGATACGGTGCAAGAGCTGAGATTTTGCAATGGTCGTAAAAATTGGCGTGATGCGCTCGAGCGGAATGACTCGCGACTTGTAGTCGGGCCGATCGTTTTAAAAGTATAATTAAGGAACATGGCGATTCTGAATTTGAAGGATGTGCATTTGCGAGAAGTGAGTCGAGCGATAAATACGAGGCGATTGCCGGGCAGCGGGAGTGGCGGGCGGTTGGCGGGGTAGGGACGGCGATGAGGGGGGGTGGGGTGTTGGGAGGTTGGGGGGTGGGGGTGGATGGATGAATGGATGGATGGATGGTACGTAGGCGGCGGACCCGAAAGATCGGGATTTCTTTTTCTTTTATCGCCTTTATTCGCTCCGTTTTTCCAGATAAAATATAGGAAACGATGCGTTAGAAGCGCCGTAAAGGGAGAGTAATTTCGAAGTCGGCCGACGTCGGGCCATTGCGACATGTAAAATATTAGCTGTTGGGCCTCGATTGGCCAACGTCTTTTATTATCAACGAGAAAGTCGAGGGGTCGAGGAGGGTGTGCTCGGAGTCGGAGCCGGAGCCACCAGGGTTTTCATAATTCTGGCTTAAAGAACCCGATGGCGAAGTACCGTCGAGGCGGGGGTGGGTGGGTGGTGGGGGTAGGTGGGTAGAGGGGGGGTGGGGTGTAAGGTGGAGGAGAGAGAGGTTGCGAAGGAAAAGCGGGTACGAGGTCCGGGTGCGTTCGAGGGCTGGGGGTGCCGCGGAAGTAAGTCAGAGCGGCCGTTGGGAGGGAGGGTGGAAGGAACGAAGCAGGTGGGACACCGCGCAATCATGAGGGTGTACACGGGAGCGGGTGGTCGGCGGGGTCGGAGGGGCCGGGGGGGGGCGGACGGACGGGTAGGTAGAACGGGAGAGGTCGGGGGGTAAAGGCCTTAGCGAGCTCTCGAGAATAGAGGAGACAGACTCGAGTGCGGGCCGCGTGTGCGCATCCATCGAACAGCTCGGCTCGAACGTCGGTGGTAAAAGGCTTACCAAGGCCGCTCTTGCTCGCCTTCCGTGGTAATCGAGGTCCCCTCGAGCTGCTCGCTGTTCCGGACGACACGGTGCGAGGACGAGTCTTCCTCTCCCGCGAGCATCGCCGAGGCGCAAAGCCTAGAAGGGCGGCAGGGAGGGAGGGAGATCGGCCAAGATCAAGCGAGAGACAGGCGAAACAGCAAGATAAAGAGAGAGAGAGAGAGAGAGAGAGAGAGAGAGAGAGAGAGAGAGAGAAAGAAAGAGAAAGAGAGAGAGAGAGAGAGAGAGAGAGAGAGAGAGAGAGAGAGAGAGCCAAGGAGAAACTAACGCATATCTAGGCGGATTTTTTTATGCATGATCGTGCATATTGAGCAGGGTCCGAGACTGCTGTAGTCGATTGTCGGGTGGGAAAGGGATAGCGCGAGAGACTGATCCGGAAGGTTCGTAGTCACGCGTGCGCCGAAGCTGCTGCAGCTGCCGAGCCAAAGGGCAGCTTCAAATAAAAAGGATAGGAATCGCAGGGAGCGAGACGTGACGAGAGAGATTAGAGAGCGAGAGTGTGGCGTTTAGTGGAGAGGAGCGGTGAGGAGTGAGACGAGGAGTGAGACGAGGAGTGAGACGAGGAGGAGTGAGGAGACGACACGACAGGTGAAGAGCGAAAGAGCAGAAACCGCCGTCACCGTCACCGTCACCGTCACCGTCACCGTCACCGTCACCGTCAGCATCATCGTCACCGTCACCGTTACCGACACCGTTGCCGTCGCGGGTTAGGTACGGACCGCTACGGAGACTCGTTGTCGTCGTCGTCGTCGCCGCTGGTATTCCACTCCGCCGTTCCTTCGCTTATCGATCGGAGGAAGGCCGATCGAGAGCAGCGGCCCATCTCCGCTCGTTCCCCCGGGTTCCGGACATTCCCATACGACTGCCAGTACGCGCAGCGCTCGGCGGCACACGCCTCTTTTCTACTTTAGCTGATAAAAATTGCATTTCTGCAATTTTAAACACGGCTTTACGCTGGAGTCCACGGCAAAAATGGCGCCCGAGATGATTAACAAGAACCGGATGATGGTCTTTAAGAACAAAGGCAAGGACCAGGACGTAAGTAGCATTGTTTATTACCTATTTGCCTTTTGCTTCCCTTGCAATCCTTGACGACCGTTGACGAAGGGGCGCGACGGGCGTTTCTTATATATGCATATATGTGTACGTGTAATATATATATATATTGTTGCTCGGCTCGTTCATCGACGACGGTTTTCAAGGCGTGCAAAGAGAGAAAGATGGAATGAGCTTTCCGTGAGAAAGAGATATATATATATATATATATATATATGGAAAGAGTGAGGACGATTGGTAGTATGGAGCTGTCTATTGTGAGAAGAGGGAGAGAGAGAGAGAGAGAGAGAGAGAGAGAGAGAGAGCGGGAGTGGGAGTGGAAAAGAGTGAGTACGATTGGTAGAATGGAACTGCTGTATTGTGAGCAGAGAGAGAGAGAGAGAGAGAGAGAGAGATTGAGTAAGTGGAAAGTCTATATTGTGCTGGAGAATTGGTTCTGCTTGAGACGAAAGAGAGAAAGATGGTGGGAGGGAGTGAAAGGGTGAACATGCTAACAAGAAACTATTGTCATATGAATGTTGTTACACCATGCATTCTCCACGACTTTGGTTTTCTTATCTATCCTCCCCTCTGGTTTGCAAAACCCTTCACTTTTCATCTCCCAATCCTATTCACTTTCTTCAGTCCTACACTTTTTTTCTTCATTAGAATATGCAGATATGGATTTTAATTGTACGCCTGCAGACTGGTAGGAGTTTTACATATGACCCATATGAAAAGACACTTCCCAAGATACTTTCTGCTTTGAGTGGCTTGAGATTGTTGGAAAGCCTGATGCGTTTTGACTGAATTTTTAGGATGAAAGTATGCGTCTTTCTGAAAACAAGAATTCTTGTATGAGTCATGGTGAACTTTGATCTTGAGTCGAAATTAATGATGCGACTCGTTTGCAATGTGAGCTGTATTACTTGAATGCACCTGATCTGAGTAATTATGCATTTGTGATATGTAAGAAGCAAAATTGGATTTATGAGATGTTGGAAGGTTGAAACAGAGTTGAGTGGTTATGCAATGGAGTTGAAAGTATTATGAATTATGGTTGAATGTATTAACTCCTTGCGTGTGGATGGCGTGTATCGTCACGAGCAAGTGAGCTTGAAATGTGGAAATGCATAAATGCGATTGAAATCCATTGAACAGAATCTTCTACTCATTTTCAGCCCACGTAGCTAATTTTGCTCCCACACCCAAGGGGTTAAAGATGTACAGTCTTATGAAAGGTTAGCTTGATTCAAATGTACCATTATTCATGAAACTTCAACCATGTGTAAGATTTTTAATATATTATATATTCTATATATATTTTACACTTCATGTACCACACTTCACTCTTTGTAAAATTTTTATTTACAAATATCAGTAGCCTTATTTTTACTATTAATCAATTCAATTATATTTTATAACATTATTGAAAAAGCAGCATATTTAAATGAGTTTTATTATTATTATTATTATTATTATTATTATTGTTATTATTATTGTTAGTATTGTAAATAAAAATATTACCCTAATTAAGAAATTATTTATTTTCAAAGTATTTTTAACATTAAATATTAAAAATGAATTGTTATTTAATAGTAAGAATTAGACCATATTTTTTAATAAATAATAAAAATGCATTACTTTTAGGTCATTTTTTTATAACATATTACTTCTAATATTAATGAATATATAATTTGATTATTTCTTCTGTTTAATTAATACTTTTTAATTTTGTTTAAAATAGTATACTTGTATTACAGCACACATTACAAACTATTCATATACATTCATTATATAATATTTACTTATTTAACTCAATGTAATACATTAATTTTATAGGAAATGAGAAGGAGAAGAAATGAAGTTACTGTGGAATTAAGGAAGAACAAACGAGAAGAAACTCTTCAAAAGAAAAGAAATGTCCCTATAACAGATTCTACTGGTATGTAAAATATATATATTTTATGCACCAGAGGTAGTTTAATCTTTATTCTATTACTTAATTTAACTATTATTTTTATAATTTTAGATGAGGATGATATAGAGAAACAATTGGCAAAAACGAATTTGGATGAATTGGTAAGGAAGGCTGATAGTTCTGAGCCACTTGTACAAATACAAGCTGTGCAGGCTGCGAGGAAATTACTGTCCTCAGATCGTAATCCACCAATCGATCCCCTTATTCAGAGTGGCATTTTACCGATTTTGGTGAAATGCCTGGATACAAACAATAAGTAAGCTCCACCTTAAATTTAAATGACAACTTCACGTAAATTTAATGTACTTCCCCTCAATAAGAGTTTAAATCTAATTTTCACTTTGTGTTAGTCCATCTCTACAGTTTGAAGCTGCATGGGCATTAACGAACATTGCAAGTGGAACATCTGCGCAAACAAAAGCTGTAGTCGATGCAGGTGCTGTTCCATGTTTCTTGCGCTTATTGCTTTCAAATCAGCAAAATGTTTGTGAGCAAGCAGTTTGGGCATTAGGTAAATGTGAAAATTAATCAATATTTCTTAATTTTCAATAATAATATTCCGTCTTTAATTTATAATATCACACTCGCACTTTTCTGCAGGTAATATCATTGGTGATGGACCTCATTTACGAGACCATGTAATAGATCTTGGAATTGTGCCACCTCTATTAACGTTTATTAAGCCGGACATACCACTTACGTTTTTGCGTAATGTCACATGGGTAATCGTTAACTTATGTAGAAATAAAGATCCACCACCATCGGTTCCAACAATAAATGAAATCTTACCAGCATTGAAAGTGCTTATACATCATATGGATATGAATGTATGTTTTCAATTAACTTTTTTTAAATTTTTAACAAATTTCGAATATGAATAGATTATTTAAAGTTTTTATCTCCAAAGGTACATTCGTAAATAATTCGTAAATTCTTTATAGATTCTTGTTGATACAATATGGGCATTGAGTTATCTGACAGATGGTGGCAATGAGCAAATTCAAATTGTTATAGACAGCGGAGTTGTACCATATCTAGTTCCACTTCTTTCACACAAAGAAGTCAAAGTTCAAACTGCTGCTCTCAGAGCAGTTGGCAATATTGTTACTGGTACGGATGAACAGACACAAGCAGTTTTGAACTGTGATGCACTATCCCATCTTCCGAACCTCTTGAAGCATTCAAAAGAGAAAATATGTAAAGAAGCGGTATGGTTTCTTTCAAACATAACAGCTGGTAATCAAATGCAAGTTCAAGCTGTTATAGATGCAGATTTATTACCTCTCATTATTCATAATCTATCAAAGGTAAGTGTAGCATTGCTCTACTGGTTAGTGTAACAAGAAACAAGATTCTTTTAGTCTGGCTAATATTTGAAAAATTTGCTTCACAGGGAGAATTCCAAACGCAAAAAGAAGCTGCATGGGCGATTAGTAATTTAACAATTAGTGGGAATACGATACAGGTTGCGCGGCTTATTAAAGCAGGAGTTGTTGGTCCGTTCTGCGACTTACTCTCATGTAAAGATAATCAAATTATTCAAGTTGTACTTGACGGAATTCACAATATGCTCAAATTAGCTGGACCGCAAGTCGAAGTTGTAGCCAACATGATCGAGGAATGCTACGGTTTGGATAAAATCGAGGCGCTACAAAGTCACGAGAACGTAGATATTTACAAATTAGCATACGACATTATCGAGCAATACTTTTCGGATGACGTAAGTTTTATTTCTTTTTATCATTTTGTAAGATTAATCCTTGGTAGAAAGAAGTATATTCATATAGGATTAATAATGAAATTGTAATTTCATTAACTGATGTTCCCTTATTAAAAGGGAACAGATATTTATTACAATTATTGGGGAAGTGAACGACGACGACGACTCTCCTCTATATGCCCATGTTACATCCACCCGTGATCCTTGAGACCCACGACCTTGAGATTAATTGACTGAGTTAGGCGGATACTGTCACGCACCTATCGAAAGCAAAATAGTACTTATATATTTCCGGGAGTACAAACAAAGTACCCCCAACGGTGGTTGGTGACACCCATTACTAACAATGACCAGCATAGCAGAACCCTCGCAAATATTCTTTAGGGGAAGAATACGAGAAACTGAAATATACAAAGTGCTTGACACTTTGTGTCTATCCCTGAGGTAGAGAAGATGAAATGCTGGAGCAATTTCAAGCGAGCCTGAGACTACTGTCGGAACCCTAAGTCCCTAAGTCCCTCATCCCTAAATAATGACGTCACCTGAAAACGGAGCCCGGGCCGAGGATGCCGTACCAGCCCCGACCGGGCCGTTGAAGTCCGAAGGGAACAACCAAATTTAAGCCACATGAGGAGATCCTTTGTTTGTACGACGTTACCCTGTCAGCTGTAAATAGTAACCGACGACGTACCGTTGGTCAACGATATTTCTGTCCGGGGATACGGAAGCCCGCCCGAGAATACGTTACGTCGTGGTGAAACTGGACCTCCAGGGCTATCGAGGGTATTTACGACCGTGAACGTGGTGCGTCGATCGCCAACCGTAACGTGGAGACTTATCGTCAACGACCACGTGTATCGACATAACCTCTCCACGAGTCCATTTACGAATCATCCAGCCTGAACTCGAGTATTACAACTTATTCGAATTTTGCTATTAGCGACCGCCTTCTCCCGATACCGTCGCGCGTACGTACGGTATCTCTTCCTACTTAGTTTGAGTGGAAAGCCAGAGGATGAGATCAGTCCCAGAGCGCCCGGAAGACCCAGGGAGAGATAAACAATACGACCTACGCGCTTGTTTTTCCTTAGCATATGTTAGGGCATCGGATCTAGCCACAGAATCCCGACATCCACAGAATCCTTGAGAATCCTGCATCATTTCAATCTAATATAAATTTGTCAGCGGAACGGCTTTAACGTCCGGCTCAACGCCGTTGATATTTGGATAATACGTAAAGACTTGTACTTGGTAATGAATCACCTAGACCTTTAAAGAGCCGTCAGGCATTTATTATTTCTTGACAATTAGCATTAAAACTTGTTTGCTACAAGCGTCGTTGTTGAATTAATAAGACTGCGTTTTTTTTTTTACTTTCAGCTTAACGATCCAAATCTAGAACCACCGATAACAGAAGGAGCCTACGACTTCGATTCGACGATATCCACGCCAATCAAAGGATTTAAATTTTGAGTGATCCTTAAAGTTCCCTGTCCACTCGTGCCGTCCCCCGAGAGAACTCCTGCAGCCTGGAGCCGTTCTGCTTTCCCTTATCCTGTCCTTTTTCCACTTGTCTTTATTGCTCCGGTCGGTGCACACTTCTTAAAATCACTTGAAACATTATGCGCGCAGGTACTGAATCAACAAAACATCAACAAAGCAAAGACCAGAATACAATGTATATCGGCCTCTGTCGTGGGCTAATAAAAGATGAATTATTGAGGTATTGAACATATAATAAGGGACCGTTTGACTTTCGACGATCCGTGCGAGCGAGAAGAGCCGAAGAATTAGTTAACGACGAATCAATTCGACTGCGTTCTTTTCTTCTACGTTCAATTTTAACATTATTGATTAAACATTTACAATGTTCACGTCGTGAAACAAGTCTAATTAAGACGCTGATCAATTGATAAGGGACATTAGCGTAAATTATGTCATTTCAAATTTTTTTTTTTTTTTTTTAATGAGAAAGTTGATCATTGTTGTTTGAAACAGAACACCCGTGATTATTAAACACTTTGATGTATTGGCGAGGCATAAAAGTAAAATATAAAAAATAAATAAAAAAATAAATAAATAAATAAAAAAAAAAGCAGAAAACATATTGGAACATCGTCAACTATTGGCCTTTCGATGGAGTATTAATTACACTTGTACGGGCCGCCGAGTCTTGGTTCTTATGTTACATTTATAATATTATTACTTTGTGTATATTTTAGGCATGATAAATCGATAGCAGTCTCAATTTCTAATAGAAAATAGAAAATTGAAAATTATTCATTATTATCGTAATTAATAACTACGAGCGTTCTGTGTAAGAAAGAGCGAGAAGGGTGGGGTGGTGGGAGGGAGGGAGAGATAGAGAGAAGCAACAACAAAACAAATGTAACGTATGTTAGATACCGTGGCTGTAACGATCAAGTTTCTTATTCTGTCTGAAATTAACAATGTATATTTTTTCTTTAAATACATTGACGAATTAAATTTATATTGTTGATTTTGTTATTCTATTAAATCGCCCTTCCTTTCCATTATTTTTCACTCAAATAGTCTTAATTCCACACCACTACTTCATAATTCTATAAAACTTTATCAATATATATATATATAATATAAAAGATTTTTGTTCATTTATTCGTTTGTGTAGACAATTGTAGGATCACTAAAGTTGTGTAGATCATCTACAAATAATTCCTCTGGTAGAACATTTTCTTGAAAGCTCGGAAAATAAGTTGGAAAATACGGAGTGACATTTAATGATTTAAAGTTTTTTAGTGGCAGAACCGTGTCGTATATCTGAACGAAATTGTTTGTTTCACCAGCTACTGCATTGCCGAGGACCCAAATAACATTGTATTTTGTATTTATTCGCATTATCTGGAATTCGAAAATCATTAAGAGACTGATTCTTAAGAAATAATTTTTATAAATTAATGAATGGTCGATCATACTCTTTGGCCTTTTATTATTCTGTAGCGGTTTCCCATATGACCGGGTAATTTCGTTCCAGGCATAACTCGAGCTTTATGGCTTCCAGAACCAATGTTTCCAGGTCTCCTGTGCGTTTTTGTAACACCATGACTAGCAGGCATTCCATGGAATCCCCATCTTTTCATAACACCTTGAAATCCTCGATCAACCCTAAACAATTGTTCAAACAATAACACAAGCATGGGCATTGAACTGTTTTCTTTCAATTAAAATACTACAAATGAATTTAATGTATAAATTTCATTTTAATTACTGTAAAATAATGCCTTCAATTTAATTTACATACTCATGCTTGTACACTTTACTTACGTTTTTCCTCTAATATCAACATATTGACCAACGTGAAAATGAGATGCAGATAATGGAGTACCTGGTTGTAACGCTGCTTCGGGTGATACAAAAAATCTGGCCAACAAACGTTTTGGCATCACTCCAGACTCATTAAATAATCCACAGTACTCTTTTGTAAACTGAATACATGCACAATTTTAGTAAAACTCTTTTAGGAATTTGCTAAATCATTCTGAGCACATTTCTCTTTGATAAAATCGTATAATTGAATACCTTTTGAGGGTCACAACTATCTGCTCCTACAATAAGACAACCCATTGATTTGGGCAGGTAATCCTTTTTTTTTGTTATCATGGGTTTATAGTCTTCCGGAGACATGTATTTAATAATATGATTATCCGAAATCTAGAAATAAATAATGCAATTAATATAAAAAGGACAGTCGATCGATTCTGCAGTTAAGTTCATGAGAATCTTCATAAATTGTATTCATTATTCTTATTGCAAAACTTACTTGGAGCATGGTTGTGATGATTCTTTTACCATTTTTTAACCAGAGCGGAACTACACCTATTTTCTTAGCAATAACTCCGACTCGCTTGTAATGTGGTTCCCATTTCATAATAGGCTCGATTGTTTCAAGCTTCAATGGTGATACATGTTCCAATTCGGGGTGAGAGTTTGCATATTTCTTTTTTATCACACTTTGTATGAATTCTTTGTTTTCGGGCGTCAAGTCATCTTGGTGGAGCTAGAAGAAAACAATTTGAAACTATCGTTTCTAACGTCTTCGGTGTTGTTAAAGAGAATACTTGTTGTGCATACCACTCGGTTCGGTTTAATTAACCATGGAGATAACCTCTTCTTCGGCGCAGGATTCAATAATTTTTTTCCTCGATTAGGCACGGTAAGTGTTTCTAATCTACAAAATGACGAAGGAAGAAAAGGGGTTTATTTAAGAAAGACAACGTGTGGATAAATATTTATGTACATACGTGGGTTGAAGGAGATTCTTTAGTGTTTGTTGTCCAACACAAATCTTTAATATACTGTTCATCGTCCCAGCAAAATACGATAATGATTAACCAATAGTGAAATAAAGCAATGATTTCAGACGGTGCATTTAAAAGAATACATTTGGCTGTGTTTCGAGCAGTGCATCAGTCGATCCAAGTCCAAAGAAATTAAAAAACCATAATTAAGTTGATTAGGTCGATTAGTTGAGTTTGGCTTTGTACTTTGGCTCGCGGCCGCTACGTATTCTCAGTGGTAATGTGGGTAACCGGTCGGTAATTCCGATGCCGGCGAAGTACCATTGTTGGCCACAGCATTCTGCGTGTCGGATTCTGTGGGTCGTTTACCGGCGAGCCCCGCCACTTTCAAAGCTACTCTCTACATTCGCTTTAATACTCTTCATATTAATTAATTGCATCCATGCCTGCATTTAATTATATAAATGTATGTGATTACATGGAGGTAGCTTTTGCCGGAACGACGCGCTAACGTCTTATTAACATTATCTCTCTCTCTCTCTCTCTCTCTCTCACTCTCAATTTCTTCAGCAGTTGGCTGGGGTAAGATAAGAATACAATATTTTTACGTCTCGGATGTACAATAAATAAGGAGACGTTAAGTGAGCGTAGGCTTAAATAAGCGCACGTTCATGGTCAACTGTCACGGAGCTATTCGAATTAATGCTATTATCATTATAAGAGACCGTAAGCGTGAAATATTCATATTTCAATTTATCCATACCCAACCACCCGCCGACTTTTCATTCCGTACATTAAACAATGCGATTACGTAAAAGACCATTTTTATTTACTCGTCGTAAAGGAGTGATTTAATTTACTTGGAAAGTACTTTTACTAATGGCCCCTTACATTATTGTTTGTATTTATTATTATTGCCTGGGCATCGAGCCTTTATAAATGCATATATGCCCATGCATACGTGTAGTTATTATGGAGTCAAATTTTATTATAAATACTGTCATTGGGCATAGAGACGCACGATTGTGAAAAACTCAGAAATTTCAGTTTGCGAAAAAAGTTAAAAAAAAAAAAAAAATTGATCATTGTAGGATAATTTGTGGTATAGTTAAATAGAAGCAGGTAATTTTATTAGGGAATTCAAGTGGCTATAACTTTTTATACCATCTTCCCGAATGTCTTACCGCGTATAGTAATACAATTTTTCCTCAAATCAAATAATTAATAATTTTATTTTGTAAAAATTAGTTAAATTCCAAAATTATACATTAACCGGGTGTGCGTTTCATTTACAAACATATATATATATATTGCAACACCATTAAATTTATATTTATAAATCAGCTTTTATTTATCCATCTGTTATTTTCTATTGGTTATTTTACGTCCTAGTCAAGAAACATAAAATTGCCAAATAATTTAAAAATGAAAATATAATATATACGCAGAGAGTTATTTATATTTCTCTTATCTATATTTATATAATGAATCGTAAGGAATGATTGGAGTGGGGTGTAAATAATCAATATAGCACATTTAATGTGATTATCAGCAGTATGAAAGGAAGTTTTAGCAATTAGTTAATGTAAGTGGCTTTGGCAAAGGTTGAATAATGAATTCGAAAGCAAATTAAAGGCTTCTCAATATGTTAAAAAAAAAAAAAAAAGTAAAAGACGTTACGGAATTAAACAAGTTGGATTAAACAATACGCGGAATAATCCGTGGAGTCGAATTCTAACGAGATTGATTTGAAAAAGTCGTTTGGCGTTATTAACCGCTTATCGGCACTTCGTTTCGACCTCAAATGAATCCGAGGTAGGATTTTCTCCCCGGCATCCAATCATAAAGGGAGATCCGAGGCACGGTCTTACGAATACCGGAATCGGTTAACGGGGGAAAATTACTCAACGAGGTAATCGGCGGTCGATGCGAGGGTGCGAAAGCGATCGCGACAGCCCGTGACTCGGACAGGTGGATTCGGGGTGCCGGGCGGGCGACTCCTGGACCGAAGGCCGGGGCTCTCCACTCCACGTACAGGCTGGCGCGTACATCGACGTCTCCCGGGCCCCAGGGAAATCCACTTCATGATGCGAATCCCATTATTTCCCGAGCGATATAAAAGTTGGTGGACGAGGCGACGCACTCGGACCTCCGCCCCATCGTCCCCCCCCCCAATAACCTCCCAGCCCCTCCTCCGTTCGCCGTCCGAAGCCCGAGCCGTTATCCTCCCCTCCGACCCGTTATGCCGCACTTCTTCTTTAAATTCCCCATCCCCCTTAGCCCCTTGACCGTAGTACCGTCCACCCACATACACACACCCCTCCAAGCCCGGCGTAGTCCGCCCCTGTCTAGTGGACGTTTCGCACCCAGCTGCCCTTCTTCTTTCCATTGGCTCACTTCCCTTCGGACTACGTCGGACCCTCTCTCGCTCCCGTTCGCTTTAGTTCTCCAAAGAGACTGACGCTCTCCGTCGGCTTTATTTCCCAATATTTTTCTGCTGAATTCGGGAAAGCCTTTTTTGTAAGCTCTTTTCTCGAGATGACCAGCCCCCTCTTCCCTCCTTTTACCCTAAGCTCTTTGTCACCCGCTGGATCGGACATTTTATTTATTTCCTTCATTTTGACCCTTATCGCAGCCATTTTGGCTATTCTAACTCTATTTTGCAATTTTTATGCATTTAATTGAGTGACTGTGTAAGCCGACTCCTCATTTTCATTCGTGCATTGCTAAAAAAAACAAGGCGAAACAGCTCAATCGACCTTGTAGAAATTAAAATACAATACAACAACAACAACAACAACAACAACAACAACAACAACAACACTCTCTTATTTCTATATTTATACATTCATTTATAGTAAAATTGCAATAGAGTGCTATTGAGATGATTTTTCGGCTACTAAATTACGTCCCTACCAATCCAATCTGCAATTTAAAAAGGTTACTCAAACTCAACCTATATATATTCCAATAATCGACCTGCAATTTACTCGAAATAATAAGTAATTTACCAGGACTATTTGAAATTTACAATGGTTATAAGCAAGACGACGTGTTGCCGATCCATTTATTTGAGCTCTGTTTAAAATAAATTCGAAAATTTATACTCACGAATAAAAGTCTATTACCTTACGTACTATTACGCAAGTACTCAACTACGTAAAGATTTTACTTTTACAAAAAATATATTGTTAAACCCGATGAAGGACAAAATATTCATTAGGAAGGAACAAAGCTTCTTTTGTGTTATTTAAAAATTGAGATCTTATTAGTGCCCTTAGAGGGCATTTAAAACATTTCTCTAGACGCAAATAAAACTTTAATGTCTGCCGAAATTATAGGTGCTAAGCAATAACGTTAAGCTCGTTGCCAAGAAATATTACAAAAAAATATAAGATATTTGGGCATAGAAAGTAAAATGGAGTGCAAAATTATTTATAACATTATCTTGGTAGACCAAAAGCAAAGAGTATCGTAATTATTATTAGCGACATAAATAATATGTTAAACATATTATTTACTTGTTTTTTTCTTCTAATAATAAGGGTAAACATTATAAAATATAATTCTAATTTTGCAAAAGCACATATGTATAATGTATTATAAACAAGTCGGAAGTTTGGTTTACGCATTTTTGCGTATGTCAGCCAATATTTCAGGTTATTAGTTATTTTTTTAAAGAAGAATGTATGGGATAAGATAGAGATCGATAGGAGAATGAGAGAGGAAAATGGAGGAAATATTGGAAAGGAGAATCTTTAAACAAAGATTTTTGATACTGGAAGTGGACATGTGAGTTGGCAGCATTGCTTCATAGGGCCTTATTTAAATATGTAACGAAACAGCAATGCCGTTGGTTGTACGAGTAGAAAGCAATGTGGGAATTCTTTGATCTATCCCATTAAGCCGTAGGTGCCCTAAGGATCTAATCACTTGAGCTTTTAGTCATCCAGGTCTGGATAATGGAATATCCAGAAAATCCAGCTTCGATTAAGAAATTGCGTGGTCAGAGGCCGATAAGACTTTACTGGGGATAACAAAAAAAAAAAAAAAAAAAAAAAAAAAATAAAAAGGGAAGAATGAAAGGAAAAGCAGAGACGCCGCAGGAACAATAAACAAAAGTAAGTGGTCGAAGGACTAGTCTGTCCTTCTGCTGGTGCTGCTGGTGCTGCTGCTGCTGCTGCTACTGCTACTGCTGCTGCTGTTGCCGCCGTTGCTGCTGCCGCCGACATTGTTCGAGCCGATTTTCGTATAAGCTTCTCGTTCTCGGAACGGAGAAAAGAAGAGAGCTTCGAAAGTAAGTTCCTCGCGTCCAGGACCTTTTGCCAATAGGGTCAAAAGGCGCTTCCGTTTTTATTTTGGATTAACACCCTATCACATCTATAGCTTTGGCCGGGAGGTCCGAGGTAATTCTGAAATGCGTCCACGTTTGTCTTGGACAATGGTCCTGATAAAAGCCTCGACTCCCTCCTGCCTCCTGCCTCATGCCTCCGCGCGCTCTCCTAAGTCTACTCCGGTCCACTACAGTACCGTGATTTCTGATTCGCCCCTCGGGCGGACCGCAGCTCCTCCATTTTCATCTCCCTCCCTCCCCCCCTCTCACTCACTCGCTCACTCGCTCACTCACTCGCTCACTCACTCACTCACTCACTCACTCCCTCTTCGTTCCCGTCATTAGCTGTACGCTCATAGAATTTTCAAAAAGCCTCACATACCCCATCGCATTAATTTTTGCCTTTTATTTCCACGGACTAAAGTTTACAAGCCTCGAAGACGCGCAGCAGCAGGAAGGAAGTACCGAAATATTTGTAAAAAGTATAAATCGGGAGCAGGGCCGTAGGTACGCGCTAGAGGTTACAAAGGCTAGAGATACAAAGAAAATGAGATTCAATGCCAAGTGAAGCTGGTTATGTTGAAAAAGTTTTAAAAGCAGCTTGGGATATGAGAGCCCTGGAATTATCAAAGTCTATCATTTACAGGAAACAAGCTTTCTTTCTTCTTCCCTGGCTTCAATTTTATTTGCAAAGCCTTTTCGTAAGTTAGCTCGGGCGCAATGAAAACGAAATGAAATTTTTATGAAAAAGAAAAAGCAGTAAATTTCTTCCATTTCGCAAAACTATTAAAACCCACTTTATAGAGTCGTAAAACATGAAGTAAGAGAGGGAGAGAGAGAAAGAGAGAGAGAGAGAGAGAGAGAGAGAGAGTAATGCAAACAAAAAGAATAGGAGAAATATACGAGCTCGAATAAAATGGCCAGCTTCCCTTCGCGCTTGGGAAGAAGTACGAGTCTGCCACCGATAATAAAATGCCTGCTAAGCAGCTCGGCAAGACGTCATAAATACATGCCCATGTAGATGAACATAAATGTACGGAAAACAAGTAGTTTTCCGGTGCTCGGCCTTCCAAAGGATCCGCGAATTTAAATTTCCGGCTAAATGACGACCGCCCGGAAGAAAGACCCGGACGAAGAAGAAGAAGAATAAGAAAAAGAAGAAGAAGGAGCCCTTCGGGATCCTTCCTCTCTTACGTTCGATCGAGATCGAGAGGAATTTCGAGCGCCTAAGCAGTAGTAATGTTCGATCATCGATCGAATCTTGTCGTAGCTCGATTTATTTCCGGCGCGTTTTCCAATTTATATTTACACAGCCGTTCGCTGACTGCTTATTATTACCTTCTGAATTTAATTTCACCAGCTTCAGCGTGTAAAGACGTTTACCTTTTATTTCGTATTTAAATTGACGTTACGCTCGCAAGGCGCTCTGACAAAATTAAAGAAAAATATAAATAAATAAATAAAAAAATAAAAAAAATTGTTATTTATACCTATCGTATAAAAACTCGGGGAAAAACAGCGCGCGCTGTTTAATTTTCCAATTAAACTCATTCGGCCGCATTATCACATTATGTGGGTAATAGTATGAAAAAGTACGTATATGCCCGCGTGATAAACGACAATGGACTTTATTCAGCAAAATGAAATTTGCGGTTTTCCTTTCACTTTTGTTTTCTTCCGTAAAAGAAACGAGAGTCGGTAGTCTCTCTAACTCCACCCCCCTCCCACCCTCCCTCCCTCCTCGCTCACTCTCTTTCTCTCTCATGTATGTATATAAAATAAATATGCGAGTCAAAAAGTAAGTGCTAACATACTATTTTCCCTTTTTCTCTCATTCTCACCCCCTCCTTTCGTATATATTCATGCATACGTGCATACGTACGTGCATACGTACGTGCATACGCGCTTATATCCATATATATGTATATATGTCTATCATTCTTTCTCTACTTGTTTTACAGTCTTTCGTTTTTTCGTGGGTTCCCTCATTAGTATTCCGAGTTTTCGTTTCTCTATGAGCGCAAAGAAAAACTTGCGTAGAATCTACACATATATTGCAAATGTTTTATTATTTGTTTTATGGATAGGTACTCTTATTTATTTTTTCTCGGGAATTTTAACACCAAACACTATGTTTTAAAGAATATTTACTATTGCTTTCGACGCAAACACTGATGAATGACACCTTTTCTTATAAAATGCATTATTATTATTATTATTATTATTATTATTATTATTTTCTTTTATGTGTTTTACGATATATTTAACCTAAGGAAATTTGTTAATCACAAAGTTTTTTAATCACGTGCATAATCTCTAATTGCAATCGTCGAAAATATAATTTTTCAGAACAGTACCGAGTAATAGATTTTTCTGTAAATGCGTTGATAAAGAATTTTATCCCGAATTCATGTAATTAAACTACGTTTTCTACGTTTTATTATTTAGAGCAATAAAATAAAATATGTATTCAAAGTTTCCTTGCGCAGGCTTTTAAAAGCATTAAACAGTAATTTACATACAAATTGTCTACTAAATATTCTCATAATAACTGCCTATAAATAAAAGTAATAATAAAGTTAATATAATAAATATTTATAAAACTATGGGAGAGCCAGAAGCTATAAAGCTGAAGTAAAACTCGTTCATAGAATTCGTTGTTGGTGGAGGTCTTCCTAATAAAATGTGAAGTTATTCCTGAAAAAATTTAGTAAAAGCAAATCTAGTAAAACTAGAAAATAAATAGAAATTTATGGAATTAAAAGGATGGAAATGAAACTATTTACTTATGGCTTTTACTTTGGATTTTATACGATTTTATACAACTGTATGCAGTACTATCCTCGTAAATACTTTATACTTATTACGAAATTATATATATATATATATATATATATGTTGAAAAAGGGTTTAATATTATTTATACAACGATAAATTCGATTAATAATAAAGAGGATAAAGTCATTTCAGCAATGCGTTTTGATAATTAAAAGGGACGATTGTTTAGAGGTAATATTTATTTCTTAACGTGATGGCTTGAATTAAATTTCGTTCTAAATGAAAAGAATGATACTGCCTGTATAATTCTGAGCAACGTTGACTTAAAAATAGGAATGTAAAGTGTACTTCCGAATAGAGGCTATATTTTTGATGTAAAATGCCTTCTATGCATGAGTACACGCACCTTTTTATGATCACATATTTTCTGAAACGTAGTTGGGAACCGGCGTAGGTGAGAAAAGTATATGAGAATAGATAGACGGAGGGTGGGAGAGAGAGAGAGAGAGAGAGAGAGAGAGAGAGGGGGGGGGGGAGAGAGAGAGAGGGGGACGCATGTAGTTAAAGTGGGAGAATGTGAAAAAGCGAGCATGCGAGGGATGAAGGAAGAAAGGGATAAAGTAGCACGAGGGAAAGACTGGGAGGGAGAAAGTGGGAGTGAAAAAAGAGAAAAGTGGAAAGAGTGAAAGAGTGAGGCTATCTCTGAGATCAATGGACCGCTCTGCGCGCTGGACACACAGTAGGTAAGAGAGAGAGAGAGAGAGAGAGAGTGAGAGTTTCTACTCTTTCGTTTCACCCGAGGATGACCAATAACAAACACAGATCCACGTTTCTCTTTCTCTAATGGAGTTTTTACCGATAAAAAATTTACTCCCTTTTCTCTGCCTCTTTCCTCCTTCGAAGCCGATCGTAGTCCCCCGGCTCGCCCCGCGTTTCCTCCTCCGCCCACGCTGGCCCCACGCAACCCTCGGCGCGACCCACGATACTATCGCATCCAGCATCTCTCTTCTCGTATCACTTCTCCCGGTCCCTCTTTAGCCGCCAGGGTTGCTTTTTCTCGAACGTCGCCGCGATACGTCCGAGCTCCTCCGCGATTTCCTCCTCCTCCTCCTTCCTCCTCCTCCTCTTCCTCCTCCATCTCTCCCCATGCCCTACCCTATTCCCCGTTGACCGTTGTATACGCGCGCAGGGGTGGAGCGTCGTGAGGGGGGGGGTACGAATGTTAGGGGGCGCAGATGAGACAGGGGCGAGCGAAGCCAGTGGATGGAGAATAGAACCCGAGCGCGAGAACATAAAACACTTCCTTATGGAGACAACGTCACCGGGTGTCCGAGGGATCGTTTTTCCACCCTCTATTGAAAATTGCTCCGCAATTTTTTACTCCGAAATGGGGTGCTATTTTAGTTTTATTCCACTTCGGAGGCCTCCCATTCGCCCGAAACCCTCCCACGCCGCGCCACATCCCATTTCTTCATTCACCTTTCGCCTCCTCCTCCTCCTCCTCCTCCTCCGTTGCCGCCGTTAAATATTTCCTGGCGACGGTGACGCTGCTGGACGCAGATTTTTCACGACCTGGGGGTGATAAATTGTCGAGGAAGGACGTTCTTAGAAATCCAGCTCATATAATGCCTCCATGATGAAAGGCCCGGGCCATTACGTACACACGCTTCCCATATACGGCTACTAATATAAATAACTCGCGAATAAATATCTAATGCTTATTGCTTTTCGTCGCCCTCTGCTCTGCCCTAGGACAAGCAGCTCCGGACATTATCATAGCGCGCGGATGTGCGCATGAGAGAGTCGGGCCAATCAATCCTGGGCATAATCCCGTCCTCAATGCAAATCAATGAGGAATTGCTCCGTGGGTAAGGGGACGGGGGGAGGGGGAAGAAAGGCCGTTCGTTCGTCGGACGAGGCCAGGAAAAACTTATTGATTCAATTAAGATGCATTTACATAGATCTCGTTCCGCGACAAAAGAATTGGTAATTTTGTCGAGTAGGCGCATCCGCGCGTTTGCACAAGTCCGCATAAACCCATGGACAGAAACCCATACAAAGCATATGGGATTCGTTCGACCGGAACGCATCGTCATTTCCACCTCGACGAGCCTCGCTCCCGTAATACTAATATTCCAATGAAAATCAATTTAGAGCAGAGCTTGTGCTTTGGAGTGGTTGGCCGGTCGCTGGCGGGGGGAGGAGGAGGAAGAGGATAGAGAGGGTGAGGAGTACACGCGGATGACGTATATCGAAATAGTTTCGAGGTCGTGGATGTTGCTCAGGTTGCAAAAGGTAGGATCGGTCGGTTGGTCGGTTGGTCGGTCGGTCGGTCGGTCGGTCGGTCGGTCGGTCGGTGGATCTGGTGGGTGATGGTGGTGGTGGCAAGGGTGGGAAGAAAATAACGGCACGTTGTACGGGGTTGACAGCCTCAGCATTCCGAAACTCCGAGTCGGGCCCCGAGAGAAATAAAAGGAGATAAATGCTGGGACGAATCAAAGAGAATACGAAAGGCGAGCGTGGAGCGCGGGGGGTTGGAGCGCGCGCGCGACCGAGAAAGAGAGAGAGAGAGAGATCAAATGAGTGGATGCGGCTGCGTGTATCGATTGTTCCGCGATATAATACCGCGCATGTATGACTCACTCTCTTCCCATCCCTTTCTCTCACTCTCACTCACTCACTCACTCGCTCGCTCGCACTCTCTCTCTCTCTCTCTCTCTCTCTCTGTCTCTATTTCTAGGTACGCGCCTCTTGTGCGCACGTATTTCCCAGCTGCTATCTGCATCGGTTGCTTTGATTTCCTCGAGCCCCCTCCCCTCCACCCACGCTTCGTCGTTCCGCGCTCTGTAGCTTTGTTTCGGCTCGCCCACTCGGACAACCCTTGCATCCGATGCCATTCCAGGGCGCATTGTTGCTCGATTGAGACTGGCCCCCGCGCTCCCGCTTCCGCCACCGCCGCCACCGCCGCCACCGCCGCCACTGCCGCCGCCGCCGCTCCGTTCGAAAAACTGACCAACGCCGGGGATTGTCCGCTTGGCACCGCAACATTGTACTCGTAACGAGAGACAATTAACGGGCGCCGGCTCACGCGGACTTGTATTTCGGACGGGACGCGCGGGTGGAACGGAGCGTCCGAAGTATCGGAAAGTGCCGGGACAAATAGTTTTTGTCAGCGAGGGGACGGCGAGCCTGATCAGCTGGTAATGACGCTTTGCATAGGCGATGCGCGTCCCGGCTGTTCGTCCTCGAATGGGGCCTGGGCGGTTCGGCGGGGTCGGTAGGGGTGGGGGTGGCGGTGGGTATTGGGGGAGGGGAGGGCGGTGGAGGTGTAAATATCGCTCGTGTCGAAGGGGCGAGCGTAGGCAGAATCGCAATCGTCGTTTCCTCCGGCGGAATGAAACGACGGCGGATAAAAGTCGCATAAAGCATGTCCACGCGAGGCGAGGGCCGGCGAAACGAGAAGGAGCGGGTAGTGGGTATGGGGAGGGGGGAGGAGGAGGAGAGCGAGCCGCCGAAGGAGGGAAAAGCGGAGATGCGCGCCCGTAGAAGGCCGGGCAAGTAGGAGGCGGTGGGAGCCGCCGGGCCGCGTATTGATCCTCATAATTCCGCGGGGGTCGGCAGAGGGGACGTTCGGTGCTGCACGACGGCGGGGCTGCGAGAAGCGAAGTACAGAGAGACAGAGAGAGAGAGAGAGTAAGAAGAGCGAGTCGGGGGTGCGAGTGGGGGTGGGGGACCGAGGGGTTGTGGCGGAGCGGCGGCTCGGGACGCGGACGAAGGAAAAGCGAGAGGAGAATCGCTCGGGCAGGAAGCGCTCGACCAATAATAAACTCCCCGCGTTATGATAATATCATATCCATAGAGCGGTTGGTTATGTAACCCTCTGGCATTATGATTGGCTCGGTGGCCGGGCCAATGGGAGCCGACCCCCCGGGGGGCGCGACTCCCTTTTATGCATGTGCCATATTCATATACGAGCGGTATGACGAGGGGACGGCTCGCGACGACGCCCGCGAGCTCCGTCTAGGGTTATGAGTCTGCCTCCGAGTTCTCCAGCTCGGCCGCGAAATACGTCTTTCGCCATTTTTGTTGCCTTTTGCCGCCGTTGACTCTTACTCATTTGTTTCTATTTTTTTATCTATATTTGTCCCCGCGACTCATTCTCCACCCTAGCCCGATGACCCTCCGCCTCATCCCCTTCGATTGTGCTCGACACACCTTAGCCGAGTAGATTTGCTTTCGCTCGGCTCTTTCCTTTGCCTCGATTCATTTAAATATTTCTTCTATGAATTCGCAATTACCAATTAACGATTGCTTTATCATGAGCGAACGATTGTATTATTCTTACCTCGATTGCCTTATCTCTGAGTCATTTCTTTTATTTCGTTTCCATTGTAAGTATCGTTTGTCGAATTTTACAGTACCTGTTTCGTTTTATAAATCCAAATCGACGAGAAATAATTCTTAGAAATATCCCAATTAAACGGTATCACTCAATTACTGACATTCTTATCCAAAGTCGATATTATTATAATATGCACCGTCGGTAAATGTATAATTATTTAATTGAAATATAATATAATATTATTGAATTTCAATGATTAATCGCACGCTCCGTGACCTAAGCTCCGATATCTAATTATAATATCGTCATACCCTATTTAATGATCCTAGTAATTATTGATTCGAATAGGAAGCCATTATACTTTCATTTAATATAATTTGATGGCGAGACGAGCTTCGCTCAAGTCAGTTATAGTATAACTATTATCTACTGTAGAAGTTGTTTTACTTTTTTAGTAAAACATATAACGTGTATTTTATCAAAAAAAAAAAAAAAAAAAAAAAATATTGACAATCCCTTCTTATAAATAAAAAAACTACATACCTTGAACAAATATATTACATTCACAGGTATGCTTCAGATAAATTAGCTCATATATTTTACTTACATTTACACGCACATTCTCGGCTTATACTATTTGATTTAACTATTTTAATTGAAAAAGTTTGATTTAGTTAGAGGGATATTATGAAATTATCTCTTTCAATTTATATTATAATGCGTACGTACATGTATAGGCATAAAAATAATATCAGGAATTGTTGAGTTACTCATAATTTTTAAAGAATATTTAAATATAAAGCTTTTCCCGAGCGTGCTATATCAATATTTACAATTGAATACAACTGAATCGCTGAGAAAAATTGAAGTTTGTAATACAAATATGTAATACCAGGACCAATTTTCCAAATTTTTAGTACTCATTAATAGTTATAATTTTATACGATTTTATTCTATTACTTATAATGCTATACTACTTCAATACATCATTTAAAATCATAAGCCAATAACATTTGTAGCTATGTGTATACGTTTATATGTGTGTGTGTGTGTGTGTGTTTTGTGTCTATTCATATATTTATGACATTCAAATAATGAAAATCATGTCGTTTGTAGAAAATGACAAGGATGAAGATAACGTGACTTTAGTGACGCTTATGGAGGTTAAATAGATGAGTCATCTTTCAAACTATTTTCCTGTTAGTTTTGACGTGCTCCTCCTTCTACCAATTCTTACGCGCGAAGAGCGCCAGTTTCGCACTTAAAGCTCTCTAACCTCGTGTACGATGTGTCCGCAGGAAGTTTCCGCGTAGGTTTTTATGTCATTCGACCTCCGCAGGTGCTTCTGGAATTTTATAGAGTGTGCGTGGAGCCGCGAGCGTATATGCATTTCGTCTATTGTGTGTGTTCGTGTGCGTGGACAGGAGGGCTTATAAATACAGCTGGATATAGAGGTTGAGCTGTATGGGATTGGCAGTAGTGTGGGAGAGGGGGAGGGGAGGAGAAGAGGACATTTCTCGTGTCGCGATAAAATTCGAGGCTTTCAGTCCGAGGCCAGAGCATTTTACAACCAATAGTAGGAGAGGCGAGGGGTTGTTGAGTCCGGTGGGACGGGAAGGGAGAAAAAGAATTGCGCAATACATACATAGGCAGGGCATTTTATTGGCGGTGGAAATAGGTTCGTATATAGCTTCGCTTCGACTATGGTATCGGAGGATATTGATCCCGTTGAGTCCGTCAAGGAGCCGTTGGTCTTCCACTTTTACCCACCCGCTGCTCCCTGCCCTCGCCCTTCTTACCGAAGCCGCCGCTGCCGGCCTCCTCCACCTCCCCCTTCCCCACCCCCTTCCCCTCCTCTCTCCTCCTCCTCCTCCTCCTCGTCCACTACATTCACGTCCACAACCACCTCCCCTCATTCTTTCTCATGCTCTCCCATGTACCCTCGAGCTCCCACCCTCTCCCTCTCTCTCTCTCTCTCTCTCTCTTTTTCGGCTCTCGTACGTTGTTACGCGTTCCACTACCACCACGACCACCACCACCTCCAGCGGCAGCAGCAGCAGTAGCAGCAGCACAAGCAGCAGTAGCACCGCTGCCGCCGTCGCCGTCGCTGCCGCCGCCGCCGCCGCCGCCGCCACCACTACCACCACTACCACCACTACCACCACCACCGCCACCACCACCACGACCACCATCACCGCCAGTACCGCCGCCGCCGCCACCGCCTCCGCCACCACCGCCATCATCTAGCTCGCGCGCCTTCGTCTCCGAATATCACTTCCTTCCGATCGGCGAAACACACCCCCGCACCCTCGTATTTTTATCTAAAAGGCTATGTTTTATTTCTCACTCAATTCGTGTATATATCGGATGCTTATCGCCGTTCTGTAAAACGATTTTCCATTTATATTAGATGCCGCCTTTGTCCAATCGACATTTTCATAAGCCGGGGCCGCTCTCGCAATTTCCCTACTTCAAGGCTATTATATTTCTTCCTACGTTCTTTCCTCCTGCGATCGACAGCTTCATCGTCGCAAAGTCGAAGTTTCCTCTCGACGACGGCCCACATTTTATTTTCTTATATTAAAGCACGTACGCGGAGGCACGTGCGCCGAATTATTTATTAACTATTTATTTATTGTTTTCTTCCTCGGAGTTCAAGAATGAATAATTGGCGATTCATATCGAATGCCGTTCCACCGGTTGCCCCGCAGCCGCTTCCCTTTGGCATTTCCGACGAACGATGTCGCGCATTCGTACAGGCCGTATAAATCATTTGAGATGATTTGGGGCCGAGCATTAGCCTCGAGTTCCATTGTGCTGGCTCAATGGCGGGAGGAGAAGGGGCCCGTATCAATTTTACTAACAATTAGTCGCGTTTTTCAAGCCCCGCCGACAGACGGAGCCTAAGCCAGACGGGAATTTAAAATAATAGCAGGTATAATACAGCGATCCTAGATAATAGCGCTGCTCTGGTGGTAGGGCTGGAGGGAGTCAAGCCGCGTAATTGAGTCGAAGGCCAAAGCGGAGTCGAGGGACGGGATTGGCTGGCTCGGGCGATGGAGTAAGAGCCGCGGTGCCGTCGCACAAAGATAATAAATATGATAGCCTAGTCGAGCTCCATCGAGTCCCCGTTCCGGAGGAGGCTGCGCAGGGGGAAAGGACGAAAGGGATAGGACGCAGAGCGGATAGACGGTGGAGGACGGACAGATAGAGAGCTGGAGGTGGCGGTGCGCGCGCAACGGGTGGGAGGTTGGACGGGCAGGCGGGGGAGGTCATCCACTCGGTATATGCCGCGATCGGCAGATTAATATGAACCGTGAGGTGGGGTGGGGTTGGGGGGTAGGGGGGTAGGGAGAGGTAAGAGGAGGTAGGGGAGGGTGAGAGCCGCAATGCGCTGGACGCGACCCTCGTGACGGGCCAATGGCGCCCGGGGGTGGCTGAGCTCGAGGGTCGGATATGATGGATTTATGGATCTAATAAAGGTCGTGGCGCCGATTGGCTCAGTCGGAATATGACGGGCGGAGCTCCTCGCGAGGAGCGCAGCGGGAGGGTCGCGAATCTCTCCCCCTCTTTGTCGGGCGGCCCCCGCGGTCCCTCGCCTCCCGGAATATACGACGAACGAGAAGGAAAAGAAGAGCCACCAACTGGAGGTGGAGGTGGAGGTGGAGGTGTAGGTGGAGGTGGAGGTGGCGATGGAGGTGGAGGTGGAGGCAGGGAGCCGCGATATCAAGGTGGGGCGCGTCGCTGTACTTGAGTTTCTCCTGCGCGAGCCGTGTCCCTCTCCCGCCCTCTCCCGGCCCCTCCCGGACCTCTCCCGGCCGCTCCCGCCTTATCTCGTCTTCGTGGCCGTGTCGCCGAGCGGAGGAGGCGTCCAGTGGACAGAAGCCGAGCGAGAAGCAGGTGCGGATGTGTACCGGCCAATTCATGGACGCGCTCTGATCGAGCCAAGAGACGACGTTCTATCTCCTCCGTGCGCCTCTCTATCGCCCTTTACCCCTACCCCTCCCATCCCATCCCCAATTCCCCCTTATCCTCCCTTGCAATCCGACCCTCACTCGTACTCATTTTTCCTCCTCTGTCTCGACTCGGCCTCCTCAGCGTCTCCGTCGCGCGCGCGCGCGCAACCTCCAGCTTTGATTCTCCTTCGCTCCCTCTCTCTCCTTCGCTCCCTCTCCCCCTCCCGCTCACCCTCTCTCACCCTCTCACCCTCTCTCTCGTCTCTCTCTGTCTCTCTCTCGTCTCTCTCTGTCTCTCTCTCTCTCTCTCTCTCTCTCTCTCTCTCTCTCTCTCTCTCTCTCTCTCTCTCTCTCTCTCTCTCTCTCTCTCTCTCTCCTCTCTCTGTATGTCGCGAGTCCTCCCATAATAAACATCCATTGTGCCGTAATAATTATGGTAGAGGCGCTCGGAGTGAAATTTTATCTAGCAAGACAGCTTATGCGAGGGTTGCCCGAGTGGCAGGGGAATAATGGAATTCAAGGTCGATTGGATCGACATCTCGAAGGAGTTGATGAATTTATGGGTACGAGGGCGCTTTCGTAGGTGTAACGTCGGCGAAGGCTAAGCCCCGCAGGCGTTCTGCTCGTCTCTTTATCTTCCCGGCCGTGGAGATGGCAATAATTTCCGCTTACAATGAGAATTAATAGCCGCAATAGGAGTCTAGGAAGCTATCTCGATTGGGATCCGTAGAATCCGTAGCTCGCGATTATACGGACTATGGTAGCCTTGACCGGGGGCCGGGGTGAGGAGGCGGGGTCTAAATAGCCCTAATCTCGCTTTATGATACGTCGGGAGGCATATGACCCCTCAAGGCCACTCCAAACGGGAGTATTCCTTGTTGCCGATGCGATAACGAAAGTCCGAAGCCCGTATTCTCCCGGTTACGTGTCGTCTAGACGACCCGAGTGGCTCTCGTTAGCCTGGCGATTATCCCCGCGCCGTGCCACGTCGTGTCGCCCCCTCCCCACCCACCCACGGACTCATTTTCTTTCCTTCGAGGTACTGACCATCGGGACGTACCCGTCGGCTTCCCCGTCGGCATCCCCGTGCACCGAGTCCCGGGTTAATAAGCACCGACGGCGGCATGGATACTCCACGCCTGCTGAACGTACGAGCGTGAGTTGATAATTCTTCGCGACACCGTCTATTTATATAAACGTTCTCTCTCCGAGTGATCTGCTTGACAAAAGCCTTTAAGGGCATTTCCCGCCGGTAATCGGAACCCTGCCGCCACCCCCTCCACCTCCCTTAATACGGCCGCCTCTCGCCGCCCGCTCCCCGCTCCCGAATCCGGCCCATCCGTGCGCACGTATTTAGTATTTGCCGAGGAGTTGGATTAATTTTGCGCCTCGGCTTTTCCATCAGCGAGCGAGCGTCGAAGGGGGTGGGGACGGGAGATAAAAATAAAATAGAAGACGCCAACAAGTTAGGAAGCGCCCGCTGAGATTTCATTAAATTTCCAAGTAAATCAAATGGCTTTGAAAAAGTTTTTTCGGGCACGAATGTATGTGCACATACGTGGCTTTCGGCTTTGTCCGGTCGCGCGACAACTCACAAGACCCTTTAGCCCTCCGTCCCTCCGTCCCTCCGTCCCTCCGTCCCTCGTTCGTCCCTTCGTCGTTCCGAGCCCCGCACGCCCTTATTTTCTCCCGTTGGCCGACCGTGTTGTTCGACCCGCGTTGTTTCTTCCTCCTCGGGAAGGCCCTCCGCAAACTTTTCCTCCTCGAGCCCCCTACGTAACTACAATTTCATTGCCGCCGCTGACTCCCTCGCTTATGGCCGACCTTACGCTTCTTCTTTCAAGATAATGTTGACTTGGTTCGCGCTCGGCTGAAGCTCAACTTTGTCCCACCCCCCCCACACCACCTCTACCAGCCGCCCCTTTCCCTTACTTTCCCTTACTCCTACTTTAATTCCTCGCCGGACAATTTTCGGCGTACCATGCCGGCTCTCAATCCTTCCTCCTCCTCCTCATTTTCCGCCTCCCCCCCTGTCCCGACGCGCCACAACGGTGCCTTTTACAATGTCATGTCATGGATTCTCCAGCTTAATAATAACCCCAATAACCAACACAAACATTCGTAATATCCCGATGGTATCTAATCTGCAACGCCTCGGACTGATGCGGACTGATGTATAAACGATCCGCCCATCTTCCTGGCTACACCTCCCCTCCTTACAAATGCAAATTAATTTTTATTCATCTTTAATCCTGATGTAATTATATTACGTAACATTTTTCTAAAGCAAATTACGTATTTAAGTAGAAAAATGCTTAAGCTCGTAAAAGTTAAGGAACATTATTGTATTGGATTAGGATAAAGATATAATTTTTTTTCTCTCTTCCTCTTCATTTTATCGATATCAAGGAAACTTTGAAGAATTGTTTTGTCATTTCAGATAAAAAGGTTAGTTTTTTGTTGAGCAAAGACTTTCATTGGCAGAAAGTTGGGTCGATTCTATTAAGACGTTGTCGGAAATGTATTCAGCTTAATTATCTTATAGTACGACAAGGCTATTTTAAATATGCAAATAGGTAATATCGTAAAAAATAGTTAAAAACAACAGGAGGCGTTTATTCTGATGATAGTGGAAAATAATATGAGAAAAGTCGGGGATGACGGGGAGGTGATGAAAATATTAATTATATCATGGATAATGAATAGTCGATTGGACCGAATTAATCCACGTCCAGGTCGCGAATCTATGAATTTCATGAAATGTTCCGCCCGAGCCAATTATTGATCAAGCCAATAATTAATGAAGATTGAAAAAGTTATACGAGTTATATTTTATTTTATATTTATAAATGGGGCCGAGCGAATCCTTTGTTTGCTAATAAAAGGCCGAGAGAAAATATGGCGCTGACGAGAAAGGGGGGAGGGGCAGAGGGAGGGGGGGGGGAAATCGTAGAAAATGGTATTATCATTTAAGACTGATAATTCAGCTAAAGCAACGGTATTAAAAGCTTGCTTGAAAAGGCGAACAAGGACACGAGGCCGGGGGCCGGGGGCCGGGTGAGCGGGGAGCGAGCGAGGGGGAGTGTAGGGGGCGGTGTGGGTTGGGTGGTGGTGGTGGTGGTGGTGGCGGTGGATAGGGTAGCTGGCGGCGGCAGAAGGGTGGCGTTACGGATAGCCGGCTTAACTGCGGCATATTATACGAATTAATTACCCTCCTCGCCATTGACTTGGACGTATTATGTATCCCTCGGCTCGTTTTATTTTTGTTTCCTTTCCTTTCTTCATTATTCACTCTTATTGGAAGTCATTTTTAATGTTATAGAGGCTCGTTAATCTATCTCCCGAATAATTCTTCGATCCTTGAGCCCGACTATACAACTTTCTCCATCTACCCCGCCAAACCCCCACCACCCCCTTCCGACTCGACCATTCCCAAGTGTTTTTTTCTCTTTTTTTTTCCCCCCCGACCTTCTGCCTATCGAAACGAGCAGTTTTTATTGCAAGCTCAAGCACTTTATATTCGCACAATGAAAGCCAAACTGATTAGCCTTCGGAATTCCGGATACTTTTACACGAGAACGTTTTCATCGAACCGCCGTCTCCTTCTTACGAATTTTCGCATTTTTAGATTTTCCCCGGGAAAGCTCTAACGGGCCAATGCAAACGTTTAAAGGAATAATATTAGGTTGATTGGTGAAATTAGCATCGGGAGCGGGAAGCCAACGAGTGCCGAGTTAGCTAACGGCCCCCCTCGTGCGCCATTAGCGATAGGCGATCGGATTGATAAAAAAAGAAAAAAAGGAAAAAAAATATATGTATATATATATATATATATATATAAATATATGTATAAATATATATGTATGTATAAAGCTCGCTAGATACAGCGGGTAATAAGAAGGACGTTTAGGGAGGAGCGGCAAATGAGCGCGGGGCGAGGCTGCGGACGTAAGAGAGGATAGTGTGTAAGGGCGGAGGGGGCAAAAGAACCAATTCCAATTTCGCGGCCTCGTGCACGGGCGCGCGTATATTCGTAGGGGAGGGGCGTATTGTGTGCAGGGCGATGGGATGGGTTGGGAGGGAGGGAAGGAGGGAGGGAGCCCGGGGGATCGCGGCCTCGGCTTCTCCACCGCCGCTGGATCTCGCCCAGTATTAAAGCGGATAAATCTTTGGGGAAAAAGGGCCGCGCGCGCGAGCTGGGGAGGCATAAGTCAGCCCTATCTGAGAATACGTAGGTAGATAAATGCCGAGCCGAGCCGAGCCGCGCCTGCGATTTAAAAGCAAACCGTTTACGGAGGGCGGCGGCCCCGTCAACGTTGCTTGCTGTGCCCGCGGGGCGGTAGGGGCGGCTCGACTCGGCTCGGGCTCCGACTATCTTCCTGGAGGTGCTGGTGCTGGTGCTGGCGGTGATGGTGGTGGTGGTGGTGGCGGTGGTAGTGGTGGTGGCGGTGGTGGCGGTAGCGGTGGCGACGACGACGGAGACAGAGACGGCGGAGACGGCGGAGACGGCGGAGACGGTGCCAGCGTCGGGGGAGATCCAGAAGAGAGCGAGAGCGGGAGAGAGAGAGAGAGAGAGAGAGAGAGAGAGAGAGAGAGAGAGAGAGAGAGAGAGAGAGATAACGGAGGCGTTTATTATTCCGAATGGGCTACGGATTTTTGCGAGGATTTACCTGGCCCGAGGCCTTTCTTTACCCTCGCTGTCCGATTGGCCGGCCGGGAGGCCAGAGGGGAGCGAGCCTCTGCCTTTTTAATTTCCCCAAAGTTAATGCGAGATCTGCAAAGAAGCTTTATAACGTAGATTTGGCTTTGACGACCGATCGATTTTCTTTCAACTTCATGTAAATCCGGCTCCTTTGTAATTAATAAATGAAGCTGAATATCGAATAGATGAAACGAACTGGTTTAATGAAAGCCCAAGGAGAGCCCAAGGTCGCGTTAGATTACTCCTGCGGGGATGACGAAGACCGAGGACGCGTGTCCAAGTGGTGAGCGTAGCCGGAGATGGTCAATAGGAAGATTGAGCTCGAGAACTTCTCCTAGAGCGTGTACGCGGGTGAGCTTCGGAAGATGGAGTTATAACTCCGCGGGCGAGATTCGTCTACACGGGCACGTGGAAAATCGCGAGCCTGGATGTGTGGGTGGCTCGAGCTTCCTCTACCCCTGGTGGGCCGCACCTCCGGGGGAGGGGGGAGGTCGACGGGGCTCGTTGGGGCGGAGAGGGGCCAGAGGGTGGGGCGAGGGGGATGGGGGATTGGGGTGGGGAGGAGGAGGACGCAGGAGAACGAAGATGGATAGATAAAGAAACTCGCCGATGGACGGAGACGAAGCGGGAGTTGCAGCGGTGGGACGGTTCGGAGGGGCGGGAGAGAGAGAGAGAGAGAGAGAGAGAGAGAGCTGCTCTTTAATGGCCGGATCTCGGAAATTGTGCGCACATATATCTGCTGGCAGATTTATGAAAGTGCTTTTCTTCTGAAGTGGGGAAAGCTGCCTGCCGCTTGTGCCGCTGCTCTGTTGCTGCCGCATCTCTCTCCTTTCGGAAAATCTCACGGCTTCTCTCTCCCGTTCTCTCTGCATCCCGTGCACTCAAACGAGCAAGACAAAGATAAAGAGACGGAGCAAGTGGCGGTAGGAGGGGATTGGTGGAAATATATACGTGCAAGCTTCTACAACCCGCTTCTTTCCCTCTTTTCTCCTTACCCTTCTATCCGCACGCTCAATCTTTCTTTCTCTCTCATTCCTTCCGAACCGATCTCTCGAAGCTACGCTTCTACTCCTATCCTGGGAAGCCTCCGATCACCCCTCCCGTCCCTCTGACTCACTCATCCCATCACACTTTCTCCCTCGTTCTCCTCTATCTAGCATTGGTGTAATTTTCCAGTAGGAGATTTATGCGACATTAAGGTGCGTTGTGTACCTCATGTATGTGTGTAGAAGGCGTGAGCGCGAAGAGAGAGAGAGAGAGAGAGAGAGAGAGAGAGAGCAGACGAAGGGGCGGTTGAGCGAGGAGGGCAAAGTAAATACGCGCGTGGAGAGAGAGAGAGAGAGAGAGAGAGAGAGGAGAGAGGAGAGAGAGAGAGAGAGTCATGCGCAAGGGTATAGGCACGCGGTCGAGTGTCGCGGGGGTGTTGCATCCCCGCAGGCAGCGACCCTTCGTCTTTCGTCCCGGTCGTCGATTTATTTATATCGAAATATTCGCGCCCGCGTACGCGACGGAATTTCGCGAGCTTCCATCGACAGCATCGAGATTTATAAGTTCCTTACGTTGATTGCCAAGGCGCGGGCGCATAAAACCCCGTTATTTAAGATAATGCCACCCTGGCATTCGCATTATACGGCCGGGCTTTTACTCAGCCTCGAGCCTGGACAGGCGGTTCGCGGCAGCGGAACCTCGGCCCCCGAGGTGCCCGTGCCTTAAATGCCAGCCTCTGATACCGCTCTTTCATGACGCCCGGATCGCAATTGCCTTTGACGACAACTACTTGGTGCATTGACTCCGAGTCCTAGGGGACGGGAACTCCCCGTCTCTCTCCCTCGGCGTCTTATCGCGCGCAACAGTTTATTTAAGACGAATTTCGCCATACATCGTGGCAATGGAATCATATCATACCCTTACCGGCACTCAGCCCAGTTTCTGCTACAAACTTGCAGTGCCGCGAACTTATTAACCATGAGCCCCGTTGCCCTCCAAGCCGGCACTCACTCTCGGAGGCTGAAACACGCGCTCTGGTCGATAATGCAGCTCTAGTCGCAGGGACGTAAATTATGAAATTCGAACGTTGTTTAGAATAAAATTAAATTCAAGCAGCAAAGATTAACGAGCCCCGGCCGAACGGCCGGGAAGGGCGGCGGGGGACGGGACGGGGGATGGCAGGCGGGTAGGTGTGAGGGTGGGGCGGGGAGAGGGCGGGCAGAGGGCTTCATGTCTTCTAAAAAATTTAATTAGAAAAAACTTAACTTTTGCATTCTAAAAATATAGCCTTTCTAAATTGCATTCTTCAAGAGAATTTAATTCGGTTCTGTAAATTATCAGAGCATCAAGTTTTATCACATCAGCACTCTCCTTTAATTAAAGCTTATTCATAAAATATCGCGTATCGTGAGGTAAAAACGATGCGCGCGGGGCTCGGGGCTCCGGGGCGTGTTGTAGGGGTGTGCGGGCGCGCGCGCGCGCGCGTGCGTGTCTGCGGCGCAAGGAGGGAGCAGGGCCGGCGGGCCGGCGATGGGGGCAGGAGGGGGGTGGTGGGGTGGTGGTGGAGCACGGGAGCCAGTGAGATTGCCGAGCGACAATCGCAATAAGCACTCCCTAAGACCAATACTCACCCCCGTAATTTGACGTATTGATACGGAATAAATGGTGGGGTGCGCGGGCGGGTTTAGGTAGGGGGTCGGGCGGCGGGGGCTGTAGGACTAACGACGGAAATCGAACAAGAAAATTGAAAGTTGAATAATTTATGGGGCTTAATTATCTATTCATCGAGGCAAGTCGATCGGAAGCCTCGTGCGTACGCACGTACGGGGCCGCACACGGTTCCGTGGGCTCGTGCACACCTAGCCACACGTACGAGTCGCGCGGGCGTATCATAAATTCCGCAGAATAAACGAGCGAACGCAGGGGAAAAAGACTCGCGGTTTATACAGCGGCCGGAGCTCTCTTTGACGTTTTTTTATCCCCGTCGGGGTTGCCCGTGCATCGCGGCGGAAGGCTGCGGACGTTGGCATGGCCGCCGCTGGGGGAGGGGCGACTAGGACGAGGTGACGGTGGAGGAGGATGAGGATGAGGATGAGGAGGAGGAGGTGGAGGAGGAGGATGGAGGAGGAGGGGTGAGGAGGAGGAGGAGGAGGAGGAGGAGGAGGTGGAGGAGAGGTGGAGGAGGAGGAGGAGGTGGAGGAGGAGGAGGAGGAGGAGGAGCGACTATGCGAGCGCGATTTCTACTTTATGTGAATTAAAATTGAGCGCTTGCTCAGCGGGGGGATGGAGAAACCGCTGAAAAAGCGAAAAAGGCGAAAGCGCGCGAGGGTGAACTCGTGCGCGTTATATGGAAATGACGGGTGCTCGAGGGGCGAGTGGATCGTCGCCGGGAGCCGGGACGCGACGAGGGTCACGTGAAAAAGTGGAAATAAAAATGGCAATTGCAGTTTGATTCCTGGATTCGCGTCTCCCCGTACCCGGGACATTGCGCACCGAGGCGCGCAGCCCCATCCCTCTCGCCCACCCCTCTGGGTGACGTAAACACAAAACAAAGAGGGCGGCCGAGGGAGTGTAAAGAGACCGCCGTTTTTGGCCTACATCCTAAGGTGCTTGGTTCGAGCCTCCGGCCGCGCCTAAATTGATTTACTAAACTGCCGTGAAGTGGCGTGACGACTCGAGCCCTCTTACGCTATTCCCCGAGCGATTGACTGCTCCCGCGGGGAGGGGCTGAGTGCCGGAGGGAAACGGTGCCTCGCCCTGATTTTTCATTCCTGTTTCTCGAGGACAGGGTCGCGAGTCTACCTTTGCGTCCCTCGTCCACCCTATCTCCCTTTGCGTCCCTCAGACCCCCCCCCATTCCCCCTTCCCCACCACTCCGCACCTTTCTCTCACTCCCTCTTTTGAATTCGTTGGCCGTTCTCTTATCCTCGGACGCGCTTTTATCGACGTCTGCCGTGATTTTTCCCCGAGATGAATCGCGCGGCCAATCTCCCCCATCTCCTTGGCTGGTATTTGACTGTTTTTCCCATTCATGCGACGGGATTTGGATAATATATGCCCGGCCCTAGTTGAAACGTACTCTCGCCAAAAGTTAGACTTATGTCCTCTAAGTTTTATTTATCCCCCCCCCCCCCGAGAGCCGAACGAAAGTTTTTCCTCGGTTTTCCAAGAAATGAAAGACGGCGGCCCTCGGATTGTTCGGCTATTTATTTACCGATACGCCCTCGGCTCCCTAAACGTCTCCCCGCGTGTAAAATCTCCGGAGTGAATCGCGAGGGATGAAATAATTCGGAGCTCCAGGAATCACGTCCTCCTCTTGACCTGACTCCTCCTCCGCATCCCCCTTCCCCATCCCGCTCGAGTACCAGCACCAGCGCCAGCGTCTGCGCCTCCCCCACGTATATTCCAACATTTTCCCTTTCGGCACGTTAATTGAATCGCCCGATAATAAAGAAAAGGCACCGCGACTTAAAGATTCCCTGGCTACCCCCCCTCCCCTCCTCGCTGCTCTCAGTCGGTATGCAGGGAAGGGGTAAAAGCGTCCCTTAATATTCGGCCATTTGTAAGTTGTATGATCCCTCGGTCATTTATGGCCGTGAATTATTTATGCTCTTGGAGGGGCTGGGTAACGAGGCGTTAATTTCTAGTTGACCCTGGCACTTTAGAGCAGCCGGCGGCTCCTTGGCAGGACCGCAGCGAGCGTTAGCCAGTCGAAATTATTTGCGGGCTATGTCCTCGCTACGGGATTAGAGGTTATCTCGGCCCCTCCGTCTAACGCTACGAGTAAAGAGAAAAAGGAAAGAAGAAGGATCGGGGGCGGGTTAAGAAAGTTAACAACCTGCGCGGAGCTGGAGGGAGGAGGGACGGGAAATGACGGGGGTGAGCGCTCCCCGGGAAAATGAAATCCGCGTTTGCCAAGGCATTAGAGGCCGCTCTCGCGTGGCAAACAAACAGTCCGACAGGAAGATCATCCAGAGGAGAAACTTAGCCGAGCGGAAGTAACGGCTCCGCGTGTTTCTGACAGTTCCCCGTCCCTCGCTGCCCCGCGTCCCTCTCAAGCCCCTTACGTTTCTTTAGGCTCCTCGTCTCCTAGCCGCAACGTCGACGGCACGACGGCTACGTCGCAAACCTCGCCGAGCACCAGCTTATTTTTACGTCCCTGCGTTGCTTCTTCGTTTCTCCCTCTCCTGCCCTCCCCGTCCCGCTCTCTCTCTCTCTCTCTCTCTCTTCTCTTTCACTCTGCGTGTCACTCATCCTTCCTCCTGTCTGTAGCTCGAGTCCGTGCTTGCGGGCACGATTGGATAGGCGAGGCCGGTGCACTTGACGGCCGCAATCTCACTACGACCGATGATTCCTTCCGTAAAATTATAAGCCGCTGACGGGACTCGCCTGCTACCGGCGTCTTATTAATCCCTCCGGATTTCCCGGCATACCTTTACCACGCGCCGCTACAACCAAACGAGCCACGGCTGCCTGCCTCCCTCCCTCCACCGCCCCTCCTCCGCACGCTCCCCCTCGTTTTTTCCTTACCCGTCGAGCAGAGGCTTTCGCAACCCCAATAACCCCATCGGATCAGGCCCCTCGCCACGGTCATCTCCTACGTTTTAGGCATTTATATTGCGTGGGAGGGCTCGCTCGGGGCGTCGGACCAAAGAAAACGGACGAAAGCTTTTTCTACCAGGAGTTTACGTCAAATTTTAAGATTAAACGGAGGCTTTGGATCGCCCAGTGCCGATAGTCCCTGCTCGTGCGGAGCTCGGGGAAGCTCCCCGATGGGAACTGAGCCTCGCCTCTCCTACGGACGAGTCCGTGTCAGCAAAATAAAAATAACGAAGGAAAGAAAGCGCGATCGGGGTGAGGGGGCAAATATATTAATACAATAACAAATGCAGGATATGGTAGCGGAGCGGAGCCGCTGGGGAGGCGGGGTGCGGGGGGAAATAACAACAACAACAACAATAACAATAACAGCAGTAACAACAATAACAAAAATAACAACAATAACAGCAGTAACAACAGCAACAGCAGCAAAAACAGCAACAACAAAAATAATAATAAGAGTGGTAGAAGGACGGCGACGAGGGCGGAGCGGGATGCCTCGCAGGATATCGATTTCTGTGGGACGCAGGGGTCGCGACGTCCCATAACGTTATGAAGTTATGAAAACGGTCGGGGCGCGATTGGCTCCGGGGTTGCGAGCCCTGCCCGTCTCTCGGGACACGGGCTCCACCCCGATGATATTATTTCCAGACGCCATTTTTATGTCGCGTGGGTGGCAGACTCCGTACGCGGCTTAACTCCCATTCCTTCGCTGCCTATACTTACTTTTTTTTTCTTTTCTTTTCTTTTCTTTTGTTTTTTTTTTTTTTTCTCGTGCTCCACGCGTTTGGGGTGGCCTTCTCCGAAGCTCAGGGAGGGTGTCATGTCGTCCGCAGCCACTTGTTCTGCCTTTGGAGTCCTTTTACATTGTGGCTTTTGTTGTTTGCTCTGGCTGGAGGGAGGGACTCTTCCCATTGGTTCGGTACTGACTCCGGTATTCGGGAAAGGCGAAACCGGGACTTCAAGGATGAGATATGCCAACTTCTCTAATTCTTTCGTATACTTCCGTATTCTTTCGTATTCTTTCGTATTCTTTAAGGGAACTTTCGAGCTCCGCGCCCTACCCGAATCCCTCAAGTCGATCTAATCAAGTTCACCTTTCATCTCACCTGCCCAAGGCCAACATTAATATTTCTCCAATGGAAAGCTTCGCATTCATCGCAGGCTTCGAATAAGCAATCGAATGTAAAAAGCACAGCTTGACCTTCAAGGCTACAGGAGGATTGAAGCTTTTGACGGGAGGTATAAGTGTTTGAAATCCGGAAGTATTCTGTCGTTGCTTCTGTGCCGAGTACTTACTAATTAGAAAGAAATTTTAAGTTCGGAGAGTGAGAGGACGGGAAAAGCCGAGCTCGCGGTGGGCGTGGGCGTGTGCGTGTGCGGTGGGCGCATTAACGAAGGCTCGGTTTCACAAGTGGGAAGGCAAAGCTTGATTGCCTGAGGGAGGAAAATTGAGAGCGGAAAATCCATCGCCTCCTTGGGCTCCGTGATCGCCATACTCCGCGCACCAATGAGTAAATAACGCGTTAAAATATTCGGAATACTTGCGCTCAGCCAATGGAGTTTGAAAATTAGGGTCTCGTTCATGGTGGCGTTGGTGAGCGGGAGCGGGGAGGGGAGCTTGATTTTCGAGCGCCGATGTAGCCGAGTTATCCGGAGGTTTTGAGGTGAAAGCGAAATCGCGGAGCCCCTGGCTGGTAGATTGGGAAAGTGGGTGAGCCGGCGGTAGCGGAGGGGCGGGAGGGGGGGGTAGTGTCGGAAAATGTCGGGAGGAGGGAAATCTTTGAGAGTCTTGGAGGCCGCCAGGAATGCCAACCCTTCGGCCTCATTAACATCCTGGCTCTTCCCGAGCGACCTCCCTCTTCGCCCTCGCCGTCTTCTTACCCGTCGAGGAAGAGTTGTCTTCATCGGGCAGGTTCGGCTGCCGGCGTTCCATATTCTTATTAAGCGGAACTCCAAGATCCGCGTATTCCCGTGATTATCCATTATCACGAATCCGAGTCTTGGACAAGATCGCGAGCTCCTTACCTTCTCCGTAACGAGAAACAGCCGATGCTCTCGAGTTGCACCTACGTGTGCGCGGCTATTCTCTTCCATTACGAAAATTACGAGTACTCGGCTCCTTGTAAATAATTAAGGAGCGGCATTTTACGTAACGAGTTGCGCGTTAGTAATAATTGGAAAACCGTGGAAAATTGTATAATTGTATAGTTATGTGCAATATTGACGTTCCAAGTCCTAAAAAATATGGTCGACTAAATAGCTTCGACGAATTGTATTATAAGAATCGGTACGCACCCAAGCTCTTGGCATATAATAATATTAGCAATGAGGGTGAAGGAGGGGAAATAGCTCCGATCACTCAACGAATGTCTCGATTGGAGGAGATTTTTTTACTTTTTTACTTTCGGTTTGCATTTACTGGTAGCCGCAGAACTTTAACAACGGAAGAGTCTCTGAATAGTTAAAATTACGATGCCCAGCCAGTGGGATCCAGTTCCAGAGGGTACGGGGGATACATTTTTTTTTTTTTAAAAATGCTTCAAGAAAACATATTATTTCCAGGGGCATACTGGCGGCTTTTCAACGGCCAGTGAGTAGTAGTTAGTCGTTTCAATGATGCCCGAACGCGCCTCTGACTCGTAACTAACAATACATCTATTTATTTACGTATATATATATATATATCATATGTGTGTGTATGCGTGCGTGCGTGCGTGCGTGCGTGCATGTATATATATATATAGAAGTGAGAGGCACATCGTCGAGGAATATAATACAATAAAAGATTCACGGGTTAAGTAATAGGACTGATAAACCATCCATTGGGGGGTTAATAAAGTTAAATTGAAAGTACGCCGAGCGGACTGCTTTTTCTTTTTCTTCCTTCAAGATTGATGATTGAAAATGTGTTTCGGTGCAAGCAAATAATCCAAGTATTCTTCGGCCATTATTGGAGAATCGGGTAATTAATCGTGAAAATAATCGAGAGGATGACTTGCTTATTTAGAATCCTGTCGAATTAGCCTCCTCGGGAAAGCTCGGAATGAATGCCGGGATGGAAATCGACGAGGGTCGAACGGCCGTGAGACAGAGACAGAGACAGAGAGTGGGTGGGGTGGGGTGGGGTGGGGTAGGTGGTAGGTGGTAAGGGGCGGAGGTTGGGTGAGGTGGAGCGAGATAGCGGCGCTCGAGACCGAGCTCGTCTGTTTTTCCTGGGGTCGAGTATTTTTATGAATTAAGAGGGAGGAAAATGTCTGCTGCTGGCCTCTTCCTTCTCAGAAGGAATTGGTGGTCTTTTTTACGTAGCTACTTTGTCTTGTTATGCAAATTAGGGAGATTATCATAAAGAAGTTGGGGTTTTATTTAAAACCTTGAAAAAATGTACATTCTTCATTCATTATTCATTAGGCAATATCTAAAAATATGCATAACGAAAGTCGGGTACTTTCCTTTTCTTTTTTAATTAAACTTGTTGACGCGAACTGCTAGTCCTTATTAATGATTAGACGCGTCATCGTCATCATCATCATCATCATCATCATCATCATCATCACCATCGAGATAATCTAAATAACGATATTCCTTCACTTGGACATCTTGGGAGCCAATCGTACTCGTACAGCATTTATAGAATATATATTTGCTTTATTATGCGTGTATTATTAGCCTTGTGGCTAATACATTTAGAGAGAGAGAGAGAGAGAGAGAGAGAGAGAGAGTAGCGTTAATGTTTTTGAGGCGGAAAGCTCAGTTTCTACAATATGCATAAGGTAATTCGTGAATGCAGCACGATTCCTGGATAGAATACTCTAAATAAGAATACCTACAATAATTCTTAGGTTAAAGAGTGAATTTTTTTTCGCGTCATTCGGATGCTTGAATCTCGCAGTCGCCGAGGGTCCCTCCCTCGGGACCCTTTTTAATTGCTTCGCGTAGATTATGCGAGATTATTCGTCATCGTATTCAGTGCGTGACGATGAAATAGACGGGCTGGATGGTGGGCTCGGGGCTCAGAGCAAAAATAAAGCAAAGCAGAGAGAGAGAGAGAGAGAGAGAGAGAGAGAGAGAGAGAGAGAGAGATATTGAGATTGAGAGAGATTGAGAGGGGCGGGACGGACGGGGGCTGGATGAAAGAAATTTCAGTGGAGGAAGAGCCAAGAGGTGAAAAATTCAAAGCTTCCATGTGAGATGAGCAACGGATCACTCGACTCGCGCGAACGAGCAGACCTTTCCGGGCCCAACGCCATTGAAGAATCCGCGCTCGTGCATAGCCGAGTATAGTTTTACGAAGCGCCCGTGGATACGTGTCGCCCCGACCCCGACAAACTGACCATTTCCACGCGGAGGGGCGAAAGAGTTGCGAGCGACGGAAAAAGACGAGTCTCCGGCTCGTCTCGAGCGACTGAATCCCTTGGCAGTGTGGGAGTGAGTCGATTTGGAGCCTTGGCCCGAGTACCGGTAATGCTCAGTACCGGCAAGTTTTCCGACGAAGTGGACATCGGGAAAGGTCGGCTGGGCGGTTCACTAGGCCTTTGATCCTTTCGCGCGAGTACGAGATTTTTACTTCACGGCCCTTCCCTTTCACGCTTTCACGCTTTCACGCTTTCACGCTTTCACGCTTTCACGCTTTCCCATCAATTAGTCCGCATCTCACTATCATCTATGTAGATGGCGCATTGCCATCCGCGTTGCTCTCGAGAGTGCGTTTTTAGAGTCGGTGACTGAGGATTGGAAAATTTGAAAATAAGTCGAGGCGAGAATATTTGTCCAAGGCGGTGGCTTTTTCCGTTGGACGTGGTAGACAGGAGATCTTGGGGGGGGGAGGGAGATTCGGGGACAGAGGGTAGAGCAGGGGCTAGAGGAGGATATTCGTACTCGATTCCCTCTTGAGCGGACAGGACAAAGCGGGAAATAATTGCGCTACCAGTGTCTGCGAATTAAAAAAGAAGGGGGCGGTCGGCTCGATGAGTCCCGGGTGCCGAGTCCCGGGTGCCGAGTCCCGGGTGCCGAGTCCCGAGTCCCGAGTCCCGAGTCCCGAGTCCTCTCGAGAGGCAGAAAACTAGCCGAGCCGAGTCTTCTTTGTCATCCCGCATAATTTTATTTCTCGTTCTCCGTCCTCACGAATTATGCATTAGCCCGGACACTTTATGCGTAGGATCCGACTTTTTTTCCCTTTGAGCCGGCACTCGCGGGGAGCGCTCTTCCTTAATTTTCACCCGAGTCTGGAGCGCTTCTTCCACCTCCTTCTCCTACTCCTCCTCCATCCTACTCCCCCTCCATCCCCATCCCCTTCCCCTTCCCCCTCCATCCCACTCCCCCTCCTCATCGTCTGCCTACGTTCCCCTCTCCTCTGCTTTTATATTATTCGACTGTCAATATTGCCAAACTTCAATTTGTCTCTCCGCTCCCGTCCTCGCCGTCGGAGGGATAATCGATCTCATCCACGCAGTGGAGGGGCTCCGACGGTCCCCCACCCGCCCGCTCGCTTATCTCGTCGTAATTCACCGTACTTCTGCCCGGTGTATATTTAATCGAGAGCGCTGAACGCGGAGACCTCGGACTAGTCGAACACTCATTGGAATTCCCGGATGGATGGCACGGGTCCCTTAAAGATTGGCTCGCGGCTCGAAAACATACGCTTTCGCCGTTGATGAGGTGGTAATGGTGGTGGTAGTGGTGGTGGTGGTGGTGGTGGTGGTGGTGGTACTACTACTGCTACTGCTGCTGCTGCTGCTGCTGCTGCTGCTGCTGCTGCTGCTGCTGGTGGTGGTGATGGTGTTGGAGGGTCGGAGGAGGCGGGGGGTTGACGCGTGACGCGTGTTCCGCGTGCAAGAAGGAGAACGAGGATGATTCCGGAGGTGAGCGGACTGGCGCGAGGAGTCGGCATCGGGAAAATGAAAAGTGACGCACGAGTCCCCGACTCATCGTGAGATTGAAGGGACGCACAATGCCGCGCCCCGACTCCCCTTTCCTCTTGAGGCCTACGAGCGCGACTGCCTCGCACGCTCTCGAACAATGAGAAGCCATCATCTTGACAAGATTGCCCACCCAGACGATCCTCCCCCTCCCTCCCCCTACCCCTCCGCCCTACCCCACCCCACCCCCCTCACGGTCGCCAAACGACGACTTTTTTGTTTCGCCGGTAGCCTCCTCCCCGCTCACTTGGACCTATCGCCGACTTCTCTATTCTTCCTGCCCTTTCGTGCACTTCGATAATCAGATATTTTTCAAAGGGATCGTCGCTCCCGAGCTCGCCGCCACCCACCCAATAATCTACCAAATAATCTGCCAAATAATCTGCCAAATAATCTGCCAAATAATCTACCCAAAGAATCCAGACTCGCGATCCAACTCTTCCTGCTCGTCTACTTATTAAGGTGATTATTAATCGAAAGGCGGCTAAAGGAGACGCCGGTAAAGGTATTGGGTAAAGTATAATTTGCGGCGGGGAGGACTGGGCTGGGGCGAATATCGATAGGGACGGCAGATATGCCAGGTGAGCTTGAAAGTTAGCTTGGTGGTGATAAAATAATGAAGAGCTGGTAGCGCGCAGATTGAATCAAAAGAATTTAGAGAGCAGGAGAGGCATAAAGCAAACTAGAGCGACCATCCACATAGAGTGGACGGGTCAGCGGTCGGGGTAAGGGGCGGAGGTGGCGAGAGAATGCGGTGGACGAGCCTCGGAAACGAGCGGGCGAGCGAACGGTCTCTGTCCGCCTATTTGATGTTAGTACAACAGCGGGATCGTGTTTGCGTTGAGGCCCATATTGATTGCCAAGCTGTCGCCACCTCGACGAGCAGGAGCATCGTCATCAGCAGCGTCGGCGGCAGCAGCGCTGGCACGACGAGGCCAGGCAGGGGACGAGGGAACGACGGAGCGAGGGAGCGAGGGAGCATGTGGGCGTGAGCGGCCGTGGGCGGGGTTGGGCGGGAGGGTTGGGGGGCGTTGAGGGGCATTGGGGGAGGAAGAGGAGGAGGAGGAGGTGGAGGAAGGTTTAGGTGGTCGACGGTGGATTTACAGCGCATCTATATCGCCCGTAGGCTTGAATACCATATCGAGGCCCGTGCAATGCGATATGTAGAGTCGCCTGAGCGCCGCTGCACTACGTCCTCTGCCCATGAAAGCGCGCGGACGCGAGCCGCGACAAAGGCCCTGCCCCGACCGTTGCCACATTATCCACGTATGCGAGCCTGCAAACAGCCTCGTCGCCGCTCCGATCCATGAACTAACGTCGACTTACAGCCGGACAGCGATCGCCTCCCATGCCCCGGGACAATTGGCCTCGCGCGAGTAGTTATCCCGACCGCGTGTCCATCGGAGCTTCGTCGACCCATCGATTTTCAAGGGGGATGGAACGTTGAGGCGATTTCGCATTAACCGAGCCGTACCCTGGCTAAAACACCCCGTGAAAGGAGGATCGAAAGAAGGATGTACGTAGTTGGAAAGGTTCCAACAACGACTTTACGGGGGATCGTGGCACCGGATGGTTTTTGCGAGGAGGGTGGGAGGAATCGGAGCTGAATCGAGGGTCTGCCTAAAAATTAAGCCCTCCAAGCGAAGCGGGCCAAGGGGAAGCGCGAGTGGGCCTCGCTCGTCCGTAAAAAGGTCGGGCAAAAAATAAGAGGGTCGGTCTAGCGGGTTGTAACGGAGGTAACGAGGGCGGTCGGGGTGCTCGCGGGTTAGGAGCGGGTTAGGAGCGGGTTAGGAGCGGGTTAGGAGCGGGTTAGGAACGGGTACGTTCAAGGGCTCGACGCCCATATCTTTTCATTACTCGGGTACGCGCTCGCCAGTTATAAATGCGAGCCGCGACCGCGCAGACGCTACTAGTCGGTCCAGCGGCGACGCGGCAGCCCGGGTGTGCGGGCGGGGGAGGGGCCGGCGGCGAGCTTTATGAGTCTAATCCAGTTAACTTGCGAGCCTCCGTGCCTGTCGCATAAACTCTAAAGGGATTTAACTTTCCTTTCACGATGGACCTCGTCGTTGTTGTACTTACTCTCTCCCGCCCCGGCGCCGCACCCGCCCCTCCCCGCCCGCCGTCACGCCGCAGCTTTTAACGCTCGCTTGCCCGCGCGCTCCCGTCTCCCGTTATCCGCCCCCGCATTTTTCCAATAACCCCGTTAGTCAAGTTCCCACTTAATCGCGACTCCTCGTCCCTCGTTATTCATAAGCGATTTGGCGTTTTCGAGGTTTATATTCGATCTCGTCGTGGCAGTCGTTGGAAAAGCTATTGTGATCGGAGATGGCCGTAGCCGCAGTAGGTCGTTCAATCGCAAGGAGAGGCTCCGCGTACCGAACACGATGCGTTAGTATGCGAAAAATTAGTATACATAATCGGCTCGGTGCGCGTGAATCTACGAAAGCCTCGGCCGCCCCCGGTCGCCTCTCTACCCCGTCGAACCCCTCCCTTGTCATGTCCCTGCCCATCAGCCCGCCGCCATTCACCGTTCGCCATTAGCTCCGTCCTTTGTTTTCACTTTCTCCCGGGTCCTCGCATTCCCTTTTATTTTCATCCGATTAATACATTCCTCGATTCGCTGGCAGCTATACTTTTCCTCGTGCGTCTGTGGCTCCGTGCCCCCGCCCCTTCGTCGTCTGTGGCCTTCGTCGGTCCGTCGTCCTCCGTCCCTCTTACGCTTTAATGTGGTTCTCAAATGTCCCTTGGGTCGCCCAGGGGAATTCCACGTGCCCCGAGTCCTCGGGCCCGCACCGATTCCGCGTTCAATTTCATCTATGGATCGCTAATCCAGAAGTAATGCGCTTGAGGCTTTGAGAGGACGCGGATGCCTGTCACATTAGCTCAGCCTCTTGCCGGCCTTTGCCGACCTCTGCCTACCTCTGCCTACCTCTGCCTACCTCTGCCTACCTACCCCTGCCGACCTCTGCCTACCTCTGACGCTTTAATTTTCGCTCCACGAGCGTACAATTAAATAATCCCTCTCGCTTTCAAGTCGATTAATTCATCCTTCGACTACTCTTACACTTTTATTCTTTCCCGTTTACGCACAACGCTCACGGGCACATCAACATCCGCTTCATTAGCGCTTTCGTCATTCAATCACTACGACCCGATCCTACCTCCCTCCCTCCCAATTCATCGACAAAATCAAAAATTCATCGCCCAAGCCGTTGTTTCGCGCGAGCAACCGAGACAATTCAAGTCGCTTTTCGTCAAACTCAAATGAACGTCCATATTTTACGGAAGTTTTAAAGGGTCGCGTGTAAATCTTCCCTTTATCGCTAGAATGTTTTATCGATTGGCCGATAAATCATTGTATCTAATAAAAGGTGCGGCTTAATTTATTTAAAGCTAAAGTCACTTATTTCACGAGGTGAAATATATCGAGGCTTAGATGAATTATCATTATTATTTATTGGGACGTTACTGTTCCGATACTATTTCCATTATATTGTCACTCCATTGCCATTCTATTGTCATTACATTGTCATTCTATTGTCATTAGGCTGCCTCGTATTATTTATATTTATTCGCTCTAGATAAAATTAAGTTCTTACGAAGCACGCGATCCAAGGATTTAAATGAAATAAATTATATTTAATCCAAAGTCCGAAGGTGTCGTTTTGGATTGGTCATTAAGCAGTGGCGTTACGCGCTTTTACACCTGTATCTCGATGAGCGATGCTCTGCGAGAGGCGTGGTGGGGGGGGGTGGGAGAGCCATGCCTGCGGCTCGAGCCCTTATCACGAAGCCGCCGCTGCCGCCGCCGCCGCCGCAAGAAAATGATACATGGTTGACGGATAAGTCGATCGAGCCGCGTGATAGTCTCAGTCGGACCGGGCAACGTCGCTTCCCTACGCACCTACAGGGCAGCGAGAGGGGCGAGCGGGTGAGGGCGAACGGCTCTGCGGACGAAGCGCGCGCGCGATTGAGAGAGAGAGAGAGAGAGAGAGAGAGAGTGAGAGAGTGAGAGAGCAATCGGGACAAAGGCAGAGAGTCGGCGAGTGGACGATGGCCAAAGCGGCATCATCGGATTCTATCTTCGTGTATTGATCAACGCCTCGCCACCCTCGCCCTTCGTTTCTCGGTCCGCTCGACCATTCCGCAGCTGCCGTTGCCAGGCTCGGATCGTCCACGCCAGTATTCGCGCCTACGAGCCTCGGCCGAGTGCGTCGGCCCTCCGATACCGTAGCACTCGTCTCACCCCACCCCCACCTCCCCATTCGAAATCCGATGCACCGCGGACACGTGCCACAATTAGTCTCGCCTTCACGGTTATTACACATACGTGCATCGTTTTCATCGTCCCAGCTGCGGATCACTGGTTTCTCCTTCTCCCAGCCACACCCCCCCCCCGTCATTTCCGTCTCTTGACTCTAGACGCTGAGTAAGTGACAAGACGATTGAATGCATCATTACCCTTCCTTTGCACGTTCTCGATTCATCAGGATCTCTGATAATCCCTTCTTCATGATGCTTCCATACGACCTCACACATACGGCCTCTACAGAGTGCCGATGTCCCCAAGCTTCCCAACTAATCCAATTTACGATCTCCGAAATACTGACATTTCCTCAAAACTTACTTTACTCGTCCGCGAGCATCTGCTCCACCTCAACTCTCTCTCTCTCTCTCTCTCTCTCTCTCTCTCTCTCTCTGCCTCTCTGCCTCTCTGCCTCTCTGCCTCTCTGTCTCTCTTTCACTCTTAGTTTCGAGCGATCATTCGAAAATCGCTGCCGACTACGTTATTCCTGTTCATGACCCTTTTCTGCCCCCGATTCTTCTATGGAAATTCAATCAATTGTCCATTCAATTAAACGGCTCGTATGAAAATTATAAGCGATTTCGGAGGAAAAAAAATTATTACGTTTCCCGTAATACAAGCTCGTCCAAGCGATGGAGTCTATGGAGCTGGGAAGGGGAAGGATCATCTGATTCTTGGTACGATTTTTTAGCTTCTCCGTGGTCCGGAAGAGTCGGGCTTACCACCGAGATGCAGGAAGAGAGAGAATTTTCCACTGGCCAGAATGTGGATGAGAGGAAGACGCGCCGAACAAAGACTCTCGGGCTCAGTACCGAAGGGGCTGCCGCCTACACCAGGGCGGGACACGGGCTCGGACATGGATAGATAGATAGCTATGATAAAGTAAGAGAGTGCGAGAGAGAGAGAGAGAGAGAGAGAGAGAGAGAGAGACTGAGGAAGAGGAGGTCGGAGGTTGACGGGTTGGTCGGCTGGGTAGAGGCTGGTGGCCAGTGCGGGTTATTGGATGGTCGCCTCGCACTTGTCACGGCCACCTCCGCTTTTACAGGCACGAGAGATAGATAGATAGATAGATAGATAGATAGATAGGTAGATAGAGAGAGAGAGAGAGAGAGAGAGAGAGAGAGAGAGAGAGAGACGAAGATACCGGGATGAGTTGCTGGTGCTGCTGCTACCGCTGCTACCCTTCCTGTTCCTCCTCTCTCATCTTTATGCCGCGCTGTCACTCCCTCTGCCTTCATCCAACTTCTTGGTTAGTAAGCCCGGGACCCTCCCTCTTCCCGATCCTCTTTTCCTCGATGGCTAATCCATACCCACATACCCTCCTTTTCGCACTTTTCCTTCTTTACGTTCTCCCCAGCCACGCCAGCCAAATATTTAAAAGAAATCCGTCATTTATACAATTTCATTAAAAGAATAGCTAATAAAGATATTTGATGAGGCCGCGAGGAGGGGGAGAAAGGAACTATAAAAGTTGTAATTTCTGTAATACATCATAGATGAGGGGCTTCGGAAGTGAAGGTGGGGCAGAAGAAATCCAGAAATAAGGTATGGGAGTGCGAAGCATTCCCGGGCTCGGAGATATTCGGGCCTCGGCAGAGGAGCGCATACCTTTAAAGAAGGCCGGTGGCTGAGAATCCGGGGCTGCATTCCCAAAGACGCGCTGATCTCCTCGAGGCCGGGGATGGGGGTGCGGAACGAACGGGGGGTTGTGGAAGGGCGGGAGGAAGGTGCGCTCGGTGGTTCGCGGCTGGTCAGCATTGCCCGGCGTCGCTTCGCTCTCTGTTGCCGCTGACCAGTGCGAGTCGCGTCAATACGGGGGTGGAAAAAGGGTTGCGCATGCGCTCTAATCGCCCCAGCCGAATATCCGACAAATCATTCGCGCACGGGGCATGGGAGTCGCCGCTGGTAGTAGTCGCGGCGACGCTCCTCGACATGCTCGAGATACTCCTGCTGCTACTGCTGCCGCTGCCGCTGCCGCCACCACCCCCGCCGGCCCCTCGACGCCGCTAGTAATCCACTCTTAGCTCAGCTCACTCACCCTTAACGCGGGGGTGCGATATTTATAAAAGCGCGGCTCGACTACTTATCGGGCGACCGCAGCCGCGATTGATCATTGATTTTATCCTACGGGCTCCGCTGATTTTCAAGGATTCAGTCCCTCATATAAGCTGTTACAGAGCCTCAGCATCCTACAATAAAGGCGTCCATACATTTTTCCAGCTTAAACCTGCTCGCGAGCAACTGCTTCGCTTTATATTATCAACATGCTACGGTAGATCCAACGAAGGATCATTGACATTTATATTAACTAATATTAATACAATAACTATGTAATGTTCGTTCATCATTTTTTACTTGTTGATAAAGAAATAAAAAAAAAAAAAAAAAATAAAAACAACCACAACAACAACCAATGTACTCCAAACTGAATGCCGAATATGGATAAAATTATAACATTGAGTGATTTTTAACGAAAATGACAACAACAACAACAACAACCTTACCGCTGCCAGGCTCATATAAATATTGACGTTGAAGAATAGAATAAAACGTGCGGTTCAAGCTAAAATTATAAATACAAACTGCTAATGCGTCATAGAAAACAATTGTTTTTTGTTTTAGAGAAATGAAAAAAGTGGTACAAAGAGTAAGAGAGGAAGCAGGACGGCGATATTAGTCAGTACAAGTAACTGCTAAAATTTATTACCAGAACTTTAAACTTTTGTATTTAACAAAGGAAATTAAATTTATTTTTCTACATACAAAATATTTTCTATATTTTCAGACACTCTATGATCCCCACGAAGTTACAATAGGCTCTGAAAAATAACAAAGCTGTCAAAATAAATTCATACGAACTAAAACCACATAACCATATAACCTTTTCGGACCTCTACATCTAATACAATAATAATCTAATACATAATATTTTTCTAGGGAAAATATACATTCCGAGAGGAAATGAAATTAATACGAATAACACGTAGCATGTAATTTAATCGTTAAATTATTATTATTTATACTTTCAAGCGACTTACATAATGTATTGTAATGTATGTTATCCGGCATTGCTGTGTCTCTGTATTAGTAAACGAGCCGTTCATGACATATAGTCAGGCCTTCTTGAAAGTGTAATTTAGGCGAAAAAGGAGTAGGATATTTTGGCCGACGAGTAAGCAGGAGGCTAAAACAATTTTGAAATTTAATGCTCGTAAAAAGGAATACAATATTATTCGGTGCGAGATGGAACCAGAGAGAGAGAGAGAGAGAGAGAGAGAGTGAGAGAGAGAGGGAGAGAGAGTGAGGGGGGTAGCGTTAGAAGAGGGGCTCGGCATTCCAACTCGTGTACTTGGATTCTGGAAGAAAGGATATATATATATATAGGAGTGGATGGAGGGAACGAGAGGGAGTAAAAGCATACGAGAGAGGAGAGGCAATTAGCCCAATACAGTGTAATTGCCTTTGTACTCTCGCTGCTGGCTCTCTGTCTCTCCCTCCTAACCATGGCTGCTTTACTCCATAAAGATCCGCATCTGACACTTCAATTATTGATTACCTCCTATTATACCCAATATTTTCTTGGTCCGTAAATTTTTTGCAGGACTCGAAAGCACGCTTGTCATTAATTGCCGTAATCGTTGTTTGAATCATCATCGTCATTTAAATTTCTTAGATTTAACAGATTATCAGCGCAAGTTATTATTAATTTTGTTACGCATATTCCAAACGAACATCGACTGTTGGACAGAGTTTTGTCTTGAATGACTGTAGATCATCGGTTGCGAATGATTGAGGGCTATTTAATTATTTGAATTAAAATCTGATTAAAGTAAATAAAGTATCGCCTATTGGGATAATAATGCTAATGGGAGAGAATTTTTTAAATAAAATGCTCTTATTGCATCACTCGAGCCAAAGGCTGATAATTGTTTGGTCGTCAAAGAAAGCGTTTGGTGAATAATGTCAGAGTATTTGCCGATAAAGCCACCGCCAGCGCTTGCGGATGTCAAATAAAACTGACCCTTGTCGGACTACGTGTGTCCGTATACCCGGCAGAGAGAGAGAGAGAGAGATAGGGTGAGAGATGGAGAGAGAGGGAGAGATACGGCGAGAGAGGGAGAGATAGGGTGAGAGAGGGAGAGAGAGAGAGAGAGAGAGAGAGAGAGAGAGAGAGAGAGAGAGAGAGGGAGCGAGTGGTCATAACGCCGGGAAAGCAGCTTCCGGCGCCAAAGAATTCGCCGAGAGGAGAAATAATCACGCGTCGGAGTACAGCACCGCTGATGTCGGAGTATCAATGATGCAAAAAGCTGCAAGAAAGGGCCCCGACGAGTCTCCGAGTTACTCCGGGTAATCAGAGCCGCGGGTGTTAGTGTTTTTCGGCCTCTCGCCCCTCATCCCGTGCTCGTTTAGCTTCTTTAATTTAGCAAAGGGCGCCCTTGTAGTTCAGTTACCGCGGGCGTCAGTGTTGGTCGGGGAGAAGGGTAAGCGTCCAAGGTAAGATAATAAAGGTCCAGGAGACCGGAGTACAAGGACATCTCCAGGAGTTCGCCTCGTCTTGCGTCCGATCTTCTCTCTTCTAGGGCCGTCTAATCCCCGTCTAATCAAATAATACAATAGCCCGCAGTTGCATTATCCTCGACAGCCGGGCATCTCCGTCGGGCTCGCCATTCCCCTGCGCCGTCCTCTAGTAATTTGCTAATACGCGCGTCCTTACCTCCGAGCATTGCGAATCTCCTTTTATCATGACTTTTGCCCGTCCTCTCCATAATTAAAGGGACACTGGACCCTGTAGCGTCTCTACCTTTGCGCCAAGCCACCCGGGAGCAGCGGACAGAGACCCTCTTTTACATAAATAACGAGCGTCGCCGCACTCAATACTTATAAGCTCCGCTTAATAACGTCACCTGTCTGCAGCACGAGTACGAGTACGAGTACGAGTACGAGTACTGCCGAGCCAGTGGGAGCTGCGGAGGGGTTGGGTTGGGTTTTGGAGGGTTGTCGGAGGGAGGGGGGACGGGTGGGGGAGGTGACGACGACGGAGTGGTAGGCGAACTCGGACTCTTGCGAGGATTTCCTAACCGAAGCCTAGCCTGTCGGAAGAAGCAGGTAATCACGCTACTCGTCCACAAGTAATGTAATTATAAGGAAGCAGCGGCACCCGGTTAATGCCCGAAATCTCATAAACTCGAGGTAGGGGACTAATAATAAGGGCTCCCGCGACCATAGCGCCCAGATGCATAAGGGACGGCCTCCACCCCTCGGCGCATTCTACCCCACCCCCATATCCAATATTAACTACATTCATTCGCGTTGTCCCGAATTAACCCCGTGACTTCCCGGCTGGTGCACGGCACCCTCGAGCCGACCCCGTCTGCACTATAATAGGAACTCTGCCGGCGAACGGCCGCCGACGGGGGAGCTTTCCGATGCTCTGCCCAAGTCAATGAGCGCGTGTATTACGTACACCAAGGGATGCCCGTGCCTCTGTCCTTCTCTTACCAGTGGCCGCCGCATTATCGTCAACACGTTAGCGCTCGCGAACACGAGCCTCCCGTTCTCGATAAACCTTCCCCGTTATTTGTATATACATATATACATACATAAATACATAAATACATACAAACGTATATGTATATATATATATATTTTTTTTTTCCACGGGAACCCCCAATTAACGGCTTCACCCGCGCTAGTGGTACTTAAACGTCCAGTGATTCGACTCTGCGCTCTGAATAGCGAACGCATGCATAAGTAAATAAACGAGCGGGGGTTATTGGGAGGAATAAAGAAAGAATGATGATGGGCTGGGGGGTGGAGGGGGTGGAAGAGCAAATAATGTAATGGAAGGAGCCTCGATATAATAGAGCCAGAGCTAATTCCATGATACGACGGTATGCTGAGCATTAATTTGGATGCGGAACCCTCGGGCGGAGCTACGCTCTCCCCCCCTCCCCCTCTCCCCCTTACCCGGCGTCACAATATTACTCGACAAAGTTAAAGTGATTTTATGAAAAAGCCGAGCGTGTATCGTAGTAATATCGTTATGTCCTTCCATTTGGTATGCAAATGAATGCTGAGGGAGGGAGGGGTGGCGAGAATAAGCCCATCCATAAGTCGACGGGCCGTAGCTCCTTTTCCCCATTGTGTTAGTGTATCGTTGCCGAGCACGGAACGGAATTAGTTATCCACCTGATTCGATATTATCATCGGCTGGCAGCGTCACACCCTTGCCGTGCAAATGCCTCCCCCGCTCATCCTTGCGAGACGTATTCAAACCAACGACTCGGTCGGCGTGCGACGGAGGAGGCCGGACTCCGATCTATGGACGGGCGAGCTGCCGACGGCAATTTATTAAATGGATAGATCAGCTAAAATTCCGGAGCTCCCAGGGCTAATGTGCTACGAAGGTGGCTGGCGGTGCGAGATTGGCGGGACGGGGGGAGGCCGGGTAGGCAGGTGTAGGTGTAGGTGTAGGTGTAGGTGTGGGTGTGGGTGTGGGTGTGGGTGTAGGTGTTGAGCCGATGTAGAGGGAGAGGGAGAGGGAGAGAGAGAGAGAGAGAGAGAGAGAGAGAGAGAGAGAGAGAGAGAGGAATCCTGAGTGATTAGGCGCCGGATGGCAGACTTGGGGGCTCGTCTATGGGGTCAATCTGAGGCTAATCAAATTATGCGTAGATACGCGAGCCGCGGGGTGTCCCCCAGCCGTGTCGCATTGTCAAAGTCTCTCGATCTCTCTCTGCTCGCAGGCAGACTACGCCTAAGCACCGGCCATATTAATTCCATGGGCATCGAGGGGTCGTCGCGCGAGCGGCGATTCGTCTTTTTGTTGTCGCGGGGGTGTGGTCCGGATCGCCAAATGTCCGATGATTTGTCGCCCCGGAGATGAATAACCGGTGGTATCCTCCGGTTCTCGGCTACGGCCGGGAAGCCTCGAGAGGCTCCCCCAAGATTAATGTTCCGGACTCGTCGGCCGCCCGGCGTATCCGCCTCTCCTCGAGCTGCGAGCCCCGGGTCGTCCGAATAATAATACCGGCCGAACCCGACCTCCGACCTCTGATTAAAATATACCCGAGCTTCGGCTCGCTCGATTAAGAGCCGAGCCCTTTAAGACGCTTGATAATGCAGGGGCTGCGGGGTCAGTCCTCGTCCCTCAAGGGGACCTTGAGCCGCTTCTACTTCTTATGATCTTTGGTTGCTGGAGGATCGGGAAGACTCGGTGCGACGTTGCATATTGATTGGGGGGGGGGGCGAGGCGAGAGATGAGCGAGAAGGGGCTGCGTGACAGGGATCCGACCCCGAGACTGTCTATACTCTGCCCTCCCGGCAGAGGAGAACGAGGCAGGCTAGGACGTCGTTGACGAGAAGAAAGAGGTAGGGTAGGAGGAGGAGGATGAGGAGGAGGAGGAGGCAAGGAGGCAAGGAGGCTTCGTGTAATGAAGTTCCGCGCAAATACCCGACCATGAATATTCATAATCCAATAGCTAAGGTGAAGTGAGCCGAGGCGGGTCGGGACTCGTCATCTAGTCCTCGTGCTGCATGAGCCGACGGCCTGTCCCTCGTGGTATCGGCACCGAGGCGACGACGAGCAGAGGGAGGAGTAGGAGCTAAAGCCGTCGTAAGCGCCATGGATTTCGTAATCGGATGCGTTTCTACGCTTCGCCATCCGACTCGCGAGCTTTGTCCTCCCTCTCCCTCCCTTTCCCTCCCGCAGTCAAGATATACGCCCCCATCGCACTTGCCTGTATTATTAATCCCCGTATCAATCGTCTATTTACTATTGCCTATTTATATACTTTCTTTGAATATTTATTTATTTACTTATTTACATTATTTATTTGTTTATTTAATTCAATTACGAGCCAATGCTTAGGAATGCCCGTGACTCCATCGGAATGACCGAGGACGCGACCTGTTTGAATTATTCGAGACGCGAGCTTTGTTTTATGATTGTCTCATGATAATTTCGCAGAGAGTTCTGTAAAGGAAAATTTATTCCGGGACATTATCATTAGTAAAAAGTTTCGTCTAAGCGATGCAAGCGATCGGAGTAATAAAACAACTCCGAAGCCGCCGCTTCATCCCTCCCAAGCGATTCTTCTTTCATATATATTATATATAATCGGACAAAAAGACGGCACTTTGTTTCCAAAAGCTGCACCCATAATAACTCAGTTACCCCGCCCCTCATCCCTCCCACTGCCGCGCCCCATTTAGATTTAAATTACTTTGTTATCTCAGGGACTTTTAAAGAATTATTAAAATCCGAGAGAATCCCGAGTAAAGAATATGGAGACATCGGTACTCTGAGCCATTGCTATTTCGCTCTTTATTACATTTTAACGATTTACGACTATTTTTAATATAATTTATCCGGCTGCTGGTGCAATTTGTTCTCGAGTGCAACATCCAAGGAGAATTAATGTCCGCTGCTTTATTGACAGTTACGTACAAGTTTCGAAACTTTATTTCCGTACTCGATCCTCATCCTTAAATGGACTTTTGATGCTAAACCGTCCCTTTGTCCGAGCCACGGGGAAACTTCACAAGTCCCTTCCATGACCACCTAGTGACGCAGTACCAGCTCTTGAGTAGCCAGGGGCATTTTTCCTCCGGCGTCATCGGTGTCGGTAAGCGTAGCGGTTCGCGCCCCTGGACATTTCCAAAGTCCTCCGAGCATGCGAAGCCTGCTGATACTCCTCTCCACCTCCCCCCATCCCCCTCCCCCAAATCCCAAAACCCTCTCCCTCCCGTCCCCGCCGCCATACACCCTCACGTGCGACCATCCGTCCCCGACGTCCGTACATACGCGCGTACAGAGGAGGGAGGGGGTGAGGGTGGAGAGCGTGACATGTGCAAGTCCCGGATTACTACGGCCGGTATACGTCGACCGCTTACATACATCCTCGATACGGCACACGTACAGGCGGCATCGACCGGCGTGCGCATCTCCGAATTCGTGTGCGACTCGCGCAACATCCCCGGCGCGATATTGCCGTTTTATGATAATGTTATCAACGCTTCGGCTTTCGATGAGCTAACGCGGTAGAACGAAGGCCTAGGCCCTGGACACGTGTGCACGCCATCCGTACTTACGGAGCGCGTATGCGTGTAGGCGTTCGTCACCGTGTGTACGAGGGCGCGCGCGCGCGCGCGCGCGCAAACATCAGCGTTGGTTCGATCAAACCTGGGATTTAGTAATCTACCGAGATTTATGAACGCAGCGCCCGGGCGTCCCGTCCTCCACGTTCCCCGGCTCTTCCTTCGCTCTCCTCGTTTCTTCCTCTACGCCCAGCCGCACTCCCGCGCGCTTGTTTTATATACATGCACGTGTATCTTCAACCCCGCCGCGCTACCTCCTCGCCTCCTCTCGTCGCCGGCTTCGCCCCCTCACCCTCCGGCCCCTCACTCGCCAAAGCGCGTCTTTTCCCTCGCTTCATCCAGATCGCACTGATTGCTCGCACCACCACCACTACCACCACCACCACCACCACCACCACCACCACCACCACCACCGTCGCCGTCACCGTCACCGCCATCGCCATCGCCATCGCCGCGACCCTACCGCCACACCTCCCTCGCACTCATCGTCCCGCCGCTTTTTCTCGCCTCGCCGTCCCGGCTCACGGCAGCTGACGCAGGCCTTATCTACAAAATGAAACCGGAATCTCGTTGGGATATCGTTGGGAATGAGAACGGTTGAAGGACCGCGAACTCTAAGGCACTTTTTCCGCCGAAGCTATTTATAAGTGGTATAAGAAGATGGTTTTCCCAGGTCGGCTAAGGGGCTCGGGCCACTTTTACAGAGGAAGGCTATATTTTCGCGAGCCTCGTCTCGCAGTTTTTATTTTAAATCGTCAGAGATTATTCAAATCCGGGCAATTTTACGGGAAACTATCTATAAGATTTATTAAGCGGGCCCAAGATGAAAATGGGGAAAATTATTACCCTGCCCCGAAGCAGCTACTTACTACCCGTTCGACGTTAACTCTGTGCTCCCCGCGACCGACGCGCTCGTCCCTTACAATCGACTCTTAGCAAACACATCGTTCTTAGCTTCAATTCGTATGACGAATCAACGTCAAGGATCAAAAATACTTTTACCGCCTAATTTATAGAAATTACACTCTTACTGAAGTAAGATTGACTTCTTGCGGGTTCGTATCGTGGAATAATATACGTTCGTCCATATTGGGTACGTGAATTCACGAACTTTTCGGCTTGTTCTGTCGGGACAGGATTCGCCGCCGATGCAACGTAGTAGGGTCTGATCTGAAATTCATAATTCATTGCAGCATGCGCGGTCGAACATTATGCTACGCAATCATAATGTCGAGCGTAACGTCGTGGTCGCCTTCGTACGCGGCAATGCGCGAATAAAGTCACGGTGATTGCGTAGCTAGCAGTGGCTACTAAGTAATTATTGTGGTTTTCGGGATGGGGAGGGGTAGGGGGGAGTAGAAGATTAGCCAGGTAGGTAGATCGGTTGGGGGGAGGGACGAACGGCGGGCACGTGACAAAAAAATTGAAGGAAAGCAGGTGGTTCACGGTGGTTTGGCAAAAGTGAGCAGCAGGACGGGTTCGGGGACGGGTTCGGGGACGGGTTCGGGGACGGGTTCGGGGACGGGTTAGAGCCTCGTCGGCTGAGCTCATTGTCTGGGCGGAAGGGAAAATTCTTGCGGCTCGGTGGAGCACTCGCCACGTTTCGTTGACTCGAGTAAACATAAATAGAAGGTAAAGTTGGCGCTCGGCGCGTCTCGGCATTTTCATCTCATAAAGTATGCGCAAAAGTGGGTTGCGAGAGTTTGCGAGCCGCTGGTAAGTAGGTAAAACGACGGGTTCGACCGTCGGCGTGGCGTCTGCTGGCGGTGGTGCTGGGGTAGCGGTGGGAGAGGATTGGGATGGGGAGGGGTCTGTAAAAGGGTTGAAAGGATGGGGGCGATCTCGCCCTACAGCGGAGACAGTCGAGGTCTCCTTCCTTGGCGTAGCACTGGGGGTGGGCACTGAGCGCCCTGGACGAGGAGTCAGGTAAATAGAGAAAGGTGGCAGGAGAAGCGGCTCGTGGAAAACCGAGCCGTCGTGGGGAACTTCGCCTCGGTCGTGCGCTAGCTGGGGACCCGAGTTTGCTCAAGTAAATTATATTCAGGATGCCAGGGCTGAACATCGGTCGTAACGCAAATTACAGCCTCCCGACGCGGTCTCGGCGCGGTCTCGGCGTCACGGCTCCGCTGCTCCTTCTGATACCGGGAGCGGCCCCGCCCACCTCGCGGATTCGCCTCCTTGCCTATCATGAATTATTAATTAATTGTTTCAGCTAACGGCCTCGTTTATTATTCAGACGGCCCGGATAGCGGCCCTGCCGGTGGCTGATTTGGCCTCGCGACTTTGAATTCCTATTGCTTTTACGTTCGGGGGCCGCGCTCCTGCGACCTCCTATAATACTTGCGAACGACTGCGGGAGCAGCGAGAAACGCAGCGGATACTCGTTGGACACCCTCTCGGCTCTGTCCCGGTGAAGATTGGAGGCTGGGAGGAAGAGATAGGGCGGGGGGACGACGACGACGACGACGACGACGACGTAACGGCTAGCTCTTGGAGGATCGGCGGGGGCCCCGCGTTTACCCAGTGAAATTGAATTTCGGAAAGGGTTCGGAATTTGTTTTCCGGATGCGACGTCTTCGTCGTCGTCTTCGTCGTCGTCGTCGTCGTCGTCGGTGATGGCGGCGATGGCGACGGTGGCGGTGGTGACAGCGGCGGAAGAACGGTAACGTAAGGGAAGAAACTCGCGTAAACCGGGTAGCGATCGGGTTGGGCTCAGGTCGTCCCTTATTAAGACCAGGTTAATGGACTGCCCGAGGGTTCGAGCGATTTAATATTTACCGGGTCTTCCGGAACAGCCAGGTCGTCTTGACGCTCGCGCATTAACGTACACTCGTCCGGGGCCGAGGGTTATTGGGGCTGGGGGGCTCGATGGCGGCTCTATGGAAGGCGAGTGGTGGGGTAGCGAGAGGGGTGAGGGGGGGGGGGGGGGGGGGATGGGGGGGGTCGGTTCAGACACGCGAGCGGCCGCAAAGTTTGATAACCAGCTAGCCAATTTCCGGTTGCGGCTCCTCGGCTAATTTGCCAGACCGCCGCGCGCCCTCCCTCGAGCTGCGACGGCGGAGCCTTCGCCTCGCTACCCTTAAGCACCAACACATCGCGGTCGGTTATTGTTACTGACTGGATAAGCGAAGGGCTAATTGCCAGCCGCGCATCCTCCCTTCGTCCCCGCGTATCCAATTACCGTATTCAATAACTCGATCATAAGTTCAAGAAGTCCGACCGCGCTCCCAACAACCCCTTCGATCCGAACCGACAACCGACTCCTCCTACTCCTTCCACTGCCTTCCACGAAAGTACGTACTCCTGTTCTTCTTCTACGTACTACATTACGGACAATATAGAATAAGAGGCGAATTACCGAGTCTATCTCTTGCCCTCTCTCTCTCTCTCTCTCTCTCTCTTCTTCGTCAGTCGTCCGTATCTGTATTTTACAAGAGTCGTTGGCATGATCGTCCGGCAAAAACGCACCAAAGCCGTACGTATGATCTAAAGGGTTTATTCCGGCTATTGTACTTGGATTGTGCGGACAATCGCGTAATAAAGTATGAATAATTGGAAGAAGAGTTGTTGCTTGAAATGTCTGGAAGGGGAGAGATAGACAAGGGTTTTAGAGTCGAGTGCTCGGCTCGAGTATTATCGAATAATTTCTAAGGAAACGTAGACGGGGAGAAAAATCAATCGGACGCCTCGACTTTTCAAGCATTACTGCTCGAAGCTCATTTCCGGCGAGCCGTCGTCACCGCGGCGAACGTCGGCGGGGGCAGCGTGGCGAGTGGATGGGCGGCGGGCGGGGCGGGCAGAGAGGTAAAAGTTAGCGCTCGATTCCGGTCGTGAGCTAATTTTGCAAATAAATCCCATTATGAGCCGTGCGTCGGGACGATTAGATTTTTGCCCTGCCCACCCGCACCACGGGGGAAAACGGGAACGAAACGGGGTTGGGGGCTCCAGAGGTTCCGAGCGATCACCGCTCGCCGACAGATAGGCCCTCGTTGCTGGTAGGGGGGAGGGTGTAGGGGTAGGGGAGGCAACGGCTCGCGTGATACCGGCCTTCACGTGACGTGGACCATTACGTCAGGAGGAGCACTTAATTATAATATCGCCGGTACTCGACTGCCGCGGTTCTCGCGCCCCACCAAACGCCAGCCGCAATCGCTACATTAACCGGCCAAGTGCCATTATTACCTGGGCCGATCCCCCCTCGAGCGCGAGTTCTCCCCTGGGCGACCGGTTACCACAAACTACGTCCAGAAGAAAAATAAAACAACCCCAATAACCTTTCGGGACTAGTTATAAGAAAATACCCCCCCCCTCCCCGCCAATAACCCACCCAAAATCCCCACAGTCGTAGTATCCACGTGGTCTGCTTCGTCAGCAGACTCCGTCACCTCTCCGGCTCAACACCAAAAAGTCATTAAATCTTTCGCATTATTATTAATTATTAATTATTAATTATTAACTATTATTATTAACTATTATTATTATTATTATTATTAATTATGTAAGGGAGTAATGTAATTGACGTTGAAGGGGCGCTTTAATGCCAATCAATGTAAAACTCATGTGCGATTTAATTACGTACTTGTGCGTACGATGCCATTCGGATTCTATTCTATTCTAATTTGCGGCGCATTATTAATTTCTATTAATTTCTAAGTCATTCGGAGCTTACGAGCACTCTCAGACTACGCCTTAAAGAACCTATTATACACCCTTCTCCGTCCCCTCCGCCCTCCCCCACACCCACGAAATAACCCCAGTAACCCCCCGGTCTACCGACCTCGTCCCACTAGGGCCAATCTATTCGAGCTGCATTTTCTACGCGTGTCCTCTTACTAGGGCCGCGTGACGCCGGCGTGACGTGGCTTTCACCACCTAATCGCTTCCCCGCGCTATAATTATCATTATTCCATTCCATTTACACGCTCATCAGGCATAATTGCAGCCCAATGAAAATGTTTTAAAATACATCATCCCTGCGAATCCGCGGGGAGATTATTCGGGGCAGGGGGGGTGGGGATTCGTCGGGACGCTCGCGCCAATAGTCCTTTTACCTTACGTATTTCCTATTATTGTGTTGAGACCGAAGCATCGAAGATCGAAAGGACAGGGAAGGGATGGATGGGGTTATTGGGGAGGGAGAAAGACAGAAAGATAGAAAGAAAGAAAAATTATTATTATCGGTTCGAGTCGCCTCGTCGCGTTGCTCCGGCTCACTTTGCATTTCAATATGGAATAAGAGTGTTTATCTATCGGCTCCGACCTTACTGAAAGCAAGATTAATTTACTTCTTGGGTATTAAAATATTTCCTTCTCGCAATGGCCTCGGTCCCCTATCTCTCTTTTATGCTACGCCATTAAAAAGATTAAACGTAGCTTTAAGTGACGTCGAAGCGATGGTCTCCCGTTATTAATTGACCTCTGCAAGGAAAATCTTTCACGCGGAATAGAAACGCCTGAGAGGATGATGCGTCATATGCTCGGTACATATGCTCCTTATTATTATTATTATTATTATTATTATTATTATTATTATTGCTATTATTGTTATTATTGTTATTGTTATTATAATTGTAAGGAGGGTCGGGGGAGCCGGGCCCGTGGACCCGTGGACGTGTAGGCTAGTCGCAGATACGACGAGTCAAGTTATCTGGAGTTTTTGCTAATCCAGTGGAAGGCGTTCGGGGCTTCGAGCTGCCGCCTCCCCCAATAACCTCCGAGACCGGGTGAAAAAGCCATTACGAGTGCGGGACAAATGTCAGCGTCGGGTTACATAGTCGGGAGCGATTAGCCGAGCTCGTATCGTGAGTGTCTGTGAGAGAGAGAGAGACAGAGAGAGAGAGAGGAGGGGGCGGAGGGCAACAGGAAAGCACGTGGTCGCTCAGAAGTGAGCGTGGCCTGGTTATCTGGATCGACTCGAGAAGCCCGGGCTTCGTGTCCTGGATCATTAAGGGCGTATTATGACAGCCCCGAGTCGATATCTCGCAGTGGGGCGTCGCGGGGCTCCAAGTCGCGTGCGCCGGATAAAGGCGCGCGTCCGACATTAGCCTAACAAGGGATCAGCTGGCGGGGGCGGCGCGGAGGAGGGTGGTAAAGAAGCGACAAGTCCTGAGCCCAGGAAGCTCGGCACGGCTCCGACGAGCCTCGTCGCTCTTTGCTTTTTGTCCCAGAGTTTAAGCGAGGGGCTCGCTCTTCTCCTTACCCCCACCCCCCCTCTCTTTTTCTCTCTCCCCATCCGCCCCCTACCCCTTCTCACACCCTCCCCCCGCGCCCCGTCCAATTCCTGACAAATTTTCTTTGCCCTGCACCTTTTTATTCCGACGTTTCAACCCAATGCTTACGAATCTTCGACTTTATTTACATAGTCTCATGCTTTATTTGTCTCTACACCTCATTAGAGCGCGTCGATGCCCTTATCCGTATTCTTCTAAATCTTTTTCAAAACATTTTTATAAGCTTCTTACGCGAAGAATTTCAAGCAAAGCCTTATAAAAAAAAAAAAAAAAAAAAAAAAAAAAAAAAAAGAGGTCCTCCTTATCATTTATATAGTTGACGATGATTTATACGTAACACGCGATAGCATACGATATACGGAAAATTAGGCGTGTTTTTCGACAGGAAAGAAAGTCTCGGCAATGAGAGGACTTTTTCTGTTGAGGCGGATGACGATTTCTGTCATGAAATCGATGACAGAAGATAATCGTGCAGAACAAATACTTTTTTGATATAAGGTACGCTCTCAGAGATCATAATGCTCCCGACATGTAGACTTTGTTTATGTTAATTGGAGAGAAGGGATGTATTGTAAGCCGAGATAAAGGCTTAACGTGAAAAAAGAAGAGCGACAATTCGACGAACGGATGAGCAGCCGAGGGGTGAAGAGGAGGCCGAGCGATCGCTAAATTGGACACGCGAAGCATAATCGAACAATGGACTCGAACGGGAGCTGAAATATTTTGTCTAGTGTTAAATTCCCAGGGAAGAGTGAGCGTCGGTAAGCCGAGAGATGGGCGACTCTTAGTAGCGCCCTTGATGGATAAAAAAAAAAAAAAAAAAAAAAAAAAAAAAATATTAGTAAAAGAAAAAAAAGAGAAAAAAAATAAATGTAGAAAGAAAGAATGACAAAAAGAAGAGAGAGAGAGAGAGAGAGAGAGAGAGAGAGAGAGAGAGAGAGAGAGAGAGTGAGGGGGTGGGGGAGGGGAGGTAGATGGAAGCCCGTAACTAAAAGAGCCGGGCGTAGCTTAAATTACTTAAAATAGCGAACGACTTGGCCTCGCCCTCGCCTCACACCCTCGCGCGGTCGTTTTCGCGCTCGTCGCCTCGAGCGCGGCCCCTCGGGGCTGCCCGCCGGCCTAGGGGCCGCTGCACCGCCGGGGCATAATATGTAGATTAAGGGTGTCGCGCGCATCAGATATCCGGGGCATTTAATAATGCTGTTCCTGTCAAAACAGACGCGCGTCTCGAACGGCCCTGGAGCCAGTCGAGGGTATAATGCTGATAAATTGCTAACCCCGCGCGCGCGCGCGCCTACGGGGCCCCGAGCTAGTCGTTGGCGGGGTGGGACGGGGGTGTCGGGTCGCTCCCCTCGAGCACGCGACAACGCACGTCGGCGTTGGGGAGCTGGAGGAAGGGAAGGCTCCGAGCTCGGGCTGGAACCTCGTCATTCATCGCAGTCGTCCCCTCCTCGCCACCCTCCCCGGCCCATCGCCGATCGCCCGTCGTCCCGTGTCAGCCGAGTCGTCGTGCCGTCACGACCGCCGCCGCCACTGCCGCCGCCACCACCGCCACCGCCGCCATCAACGCCGCCATGTTCTCCCGGCGACGCGATCCCCGGGGCCCGGGAACCCGGCAATCGGCCCCCGCTCGCCCTGTGCGCCAAGCCGTCTTTCGCCGCGAAAGACGATACGGTGATCCCCCGGCGGAAACTGTCGAACCGATCGATTCGTTATGCCCGTCGCTTTGGCCCGGGATCGGCTTCGCCGGGACAACGCCGGGCACCGCCTTCGCCGATTAGCCAGGAATTTTCACGTCACGGCTGCAGAACGACGGCCGCCCGGTGCGGGGGTTCCCGGAGGGGTGGGAGTCCCGTTCGGACAACTGGCCGTTTTTTCTTACTTCGTAGCCAGGCGATGACGCGCGTGAAATGCCAATCGGCATCTATGATAAATAGACGATAAATGATCGATACGCGTCCCGTAAACATCGATGACGTCTACGTTTAACGGAAGATCAATTGGTCCGTCTGTCCACATTCATCTCGGATATATCATAGCCATGGCATTGCTCATCTTAATAATTCCAATTCCCCATCGTAGTTCTCGTAATTTTCCGGGGACGCCTCGCGCTCAAAACTTTCTCGATCCCCATTTCCCATCGATTCCGAAGCGCATTCTTTAATGAAGAATATCAATCTCTAGGGTGCCTGCACCTTCAACGTCTAATCCCAACAAAAAAATGTTCATTACCTTATTCCGTTTAATGTCGTGGAAGTAATTGCCAGAGGGCTATTGTACAGACCACTGCACGACGATTGTAAATATAAAATTTGATAATGGAAGGTAAAGCTTCTTAAATTTAAAAAATGTCTATTTTAATTACTCGTATATTTCATCAGTTTTAGTATTACGACGTAATTAAGTATCTGACTCTTTACTGCCTCTGTTTGCTTCGATCCTAACTGCAGCGTATATTTTTTGAAATGCCGTATTTTCGGCCGACTACATTGCCCTTTGAAATTTTAGCTTTACATTCATTATTCCGTATACGTAATGCTTAATTAAACATTATTCTTAAGATTCCTATGTATTTGTATGGCGGTAATTATCGATTGGCCGTCGTTGTGTTTGGCCGAGGGACGGTAGCACGAGTTTCTTATTTCCTCGGGCTTTCGCGTCTGAGCCGACTGAGCCGACTGAGCATAATACGAGCTTTTCCATTATTTCCCCAGAATTTTCTTGGGGTGTAAAATTGTTATAAGGAAGAAGGGCGAGTCGACCAATCAGGCGGCCAATAGGCCGTGATCGATAACTATGCGATCGATTGGATATTGGATGGTAATAATGAAACAGCTCTTTAATGGGAGTAAGCTCGATATTGATTAAAATGAAAATCTCTGAAAGATAATGAATAATCGTGGATCGTTAGTTAGTAGTAAGGATTGTTACCAGGAGGGAGGCATAGCGGAGGTCTCCGTCGAAACAGCCAGACTATTAATTGCATTATAATTAAGAGAAGCCTTGAGAAGAATGGGCGGATGGCGACGAGGGAGTCAGGTAGCTAGAGCCCGTCCGGTGGTAGCGGTGGTGGTGGTGGTGGTGGTGTTGGTGGTAGCGTTGGTGGTGGTGGCGGTGACGGTGACGGTGGCGGTGGCGGTGGCGGTGCGCGAGGGGGAGACGTCTGGAGGAGCGGGGCGGGGCGCACAGAGCGACCCGCGAATCCGTATTCGCGGCGCGTACCCGGCAAAGTTTCCATAATTTCATCGTTTAAGCAACAAATTTGCGCGAAAAGCCGAGCACACCTGGCTCCGTTCTAGATGAATAGAGGGCGGATTTGTCGCTCGCTCGGTCCTTATCGGGAAGTAGCGCGAACTAGGAGTTGCGCGGCCCGGCTGTTTAGTCGCTCCTTTCCCTCATGACTCGAGTGCGACATGAATAACTGAGCAGGAAGGACTATTCTTCCGACGAGAGCGGCATTGTCCTCCCCCTCGGCGGACCCTCGGCGTCCCCTCTCTTCCTCCTCCCTTACATTATTCGAAAAATCTAAAAGCCTAGCGTCGACGAGGGGCTGGAGGGAGGGGGGGGGGAGCGAAGAGCTATAACCTCGTCAGAGCACTATGCCCAGCTAATTATCTGTACTAATGCAATCCCGACTGATTACACATTCCGCGTGGCTAATCCTCCTCGGCGGCGCTCCCGCTCCCGTTCCCTTATTCCTCCATGCCTCCCTTGCGTCCCGTTTCGCTCTCTCGGTGGCTCGTATTACCGACTCTGTCCAAGTGTTGAGCGTGAGCGCGCCTCGACAAACTCAAACTTTCGCCAACTTGGCGAAAAAGTAAGTACAATTCGTTACCGCTTATTTATCGCCTGCCTTTTTTTCTCTTACTCCTAAGCGAACCTGCTACTTTGGATATATTGTGACACCTTCTCTCTCGCTCTCTCTCTCTCTCTCTCTCTCTCTGTAACTTAAAAAAGACAAACTCCTTATGCTTACAGTTTCAAGCTCTTAAATGCACTCGAACAGCCCTTGCACTTCATGTGCATTAGTTAAGGCTCTACGGCATTCACGTATACAAGTAAAAAAAATTTCTGTCTAAATTCAATCAAGAATCACGTGACACTTGTTAATCTCTTCCTAATAAATACCTATATCGATCGTATAAAATCCATCGCATTCATACGAACTCTGTGAATCTTTTTAAAAATATTTGCATCTGATTTCACATAGAAATTAACAGAAATTCAGTGTATACAAGTTTTTTTCTTTTTCTTTTACATATCTAAGTAAATTATTCACGCAATTAATTAGATAATCAAAATCCACATTTTATCGCACGTCACATACTTTTTTGTTTTCATATTTAAAAGCAAAAGAGACGGTAACCTGGTTTCGTAATGTAAATTAAATTTAAACGAACGGGAAATTACATTTCGACAAGAGTCAATATGAATTTGCGTAAAATTTCTTCTTCTAGTATATGGCAATTATTATTATGGCAGCTTTGATAGTAAAAAATTGTAATGAAAGAAGTGAGAGCTTTAGTGAGGGTAACGGTGACGAGTGGCGTATATTAGCTTTAAAGGAATTGCCTTAAATTAAGCTTCTTAGAGGATAAATAATTGAAAAGGTTAGTTATGAAGTGATGATACGCGACCGTCGAAGGAGGATCTGGTAATTCGAAATCCAATGTCGTCGGTGCTGCGAAGCGAACGTAATCAGCATTTGGCTCGTTTATATCTCCGTGGAGAATCGGAGCTGGAATTGCGCGTATCGAGTCGAGTCGAGTCGAGTCGATGCACTCCACCCGACCCCACCCCCCCCGAACCCTTCTCAATTACTCACCTAAAGATTATTCTCCGGGATCTAATAACATTTTTACTCGTTAAGCTGCCCGTAAACGAGCTCGGAATTTCTCCCGTTTTTTCCTCCTCCGGACAGAGTACATAGATCGCGGCTCCGGGGGCAGCTACGCCGGCGGTCGGGGAACGATGGATTGGCGAGGCCAGGGTGCGGGCGAGGGAGTGAGGTAAGAGAGAACTGCCGTAGATGAGTGAGGGAGAGACAGAGAGAGAGAGAGAGCAGAGGTAGAGTGTGCGGGGTCTAGGATTCGGGGAGGGCCGGTCAATGCTGGTCTATAGAGACGAACTTGGGTGTTCGATTGGTCAGATAGGGTGCGCATGAGTCGGCAGGGGTCTAGGGTGGCGCGCTCGTCGACGGGGGTGGCTCGGATGAGAAACGACGGCACAACCTGCGATATAACCTGAAGAAAGGCCTGCGATCGGAGTCAGGTCACGTAATGTTCCTCCACCCTCGAGCCGCTCCGCGGAGCTTCTACTTTATAACTTCTATTAATCCTTTATCAGAGCCTAGGAAACTTCCGACTCCGTCTCTCTCTCTCTCTCTCTCTCTCTCTCTCTCTCCCGAGATCGTTGGCTTACGGTCGGCCTCCGTTTCCGGGCCCTCCTATCCGCCCCACACCGCGGCTCCTAATGAAAAATCCCTACTCGGCGGCCGTGTACGTGTGTAGGCGGAGGCGGTACGAGTCGTTGTTGCTCAGGGTATTGCACGTATCCGCCTCTCCCTCCCCCCCCCCCCCGCTCCAACTCCATATCATCGCCTCCCGCTCGCTTCTGCCTTTTTATTCTCTTTTCTTTTATCCACGCGCGGCAACTTACTCCCGAAACTTTATTTACAAATAATAGAGCGCCCGGGAGTTCGGCCTCTGTGCTTGCATGAACGCAACTTTCCAATCGCTCGGCTCCTAAATAATTCATAGGATGCCTAACGGAGGCTGCGGCCGATCTCACGAGTCGTCGGCTCGAATTATCGGCTCGAATTATCGGCTCAAATTATCCCAGAACCGATTCCCTTTCTGGGTGGCGGGGGGGGGGATCAACCGGGGCCAGCAGCTCCTTCAATAATCTCTTCGTTCGGTTGGGCATATAATACGAAAGAAAAAAAAGACAAATAAATAAGAAGAAGAAGAAGAAGAAGAAGAAGAAGAAGAAGAAGAAGATGAAGATGAAGAATAAAAAACGACTATCGTTCGATTGTATGGGCACGAGATCAAGTTACCTAATAGATAGTAGGAATAAATAACCGTCGATGGTTGGACTGCCGGGTCATCGGAACGGCAGCGGCAATGCTGCGAGAGTCGGTGATTTTCAATTAGAGGATTTGACGATTTCAGAAAATTTCCCAAGAGCCCATTGGCCAGAGTGATTGGGAGATAGTGTAATGGCACGTGCTCGCGTAGAGCCGGGAATAAACGTCTGTGGACAGGGACGTAGTGGGCGGCGAGTCGGCCGACGGCGACGTTCCTCTCGGCAAGAATTTTCAATGCTCGCCGTATGAGGAAACGGGGAGGGGGTGGGGTGTCGGATCGACAAAGGCGGATCGTCTAATGCATAAATATGAAGCGCGAGCTGATGAATGGCTCGATTAACGCCAAGGACAAAAGGACGAGATGGAAAATCTAGAGTCTGCTGTCTCGGTCTCGCGAGGGAACTTTGGGCACAAGTTAAGTGTGAAAACGAGGGTGCGAAGGATGCGTGGCTGCGGATGTTCATCGTCATCCGCTTCGTTGGATGGCTGGCTACAGTCGGTTATTGCGGGCGGGGTAAGGGGGACGGGGCGGTGGCGGCGGCGGCGGCGGCGGCAAAGGAAGGTATCACTTTTCGGATGACGAATCGGATTAATAGGGAGAGAGAAGGAGCTAAGCATTTAATGCGGAGATCTGAAAATCTATATCGGCCTGTGCATCCGGACGACTAGCCTCTCTCTCTCTCTCTCTCTCTCTCTCTCTCTCTCACACACACACACGCATACTCTCACCCGCTGGACGTACGGGCTGGCCCTCCCTTTCCCGATCCAATCTCCTGGAAAATGAACAGAGGAGCCGTCACCGCGACATCTGCGCTAATTTCACACCGAGCTGACTGCACGAGCGCACGCGAGCGATCCAGAGAGAGAGAGAGAGAGAGAGAGAGAGAGAGCAATAGAGAGAGAGAGAGAGAGCAATAGAGAGAGCTCTGTATCTCTCGTAGAGGCACCGGGGCACGAGTCTCCGCGCCGCTCTCCCTTTTTCTGCACTTTTTTTCTCCCTTTCCTTTTTGTTTTGCCTTTTTTATTAGCCCGTATTTTACACGGTAAGGGGCCGCCGTCGCTGCAGACTTATTTCACTTGACTCTCCGCGTGTGCCCTTTCCGCCGGCAAAGCGAATAATTGTTTAGGGGCGAGCCGGACATGGGTGTAGGGTGGCTTGTTTTTTGGTAAAATCGCACGTTTTAGCAAGCGCTTGAGGATGCCCCGGGTTTAAGGGACGGCCCCGTCACTCTTGACGAGACGCTGATTCGCCGCACCGGCTAATTGCCCTGGATTTCTTATCCCCTTGTACATTCTATTCCCCAATTAGCCTTTGAATCGGGTCCTCCTTGGCGCTTCCGAGTCCCGCTTAAAAATATATTCTTTTGCAGATTGGACCTGCGAGATTTGCGAGATGGGCGAGATTGGCGAGATGGGCGAGATTGTCCGTCAGCCTCCATACCTCAAACGACCCCTCATTTCCACAAATTCGAATGGGCGACGTACTTGCCCTTCAAATAAAAGTCACTGCTTCGTCAAATTTTCACCCGAGGCGGCTCGATCCACCCGAGTGCTTAAGGATCCGCGACCTGCTCGGGACTTGTTCCCACATCTCTAATGAAGATCCTCTTGCAATCGCCGACCGGATGAGGGAGTCTACCCAGCGTGGAGGCTCGGGGCACGACACAGATATAGTTTATAGTTTTGATAATGGCTCGAATGAATGGCCGGGGCGGGGAGGGGAGGAGGTTGGTAGAAGGAAGCGGCTCGGTCAGTAATTTCGGCACGAGTGAAAAGAGCCGAAGGTGGAGGCTTCCTGTTTGAGAAGGAGGGTGAGTCGCAGACTAGGAGGATGTAACGATTGATCTGTGCACCGGACAATGTCGCCAGCTTTAAGTTAGCGTTTGAAATGCGCGGGGTGACTTTGGGGGTTATTGGGGTTGGGGTTGGGGGGAGGATCGAGTAGTGAGGCTAGAAAGGCACCCGTATACTCGAATACAGGGGGGGAGGTCCGCGCGGACCAAGGGACACGCGCACCTATGTATGTGCACGCGAATATGGAGTCGAGGAGTCGAGGAGTCGAGGAGTCGAGGAGTCGAGTCAGCGGTACGAATCGGGCGGAGGAGGAGCGTCGGTTTTCCTCTCTGTCCGGTGCAGTCCATCTCCGGCGGGGCAGAGGCAGGGGGTGTCCGGAGGGTCGGGCATTTCGGGGACGAGCGGATCGATCCTCCGTAGTCCGATATAAACGGCATTATCGAAACCGCGTCGGCCTCCCACCTCCCTCTCTATCTATCTCTCTCTCTCTCTCTCTCTCTCTCTCTCTCTATCTCACTCACTCACTCACTCACTGACTCACTCACTCGCTCGTTCCGAATGGCCCTTCTACCCCCGCTTGGGCCACGATCGCCGCGGCCAACAATATCCGAGAAAAATCCTATGAATTTTCCGGGCATCCCACAGGCTGCGCACGTACGCCCACAATGGCAAAACGACGGCGCGATTCCCTGCCTTCGCCGTCACTACGTCCACCGCCACCGCGAAGGAACCGCTCGAGGGAGGGAGAGAGAGCACGATGCCTCCGGCGGGCGATGGGCTGCTGGCGAGGGAAGCGCCGAGGGTAAGAGTAGCAGGCGAGCGCACGAGGGGAGAAGAGTTATGTTGCCGCGATATTGTAGTGCGCGGCACGAGCGAAGGGGTGGCCCGGAGCTTCTGGCTCCGACCTCGCGTCGCCGGTACTCCCTACCCCTCCGCCGCTCGTCCGGTCCGCCTCGGCTCCAGAGGGAAAGCTCTCCCCCTACCCCGTGGCGCACGTCGATTTCGTATTATAGGCGTCGCGCGCCGCGCGATTCCCGACGGCGGTCAAAAATTTTCCCCCTACCCTCCTTTTGTTTACTTTGAGCATGCGGTATACCTCCCTCCCACCCCACCCCCCCCCCCCCCCTTCTTTCAGTTGCGCCTGGCGCGTGGCATTTTCTATTAGAGCCTTGTAAACGGCCCCGTAGCTCGCTGCGACTGGCTTCGGCTACCCCCCTCCCCCCTCCCGACATCGACCCCGCCGCACCCGCACGCGATCATTCGACGCGGTCGACTCTGGTAAGGTCAGGGCAATCGCAACAACGTATCAACACCGGATCAAAGGGAGCACGACTCTTTCGAATCCTGACCAACCATACCTTCCCAGGATCCTTATTCACCCCTTTAGGCATTACTGCTGCCCCGACTCCTTATCAGCCCCACGCATCGCGTGTACACTCGCGAGTGAGTCTCCTCACCGTCAAAGGCAAAATTTCAAAGCAAATATAAATCCCTTCGGACTGTCGGTCACGATTTATAACATTTATATCATTTATACCGAGGATACCATGCACGGAACTCGAGGAATTCAATCAGCAGCCTCAAGTGTTTCAATACTTTCTCTCTCTCTCTCTCTCTCTCTCTCTCGCACTCTTTCTACATATATATATATATATATATATATACATATATATCAATGGCCTCAGCCATTCCCGTCTTCCCAACTTCCAAACTATCAATTTCCGAACAAGATTATCTCTACATTATCTCGCGCCCTTCTATTTCAATTTCTCTTCCCGCTCTTATTTTATCGCATCGTTATTATTTCTTATTAATCTTGTGCCCGCCCCCCTCCATTTCTCTTCTCACAGTGCGTGGAGACCCGGAAACACGATCCGCTCGGGTATTGTTCTTCTTGCTATTTATGATGGAAAAACAAATTTATATAAATGTAACCCATTCGTTTTCGGCCATTTTCTCCTCTGCAAATATCTCTCGCCGTGTTGTATTTTCAACATTTCGTCGAATATTGACCTGAAATCGATACGTTTATTTTTAATATTCCCCGTTTAATAATGAAAGCTTTAACGTGAAAGCGTTTGGGAAAACCCAACAATCATTTGGCTTTCATTTCAGCCCTTATCATTCACGATTCAAATTGAACAGAAAATTACATTTTACCCTCCACTCCGGCAGATTGTACGATATAAAATTTATTTTTTACTTTGACCGGCGAATCGATGCACCGAACGAGGATTCGACTTTTTGTTTTCTCCTTAATCCAATAGCATACGTAAAAGGCAATAATTTTCACGATATTCCATTTCGGGTGCTTTTATTTTCAATACCGAATATTCTTTAAGGTTTTATACAAAATCCATGCGATTCTTCATATTATTGGAAAATTTATACCGAGAGAAATGATTGCTTGACTTGGATAATACAAGGTTACACTGAAACCGAGCAACCATGAATAAAAGATTCTTTAACATAAAAGGATCTTCTTTAGTGCCATATAAAAAGACTTTTTTTTTATGATATTACGTTCCTCGGTTGCATTGTATACTCTTCGCACAGGTATCGTCGTTTGTATGTACTAAAAGACAAAGACGGCATTATGACTTTAAGCCGCCGCATAAAAAACTTATGAAGTTTTATTGGTAGAGTGAATAACGAGAGCCATTTTATGCATTGTAAATCGGGAACAATCGCCTATTACGCATAATTAACGCATAGTGCTTGTCGATAAAGTAAGAAGTCGGCGTTCCTTTGAAATATTTAATTATGGCCCATTCAAGGGTCCGTACAGTTATTTAATAAAAAGAGTGCAGGGAGCGTGTATTTAAGGTAGTCTAGGGAGAGGGGAGGGAGGGGTGGCGGGAGAGGTGATAAGGGACCAGCGATAAAATGACACTGGATACGTAAAATGAATGGGTAATGACGGCAAACATGTCTCGTGAGTGTCATTGTGTTAGACGTCATACGTCAAGCGGGTGTTGTGCCGATATGATGGATCGATCGGCGTCGATTCGTCGTTCGTAAGAGGGCGCGCGTAAAACTGACGCGAATTCAAAGCCCTTTGAATTGGTCAAGCCCTCCCCCCGCCTCTCCGTCCCTCTCCCCCTTGACATGCTAGTCCGAGCTGCTCCGGTCCATTCGCTCGAACCGACCGACCGATCCACGACGATTCGGTAAATTCGAGTGGATTGGCGGAGGAGGAGGAGGAGGAGGAGGAGGAGGAGGAGGAGGAGGAGGAGGAGGAGGAGGAGGGACGAGAGGAAAATCGATAGCGCCCTCGGGCTACGCCGATACTCGCTGGATCGTGAGCAAAGGGTTAGTCGGAGTAATAAAAGCGGCTCGACTCGGCTCGGCCCGGCTCGGCTTGGCTCGGTAAATACACGAAGGTCGACACCCGCTCAAGTGTCGCGGAAATTAGAGATGCTGGAAAATATGATTGGCGGAAGCGCTCTTCTACGCGTCCACGCCACCCTTTTCTTGTTTGGCTTGTGAGGCGAGATGGGCCGACACTCTTTCGCCGTTTATGTAAACAAAAACGAGCTTTCGAATTATGAAGCGAGCCCGTGGCTTTTTCCTTTACCCCCAAGGGGATTCCCCCCCCCCCCCCTCCGATCACCGCCGCTCAACCTCTCCCGGCATTCTACCAAACTTTTCAAATTAAAAGCGAACTTGCCGATGTACTTTTTAATTTCGTTTCACTCGACTCGGGATACTTTTTCTACCTTCGGACCCGAGCAATAACCATCCTTCCTCCTCCTCCTCCTCCTCCTCCTCCTCCTCCCCCTCCCCCTCCTTCACGGACCCCCTGTCCCTATTTTTCTTCCATTTAATCCATAGGTGGAGGAAGACTGAAATTACTTAATGCAGAAAACAACATTTCCAGACGATTATTTATCCGTGCTTGTTTATCTATCGATCGTCAGAGATCCGCACTGAGCGTCATCGAACATATTTTTACGTTTTCCAATTTCTTATTTCCGTATTGCCGAAACCATTTATTTGCCCGACCCGACTAGCTCGTCCAATAATTATACATCAATACTTGAATTCCGCCAAAACAAACAACCGTAGCCGAGAGAGACAGATTCTTATTATTTAATTATAACCGACCGGACGAATTGACTTAGTTTATTTAGGAATACCTATTGAATTCTTCCATGCTTACAAATATTTGTTTTAAAACAAATATTCAATCTAGAGGAATGAAGCCGAGAATGATGGTTACTTTTTCTTCAATAGCCTAATCGCGATGAGAGGCTAAATCATTGTGTATGTGTGTGCTCGATCAGGCGGCGATAAGAAAAAAAAAGAAGAAGAAGAAGAAGAAGAAGAAGAAGATGAAGAAGAGGAAGAAAAATATAAAGTACGAGAATTCGCTTCTTTTTGCGTGGAAGCTTGAAGAAATACTAGAAAAGGTTTACGTGAATCCATGTTCTGTAATTTCATACGTTTGTGTGTATAGCCGCGTAAAGGAGAAGGGGAAGATCGTATACGTCTCTCCCTGTCCGTCAGAATCTCTCCTTCCCTTCTCCCGAGCAGTCAATATTTTGGATTGATTGTCCATAATAGCGGCTACGGGTCTCGGTGTCGTCTGTTCTGACGAACGAAGTGAGAGAGCGAGGCGAGGCGAGGCGAGGCCCGACGAGGGCAGGACAAGGAGAAGAGATACAAATACTGCAAATAGGGCGGACCCCTTGAAGAGAGAAGACGAGAGTCAGGGTATAAAGCCGAACGGAGGGTCGTTCTCTCGGCGACCCTCGGTGGCGAGCGTAACCCTGATGTGTCTCCTTTTCCTTACTCTCGCGCGAGCGACGATCAAGAAAAATGATATCGTCGAATAAAAAAGGGAAGGGGGCAGCCAAGACGGGCGTACGCTTCGTATGCGTACATGTGTGCGGGGAGCGGGAGATATTTCTCCTCGACGAATAGCGATTTTCCCAAAGCGCTTTCGAAACCCAGCCCCCGCGTTTTTGTCTGCATGTGCGTGATGGACAGAGAGAGAGAGAGAGAGAGAGAGAGAGAGAGATAGATAGATAGATAGATAGATAGATAGATAGATAGATAGATGCAGTGAGTGAGTGAGAGAGAGAGAGAGAGAGAGAGAGAGAGAGAGAGAGAGAGAGCCACCGCACTCGGTTACGCGCGCAAGTGTATTAGTATGTCCAAACAGCCCTTGAGCGAGCGGTACGTGTTCTGCGTGCGGGGGACGACGGCGTTATGGCCATTGGGGAGGACCGGGAGGTAACGGCGGGAGCTAAAAGATGGCCGCCCGGGCGTCTTGGGGGATTTTTATAAGGGGGCAGCGTTTGCCGTTTTATTGAGAGCCCGAGCGCTCGGCTCGGCTTTAATAAGAATCTTTTGACGATGACAGCGATGTATATATATATATATATATGTATATATAGGCGTTTTATTTCCTCTCTGACTTGACTGCCTCTCTCTCTCTCTCTCTCTCTCTCTCTCTCTAGGGCCAGCTCCGAGATATTTCTGGACGTAGAAGAAACTCGTCCTCTGTCTGGTTTATAATTTTTCACCATGACATTTATTATTATGGGCCGGATCTGCTTAATGCTCCCTTTATGTCGAGGTCAGCTCATTTGTCCCTACGAGGATTTACGCTTTCTATTGTTTCTATCGATCGTTGGGAAAATTGCCTCTAAGCTCGGAGAGATTCCTGCTTCTGTGGACCATTAGCTAATAATAATACCATCGACATGGTATAATTGGGGCGGCTCGTTCTGTTTTACGTCGTGGTGTGAAGATCCTTCGGTGGTCCAAGACGGCCCCGAAGGACAGCGCCAGCGGGATAAATCATCATCGGCGATCGGAGCTAAGGACAGAATAACGGGTTCGGCGAATGTTTTTGATGCGAAAGGCGGGAAGGGCGAGGTGCGCGGTCTGGGTACCGTTGCGGTAGGTGGAGGCGAAAGGCTCCGAGGGGGTGGATCGGGCGGGTCGAGTCGGGGTCGGCGGGCGCAGGGACGGGGCTCGTAGGTGGTGCGCGCGGACGAGCGAACACGCAAAGGGGATGGGGCACAGAGCTCATCGGCAGTTAATGCGCGCGCGCGCGTATGTGCATGTACTCGCGCGATTCCGGCACAGTAGACAATCCAGTCGCTTTAAGTATCTCCGGGAACACAGGGGATGTTTACGGGTAGGTAAACACAAACCTTCGTGCGTTATCGCGCACGTATACGCGGGGGCGCGCATTAGCGCTCCCACACGCGCTCCCGAGCTTCTCTGCATTATGGATGCAGTGGAGTGGACTCGAAACGCCAACGAGGGGGTGGTGGTAGGTTGGGTGGGAGGGAGAGAGCGAAATAGAGAGAGAGAGAGAGAGAGAGAGAGAGAGAGAGAGAGGGGAGCGCGCACACGTATGCGCCGGATTCGCTCTCTTCGATCCGCATTTATTTATAATCAAATTTCATGTATGCACCTGGCTGGCTCTACATCGAGCGCTCTACGTTCGATCTTCTCTCTTTTGCTATGTGTGCGCTCTCTCTCTCTCTCTCTCTCTCTCCTCTCTCTTTTCTCTCGTCTACTTCTTTCTTGGCTTTTCTCATCCGCGTCGAGGGGCGGAGAGGAAAGAAAAATTTCCTACCGGAGCTCGCGGATTCGCTCAGCGGTCAATTTAAAAATCAATATTGACCAACGAACAGCCCCAATCCTTTATTTATCGAGGTGGATTGTATGTTTCCCAACTGTCGGCCGCTCCCTTCCTCCTCTTCCTCCTCGCCCACCCTTTCGCTTCTTACTCCATTCTTCCGATGTCTCCTCTTCTACTTGCTCAAGTTCTTTTCGCCTCGACCATTCGGCTGAGCTTCTTCTCGTCCGGACTACCCCTGCGCTGTCGAATGAAAAAAGATCACCAGTAGGGGTTGAGTGGGTTCGGCGGTTGGGGGAGGGGCGAGAGAGGTTGTAGCAGCGCAGGCTTACGCTCCTGTTGTTTCAAACGCGCCTTGAATAATACCACCATTTTCAAGATCTATAGCTTTTTTTTTCTGATACTTTTCCTTACCCCTTCCAAAAAAAAAAAAAAAAAAAAAAAATACTCACACGCTGGAGAAAACTCTGGCGTCATCTTACATAATATTTTTATTCTCCTTTTGCTGCCTCTCCGCATTCAGCTTAAGTATAATTGCTTACTCACTGGCCCGATGGCAGATCGAGTCGATTAAGCAGTTAATGTTTTACATAAAATGATTAAACGGCGCCGATAAAATTCTATTCCGATAGAATTCGCTCGTTGCTCGTTCAACCGTCCCAGCTTCACTTATTTTATCCAAGAAGGCTTAATCATGCGATGGAGGATATGACGCGGCTTCTAGCAGAAGCTACGGTGATAGAGTCCCGGTTAAACGGGAGACGGGCAACGTTGCGTCATATACGAGAGTCAATTATGAGTGCGAGTGAAAGAGACAGAGAGACAGAGAGACAGAGAGAGAGAGAGTGAGAGAGAGAGAGAGAGAGAGTACTAAAGCTGGAAGAGAGACAGGGGAAGAGTACGAGGACACCGACTCCGTCTACGCTTTCCTCGACTTATTCTACTGAGACGCCGGCAGACCCCTGGACGAGGGCAACTGAGCCTCCGTTAACGCGACCGTGACGCCTCGAGGCGACCAGAGATGGCGGGAGCGACACGGCTCTTAGAGTTTCCCTCACTCTCTCTCTCTCTCTCTCTCTCTGCTTGAGTATTTTTAAATATTTAATTCGATAATCGGTTATTTATAAAAAAAAAAAAAAAAGACCGATTGCCGTCACAAAAAAAGCAGAGCATTCCTCAATAATAATAAAGTCGAGTTCTCCCGATGAACATTGTTGTCCTTATTATTATTTTTATTCTCTATTTATCAGCTGATAAGTACAGAGAGCAAGGCATGACAACGGATGGAACAGTAAAGTCACCTTTTCTATATTGGATGCAGATATCTTGCGGCCGACGAATGCGTCGTTATGGAATTCCTCGTATCAATTACTGTCGTATGCGTGGGTATTTGTAAAAGTAAGCGTTGGATGTCTACACAGATATTGGGGGCGCAAAAAGAAAAGAAGGGCAGAACTTGTGCTGCATGTTGTGCATAAAAATAAAAGTCTTTAGTGCAAAGCTTGCCGATACGTGGGCAATTGCAATTGGACGGCAATTGTATGACGGCGGGAGAGCGGCACTTGCGGGCGCCTTTGAAATTCACGCCACATTGATCGTACATTGGTGGAGTATCGCATGGACGGGAGGAGAAGAGAAAAGGATCGAATGGCAGAGTGGAGGGAAGAGTTGGAAGGAATATTCGTGAAGAGGGGCGACTCCGGGGGACATAGACAGGGCCGCGCGCACTCGCGCCAAATATTTCCGCGCGGTGTCATAATCGCATAATCGCCGTCTCTGCTGCGAGGAGGGGGGCGGGGGAGGGTTTTCCCGCGTCCCAGGACTCACGAGCAAGACTTGAGTGGCAAAAGAAGAGCATTGGGCGAGGGTTGGGTAGGGTGCGGGGCATTAATAAAAAATGTCCCTCGTCCAATCGGCCCGAGTCGAGAGCGAGTCAGCGGCGTTTCTATTGCCGACGTAAAACCGACTGGCTAGCTGTGCCCGTGGTTATCGGGCCAGGAGGGGGGGGGTGCGGTAAGGTGAGGCGAGGGCACGTTTTAATCCCGTAGCCGCGGCTCGTCGCGGCTCGTCGCGGCGCTCAGTTTCACGTACAATCTGCCATTGTTCTAAACCTCCCGCAACGCGTATGAGTTGTCAGCTTCGTCTGCCCCTCCACGCGCGCACACGTAGTTCCGCGACGAGCTAGAGAGCTAGAGAGAGAGACGAGAGAGAGAGAGAGAGAGAGAGAGAGAGAGAGAGAGAGAGAGACGAAAGAGAGAGGTGACCGCGCACAGAGGAATTCATCCCTGCGAGACGGTGCGAGCTTGGCCCGTGTCCGGTAGCATGGCGGCGGTGGCGGCGTTCGATGCCCTCTCCAGTGTCCTCCCTCCCCTCGATATCCACGCCACCCCTACGACCATCGGACACCCTCGACCCGACGAGACGCACACGCAGACAGACCCCCTCGTCTCCTCCTCGCTCTCTCTCTCTCTCTCTCTCACTATCCCACTCACTTACTGACTCACACACACACACACGCGCGCGCGCGCGCACGCAAACACAATCTCTGGCTTCCTCCTTCCCCCTCGCGCGCGCGCGCGCGCCCAACCCTTGATCGCCGGCATCGTAGCTTCCCTTCCCTACCTACCCTCGCTGACCGACGCCGGGCATCGCGACGCCGGTGTCCATCCCCACTCTGCGTCATCCCCATGGCAACCCACTGTCATTAAAGCATCGCCTTATCATAACCGACGCGCGGTTTCTCCCTCGGCCCCGTCCGCCGCCATTTTTGCCGCCACTACCACCACCGCGCGTCTTTTCTCTCTAGCTGTCTGCCTCCTCTTGGTGTCCGCTCACTCGTTGTCCGACTCGGGACGGCGGTCACGTGTCTCGGGACGTAGACGCGACCCCTATTCCCCCGAGCTCGCGCGACCTCCGTCCTTCGTCGTCCCATTCAATTACCCGGCGTTGCTCGACTTTCGTTTCGCGGTCCCTTCGTTGCACCGCAATTCATACATTTCCCTACGTTTCTCAGCCTCCCCACCCCTCTCTCTCTCTCTCTCTGTCTCTCTGTCTCTCTGTCATTCCGTGTACTTCTTATACGGGATCGCGCATCGCATATAACGGGCATTACGTCGAGGGCGCAGATAAGGACGAGAGGATTTTTTTTCTCTCTCGGCCATGCCGCAGCAACATTGTCTTATCGAACATTATTGAATCCAGCGATGAGGAATCGATGGGATTGTTCGTTGAGAACGAAGCAAAGCCAACTGAAATAAACTCCTACTTCTCCGAACAAACCACCGTAGTTTCAAATACTTTTGAATAATTTCATAAATCCTGCCAGGCGTTCAAATAAAGTGCCCGCCACTCACCATTTTACGTATTGCATAATGAACAACATACTCACGGCAACTGAGGACTATCATTTTAAAAATAACACCCACTGACAACCAATCGAATCCGTACAATAAATTAGATCGCCTCTCTATGCCGGTATCCACCTCCTAGCCAATAAGGCGCTGAAATACAATGTAAATAAGATAAATTTTTCAAAAAACCCGGCCCACAAATAATGAACGACGTATCTGAGAATAGCGGAATCGATGTTGGAAGAAACCCTTGGTTTCTTCTCATTAGCGAGGCACACCGAATACTTCCTTTCCTCAAATATATATATATTGGATTTCAAGAAATAGTTGTTAATCCAATGGTAATACGACGACGATTGTACAAATGTCTTGGTTCAGGCTTCAGTTGTAAATTAAAGCAAAGTTCCCTGACGTCCCTGATAAACGATAAAGGCCAATCAATGGCTGTCGAGGCCTCGCGAATCGATTGATTATTGACCCGAGCCGGAATTTATAATCGCGGCAAAAGGGAGTCTTCGAAAGCAAAGATATTTATGTCCCAAATCGGCTACGGAATACCAAATAGTACCTTCAATACTCTTCGATACTCTTCTATTCTTGCGAATGCTTAATTAGCTCCGAGTCCGTTCGATGTATTCGTTATTGTTATTGTCGAGCCGTCCTTGAGCCGTCCATCACCGTGCGTAGTGTATACGTCTGTGGACGGCGAGAGTGAGATAGAGGGTGGGGGGAGTGTGGGGAAGTTGTGCACGTCTCCTTTGAGAAATTGAGTAGACAGCAGACGTCAAAAGTTATAAACGAACAAGCGAGACCTTCGGCACGTGTACGTGTCCTCGTCCGTCACGTGTTCCTGCTGAACTATCTGCCTCTCTCTCTCTCTCTCTCTCTCTCTCTCTCTCTCTCTCTCTCCTCTCCCTCTCCCTCTCCCTCTGTCTCTCTCCGCCCCCCCCCAAGTATTGGTATTTTTCGGGGCAGTGTCGGCCGAGCCGCGGGTCTCTCTGGAGTATTTCGCGAGGTGATATTTCAGGGATAAATTTCAGGGATTGAACGGGGCAAGGGTGGGCCCCGGTAACGGCGACAACGACCCGCACGAGGTTCGGCAACCGGAACAGAACCGGAACGGGACCGAGCGGAGCGTTCGATGGTCGGATGCTTGAATGGGTTGGCGGACGGGCGGTCGGGCAGACGGGCGGTTGGGTGGTTGGGGAAGGCTTGGGCGGCTGGAGGGGCGGAGGGGGGAGGGAGTGTACTCGAAACGGGGCGAGCGCGCCCGACTCCCGGAAATCAAGTGTATTTCTATGTATCTCATTAATTTCGTTCGATATAATAATGGAGCCGGCGCTCGTCGGCCCAACTGATTAATGGCGGCGCGTTTTGACTTCCGAAAAGTCGCTTTCTGCGAACGGGTTTCGGCTCCGGCGGCCTCCCTCGCCGTCGGACCCTCTGATTTATCGCTCGGATAATGCGGGCTACTTGAATAATTGAATCGAAATAATGCCAGGGCGCGGGCGACAATTAATTATTAGTGGGAGACGCGAGTCGAGTCCGGGCTCTTAGCTCTCTCTCTCTCTCTCTCTCTCTCTCTCTCTCTCTCTCTCTTGGAGAGGGGTGCGCGGAAAGCCTCATCGGGGGCGGTCGGGGGTGGTTGTACGAGTAAGAGGGTTCGTGGATCGAGGGGTGGGGGAGGCGGAGGACCGAGGAGGTATGAGAGAGCCGGCGGGGGCTTGTCGATTCGAATGCCAATGAAAACGTACAAGTGGGAAGCCCGAGGTGGCGGTGAGGCGGCGGTGGTGAGCCGGTCGCCCCGAGCTTCGCGAACCCGCTCCCGCGACCTTCCCCCTTATCCGGGGCCTCGAGGAGCCGCTCGCCTCTCAATTATTCACCTTTTTAATGAAATATTAACGTTGCCGAGTTTGCCGAGCACTCTCTCAAGATTAGCCCCTGCCCGGCCTTATTTCGACCCCCACCCACCATCCCCCTCCCACCGCCCTCCCGTCGCCAACGCCAGCACGACCACGACCACCTCAGGAGTCGTGGCCCCCTCTCTGTCCCGTACTTACCGGCAATTTCATAATGTTATTCGGGCGCCCGGGGATATTAATCTCGAGGCCCTCGGTCCGTCCTAATTATCCGAAGCTCAGTCGGAAACGCGGAAAGTCAAACTATCGACTTATTGTAATGCGCCAGTGGGATAAAATGAATTATGGATCAATGATTGGCTGACGGAGGATCTGGGAAGGATGGATGATCGTCCTTCGTATTAGTGCGAAGGTGGGAGGGACGAGGCAACGGCTGGGGTCTGAAAGCTCCGTGTGGTCGCTTCTTCGAGCAGTGGTCCCGGGCTGACGGCAAAAAAGGCAAGGACGGGGACGGGGACGGGGACGGGGACGGGGACCGGAGCGCCATATTAGCCGTCGCCGGAGCTAGAAAATCATTTCCATCGCCGTGGCCGGGAGAACGTGTTATGACGGCTTCGGGGAAGTCGCCGGGTCCCGACGTAGAAAGGAAAGAGAAACCGGGGCCCGGAGCCGCTAAAGGACTAAGCCGATCTCGCTGATCTCGCGGCAGCTCGGTCCACTTCCATATCCATAGCCCGGGTCCGCTTATGCATACGTCGTCTGCTTCCCACTCCTTTTTCACGTGCCGTCGTTCCGTTTTCTCCCTCGCTCGCGGTCATCCGCCGATCAAGGGGCTTATAAGGCCGCGGGAAACCTCCCTCCCCCGTATTTATTCATTCCTCGTTTTTGTTTTCACCCGAACGGCTTAATGATCCGTCTATCTATCCATCTACCTATCGATCGGTCGACGGATCGACCGTATCGACCGTAGTCTAGGCCCGCCACGGAAAATCCCTCTACTCCTTGTGCCCCTCTCTCGCCCTTACGCTCCCTCCCGACGCCCCACGCCCCGCGCCCTCGCCCATTCCCTACCCACACACCGCCACACAACTCGCTTAATTATTATTATTATTATTATTTTCCCGAGTTTTTTGCCTCATTTATGCGGATCGGAGCCGGCCAGTTTTTGCGGACGCGCGAGGCCGACGTTCATTTCGCAAGCTTTTCAAGCGAGCGAAAATCCTTTTAAACGGGTTCTAATGTGGATCACGTAAATCTAACGTCATCTCACGTACGGCTGACACTCGATTTGAGCAATTACCAAGAAACATATGAAAACTCATGGCTATAGTCCGAAGCGCGCTACTTTTCTCGCTGATACGTTGATCGGCGGCTCGGCTATCCGTAGATCTAAATCGCTCGCTAATTATCGGCCCCGCTCGCCGATTTCTATGTAGATCGCGGGACTTTTATAAGTAAGGCCTCGGACACCCGAGCGAAGAATTCCAAACGACCGACCGCCCTCCTCCTCCCCCGCTCCCTCTCGCCCCTCTAATCGATAACTCGAACGCGCTCTCGTTTTCATCCCGTTTTCATCCCGTTTTCATCCCGTTTTCATCCCGTTTTCATCCCGTTTTCACCACCTGATCGTCATTAAATAATATACTTACGGCCTTTGTGCACCGAGAATTAGCTACAATGATCCTTCTTTCCACCGGGATCTTATTTGATTTTCTGTCTTTGGTAAAAATGCCCAACCTGTTCCTTAATGACGACTTTTTCCCGGCTATTCAGAAATTTATCACCGAGACTTTCCCAGAAATTAATTTGAAATAAGTGTATTTTTAGCATTAGTTTGTTTGACATGGACTACGAATGTCATTTAAAAAGGAGTCGAGGAATCGGCACACGAGCCGCGAGCGGCCGAGTCGCTTAACTCCTTAACTAATTGCAGAAATTAAATTGCTGATATTCCCTCTTTTTCTTCGAAAATCAGATGCCACGACGTCGTTTCTTACCGCGCGTTATTGCTTTCGTAATTAAGAATTCCCGTCCTCTGCCGTGCTGTTTCGATATAATTTCAATGTCGCGGACTCAGCGTGAGACGATGTTAATATCATCCGATCCAGAGGTAAACGAGTCTTCTAGGTAGAAGAGGAGGCCGTCCTGCCGATAATATGAATACAGGGAGTGCGGAGATCTAGGAGGGGCCGTCAAATGTGTTTTTCTCCCTGTCGCAGCCGTGGATGTGTCGACTGAAAACTTAGATCGAGCGCGTCGGCCTTGGACAAGACAAGACGGCTCTTCTTAAAACGGCTGTGGCGCGTGCTCTCCGTCACTGTATAAAGACCTAGTGAGCGATAGAGTGCCCAGATAGAGAGAGAGAGAGAGAGAGAGAGAGAGAGAGAGTGCCCCGGTCGATCATAGGCAGGTCGACAGGTTAGCTCACGTACGTCGAAGCCCATAATTTAAAACGACGAGGACGCAGTTTCTTCTTCCACCCTCAGCCATCCTCAGCCACCCTCAGCCACCCTCTGCCACCCACTCACTCGGACGCACGTGGGGTCACCTACCCTCCTCCGCGCACGCACGATGCAGCGTCGATTCACCTTGAGCGATCTCGACGGGCTCTTTTTTATCGAGCCCTCGGCCGACGATTACCGAGAATAGCGTCTGTCCTCTCGTCCGTCCTCGTCTGGACCATGCATCCCGATTTCAATGGCAGCGGGGAGCGAAAGAAAGGCCTGAATGGAGCGCACGTAACGAGATGCTGACTCGAGCTTTCCGCTCATCTAAAACGCGCCTCCGATCCTCCACGCGAGTCGTCCACACTTTTTGTCCCCTCTGCCTCACCCTCCCCTCCATATTCATCTTTCTTCTTCTTCTTCTTCTTCTTCTTCTTCTTCTTCTTCTTCTCTTCTTCTTCATCTTCTACTTCTTCTCGGATCTCCCGAGACTCAGAGACTCTCCTTGTGTATTTAAATGCTTGTTAATTATTTAGCTTTTTCCCGGGAGCTTAAATTAATTGAGTCCTATTATTAAGCCGGACATAATCCCTGATGGATCGTCACGATTATTAATCTTAACTGATCTCATTCTGATAATCGATCCTCGAATCGGCTCTTAGGCCATTAATCTGCCGTCTGATCTACGAGTTGCAGTCCTCGATCGGCGCTCGTCTCAATACGTATAAATTGCCGTTAATGGCCGACGCTTAATAATAATAATTTCGCTCCTTCGTTTCGCTGCTGAGCAGGAATTTCGCTGAAATAGCGGAAAATAGCGGTGCCGGATGTCTTGGAGGTCCGCTCGAGGAATTACGTCTGCTTGACATCGAAATGGAAGAATGGCTCTGCGAGAGGGGAATAAAATCGGAGGAATTCCCGGTACTTTCGCCGATTGGACAAGCCTCGACGCAGGAGCCAAGGGCGAGAAAACCAACCCACCTCCTCCACCCCCTCACCCTAACGCGAGCGTGGTACGGATCGTTGAGGGGTCGAGTAACGCAGGCCTCGGACTTATTATTCCCCTGCTCCTGCTTCCACTCCTCCTACTCCTATTCCTTGTCCACGGCGACCTTTAGGATGCCGACGACGGTCTTGCCGCCCTCCCTGGTCCTCGGGAGGCACGGGCCACCTACCGGAATAACGAGCCTCATTAATCCAATTAACCAGTAAATAATGGCACGGCCTTGGCGTATTTAGAGAGAAGGGCCAAGGACTGACGGCCGGCCCCTTAATGGAGTTTTGAGCCGGCTATCAATATATTCTCGCGCGACGGCCACTCGACCTCGTGCGTGCGCGACCACTAAGATTCCCATTGATCGGGGACCCAGTGGTCCCTCCGGACGACTCCTGGACGATAACGCCGGCCCTACTCTTCCCCGTACGGCTCGCTGCCCTTATCCGCGCCCACTCCCCCCTTTTCCACCACCCTACTGACGCCAACGCCCCTCTGGATCTCCAGGTCGCGGCAAGAATTACCCTTACGGGGATCGTGGCTCGGGTCGGGGCGGGGGTCGGGGCGGGGGTCGAGGCGGGGACGATCGTTTACCATTCGACGGGCGATCTCTCTCGGATGCCAGGAGCTTTTATACTCGCCTCGGGGCGTCAATAGCCACGGCGCGTTCATTTTTATCGATAAACGCCTGTATTTTCATTAAACGACCGCCCCCGCTTCTCCACCTCTTCCGCCACCTCCTCTTGCCGTTCCTTCTTTCATTTCATCACGCCCGAGGATCGAGCTTGCTTGATTAAAAAGTCGCTTTCTAATCTAGTTTTTAGCGAATCCACGTAATAAGTTTCAACATCAGCAATTGTATTTTACGAGCTCAGTATATATACACATACACACGTAATATATATATATATATATATATACACGTACATACTCACGCACGTATACGCATACGTACAAGTGCACGTATCCGCGCACACGGATACGCGCTTTATGTCCAGGTATCTCCGCCAATTTATTACAGTTTTAACTAAGGAGCTTAAATTACTTTCAAGCCAAACTACCGAAACAATGAAAAAAGATAAATCCTCGATAATAAATGGCTGTTGCTGAATGTATTCGGCCAGCCCCTCTTCTCCGTCGGTCCTACTCAAGAAAGAATATCGCACGAGCGTTGGGAGTAAAGAGAGCCCGGGCTCGGCAGCTCTATGAAAAATAATGACCGGCCCGAGAGAGCAGCGATCGAGCAATCGATCGCGAACCCGAGTCCTCGATCACTCGCTAATTGCTAAAGCGATCGGTTTACGAATTCCGAATACTAAGACGCGCCACGCTTAATGTCGGACTCACCTTACCTTACAGGTGAGCCCCGGTCTCGAGGAACCGGACACGGATACCTCGACCCGACATCGACTCGGTCCTCAAGCTCGAGCTTGCTCTACCCTTACTTTACCCTTCGCGATCCTCTGACCGCCTATTCGAAAGTCCCTCTCAGGCTCAGAGATCGAACATTCTCTGGATCCTCGAATCAGTTACTCGTCCCGTCCCCCTTTCCTCTTCCAGATACCTTTTCATGCCTGTCCCGAGTACATTTCGGACAGTCAGGTAAAAAAAAAAAAAAAAAAAAAAAAAAACAAACGATCGTGTTACCTTCCGAATTATCTAAATCACGGCAAAAAATAATGTTCCGCCCGTCAGATCGGGAGGTTTAAATCGCCCCGCAGAAAAGTGGAATAGCACGATAACAATAACAACAACTACAACAACGACAACAACGACAACAACGACAACAACGACAACAATAATAATAATAAGTACTCGGCGATAAAAATTGACGGATTTTGCGGACAAGAGCGAGGGAGGTTTGGCCGGACAAAAAGTTTGATCCGGGTGATCTGGGGAGGCTCGGTTTCGAGGATTTAGAGAAATATTCGCCCGTAGCAGTCAGAGGAGAGTCCGAGGAGAGTCAGAGGAGAGTCATAAGGTGCCAAAGATGGATATGTCGACGTGCGTGGCGATAAAAATTTCTCAGAGAGCTTGCGGATGTATCGTCTCCGGGACGCACCGCCTCGTACAATTAATTCGTCTATAGTGCTTCTTCTTCTTCTGCCCGTGTCCGTGCGTGCATGTGTAGTAGGCCGGAGGGTCGCATTCCTCCCTCTTTCTCCGGGGCGAGAGCTAATTTATATTTGCGCGATACCCAGGAACAAACGAGCGCTCGGATCGAGGGAGAGCGAGAGAGATAGAGAGAGAGATAGAGAGATAGAGAGAGATAGAGAGAGAGAGAGAGAGAGAGAGAGAGAGAGAGAACGAGAGAGAGAAGAGAGAGAGAGAGAGAGAGAGAGAGAGATAGAGAGAGAGTTGTGGGTGGTGGAGGAGGAGGAGGAGGAGGAGGAGGAGGGGGGCATCCTCCAGCACCTTCTTACGTCTCTAATGAAATTTAATTTCTCCGATAGAATGCGAGCGCGTCGTCGGCGCGAATCCAATAACGAAAAGCTCCGCCTCGGCTTTCTCCCGTGGCCATATCGATTCGCCGCTTAGCCGCGATAATTATTTCCTCGAGGCGGCGGAAAGCAGCCGGAGACCCGGACAGGGGAAGCCGCTCGCGCCGCGTCCCTTAATTAAGCCACCCGACCGGCTGTCCACTACGTGTCCCGATTCGACGATCGCCCCGGTCGACAGGAAGCTCGCCGGTCTCGCGGCCGCGGACCAACGGGGCGGGAATATCCCTCCCCTCCCGTCCCCCCGCCCCTTCCCCGACCAACCGCGCGGCCAAAATCAATCTGAATAACGCGCGGCAGCCCAGATCGACCGGCTCATATAAAGTTTCTACATTATTCAGACCCGGGCTCGGGCTCTGCACAAGTCCTGGAAATAATCCCTGTTCCCCCTTTACTGGTTCAGCGGACCTCTAAAGGCGAAGGACATTAAAGGAATTAATAGTTTTTATAAATAACGGCCGACTCGAGGAAAGTTTTTCCAATAACGGAGCTTTTCCCTCTTTACTTGTGTCCTCTCCCCCTTGCGTCGTTCCCTCTCACGCCCTCCGCGGCGGAGATCTCCGGGCCCCTGAATCTCACGAGTCACCGAGCGCGCCCGACGCCCCGTGGCGGGCGGGAGGGCGGGAGGGTGCGAGGGGTTGTGTGTAGGCGCGCGCGCGCGTGTTTGTTCGATCTACCCGATAATATCCCGGCATAAGTGCGCCTTCGCAGCAGTCAGTCGGGAAAATCGATTTTCCCCGATTAATTTATAGGCGACGGTGCGCCGCTGGGACAAGACAGAGCGAGAGGCGATTCGAGGCACGTCCGCGTCGTTGGCTCCGAGGCCATAGGAATCCCAGCGCCCCGTCATTTGCATATTCCTCTCGAAACAATATCCCCAGTGGAAGGCGGCCGCGCTCCAATTAAAGGAGCATCGGCGCCTCGTGCGAGCCCGAGCTACGGCTCCAGGGTTTTTTTCTCGCTCGCGTATCCGGGTCCATCTCCCGGAGCGACCACCCCTCTCCCCCCCTCACCCTCTCACCCCCCGTCCCCGGGATATTACCCGCCGGGGCTGCGGGACCTGAATGCCAAGGAGGTCATAAAAGCCACGGCGCCCCGTCTTTGTTTTCTCTTATCCGGGTATATAGGAGCGTCGTCGCCGAGGTCTCGCGCGCCCTATTGATCCCCGGCGTACCCATCCACGCGTCCCGCGATAATGTGCGTACTTATCCCCCTTCCAACCCATTACCACGGCCACGGCGTGAGCGCGGTCTCGTCTTGTAAACTGCCACGGAGGCCCGATTGATTTTTTTCTTCCCCCACCCCACCCCCTCGCGCCGCCTCCGTTTCACCCTCCCGTCCCGGAGGCAGCTAAACGCGAGATTTGAATGCGCCTAGGGTCCGGCGGCGACCCGCCAACCCCGCACTCGGCTTTTCCATTACGCCGGGCCGTGATCGCGCGCGCGAACCGTCTATGCTCGGCCAGGTTAATATTATAAATAATTCGGCGTCACTTCCGGGTAATGAATAGCCGACTGGTGTACATTGCCGGCCGTCGCTCAGCCGATCCACGTATCTCCGCTCGAGCCGTGGCCTCCTCTCACTCGGCCCCCTCTTGTCCCTCCTGCGGCCGCGCGTGTCGCGCGCCCGCCCCGACGCACCGCCGAGCCGACCGACCGTATCGGGTAAAACACGGCCGGCGAATTCGATACGCCGATGTTATAATAGAACGCGCGATATAACGACGTTCCAGGGTCTCTGGAAACGCATACACGAAGCCCCGGACGAGCGGTATCGTTCAAAATTTTCATCGAAATTCAATAGCTGCTCCTCCACAATATTCCCGAGCTTTGCGAAAATACGATCCTTGGCTCTACCCCCCCCCTTCCCGCTCTCTCTCTCTCTCTCTCTCTCTCTCTCTCTCTCTCTCTCTCTCTGTCTATCTCTCTGTCTATCTCTCTGTCTATCTCTTCTATCCTCCCATCCTCTCTGGCCCCTCCACGACACAACCACCTTCATGACGACGACGACCCCGTGCCAACTATTGAGGCGAGGTGGAGGAGGAGGTGGAAGAGGCAAGGCGGCAAGCCGCGGCAGAGAAAAGAGGGTCTTTCATGTGACTTTCAGGCTAATATTCCCCCCGACCACTGTCGCTCTCTGTCTCTCGCTCTATACGAATAATATCATTTAAATGGGAAATCGAAGCGTAAGGCGTTGGCGAGATATAACTCTCCGGCGTTGGCGCGAATTTATTCAAAATGGCGGAACGGCGAAGACTGCGAACGCGATAGTTGGACGCGGATAAATCGAGTGGGTGGCGGGGATTGCGGCGGGGACGGGGGTCGGATGCGTTATGGCCGTGCAAGGCGGCGGAGAAGCAGCCAGAAGCTCCAAGATATGGCGGCTAACCCTACGATGATACGAAACATATTCCACCCCTGGCGGGTAGGTGGAGCAGGAGGGCAGGAGGGAGGGAGAGACCCTCGCGCGACCATAAAATAAAATTCATCGTGCCGTTTTCCGAGGCCGCCCTTTTTATATCGCTCTGCTCATCCTCCAGCTACCGCTACTCCACCCCCTTAACTTCCTCCATCACCTCCACCTACCCCTCCTCATCCTCCGTCTCCTCTTACTCCTCCTCATCCTCCTCCTCTGACGCCGACTTCGTTTATTTTCCTACCTCGCTCTTCTCCCTTTGCCCAATCTTTAGACGCCTAAGATAGGGACGATCCCGGAGGGTGGCTCCATGCGGGCGCTTCCTCCACCTCCTTTGTCCCTCCCCGCCCTGTCCCTGCCGCGCTGCTCGCCCTTGCATCGCGAGCGCGGCGATGCTTGATTTTTTCCTCGGCGGTCCGAGACCTCCTCCTCGCTCTCTATATGCATATGAGCCGCCTTTTTCTATCTCCCCCCGTTCCCCTCGCACCGCACCGCGCCGCGCCGCGCCGCACCGCACCGCCCTCCGCGCCATTTATTTGCCAAAGTAAGCACATAAGACGATTTCGTTGGCCACGGAGAGTGAATGAGCCTCCCCTGCGGTTCCCGGCGCTTTATTTTCTTTCATTTTATTTTATCTTTTACGTTCACTTTCTTTCTTTTTTATTTATTTATTTATTTATTTATTTATTTTATCTCTCTCTCTCTCTCTCTCTCTCTATCTCCACGTCCCTGACTCTTCCCTCTGCCCCTCCCCCGACCCCTCCTCCGCAAGTTACCCTGCTCGCCATGTTTCGGACCGAGCTGCTCATAGGGGCCGGACTAGCTCTCCGCCGCTATTCAACGCAATTTACGCAATGGAGTGAAAAGGCTCCATTTTAAGATAGTGGCTAGACCGGGGCTTACAAAGATCTACCGATGTTTACAGTTTCGACTCTCCTAAAGTTCAGCCGGACAATAATGTTGCCGCTACACGTCGGCCGAAGGCGAGATCTTTTGTAATAGCCCGTACGGAATGAAGGAATCGCCCTGCCCGTCAAGTTTCCAAAACCCCAGCCACGCATTATTTTTATACTTTCGGTTAAGCCAAGCTCTCGTAGCGATCCCTTTAGTCATCTTACGTCGAGCTCTCGTACCCGCTCTTACACCAGCCTAATCAATTAAGCTCATTGGCTCAGTGCTCGAGCAGCTCCATCCGCCGCTTCTTTTCATTTTAAATATTTCGAAGCCCGACTTCTGCCGCCTCGTACCGGCACGTACTTACATTTATTATCAAAGCGAAGCGTAGCATGTACTTTATTATTACGCAAAGCCGCTCCCTACCACAATCCCGGCGATTTTTCCAACTCTACGTTACCGCGCAGGGTGGGAACGAAATTTTAAATTGAATTCCCGAATTACGACATGAATATCGCACGCATCTTTGCATATTGTACATAAGCGCGTAGGATTGAAAATCTTTTATGGAAGCAAAGTATCTCGTTTAACCGTAATCCTATTTGTTTTATGAATATCGACTTGACGGCAGAACGTATGAGTTTTTACTCGAAAAATAATAGAAACGGTAATGGAAATAAATTATCGAGAGAGCGGCGTAAACGTTCACTTTCAGTGGCGCTGGCGGCGGTAGGGGAGTTGCGGGGAGGGGATTAATTCGGTTACAGGGGGAGGCTGACTCGTATGGCCAAATGGGAGCTTGGATTACGTATTTGATTAAAAGTTTGTAGATTCCGTGGAAGGGAGCTGGACTTTCGTGGAAGCCAGCGGAATCTTTAAGGTCGGACTGGAACGGAGAAAAGCCGAGCGTTTCAGTCGGCTCGATAGCCGCGTAAAACGTAAAATGGCCGTAGGCCATTAAAATCAGCATTTCCAATTAAAAAGCAGCTGGAAACTTTTTGAGCGCTGTATAAAAAAAAAAAAAAAAAAAAAAAAAAAAACATGTTTGACAGCAGGCAAAGCAAGCAGTCCCCGGGCTTTAATTAAATTTAAGGAGAAAATGTTTGATGAACCCGTTAGAGCGTCGAACGGATTGGCTTTACAATCATTTCCTGGCTACGCGACGGAGTGGAGGAAGCAGTTCTGCCCGACAGACTCACGCGAGCCTCGATTTTATTATAAATTGAGTCCCGAGACTGTTTTCGAATTTTCGTGGAAACAAAAGAAAAGGCGGAAACGTGCCGCAACTTACAACGACAGTTTCCGGGGCTCTCGAGAGCCCGGGAAATGCGATCGATAAACAAAAATCAAAGGGATCAAATCAAAAGCGGTCCTCCCCCACCCGCACCCCTACCACCCACCGCCACCGCCACCACCACCACCACCACCACCACCCATCCATCCATCCATCCATCCATCCATCCACCCCACCCGTCCACCCGTCCTCCCACGCCGTCGGTCTCCGCGCGAGCGTAAAAAGTTACCAACACTACTCGTTCGGAGCTGACTTCAGAATTTTCGAATTCGAATAAACGGATTGGCAGCTGCCGACTTTCGACTTGGATTCCCGAGCTGACGGAAACTAATTTACGCGTCGTTCAGTTTCATGTTTAACGTCCAATTTTTCCACGAGCTTCGCCCCAGAAATTACATCGGCGACAATTTCGGCTTCGCCCTCTCGTAAAGTCGAAACTTTAAGTCGATAAAACGCATGCACAAGTATAAGAACAAGAAGAACGAGAACGAGAACGAGAACGAGAACGAGAACGAGAACGAGAACGAGAACGAGAACGAGAAAATAAGAAGAAAAAGAAGAAGAAGAAGGAGAAGAAGAAGAAGAAGGAGAAGAAGGAGAACGCATATGAGAATCGAGAGCTCCGAATGATAAATGGAGCGATTAAAAATGAGCGGAATCAGTGATAAGGGAGTGTTTAGTCGTTCGCAGGGACATTTGGGGACAATAGGGAATTAGATAAGCTCTCTCCGGTTGAGTTATTCAAACATATTCAGCCATTAGCTGTATTAGCTCGTTGCCACGGCTGTAACAAATGCAGGCTGTGAAAATCCGTGGACCCGCCCGAGGATCATTTCTCAAGAGGGCGAGCGCGCGATTATGAAGTGACGTTAACGGCGACGGGGCTTTAGGCAGGACCGTCTCTCCCGTAGGCCTCGTCCCGTAGCGGCCTCTCACGAGGCCTTGCGTATGTACCCCTGCCCCGACGACCGCCAGCCACCGGCAACCGCCGCCAACCCACCACGCGACTCCATAACGTTCCCATAACCTCGAAAATAAATCGACGCTTGCGACTGTTATACAATTCGATATGAGCTTTGCGATAGGAATGGAGGCGCAATGTCCTCGTAATCCGCGATTAAGGACACGTTAACGTTCATCGGCTCAGCGCTCCCGGCAGCTCTCCTCGCCCCGCAACCCCGCCGACTCAACTCCCCCACCCACGACCCGGCTCCTCACACCGCTCACGTTGGCTCAGTTGCGCGGACGGGTCCTCCTTCGGCCGACGAGGCCCGACGTGCTGGAAAAAAAAGCCTCTCTCCACTTATCCAGAAAATAATCCGCCGATAGCATCTCCGAGCCGCTCGCCGGATTACACAGGGGCGCCCGGCAAGTGCCACCGGAGGCTGCCAAAAGGGCGTTTCTCCGGGGATTAAATAAAAGATTATTTACGCGAGATGGAGATAACGTTTTTATCTCGCGGCGGTAATCAATCTCCGGTGGAAGGAAAAAAAAAGGGGTTGTCGGCCCGCTACTTATACCAGCCAGACGTTTTCACGCTACGGCGAGCGGGAAATGCACCTCGTCACGATCCGTTCATTTGTCTCGACGTTACGCCAACTTACCCCCTCCGCACCATCCGCACCACCCTACGCCATGCACTCACCCTCCCATTCCCCCCCCGCCCCTCTCAGTTCTTTAAGCATCTGATCTCGTCGTTATTATCGCCGTGGGCTCCCGATCGCGATGACCGCGAGCGCGTTTCCACGTCTTCTGCGACTGCCGAATAGATTTCCGAGTGAGAGAGACAGAGAGAGAGAGAGAGAGAGAGAGAGAGATAGTGAGGGAAGCTTTTATTTCCCGCTTAGCGAGAAGGGAGATGATAAGTTAACGGACCGAGCGACTCTTGTACGAGACAATGAAGCGAAGTGCGGGGGTTGGAGGCGAAACTTTTTAGAAAATTACGACTCTGGGAAATCCAGGCCATTATTAGCTGCTCCCCAGTAGTCGGCCCCTCCCCCGTCCTGCCACCACGCCACCGCCACGCTTTTGGACCATTCGGTCGGAAATGAGGGATCGGCGGGCCTCCTTCGATTAGCACAATGGCCTCATTAAGCATGTCGGTCTCGTGCCGCTCTCATAACGTGCCTTACGTGCCTTCTATCCCCTCCCCAAGGCTTTTCCTGCTTTTCCCTAGCGCCGAGGGCCGATAAGGCCGCTACCGAAAACCTGGGGCAATCAGGACCGACGCGATAAAGCAAAGAGGGAGAAACAAAAACAAAAAAAAAAAAAAGAAGGAAGAAAATGGAAGAAAGAGGATGAAAAGGGAAAAAAAAAGAAAGAAAAAAAAGGAACAGGCGCACGGTCGAAAGGGTGAGTCGAGGTGCGTTATTTACGATGCTGAGATAACCGGCTTACGCGGCCGCTCAGCCCTCGAGATAACGCGGCCCGCTCGGACCGAGCTCGTGATTCTTATTATTATTATTATTATTATTATTATTATTATTATTATATAACAAGCCACGGCTACCCGTTAACGCCTCCCTCGCTCACTAGGTATTACGGCGGTCCTGCAGTACGGGTTCGCGCCCGTCATTAAGCCTTAATCGGTTCGACCAGTGCAGCGGCCGTCGCTACCCGGCAAACGTACGAGCGTTACTGGCGTTGGGCGGTGGGGTGAGGGGCTGTGTGTTTGGCGGGGCAGGGGAGTGATAGATATTTATCGAGCAAGTTCGAATGAATAGGCTTTTCCAATGGGCTTTGGAAATGCTGGCCGATCGATGATTCCTCGGCTACTTATGGCTCTCTTAGAGCGCTCTCTCTCTCTCTCTCTCTCTCTCTCTCGGTCCCCCCATCCCCGTATCGAAAGCAACCCTATCGAATAAACTGTAGCTCTGCCCCCTCCCTCACTGGCTATGAGCAAAGTCGGAGGATCTCGGAGGGAGCGTAAAAAACGGCGACCCTGTCGAGCTCACCTAGGCAGGAACGGCTCGGTTGGGGGGTGGGGGGTGGGTGGCGGCGAGCGGGGGCTGGGGAGAGGGTAGAGTCACAAGACGGGCCGAGCGAACTTTTGTTCGAGCTCTTGCTAACGAGTAAACTTGGGGCCGTTAGGCAAAACGCCCGGGGATGAAGGAAAAAGAAAAATCCTTATCGCCGTGGCAGTGAGATCGAAACGAGATTTCGAAAGAATGGGCTATTATTGTGCCGCGTGTCCGTTTATACGACGAGACTTTCGGCCATTGCTGACAATGCCACTGCAAGTAAGAAGCTCGAAAGCTCCCGCGCTCCCAAGCTCCGAAACTCGAGCTTTTATTTCCGCAGATCTTTTGTTCCGCCGGGGGAATTTCCTCGTGGATGGCCATAGGCGTAGGCGGAGTAGGCGGAGCTGCAGCAAAGCGATTTATTCGGACAGCGTAACCAGCCCGGATAACGAACACCGTCCTCAACGAGTAAAATTAACCGATCCGTTGGCAAATGCTTCTCCGTACGGAGGCTCGTTGGCCTTGAGGACAATTCTCCCTGTCCCTTAGCCGCCCTCGTATTCGAACGAGGAAACGGAAGCGAGGAGAAGACGTGCCAGGGCTCCGAGGGCCGACAATTACCGAGACCGTGATATTTCCCAGCTGCCGAGGTAAACCGGGCTCCGTTATGTCACGATACCCTCGTATAGCATCGACGGGGAGAGCCGCCGAAAATCGCCTCGATCGATTCAAGCGAGCACCAATAACCCCTCGATAGCGCAATATTAATATCGTCATCCGTGGAACCGTCTTCTTGACTCCCCCACTTGATTTATCGACTCAAGCTTGAATTTAAGGGAATACGTAAACGTCGATCTTATCTCCTGGAGCACGGGCGGCACGATGTCCGGCTGAGGTAGGCGCGCCCGTGTACGCGCCCGTGTACGCGTGCATCCTGCCTCGCGGGATCCTGGCCATGGTCCGGATAAGAGCGCCAAGGCGAGAAAGTGAAAATAGCGTAGGTAATCTCGCGGTCGAACAAATCGCTCACAAGCACAGAGCTACACAGATACACGTTAGAGGCGATGCCGTGAGAGCGCGAGCCACCGACGGGGATATTGTCGGGGATGCAATGAAACGCTCTCCAAGTCTCGAAGGAAGTCGAACGAAGTCAATGGGAGCTTGTATACACGTATACGTGCAAAGAGAGCTGACTAATGGCCGAGAGTCGGCTCCGCGATCCCTTCTCGCTTATACACGAAGTTGGCGTGTCGGTCGTTGCCTGCACGCAACGCAAACTCTGGCGGAGGCGTGCAGCCTCCGTCCCTCCCTCCCTCCCTCCCAACCCTACCTGAATTTCTCCCGTCTCTAGCGGCCTACGTCTCATCACCTTCGGCCTCGGAGCCTCGGAGCCTCGGAGCCTCGGGAGCCCTTCGTGGCCACAGCATCCCGCGATCGCTGATTGACAAGCGAAATTATTATGATCCCGGGCCAACCCTACGTACCGCGGCTCCGTTAAATTCCTCCGGTGGGTTAAATCGGCCCGGTGCCGGTGAACGGGGTCAGCCCTTTTGTAATGCCAGTGCGGAGTCGAGACCACTTATCTGCTCGCTCGGACTCGGCTCCGACGTCACCCGCGTCCATCGACCGGACCCGGGGCCCCGGACTCCCCGCTCGTTGGCCCCCACCCCCCTTGCCGCGTTTGACAATTATTAAGGCGCCCTTAATCGGTCGGCAACTGGCGCTATGGCCACCCGGACCCGTCCAGACGAATCGGCGGTCTCCGGCCTCCGAAACGGCTCCGAGCCCGCACGGATTTCTATTCCGGTCGAGTGCCGGATCGAAGTAACGATTCCGTCGATCGAGTGCCTACGCCGTGGTGGCGATCGCCAGTAAGTGGATTCTTATAAAACCTACTCGAGTGTGCGTGCGTCCGTTGAAATCGCCTTTCTTCAGACGGCGCTTTTAAAATGAAACAGGGCAGGGCAGGGCAGGGCAGGGAAGGGCAGGGCAGGGCAGAAAGGTAGGGGTAAGACTCAGATATTTATCTAAATGTAGCAGCTGATGAATAATGTGGAAGCAGAAGGTAAATAATGGAATTTCCTTTAAAAGGAATCGTATTATCCATTGTAAATAAAATATCGTTCAAGGCCATTTAATAATTATGGCCGGACGCGGGAGCGTAGTATCGTCCCTAAGCAAACAATCGGCTACGGAGATGCGGACGGTCATAGGGACGGGGGCCGCTTGTACTCTCCTGCTGGTACTACGTGGCCTTCTTATCTGACTCGAGGACAAAAGTGATTTCCGCGAGGTCCCATAAATACAGAGGCTCGTCGGCCTGCGGGATAAAGTGCAGTTAAGATGTTAGCAGCTCGTGGCGGTTTATTGTTGCGACGGACAACTGTCCTTGCCCTCCGAGCAAATGGTCAACATCGCGCAATGTATGTCCGTACGAGGGAAGAAGGGCTCGGGCGCGTAGTCGCGGGAGCTCGACCCTGCAGGATGTCCATGCCATGGCAGTGCGTGGGTGGGTGCTGAGCCGATCGCTGGCTCAGCAGATGGACAGTCAGTCAGTCAGTCAGTCAGTCAGTCAGTCAGTCGGCTGACCAACGCGGTGAGTTGTCCAGCGGGTGGAGACGGGAGACGGGAGACGGGGGACGGGACGGACGGCAGCTTCCGAGGGAACAATAAACCTCGTGCATTGTACATTGTACTCTCCAGGGCCCATTGTTACAGTTATATGCCTAGCTCGCGTCGGTGTCGTTGGTAGCGGAGCGCGTATTCCCGCTTCGCGTCCCGCTCGCTTCATGGTTTCCCAAGTCCTGTCCCCGAACGATTTCACGCCGAGCGAGTCCTTGCGATTATTCGCGCGGATGTACAAGGGCTCGTTTATGCCTCGGCCCTTGAAAAGCTAAGCGCATTTTCATTTTCAAACAACGTACAACGATTCTCCAACCTCTTTGCTTCTTCATTGCCCGCATTACCCGGCAGCCAATCAATCACAACCATAAACATATTACAATAACAACAACGACGACAACTGCAACAACAATAATAACAATACAATTGGCAGATATAATATATATATATATATATATATGCGTATGTATGTATAATGGAAGGGGAAGTGAGGGAAGTTGAAGGGCAGGGGGCGAACGGGAAAGAACGGGAAAGAACGGGAAAGAACGGGATTTTGTATTTACTCGTCATCCCGCAGTATATCGATATCACTTGAATACGTACGAGCGGGATTAGCGTTAATTTAGGCTTACAAATTATGAATTATACGTAGAAACGTTATAGGATGGGGGAGATCCCGGGAGCATGCATAATGCAGAGGCTGCGTGATTTGTTGTAGGAGAATGTACTCCTACAAGGGCAGGAGAGAATGAGTGATAGATAGCAGCCAGAAGATCGTAGCTTACACGGGAATGCATTAATCAGAGGGGATAGCGCGGTGCGAGCGGAGGGTTATTGGGGCGGGGGTGGGGGTGGGGGGGGGGGATGCAGCCTCTCTCGGTCAATTATTAGCACTTATGTACGGGAGTATAAAATTGATTGAGTAGGAGAAGGGCCGGGCCGGGCCGGGCCGAGTCGGGCCGGGTCGGGTCGTGCCGTCCCGGGTGAATAAATTAGGAGTTGCGAGTTTCCGGGGGAGGGGCGCTCCTTATGTAGCGGGAAAGCTTCTCCCGGAGGCTCGGAAAGCCAATTGGCGGAAGGAGCGCAGCAGGAAATCGGGAACGCTCTCGTCGAGGGCTCGCCGAGGTCGTTAAGCGCTCGTCGGGCCGATGGGGTGCCTTAGGAGGGCAGGGGTTGTGCGGGCGGTTGGGTGGGTGGATGGGTGGACGTAAGTAAAAAGAGGGGCGCCGAAGTCAATAAGTCTCTCCGGAGAGGATTATTAAATTCAAAATGTAAATCGCGCGGAGCTAGCCGACCCTCGGCTATTGGGGTGCGCAGCCCCCGGCCTCGGCTAGTGGGTGCTAATGCGTACCTCGATCCATTAATCATAACTCGCCCGGGGGATGGCCCACCCTGGCGTACCCTAGCCCCCCTGACCCCTACCCCTTACCCCTTACCCCACCCGCACTACGCCGACGATCCTCGCGCGCCGACAGATTTTATCGGCCCTGATAAATGCAATATTGGCAAATTTGGGTTATCGGCGGCCGGATTGCTTGATTTATATGCCGCTCGCCCTTTCGACCGGCTTTGTCCTACAGGCCCGAGTGCAGGAGCTACCCTTAGGGCGTCCCGCCTCGCCCTCGGAAGCGATGACGCCTCGGCTCTCTCGGATTATCGCCTCCTTCGCCCGATTGTTCCACCAGTCATATTACGACTCGGGAAATTCAACGACTCGTTTCATGCTTAATTCATACGCTTAAATCATTTACATGCTTCTGCTAGACGAGACCTTGAGAAATCCACTGACCGTTCTTAATCCGGGACTCTGGCGAAATTCCTCTCCCCGAGTCTCCCACGCCACTTGGAGCGCTATAATTATTTATAATATACAACTTTATCCCCGCTCTAGTCTTACTCCGTGTTTCTTTTTTTTTGTTTTTTTTTTGTTTTTTGTTTTTCTTTTTTGATGTTTTGATATCTCTCTCTCTCTCTCTCTCTCTCTCTCTCGCCCGACTCTCTTACGCCGTCGTCGACGTAATCATTCCCTGAGGCTTAATCAGGGCTCTTCTTATTATCAACGAGTCGTTATTAATTCACACTGATTTCTTTGATTCGAAACCTACGCGCCCGGAATTCGTCAATTTTTCCACGACGAAGCTCAATTATTTTTCACAATTCGATTCTCTAATTATTTAAGATGAAAAATATATTTAGAAAAAAGAAGAAAAAATAAAGATGGCTTGTGCCAAATTAATAATATTAGGCTCAAAAGGGTAAGAAGAGAAGTGTATTATTGTTGCTCGTAGGTAATAAGAGAGTCGAAGGCGCGTATGGAAAATGAATTGAAAACCAAAATGCTGATTATTAGGAAAGGGAGATGTATCTATCTATATATATATATATATAGACAGAGAGAGAGAGAGAGAGAGAGAGAGAGAGAGAGAGGAGGGTAGAGAGGAGAAAGCACGTGGTATGGGAAGCGAAGGGCTTTAAAATCGACAGCCTCCAGGCTTAACGTTATAAATCTCGTGATGAAAAAGAAACGCAGGGGTGGAAGAAAGAAAAACAACGTGTGCGCTCGCGCGCGCTTGCGCGTGGAGCGCCGTTGGCGGACGCGGTGGAGGTGGCTGAGGAGGTGGGGCATAGAATGAGCAAATCTTTTGACGCTCGGCATTGAGCTGCGTGGGCGCCTACTTAGAAAATCGAAGCAGGTTAAGAGCGCCTAGACGGGACGGGATTGTGATAGGAAGGGAAGGAGCGCCCGTTTCCCATTGTGGGGACCGCACGCGCTCACCCCCGAGCCTTAAAATATTAACAGCCAGCGTGCGGAGGGTCAAGCTTAGAGTGTGCACGCTGGAATAATGCAGGGGCGGTATTGTGACGGCGGACCCCCCGTCGGGAAAACCGAATTTAAACTCGGGACTCGCTTCATCCGACCGCTTCGCTCGCGCTCTTTTCTTCGCACAGATTCATTTGTCCTGCGACGCCGTCCCGACGCTTCTTCCTTTTACATTTATCTTTTACCTCTCCGCCCCCCCCCTTCCCGTACGCCCTTATTTCCAATACGCATGCTCGAGGTGACGTCGAGGCCTTAAATTGATCTCAAGCTACTGCTTTACGCAGCGCGGATACATAAACGAAGGCGAAAACGAGTCCTTACGCAACTTTACCGTCCGTCCATGTCCAGGATAATAAAAAAGGATGAAGCAGAAGAAGAAGAAGAAGAAGAAGAAGAAGAAGAAGAAGAAGAAGAAGAATAATGTATCTCGAATGTACTTGCAATTTGTCTTGGATGTGATAACTGCTCTACTGGAATTGATCGAGGACAAACTAAATTAAAGCGGCCGCTCGAGCCAAGCATAAAGTAATTATTTTCTTTCCTTAATACCAGTCTCTTTACCAGCCAAACGTACCGGATCCCCGCAAAAACACGACGTTATATTAATATACGCGTCTCCTCCTCTCACTTCTCCTCATTCCTTCCACCATAGACTATTTTACAAATTATTTATAAACTCATAATGAACACTAATTTACTCGCGTCTTTACTTGGATTTTTTGAAAGTTTGGAGAAGAGTTTGGATCGGAAGGGTCATTCCAAGCCTGATGGCTTTGATTTTATTCGCAAATTGCGAATAACTGTATTATTCCCGTCAATTTTCATTTACCGATAATTCGATAAAGGCTAAATCTTATTGCACGGAGGACGGAATCCCGAGCTTCGAGTTCAGCTTCATATAAAATAGCCTTGCAGGTTTCGTAAAAGACGCCCTCTGATCCATTGGCACTAAAATCTTACAATAATGTATCAACATTAAAGAAATAATGTATCCTTATGGCGCTAGGTGTCGTGTAAATAGAGATCTGGACACGCTTTTATTATAAAGTTAAAATATTCTCAGTCCCAATGAATTGGATTAGAGAGAGAGAGAGAGAGAGAGAGAGAGAGAGAGAGAGAGAGAGAGATAAAGTCTTTCCCAACTTTATCGCACTTTATGGACTGACTGATAGCGACAATTTCGCTCCACCATTAATATAACTACTATTGTTATTGTTATTATAGCTCGTTATGTGGGATGCAGTGTCGGTACATGTATTACGGGGGTCAGCGATTTCCCGTTCAGGCAGCCAAGGAAATACGAGACTCGCTTCTTTTTTCTTTTTTTTCTCTCCCCCCCCCGCCCCTATCCCCAACAATTTTCCAATAAACTGACCGTAGACGATGTCCGGATAGCACTCAAAGTCCTTACTCGAAGATTTTTGCTGACGCCAGAGCTAATTTTTTCCCTCGCACTTAATCTACTCACCCGATGATTACTTTTTTTATTCGCAGATGGGAAAATCAGAGCTCACTTCCACTTTCTTTTGTCGAGTGAACTTGAATGCCGTATTATCGCCGCGATTATACTTACGATTGATGGCCGTTCCGGAGATTATCTATTCTTTCACGTGATTATTCAACGTTATTCCGAGGCCAATATCACCTGGACAAGCGGCATCAACAGCGTTCCAGTTATTATTGACGTTTTGCTAGAGCAATATTTTTTTCGAAATATTTATCGAATGTTTCGTAATTCAGAGTAATAATCTGCCTCGGACGGATTATTCGAACGGCTGAACAGTAACAAATGAAATATCGATGCCTGGGATTAGAAGCGCAGGAATACGGAATGATCCAATTAATTCGTTATCGTGTCAATCTCGATGACGAAGCACCAAATCTGAAGGATTTCCCCGAATCGTTCGGAAAGCCCTCTCTCCCCCCCCTCCCAGCCCCTCCGCGCGTCGCGTCGTAACACCGAGTCATCAGGCGTCGTCGCACATTGAGGAAAGCCGTGTCCAGCCCAAGTTGTCCAGATTACGCGCACGGGAGGGTTATTGGGGCTATTGGGAGGCCTCCCTACGTATCGTTTAGAGTGGATTCGAGTCAGGGGATCACGCAGAGGCGCAGACGCGCCCTGGCACAATAACTCCAAGGACGGCCTTGAGATTGCCTACGCGCGGCCATTTCAACGGGCCAATTCATTAAGCTAGATTTGCGATCTAACGCGACTTCCGTTAGCTCTCGGGATCTTCGGGGGTCACTATACCGAGCGGCTCGGCGATGATCGCGGTGATAATCATTCGCAGCCCCCTACTTCAAGGCCACCGGCCGAACGCTCTCGGCGCGTTTACTCGGAACGGGGATGAAAAAATTAAAAGATAGAAAAAATGAAGGAGGAATAGTAGAGGAAAGGCGATTAATAACGAAACTCGATGGCGCTTCCGGAGGACAAAAAATGACAGCCTTGGTGGAAAAATTTTTGAGCGCTATAGCGGAATCCGTCCGTCTCCCTATCAATTCCGGACACGTATTCAATACAGATTTCAACATGCGGGGAATAAAATGAAATGGAATGAAATAAAATAAGATAAGATAAAATAAAATGAAGCGAAATGAAATGAAATGCAAAAGAGAGCGAAGGAGTTTGGGGTTAGGATGCTGGAGGAACGAGAGAGATAGAGATAGAGAGAGAGAGAGAGATAGAGGTGGGCGAGCGGGGGAATGTAAGGGGACGGGAGGAGGGAAGCTTGGAATAGGATCGCGTAGCGCTACCGTAGAGCCCGGTAAATTGATTTGGATAATCCCAACGGGTGCCGGGCTCTCCTCTCCTTCATGCAAACCTCCGCACCGGCTTTATGCATTCTTTTGCCGCCCTCGGAATAATTTCCCGGGCCGTGGTGGCCCCGCTCGGCAGGCAGTCGTCCCCGGGCCGCGGAAGCCTCGTATCCGTGAGCGGAGCAGCGGCCAGAGACATGTTTAGTCGGAGCCTGGAGAGCAGCTGCTCGCGCGGCCAAATAATCGTAATGGAATTGTCAAAACGTATTCGCGCTCGGGCGCGTTATTTCACGAGGGTGAAACGGAGAGAGCCCGTTGAGGGCGACGAACCCTTCTTCTGCTCGGGGCGGGGGAGGGGCTACTTTTCCCGAGGGTGTTACGTCGAACGAGGAGCGCGCGAAGCCTCTCTCGGCGGCGGCCCCGCATTCACCACTACGGCCAAACGACTTACGTGCCCGCAGCTCAGTGGTGGACAGTGCTCTTTCCTCTTCCTCCTCCTCCTCCTCCTCCTCCACCCCTCATCCACCCCTCATCCTCCCCCTCCCCCTACTCCGTAAACTCCTACTCGTCGTACCGGCTCGTTTTCATAACGACGAGACCCCGGGGCCCGAAGCTGTGGGAATGGCGAACGTGACCTATGTCTCCGTCATTATCTGCTCTTTCCCCTCCCCACGGCCAATTTCGACGACGCCCTCCGTCTTTACGTCTTTTTTACATACAGGCATATTAATGAAGCACCCTCCACCCTCCACCCGCGACTAGGTCAATTTACATTTTCGTATTCACACAGAGAAGTCTTGGTCAGCGAGTAAGGCTACGAAGCCGAGCGATCTACAAAATCTCCCCGGCGCTCGATCCAACTGCTGGATGATGGCGCGCAACGCCTACGCACTCGACGAGCTTTAAATATACGCCCCTCGAGACGGTAATCGAGCTTTAAATTCCTCGAGAGCCCTGCCCAATGGAATGGTAATGATACGCCGCGGGACATTTATTCGTGTATGAGCCGCGTATGTAGGAAATTATTAGGATTGGACTTGTGGTAGTGAGGCCGAGGGGCGCTCAAGTTTATAATGACGTAGGTTATTGGGATCGTGTAATTAGCCGAGCCCGACACCCGGCCGGCCATGAGCCCAGCGGACGGCTCAGGTCCTCGTATGCACCGTTTACATGCAAAGCCTCGTGAAAGCGGTCCGCACGTTCGGGAGTGCACGACGTTTTTATAGGACAATAAAGAACGGTCCCCCGGCCTCCTTCCTTGACGTTCCAATGACGTTACCATAAATTTGCAACTCGTTTCGTTTTTTCCGGGCGAATCGAGCGCCGGACGACGGCGGATCGCCGCTACGGAGAGAAGGAGCTCCAGATGCGAAAACGTCTCGACGAATTCATTGATTCTCGTCACGGAGCCGCGTGACTCAGAGATTCCGCTTCTCAGAGACCTTTGTACTTCGTTGTTGTTGTTCGTCGTTGTTGTTCGTTGCCGTTGTTGTTCGTTGTCGTTGTTCGTTGCTGTTCGTTCCGGCGAGGGGACCGCCCCCTTCCATCCAACCACCCACCCACCCGTATCGGGGCTACGGACCGGGATCAAGAAAAGAGTTTCGAGAGATTTTCGTAATTTGTCGTGACTCCAGCCCCGGCTCCGATTATATAATTATTATTACCATTCAATTACGTCGTCCGGGGTTACGTGCTTGCCGGGGCCCGGGACGCTTTACTCGCCCCCCTCTGGGAAGGGGAAACTTTGCCGATTTCAAGCCCTCGGAAGCGAGACTTCCATTGCAGGAATTATAGTTGCTCGATTAATTCGGGCTTCGCTGCCGCGGAATTATCCCGCGAAGGAACGATTGATCCCCCCCCCCATAACCTCCCCGAACTCTAACCGCCGCCAAACAACTACCAAAAATATACGTACCCGGGACCACCTCATCCCCCTCCCCCGCCCTCCCACACCTCGAACGCTCGAACGGATACGAAATTTTTTTAACGCCAAGCCTCAATAGATCTTCGCTTGCCGTCGGAGAATTAACTTTCGCACTTTGTTTCAATTAGCCGGGATCTATCGGCTCTAATGATAAATTCATTAGCGCTAATCTATAATTGCTCCTCTTCCCCGGGAGCTGCGCTACGATCTCTACTGCTCTATCCTGTCTTATTGATTTTTCCACCTCGACTCGACATTCCAAATTAACAAATCATTGGACATGCTGTGGAATTAATTAGTCCTCTTGAGGATTTCGCGTGTCGGCGCCTCCCGCGCGTCAAACTGCTTCCTCTTTTCTTTTTTTTTTTTTTTTTTCCTTCCTTTTTTCCCCTTTTTTTTCTCTCTCTCTCTCTCTCCCCTATAGCCTTACCTTCCCTCGGCAGTATGCGCCAAAGGAGGTTTTCCAACGAGATGGAGCCTCGCTTTAAACTGCAACGAAACGGACATATTTTACGGCGGGAAAGCCCGACCGAGGAAATTCTAATATTCTTTTCACGCTATCGATAAATATCACCTTCGAGCCAAACGCATTGGGAGTAAGACGGGGCCGGGCACGAAAGTACCGCTGTTACAACAAAGCCCAGATAAGCTGTAAAGGGCTCTAAATCTCACTCCCCCCGTGCACGATGTTTTTTTTTCTCTTTTTTTTTTTTTTTTTTGGAGTCACGCGCGCAAAGATAGGTGCGCACGGATTCCCAGCACAGCCTCCAAATAAACAAAACTATGCCGCCCTTTCCAAAAGTGTTATTGTTATTATTATCATTAACGTAATATTATTATGAACGAAAGTGTCTTGCGATATGTTATCGACAAATGGCCCCCCATGACCCGAAGTGCTTACCAAAAAAAAAAAAAAAAAAAAACGACAATACTAGTTAACAAATAAATACCTGCCGGTATTAACTTTTACGAGTATTGCGTTAAAAAAATTTTAAATTAGGTTTTTAGCCCGAAGGTGAGAATAAATAGAAGGAAGGATCAAAGCAAAAGTAATTTTAGGATACAAAGGCTAGGGACATCGTCGTGGCGTATACCGAGTTCTATAAAAAGATGCGTTGTTGCATTAAGAAGGAGATTTTGGAGAGAGAGAGAGAGAGAGAGAGAGGAGATACCGGGGGAGAGAGAGAGAGAGGTTCGGGGTTTGAATTAAAAAACTGCATGGCAATTAGTTGGGGTCGAGTAGGTGTTGTCGAGGGGGTTGTTGCAGAAAAAGTCTCGGCTTTCCAGAGAATCGGTCGATCTTTATTAACTCGGTGGGTTCAGAGGATGGGTGGTGGTGGAGGAGGGTTGGGGGGGGGAGGTGCACTGTCGCGCGATCGGCTTTATTGAAATAAGTAAGAAAAAAGTAGCGAGTAGCGTCGGCCGATTATTCCCGACGCCTTTACGGTATCGAGAGGAGTCTCGTCGGAGCGGCGTATTGGCTTCTCCATTAAAGGCGAGGGAGATGACGACCGTAAATCAAGGCGGAATATTTCGGCTGAGCGCGCGACGACAAACACAATAAGTCCCAATTTCGGTCATTTATATACGCTAGACGCCAGATAATATGACGGCGGATCCTTTGTGCACACACGTGGGGTGTGCGCGCGCGCGGTACCCACTAGCTCTCCGGAATGAAGGGTGGGGTCGGGGTGGTAGTCGGCGGGTGGGTGGGAGGGAGGGAGAGGGGAGGGGGGATCGGTTGGTTGGTCGGTCGGTCGGGGAGGTAGGGAGAGACGGGAGGAGAAATACCCCGGACGTGGACGAGTGACGTCATTTATAAGGACATAAATCAAAGAGAAGGACAAGCGTTCCGGATACGGGGCAGGAGATCGCGCCGGCACTACTTCCCCGGGGACGTCTCCCTCTCGCCCTCCCACTCGTCCGTCCGATCACTCCGCTTGTTCGACTTCCTATATCACCGTTCGTTCGGCCATAGCCCCTTTTTGTCCCGTCGACTCGATGCTTCGACGAGGATTCGTTTATCGGGGAAAAATGGCGAGCTCGGCCGATTGACTGGACCATTAAGATACCAAGAGATCAATGCTACTCTGACTTTATTATAAACAACCTAGAATTCCCCGTCCATACTCGACGGATTCTATATATATATATATATATACGTGTGTGTAGTATAGTAAATCGCCTCGCCTCAATCTCCTTTAAAGAACCTTTTCTCTCGCGTCTGCGTCTCGACGACGTCCTTATCTTTTAATTTGAAAATTCCCGGGAAGGGAATAATATTCGTTCCAAAACAATTTTGCCTCTCGGACTATTTCGTTACTCAGACTACGCGTTCGTCGTTACGCCATTGTTCCGAGAGGACGTCCTAAGGGGCGAGTAAGCGTAACCGCGACCGGGTGCCTCTAGTGGCGTCCTCGAGCGGCCCCGAGCCTCCAAGATCTCGGGATCCATTGTCGTCGTCGCGCGAATAAAAGAGCCGGCGACAGGGATACCGCTACCACCGACTGCTCCTCTGGCCTGCCCACGCACACGCACACGAGCGCGCGCGCGCGCGCTCTTAACTAAACGACGAAACTATTCCCCTAATGCGCTTCACCCTTTCACGCAACCGCTGGGAATTTTCCGTTTTTAATGAGATCGACGGATTTATGGCCGCGATAAAGCCAGCCAGCGGAGGAATAGACCCTTTGGCTCTTAATTGAAACCTATAGGCAAATAGAGGGGGCTGCTGGCGCTGCAAAGTATCTCCGCGAGTATTCTTTTATAACGTGGCTGCATTCGAGGGGCGAAGGGCGGAGGATTAGGAAAAGCTCGATCGAGCTGATTTACATCGCCATTAGCACGCGGCGGTTATAATATCGTCGACCGAGCCGAGGTCACGGCTCCGTCTCTGTTTTACACGCGATGACATCTGGAAGGAGCTTAATACAATTCTAATACAGGAGACACATGCATATGACGAGGGCACGCAGCCGGATGACGTCGAAGGGACTGTGTACATTGTTTAGGAAATTACGCGAAGCGTTAAACGAGCTCGGAAAGCTCTGTCAGGTATAGAGTATAGATCCCGTGTCTCTGCGACCCCTCTGGGACCCCTACGGGCTCGGGCTCGGGCTCGGGCTCCGGCTCCGGCTCCGGCTCCGGCTCCGACTCCGGCTTCGGCTCCGGCTTCGGCTCGGGGATCCTTTATGAAGATGATACGTCCGAGACGAGGATTAGTCCGTAAGTGAATTGTCACATATATAATGCAGCCATCGAATACACGGGATACAGAGCCGTGTAAACACCTATACCCCCTTTTATTCTTCCCCCTCTACGTATCGCTCTATTTGTTTTATGCTTCGCTCTAATTCGCACGGATACGCTCCTCCGATGCTCCCAGCTTACGGTTACGCTTTCATACATGTCCTTGTTTGCACATACACGACGCGTATACCGAAACTCGCCGATAATTTAAGAGAAAATTATTCAATCAACTGCTCCGACCGTTTGTCCCGAATATTCCTCAAGTCAAATAGGCAAGTCATTATGTTAACGGCCCAACTGGATTTTATTCCCATCCCGATGCCGTTAATTCGTTAGAAATTAGAAATTTTATCCCCGGATTACGTCCTGACGTCCGCGCTCCCTACTGGGACCATCGATTCTCCAGAAAGACAAAAATGACAGCTACGCGCTACAACTGCCTCGAGCATCGCGTCCTCTTCCCCCTTCGCCCCTCTCACCCAACCCCCAATAAACCCCGATAAACCCCAATAAACCCCGATAAACCCAAATAAACGCAAATAACCAATAATACGTATAATAACGTGTAGCGCTTGAGTATTATTAAAAACCGTGGCCTGTGTAAGAGTCCTGCCTTCGGTCGGCTGAGCAGATGAAATTGAATGGATAGAGTTAAGAAAAAGGAGAAGACGAGAGGAAAGCTAAGGGTCAGGCTTCGATTCCCCCCAACCCCGCCCCGGCCCTCTACGTCTATTAGCTGTAACTTATTCACGGAAGGAAATCGATTTGGAATTGAGAGGCCCAGGATTTAAGTGCGACAATCTCACAAAATGGCTTCGGTAATCTTCAATACGTTCCTAATATAAGGGTGGATAATAAAGTGAGGGTGGGGGGGGGATTAAGAAGCGGCTTCGGTTAATGAAAGTCCCCGTGACGAGGCGTGAGTGAGCTGACGTCAAGAGGACGGTCTGAAAATGCGTACTCGGGTCGCTCGGGAAAGAGTTGGAGGGAAGAGCGTTTGACCCGGGGGACGCAGGTCGAGGGATTAACCGGCAACGGTCCAATCAATCAATCATCCACGGTGTCTCCTCTCTTCTTACCTTCTGTCCGCGCGGTAGATTCTCCCGCGTCTGTCCACTTGGTGACTGTCATCCGGGCCCAATTGTCCCCGGCTCCGGCATCTTCACTCACCATTCTTCCCTGGGGGGGGGTGAGAAGGATGGGGGAGGGGGCGGTGCTGCTGCTCCGAGTGCGCGGATTTCGACCCCCCCGACGCTATCATCTATCCCCTTCGCCCCACCCCGCGCACAACCCTCCATCCCTATTTATTCAGCTGCCGTATTTAAATGTCTTTCTAACGTGCCGTGAAATTATATGCAAAAATCCACGTCATGAAATATGTACGTGCCTTTCACTTTCCCGCGTCCCCCTCTTACGCTCGCACACCCCCTCACCCCCTCGCTCTCTCTCTCGCTCTCTCTCCCTCCCTCTCTCTCTCTCTCTCTCTCTCTCTCTCTCTCTCTCACGCTTTAAATCTCAATGTGCAGAGCCGAGGCCGTTAATGCACCGAGAAATTGTTGTCGCACTTTTCGTCTTCTCGCCTTATGGGATTATGCATATTATATACGAGCGGGTCCTTTGCTCCTTCTCCCGTATACATCTCAGCTGCATATCCATCTATTCGCTTGGGGCAATCCCCCCATCTTTATTAGACTGCTGGAAAACGATTGGGGTGGTGCGAAACGAAATTTTAATCATCTATGTGTCTAAGCACGAGTTGTTGCCGTGTCATGTACGAATATGCTTTATTAAAGTATTCCTTTTCAAAAGCTTAACTTAAATGAATTGATTTTTAATTTAAAGCGTCCATTATTTATTCTCGCGCGCTACATGAGTCTCGAAAATCTAAATTCACGCCCCAGCCTTCATCCACTCCCTCCGACACTGCTCTCTACGCCGTTTCATTATTTAATACAAATACGCCCGCCTCGCTTTCTTATTTTATAGACAGTATTAGGCCAAATATCCTTAAATCACCTTGTTCAGCCGGATAGGACCAGATGCCAATTATAGTATACAAAAAATTGAATTTTATTTCTAAACTTTTTTTATGCGTGGACCTCTGCAGGTGGATGCAGCGTGTCCTTCATGTCCTTTTCAAGGCTTTGCTACGGCTAATTCTGTTAAAATCTGTCTGACGGAAACAGATTTGAATAATACCAGCTAAAGCGTTCGTTGATTAAGATATTAATGCGATTAAGCCGTTGCTTCGTATTCCGAGGCAGATTCCGTATTTTCCTTGTAATTGCACGTGCGAAAAGAATCGATGGATGGGGGGTGGAGGGGAGAGCCATCGATATTATTGCATTGATCGAGGAGTGACGGTTTTTGCCATTTATGTATCTATCTATCGCTGACAGTCGATCAACGTCACGCACCCGAATCTCGACATCGGCAAAAAAGATCTAATCTATGCGGTAAGATTTTTCCAAAGGATCGAACGCGCGCTTAAAAAACCCAACTCGCCATCCATCATAATGAATGTCCCTTTTCTTTTCTTTTTTTTTTCTCTCTCCTTTTTTTTATATTTTTACCAAACACTGCACATTACCACTGACAGCCGATCTTTACAAAGACGTATATGCCTCGCAAAACTTATCGGGGAAAAAAAAGTCGACTATCTTCCATAACTAACGCAATGAGCGTACAAGTTCGACTGTGAAACGCGGGCAGATGTGACCTATACCGTCCCGTCCCTCACCACCCCTCACCGCCCCTCACCGCCCCGCTGACCCGCCACCGAGGAAAACCGATCGGTCTAACCGTAGGAAATAGATTGGGCTGAAGTTGCGCCCAAAGTAGCCGGAGGTACTCCGAAAGTACTCGCTCGAGTATTCCGTATTGCTATTGTTATTGGGGTCGAGTCGAGTCCAGTCCAGTCGAGTGAATAATAACTGTTTAAAGGTGATTCCTCGTTCGATTCGTGGATTACTCAGAGGTAAATGAGTCGCGGCCTTCGGATGCGAGGTATACAGTAGCAACAATGCGAGTCATCGCCATCCTCTCCCGACCGCTCAACTCCCGTGGCATGAAAAAAGCCGCCTCCCAATTAAGTCTCCAGAGAAAAAAGGAACGAAGGGACAAAAGAAAATCAAAACGCGGAGAACAAAAAGCACGTAGAGGATCGACGAGGATGGTATACCTCGTCATCTTCGGCCGTCGACAACGTGCGTAGGCACAACACTAGGTCGTTCCTTTCAGTACGAACTGCCGGAGAATTAAGAGAAAGTGAGACGATGCGAGAGAGAGAGAGAGAGAGAGAGAGAGGAGAGAGAGAGGAGGGAGGGAGGGGGGGCGAAGCGAAGCAAATTAGTATGAAAATGAGCCTCGAATTAGGACCTCGTTCCGAGTCTCGATCCTTCGTGGAAGCGAGACTCGGCCGACTCGATCTCTTTTTTTCGTCCGAGCGATGGCGACTCGAGTCCATCAATTCATCATAGAATGTAGCTTCTGGAATTCAGCCAATGAAATGAGCAGAGTGAGAGCGAGTGGGAGAGGGAGATAGAGAGAGAGAGAGAGAGAGAGAGATAGAGAGAGAGAGAGATAGAGAGATAGAGAGAGAGACTTAGTGATGACGGGGTGGCGAGGTGGAAGGGAGGTTGGGAGGGAAGCGGGAGGTCGAGGAAGGGAACCGTATGAGCTCATGATGTGTGGTCCATCACTATGTGCGTGAGCTCGGTGGGTTGGGATTGGATTTTGGAGCGGCGGAGTACCGGTGGCGGTAGCGGCGGCGACTGGAGGAGGAAGAGGAGGAGGAGGTGGGAGAGGGAAAGAGGACCACCACGGAATCGGCTCGACATTGTTACGCGCAATTAGAGGAACGGACGAGGAGGACCGAAAGCCGTACCCTTTATTACGTGGATGATGGTCTCGCGAGATGAATTCCAGCGAGGCCGCGCGGCAGCCTTACTCTCCAGCCCCACCCTGCCCCCTCCCAACCAATACCGTCCCACTCATACTATTGCCGACGTTTTGCCGTAACGAGGAGGCAACGAAAGGAGGCTAATAAAGTGCGTGATTTCGAATATCGGCCGACGGCTCGTACGGCCATTATTTTTTAGGAGATGAGTAATCGAAGTATCGGAATTCGTGAGGCGCGATCGAGCGTCTCATTGTTTACGCTCGAGTTTGCCCTCCTTCTCTTCTCTTCTCTTCTCTTCTCTTCTCTTCTCTTCTCTTCTTTCCTTCATTACACGTAGCGCAGGGTATAAAGGTAGCGTAGGAGGACTTGCGTCGAAAGCAGAAATTGCGTAACAAAGAGAGCCGTGCGAAAATGTATTAGACAACGCTCTTGTTATTATTATTATTATTATTATTATTATTATTATTATTATATATAATTAATATATTAATATTATTATAATCTATAACTGATTCTTATTGTTCATGTGGCACAAGTCGCGAACGCGATAATTTCGCTGGGGTGGGGCGGGGGGGGGGGTCGGTACCGCTAACTGGTCGCTACGTCGTTTTCATCGCTCAAGCGAACGCGCGAGGAGAATGCCGAGCGCTACCTCGCCAAATCAATGGAGCCTCCGCGCATTCTTTCTGCGAAATGCCTGTATTTCGCGCTAATTGTCTCGGCAGCAAAGCTCGCGAGAAGCCGTGGCATTATAAGGAACTCGCGAATAATTATTTCCTCTCCTCTTCTTGCGATTCGTCTTCGGCTTGCCTGCGTCGTCGCTGCGTCTATACATACACACACACACACACACAGCACACGTAGCGCATAATGCCGTACATGTCGTCTGGGCTCAAGGACACTCTGTAACAAGCCTTTTAATTTCATATCTTATAAAGGATAATTGTACGTGGTTGCGAGAAATCCCAGAAATGTTCTGTCATTCGTTTTCATACTTGTATGAGATTGAATTCGCGGAGCGCCGCAGAGCGAGTCAGGGTGGGGGTGGGGTTGGGGTGGGGGGGGGTAGAAGGAGGAGAAGACAATGAAGAAGTGGGCAATAGCAAAATTTTCGTAATTAGACGATCGATCGAAGAAGCTCCAGTGCAGTTGAAGAACCTCTAGGGAGTCGACCGATACAATATACTCAACAGCATAAATGGAAAATAAAATGCAGATAAGTTGCGGCGGGGAGGGGGAAGTTTATATCGGCAGGAGTTGCGGTCCATGGTAATTCGTGTCCGTGTCCGGTAGCTACCGTGGAGCGGGTTCTCGCTTCAGGTTAGGCCCACAGCGGGGGGCCTGCCCGTCCCTCGCGTCTTCCCTCGGCGCCGTCCATGTCCCGCCGCCGTCGGGGCATAGCTTTATCGGCGCGCGCGCGCGCGCGCGACTCTTCCCCCTACCCGTCGCCCTTCCAGCTCCACCTGCGCCACCGGACTCCGGACCGGCGACTTCTTCGTACGCAGCTACTGTGCGCGTATCCCCCCGAAACGACCGGAGCGGTGCCTAGGAGCCGAAGCCTCTCCGGTCCCCGATTCCACCGAGATAGTCTGACCAACGGTTTCTTATTCCGCCTCTCCCGCCCCCACCCCTCCAGCTCCCCTCCGATTCAGCACACCCCGCTCCACAGCGCGATCTCTTTATCTCGCGATGCATCGCTTAAGCTTTCCTCACGCGCTCGTGAACGTCCGACCTCTCCCTTCCTCCGTTTATCCCTTCGCCCCCTTTTTTCTTATAATATCCGTACGTTATGGATGCGCGAGTACTTGTATGAGTTATATGAGTAAATGACCCGATGTCCTTCCGCGGAAATAATTGCCGAGACGAAGGATCTTCCATGTCGGGGATGGACGTGGCAAAATGTATAATGTTCTGCATTCGTCCGTCGTTTGTCGTCCATCGACCGTCGTCCATCGTCCGTCGCCCATCGCCCATCGCCCATCGCCCAGGTTACTAAACACGTGAAAAACATTGTCAGTGTGCGGGCAGCACTCGAACGCTTACGGATTTATTCCTCCGTTTATTTATGAGAATTTTAATTCATTAGCATACAACATATCGAGCCTACACGTAAATATTTTAAATTAATCTGTCGCAATTTTGTTGGCCGATAGTTACAAGTACGGCTCGGAGTCGGAAATTTCATGTTAATTAAATCCTTTTCACTACCAAATTGCCACTTATGTGCTTTAAGCCTTAATCGTATTAAAGGAGCTAATAAACTGCGAAATCCCGACTTGATATTATTCTAATATGCGGCCGTAAATTATCCTGACTTTTAAAGTGATTATTAAATGAAAAAATTTTTTAATATTTCCTCGGTAATGAAGCCTCGAATTATGTTAATTACAATATACGGGCAGCCGTATGCGCGTGTGAGCGCGCGCGCGCATATAAATAAATTGTACATTAACGATAAATAGGGATACGGATCTTAATACCCACGAGCTCATAATGCTTTTATTAATGGCAATGCCTTTAATTAATATTGAAATTTAAATTACCTTACATTCGGCTTAATTTATATAAGCTTTTTAATGTTAAATATTTTTAACGACAAAACGGCGGCGGCGGCGATCGCGGCGCAGCGGGGAGGGAGGGAGGGTAGGGACGGGGGAACGGTTCCTTTTACTTTTTGTTCTTTTAAATCGAATAGTTTTGGAAAGCCATGATCGCGTGACAAGACGGAATTTGAATGCGCGAGCTCAGGTAATATGTTTCGACAATTAAGTGAGATTTATGAGACTGATGAGGATGAATATCAAGAAGAAGTAAAGTTCGCGGAACATTGATGGGGCCGTACCGTAGATAGTATTTTGCTCCTTCATGTCGAATGAGTAATGTAAGCGTAAGAGTAAGAAAAGCGAACAGAAGGTATTATTGAATCCTTCCCTCCTTTTGTTTTCTCCTTTGTCACGCGTTTCGTTCCAGTCTGATTCGTAATTCCCTCCTCAGCCCCACCCCTTCCCTCCGTCACCGGCCGGCCACTCGCGCATACGCTTCATCGAGAGTTTTCCAATGAAAAATCCAAAATTACGAAACTAAAAGGTTCGAGCGACCGGCTGAAGGGGGATGGGGTGGGGTGGGGTGAGGTGGGGATGAGGCGACATTGTATTTTCATGCTTAGAATGCGTAAATTACATTTAAATGAATAATTGTGCGGTGGAAGTCGTGAGCAGCGACTCTACGTGTCGAAATATAAAAAAGAATACCTTCGGCTTCCATCACATTGTTAAGCACAATTGGCGTACACGTAGGTAGACGCAGATCTAAGGTAATTAATTGGAATAACGCGATGTGTAGTAACGTTTGACTGAATAAAATCTATCCTCGATCCATGGAATGCCGCTAAATGCCGCTGAATGCCGCTGAATGCCGCTAAATGCCGCTAAATGCCGCTAAATGCCGCTAAATGCCGCTAAATGTCGCAAAAAGAGGTATTGGAGGTGGGCCAGAAAATCGCGGCTGCTAAATTAAATGCCGAGGCATAAAAGGCAAATAAGGCCAATGAAGTAAAAGAGCGTGATATTAAATCAGATTTCCGAGGGCAGGTGTGCCCCGTGAAAGGCTCGACGACTGCGCGCAGAACCGGAAATTAAATACCCATAGTCGGCTATTATCATTATTATCGTAATCAGTCACATAATGCGACCTGTGGGAGTGATACTTAATAGCCGGAAGCGCGGCTCTCTCCCGCGATCGATTAAATGCGCGTCGTGGAAGGGGAAGGTGGGGGAAGAAAAAGCCCTCGATCGATCCTGAGTAGCGATGATTTAAGCGGTTTTGTGCCGTCCGGAGTCTGTTAGGGAGTTGGGCGTGAAACGCCCAAAACGCACCTGACCGCTCAATTTGTACGGCGAAGGGGGCGGGGAGCGGTGACTTTCGGCGAAGGAGGTCGCATAAATCCTTTGGGATACAATCCCTCGGAATAATGACTTTAATGTGCTCGGCCGCGGCAGTTGATTGGGTAGAGTGTTGGGGGTACAGGGAGGGCGGGGGGAGTACTCGGATTCGGAGAGGAGACTCGCCGAGCTCGAGCTCCTTCCCGGAACCATAAGGATCCATCGAGCCACGTGTTTTTTTGTATGTTTTATACATAAAAATCGGCAATCGGGCCATACATGAGAAAAGGCCGGGGCGATCGTTTCTTTCCCACCGCATTCGTCGTCGTCGTCGTCGTCGTCGTCGTCGTCGTCGTCTTCGTCTCAATATGATCGCGCGAAGCTCCCGCCGCGCGACTTGAATTATTCAGACCCACTCGGCGAATCGAACATACGCGCCCACCGCCATTATATCACGGGAATAAATTAGGATAATAATTCGAGGCGCTTGTGCGGGCCGTCGCTCGCGGGGATCGCTAACTGCCGCCGGGACTCGTACGCGACGCGACACGACGCGACACGACGCGAGAGAGAAAGAGATAGATACATAGATAGATAGATAGAGAGTGAAAGAGAGAGAGAGAGAGTAAGAGAGAGAGAGAGAGAGAGAGAGAGAGACGGGAAGGCAATCTCGTATTCGGCTCAGGTCCCTATGATTCGAGACGACAATTTCGCAGTCGTCCTTTAACGTCCCTTGGATATCGCGCCTAGAGTCAGACACCGAGACGAGAGATGGCGCGTACACCTTCTACTGACACTCCCCCTCCCCGCCACCGCCCCACCCCCCTACCCACTACCGCCACGACACCGGCTCAATAAAAGTGCAATCATTTTTCACAATCTAGAGATAGAGACGATGGGAGCCCGTATTTTTCATCTTCATTGCCTTACGTCGATCTCGTTTTTATATCATTACAAAATGACAGGACGTCGTACATATATCGAGCTCATTTAGTCAGATTCATTAATTGTATGATCGCATATTTTACATGATTTTAAAGCGACGAAACTGAAAAAGCGTTTGTATCATTGCCCGCCTCAACTCAAAGGACGAGCAACGACTCCTCGCTTTCTTTGTCTTTCTTTCTTTCTTTTTATCTTTCTTTCTTTCTTTCTTTCTTTCTTTCTTTCTTCCATTCATTCGTTCATTCATTCATTCATTCATTCATTCCTTCGTTTCGTTTTTTCTTTCGCAATTCTGCTCAGACGAGTTTGTAAGTAGTTTGAATGTAAGTGAGTCTGAAAGAAGCTTCCGCTGGCCGGAGGAGACGAAAAATTTCAGCCCTCCTCTAATTAGGAGAGTGGCGACGAGGGCGAGGGAGAAATCTAGGAAGGAGCGGCACTAGTATCAGAAGTGCAAAAGCGTTGGAAATCGTTGAGATGGTGGCTTTCAGTGAAAGAATGCCAATCTTCTCTATTGGGAAAGGGGGAAGGAGGCTAAGGGCGGTGGAGAGAAAAAAAAGAAATGAAAAAAAAAAAGAAGAAGAAAAAAAAAGAAACGAAATCAATTGGCTTTCTCGGAACGAACGACAGACAGGAGTTCGGGACAAAAGTTACGCGTACGCGTACGCGCTTCTCTCTTCGTCCCCGTCCCCGTCCCCATCCTCGTCCTCGTCCTCGTCCTCGTCCTCGTCCTCGTCCTTGTCCTCGTCGTCGTCCTTGTCCTCGTCGTCGTCGTCGTCGTCGTCGTCGTCGTTGTCGTCGTTGTTGTTGTTGTTTTTGGCGGAGGAAAGGCGCGAGTCGTGGATGCGTCCCCGGGAGGGGGAGGGAGGGGTAGGCGCACGTATATTTCGACGTTCTTCTCGTAACGGATTTTAATTACCGACGTATCACCGGGAGTCGATGGTCGAGGGCGGGAGGGAGGGAACGATGAGCGAGGGCGCGATCCTGTCCCGATCGTCAAGTTGAAAAGCCTCCCATCCTCCCTCCCTCTCTCCCGCCCTACAATCCCCCCACCCCCACCAACCCTCAATCCGGACCCGCTGTGAATCCGGCTTTATTGATTGTTTTCTTGTTTATTGTATATTTTAGATTTAATTCCGAGGCTCGGAAGGGGGCGGCGTAATAGCTGTCAGAGGGATTCCTTCTCGATTTTTAAATCCCGCCCCCGCCGCGTTGGTATTTCTCCTTAGTCTTTATTTACCGTCTCCCGTCCCAGCCGCCCGCCGGCACTTCCCCTCTCGAGGGGCTCGCGATCGCTCGGGCCTGGCATACTATAACTCGAACAAACGTCGTCCTCTCCCTCGGTTTCCCCGATGATCGACCGGTCTCTTTTCGATCGACCTGGCCGCAAATGTCGCTCGTCGCGTAGGCGTAGGTGGAGCTCGCGGTGCGCCTTCCAGTAGTCGCGGATACATTGTCCGTTGTCCGTATAAATGATCCGACGATCCGGATTTAGTTTATTTCTCGCTTTTTCGGGTGTCCGGGATTTGCATTTCGGGAGCAATCACCGGGCTGTATAATTCATGACGAATTAGGTCTGCCAGGAGGTGGGGGGGATAGGGAGAGAGAGAGGACGATGTTCATTCGAGCATGAATATCGTGACAATCGCGTTAACGGGTCAAATTTCGATTAATCGAAAAGCATATTGCGTCACGAGTACTGCTCGAGGAATGGATTTTCGGATTGAACGTTTAGCGCCTTGGAGGCGGCCGGGGGGGGGGGGGTAAGAGTCCTCCTGGCTAAAAGCCGACGTCAATTTATCGACTTTAATTTCATAAAATTGCGCGCTTAAAATAAACGTAACGCACTGTCCCCTTCCCACTCCCGCTGCCCCTTTCTTGCTCTTGTTATTGTTCCTCGTCGTCGTTATAATTGTTTTTTTTTTCTTGACTTAGCTCTGGCCCCTGCCAACGACTACTTTCTCCCACTGGCGAGGCTCTCCACGAAGCCGACGAGTGTGTCGTCGCGCGGACGGACAACGGCGGGCGCGGCGGGGCGGAGGGAGGATGGCGCCGAGGAGGGCGAGCAGTCAATCTGCACTGATAATTCGCGTCAATACGGCAGACGCGTCGAACGCCTAGCGAAGATTTAGCGACTGCGAGCTATTTCGAGTTTTGTCTCTCGCCCTTTCGCCTCCCCTCCTCCTGCTCCTTCTCGCCCCGGGCAACAAGAAGCCAACGAGACGGCCGAGCGCTTTTTTCCCTCCCCGTCGCCGGCCAGAACGAGAGACGGGAAGAAAGAAGAGCGCCGCGTCGCGGAGCGTCGAGTGGGTTGGGTTATTGGGGGGGGGGAGGGGGAGATCGAGAGAAGGGAAGCAGAGGAGCCGAGCTCCTCCACGTGAATTACGATCACTTTATTTATAACTTCCTGATGCGCGCACTCGATATTACCGCTACCGCCGCCGCTCCCGCCTCCGCTCCCGCCGCCGCTCACGCCACCGTCGGGCTGCAATATCTTAGAGCCGACTGATGAGGATTCGCTGAAACAATGAAAAAGGGAGGGATTTCTTCTTTTATTTGATTATCCGATCGCCTCTTTTTTCGCTCATGTAAATTGATTGATTGCACTCGCGTTGCAAACTGAATTGCAAATAAAGGATCCCGGCCGACGTCGGCCATCATTGATACCGTATTTTTAGAGCTATGTAAATTTAAATGATCCCCGAGTCGAGCCATTCAATAATTCAACGTTATGAATATTCATTGGGCTGCATTTCCTATGGCCGGCAATTTTTACCTCCGTTATTTCCTTCCCCATTACGACCCTGCTGCATCCCCCCCCCGCCCCACCGCCGCCTACACCGCCGCCTACACCGCCGCCTACACCGCCGCTACCAGCACCACCAGCACCACCAGCACCACCAGCATCACGAGCCGCCCCGTCCCGCCGCGCCGATGCCTACCGATATCTAAATTCATTTCTCCCAATTGACCGTGCTCGTGTACTCCTTCCTACTCGCTCCCTAACTTCCTCGCTACCGATGCATTTTCACCCTTACCGCATACCTTCGCTCTCTACAATCTTAGATTCTCTGTGCACCTCTTAATCGGTTTTATTCCAATTTACTCGACATGCTGCCGTGCTGCGTCGAGACCGTAGCGGCGATTATTATTCCGACAATCATACCAATTGTCATTCAATCGCTATAAATACAATTGTCTTTAAGCAAACAACAACGTGCCGACGTACATTTGTATATTAAACTAACATTAATAGGCTTTGAATTACTCGCTCATTTACTTTCACGATCCACTCCTCCTCACTCACCACCATTTCTTCGATTTATAATAATATTAATAATAGCTATAGCAATAACAATTGCACAATGTCTGCAATTCTTCGTTCATTCTAAATAGGAATTAGATAATATTGGTTATAATTAATGGTTCTTAAGGAATCGGGTCATGAAACCATTCCAATGCTTTTATAATAAATTTACAATGCCAAGAACAATATTGTATAACGTCATTCTCTCAATTAAGTGCATTGGAATAGGATGCCAAGGTAGTTTCAATCAAATACAAGGTATAATACAAGGTGCTCCGGCAAAATTGCAATTGCTCCTCATTACTTGTCCATCATAACGCCAAGCCTTTACAAACTAAACAGAATGAAACTAATTGACAGAAAGTAAAAAAAAACAAATACAAAAACAAAAAAAAAGAAGAAGAAAAGAAAAAATAGAAAAATGTATTCTTTATACGAAACGAGAATGCAAGTAAATTTTACGTTCATTCTAAAATAATTACTCATTTCCAATTCCTGACCCTTCCATTATTTCTCCTCCCCATAATTATATTATATTACAAGTGCAAAGACATCGTGTATTGAATTTTAACTAAGAATGCTTCAAGAAGCATTAATAATTACTATACAAAAAAAAAAAAAAAAAAAAAAAAAAAAAAAAAGCCAACGTTATCTGTCGACTTCTATCTATCTAAATTAGCAGAAGAGAGCAAATAGAGGAATAGAAACGGTTTAATTTTAATCTCATTGAAAAGTTGATTTTATGTTGATGATGACGGAAGAAAGATAAGGTTTTGTTAAGAATAAAATTTACGTGAATATGAAGATAAGGGAAGCTATGGTCTTATTTTTATATGAAATACTGTACTCTACAGAGTTTACACGAGAAGACAATAAGTTTGTAATGAATAGTGGTGTCGGAGAGGTAAAGGGGACACTCGTGACTGCGATAGAAAAGTTAAGAGTTTGATCGTTCACGTGCTAGCGCTCGGGCTCGCGCTCCTAGGGAGGAAGCATCAGGTTACTCAAAGCCTGCAGAATAAGCAGGTACAATAAGTAGAATAAGCGGCCGGTAATCGAAAGCACCGAGGCCCGCGAGCATATAATAAGGCGGTGTCGGGTGACTCGACCGGCCCAGGCTTGGAAATATTTCGAGGCCGGCCCTACGCCGCTCCTCCGCCCCTACGCCGCTCCTCCGCCGCCTCCGCCGCCTCCTCCGCCGCCTCCGCCGCCTCCGCCACCGCCGCGACGGGCGGATTTTCATCGAATTCCCGGGCTACTGATTTCCATAGGCGCGAGTCCCGAGACTTTCGAGGGATCGCTCGACAGATACGTGGCTAACTGAAGCTGAATGGTTGCGTTACCAACGGGGGGAGGGGGGAGGGGTAGGAGGCGGCTGGACGTCTGGCAAGTGCCTTAAAACGGATCGCCCCGTCGCCGCTGGTCCTTCCGTTTTTCCTGCTCGGCAAAGGCTCGACCTCGGCCTCGGCAGGCCAGGGATTAATTACGGGGCCGGGCAATACGATCCCCGCGATCGGCAAGAAAATTCATTAACGATTTCCTCCGCAAAAACGAAGCGCCGCTAACCTACGCGCAATTAACTTCCAATAAAATGTCCAAAGGGAGCGGGATTCGGCGAACTGAATCTTACGTCTGATTAGCTCCTTCGGGATCCCCCGCGTCCCGCATCCCCCGCCCTCCTTCCACCTCCACCTCCTCCACCTCCTCCTCCACCACCACCACCACCACCACCAGCAGCAGCAGCAGCAGCAGCAGCCATTTAATAATTCAAATTATGCGGGCATAAATCGGCCGCGGCGCGTCCAAGAAGTTCATGATTTACGGCGGGGCAGTTTGACGTGTCGGGCAAAATAGAGACGGCGACGACCGGGAGCGAGGTAGGGAGTGAGGGAGGGGAGGGGGGGGCGAGGAGACGACTCCGGCGGCCCGTACGTCTATAGGTGCCCCCGTACACCGGGGCCGGAGTAAATTACCGGGCACGTCCTAGGGGACAAAAAGCGCCCGGGCGAGCGACACTTCTTCTCTCGCGAGGGGAGGCGAGACGCGCTCCGGAGACACGGACTCCGGACAGGGGAAGCCCGGGGAAGACACCTTTGATCGATATGCGTCGACGGGGCGCTCGCCTCCGAGATTTTCAGAAATCATGCGGATTCATAAAGACCCGCTTCGGGGAAGAGAGGGGGGCTGGACCAGGCTTTTTTGGACGGGCCTTCTCCTGGGAGACTAGGCCGCGCGCCAAATGGTCAGCTGGTGGATAGGTAGGTTGGCAGGTAGGTTGGCAGGTAGGTTGGCAGGTTGGTAGGAGCATGGGGAGGGGTGGGCGGGACCGATTAATTAGATGGTAATTAGGAGGATCGACGACTTTGATAAAACTGGAAAATGTGGGAAGCGCTTTTTTGGCAATATTACAGATCCCCGTGGACGGCTTTGTCCACGTGCTCTCCTCCCTTCGATCAAGTCATTATTTTCTTAAACGACTTTTTGATTTATTAGAGCCATACTAACTACCTTCTACGGGGCTGCAAAAAATTCTACACACGTACCATATATTTTCGCATCATGATTAATGGTATTATTGCATTTAAAGCATTTATTCTTTCCTTTATTATTTCCGATCGATCCCCCCCCCCCGCCGCTCTTGTCGTCTGACTTGAGTTGAGCTTGTCTTATGAAATGCTGGGGCGCTTCGTAGATTTTCCGATTTCCGCGCCGGAAGAACAATAAAGAAAGAGGTGTGCCGCTTTCCTTACTTCCGGTTATTGACATTTAACTCAAGCGTACTATCCGACATTTTACGGCGTTTGAGATTTTTTTTTTTTTTTTTTTTCTTTCTTTCTTTCCTCTAAAAATTACGAAATGTTAAACGAGCTCAACGTAACCTTGCCCAATGAATTTACAAAAGCTTCTTAAAAACCCGCGACTAAATCTGATACAATGGTAATGGTATTATTTGAAAAAGGTGTGCGACTCGTGTCGTTGATTTGCAAACGGAATTTTATATGAATAAACCGAGAGGATATGTGATTGCACGGCAGAGGCGAAAGAACCATTGAGAAACTACGGCTGAATAGCAATGCAATTCAAATAAAGTTCTATTTACATGTGCTTATCTAATTTCTATGAAATCGATTGGTATTCCAGCTATAGAAATAGACAGGCCGAAAGAGCAATTTTTACTTTCAAAATGTCCTTCATTGATAACAATATTCACGTTTTCACTGGATATTGCATGGGCATGGTCGTCCTCTCCAACTATTAATTTACGTATTGTATCCTCATGACGGGGAATATCCATGCCACGCGTTCCTTTAATCGGGTCGGGAATTTTTTAGCGTCCCGGTGGTTCTCCGTGTTCTATTCCTTCTACCGTTCTACAAATAATCCGCTGGCAATTTTCATATAATCGGCGCAGAGCGGCTCAAGTAGGCCCGACGCGGTCGACCAATTAAATTCCACGTACGTCCTCCGGCTGGGCCGCGGATAGTCGAGACATATCTTATGGGACGGTCAGCGACGACGACGACGACGACGACGACGACGACGACGACGGCGGTGGCGGCGGTGGCGGCGGTGGCGGCGGTGGCGACGGTGGCGACGGTGGCAACGGTGGGGGCGGTGGGGGCGGTGGATGGGGGAGAGGGAGGTTGACAGGAAGAGAGAATCGGCCAAGGTCGAAGGCCGGCTCTCTGGGAAAACAGGTGGCGGTGGGATCGGGGAATCGCATGGAGCCGCTGCGTCAAGAGGAATCCCAATCTAGGCTGGACAAAAAGCACCGGGCTTGGCGGTCGGTCGGTCGGTCGGTCGGTCGGTCGGCCGGTCGGGAGGGAGGGAGGGAGACGTCCAGGCTTTTTTCCGTCGGTCAGCAATAAACTCGGGCGCTGCTGGCACCGCCGCGACCGGCCGCGTCCGAAATAACTGGCCGTCGACGTCGTCGTTCGCTAAATAAAAATAGACGCGGACAGCGCTATCGCGAAATTTCTTTCCCGGTAGAGGGCTTTCAGGGAAGGACCGAGGGAGCGGGGCCCGAAAGGGTGCAAGAATCCCAAGTAGCCGGGCCCTCGCATTTTTATGGGCCGGCATCCTGGGGGAGCTTTTTCTCCCGGGGGCCCGGAACCCACCGCCCAAGATGAAGCCGTCCCTTCTCCTAGGCACCGCGCAAACCATCTTCATCATCTTTACACGATTCTCATGCATCACGCAGCGCGCGGCGCGCAGACGAGCCTTTTTCACGCCCGACCTTCCCCGCCCCGCCCCTTAAGTCTTTTCCGGGTACGCGCCGATCATCGACTTGCGCTCGCTACGGGCTGTACCGCGAACCGGAGCTCCCCAGTGCCCCGACAGCCGCCAGCAAACTACGGACGTGTGTTATCCCCCACTCCCACTCCCCCCCCCTCATTCCCATGGCTCGCCGCCTCCACACCGTCACCGCCGCTTTACTACGACGGCGGGCAGTCGGCGAGATCATTGCTGCACGAACGAGCCCGTGCCTAAGACTTTGTCGGCTCAAGGTGTCGAACTGACTATTACGAATGTAAAATGACGAGACGGGATTGAGGAGCGTGCGGGGCCGGGGTGCGGGAAGCCAGGAATTTATTAATGACGAGGACGAGGAGGATCCCGCGGAGGGGGATCCGTTGAGGGGTTTCCGGGCGACGTGGATCCTGTAGGTTCGTCGTCATTTTGGAGAATCGCCAGTCAGATGTCGCATTTTCATTATCGCGACTGTTAGTGCGGGGGGGGGATCCGGGGCAAAAAAGAGCCGCCTGCCCTACCGAGTTGAGGAGACGCGCTGCCCCAACAAAGTTTCATTAGATAAAGGCGCGCCTCCTTAGCCACGGGACCATTAAGCTTCGTAAAATGTCGGGCCCTCCTCGACATATCATCTTCGATAGGAGACCCTGAGGGACCGTCAGCCAGGTAATTACCACCCACGGGGCTCCGGCTTACCGCCGGCAGTAAGAGTAACCTCCGCCGTCACCCGCCGTCACCCGCCGCCACCCGCCCACACCGTACGGCGACGTCGATGATTTCGCGATCTCGCCATCCTCGACTTTATGTGCATATTATGTATTTATTATGGCTGACTACCGAGAATCGCAGGAGCAAAACCACGCGACTCGTTGGAGCAGTGGCTCCTTCTTGTCGGCCACTCTCCTCCGGGGCCGCCGGTCTTTCTTTCTTCCTACTGTCCCCCGCCCCGCTGCCGCCTTCACGGCCGTCTCGTTCTCCTCCTCCTCCTCCTCCTCCTCCTCCTATTCCTCCACCTCCTCCATCTGCTCCTTGCCGGCGCACGTTGCTGCTGCCCCTACTGCTCCTGCTCCTACTGCGCCTGCCCCTACTGCTCCTGCTCCTGCTCCTGCTCCTGCTGCTGCTGCTGCTGCTGCTGCTGATGCTGATGCTGTTCCTGCTGCTCCTACTGCATCTCTTCGCTGGCTCATTAATTGACACCGTGATACTTGCCCACCGATCTTGGTGGTCTCTTCGCGATTAACGATACGCTCGCCTCCTTCCTTCCCTCCCTCCTTCCTGCCCCACCCTCTGTCTGTCTCACTGTCAGTCTGTCTGTCCATCTCTCTGTCTGTCTGTATGTCTGTCTGGCTGGCTGTCTGTCCGTCCGCCCGCCCGCCCGTCCGTCTACATCTCTTGCTACCTCCCGCCCTCCCTCTCTCACGGTCACTCGGTATCGCCCGACGCTCAAGACCTTTTCCTCGATTTCGATCCCCCCCCCTCCCAACCGCCCACCCACCTAACCACCATATACCAATCCTCCCCCTCCCCCTCCCCCGTCCCCAAGATCAACGAACGATCACGTGTCTTCGATTCCTTGCTCCTGCGTTCCACCGTCCCGCCCCGGGCTGCCCCGTCCTCTCTACCATTATTGCGCTCTTCGCCGTCCCTCCCTCCCTCACCGCGCCGCGCCGCGCCGCGCCGCGCCTCTCCGCTCTTTTATTTTTCAGGGACCCTTGTGTCAGGGGACCCGGCAACAAGTGAGTGCGAATAAGCGATCGGACGGACGCGAGGATGAGCGAGCCGCGGGTACCCTGTTTGATTAATGGCGAGGGGAGGGGCAACGTGAAAGAGCATCGACGTGTATCGATTCGACGATTCTTTGCCGTCGTAATACATTTAGAGCCGAGATTTTCTTCGATGCCGAGCGAGCGGGGGCCGCTCCAACTGATTTTAATCTCAGCTTTTGAATTTCTTATGGGGCGAGAAAAAAAGCTTCGCAGAAACGGTTTACATTTTTCTTGGCTTTACCGTTCGGTAGCTCGATATTCTCCTAATGCGCTTTAAATTTGTATTATTTTCACGTCCGGATGCATTTATCCAGCAACGTTTTTTGCCTTCATCTCCTCCTCCTCCTCCTCCTCCTCCTCCTCCACCTAATGGCCCTCCTGCCCCACCTCCTTCGCCGGCTAACTCTTATATTATTAATATCTCATTAAGTCATCCCAAGTATTTTTACTTCATGCACATATACAGAATGTATTATTTATTGAATAAATTAATATAATAATATTAGGTAATTATCAGTTAAGGATTTTTATTTCATAGCAATTTATCCGCATAATATATCCATTAATTACTAATGGATTATTGACAAATTACTTTCACCCGTTGAATATTGAAATAAATATATGGTGAACTGATAAACAACGACAACGACAACGACAACGACAACGACAACGACAACGACAACGACAACGACAACGACAACGACAACAACAACAACAACAACAACAACAACAACAACAACAACAATGCGAATAATTTCTTCACGATATCCGGGCAATATTTATTGAGGAGAGCGATAAGTGCATCGATCGGTAAATTGGCTTTTAAAAAGAAAAAGACGGATTTATCTCTGTTGAGTATAATTGTTTACGATACGTTTACGTAGAACTATAAGGCATTTATCAGCCAACGACGTATCCGATCATTAAAAGCTCCGTGGCTTTTTGCCTCGGCGATTTATAAAATATTAGTTGTAAAAATTTATAGAATATTGACAAAAAGGCCGATGGCCGAAGAAACATTATATGCGACTATCGAATGAAGCATGTGATTTCTCTGGCAGGTGGTGTGGTGTCTCCGCCAGACCGGATTGTGACTTAATTGCGCGCTCATCAAAGGAATGCGAAGAAAGAGTCATCGCGTGCATTCCGTGAATTTTAATTGCCCTTTGCCTCGGCATTCCTTGAAAATGAATAATTTCGATAGCGTTGAAAAAGAAGGAGTAGGAGCGAATTGGAGCGAACGCTGGCTTTTTAATCGACCCCCCCCCCTCCATCGACCCCCGCCAACCACCCAACCCCACCCCATCCCAACCTCCCAACCCCACCCCATCCAACGGGAGAAATAGTTGTGCCGAGCCGTGTGTATCGATCCCCTTCAATCGTAATTTTAATCGATTGCCTAATATTATTTGGCCCTCTTAATCCGCTTGGTCGGCTCGATCGATACCGGATTTTATGATCTTATAGAAAAACATCGCGCGGCTATTGGAGAGCGTAACTCGCTCGGTTTCTTCGTATCAATGGCCGTATCAAGCGTGGGGCACGTCGAGGCCCATTAGGTCGTAGATTACGTTGTGACGAATAAAGAATCGGAGTGGCTCTGATGGAGGGGGTCGAGGGATCGCGTGCACGGCGCGATCTGATCAGGCCCGATTAGGGCTTAACGAGTCGCGAGCAGAGCCGCCAGTCGCGATCGGCCGAAATCGTACAGCTTCGCGGAAAGCCATCGAGGCATTTTCATTTCCCTAGCTCGGACTTTTTTCAATAGCAACTTCATCGGAGTGATCATATCCGCGGCTCGAGGGGCTCGAGGGGCTCGAGGGGCCGACGGGTGGGGTGGTGTGTGGTGGTGTGGGGTTGGATGGGGTGGGATGGGGTGGCGTGGCGTGGGTTGGGATCGTACGTGGACGGCTCGTGGCAATTAGTCGGCGGCCAAGCGGCCAAAGCGAGCCAAGATAAAGAACAATCGGAGCCGATAGGCCAGAGTGTATCCGATACCTTGAAAAAGTAAAAGCGAGGCCCCGCAAAATAAGTCTTTGAAGCGCCGTTGGCCGCTCGGCCGTTCCCCGTTTGCCAGAAAAGTGCCGAGGAACTCGATGGATAGAGGGGATGGAAGAGGAGATGGATAGCGGAGATGGAAGAGGAGACGGAGGGGACCGAGGCTTACGACGCGGGAGGCTTACGATCGTTATTGAGCATGCGCTCAATAGCATAGCTAAGTGATCGTGGGGCGGTGGCGGGCGACGAGTCGGTGGGCGGCAGAGGACGGTCTAGGGAGAGGGAAGTGGGCCGGGCGCCTCATAATGCATTTACATTCCTTTCAATGTCGCACCTCGTCCGGCTCGAGGTCACCTCTGGGCGTCGTCGGTTTATTGGTATTCCGAGTCGCGGGCCCAGTTTCCTTCGATTTATCGAATGCCGGGAGGGGGGTGGGCGCGTGGGGCGGCGGCGCGGGGGAGGCGAGGGAGGACATGGTCAGGGGCTTAGCCCACTACAGGTGTAGAGTACATGTACGCGGCCGCACACGGAATCACCAAGCAGCTGGTGCCGATGGTCCTCGTCTCTGTCCCCCCCCCCCACCCCCGGCTCTCACACACCCACGATGGCGATGCTGCCGTATGTCGACCCGATCCTCACTCCGTCCACCTCCGTTCCCCATAGGAAATATCCTTTTAAGGACAAAACTCCTTTATACTCAAAACCTATTCAGTTCTCCCAGCTCTTAATTACCCAGTTTAATAATTACCGTCCTGCCGAATCCGCGTACCCGTCAGCACTCCATACAGTATTTATGTTATTATTAATCGATCCGCGAAAACGGTACGGCGTATCCCCTCCGTCCATTCTAAAACCAGCGGATCTTCTTTTCCATTCGGTGGAGTATAAAAATAATATTACCGCGGCGATACCCGAGTAGGTAGGACAACCGAAGCAGTAATTTCTGGGAAATTCCCCGCAAATAACTGGCAAATAGTTCCATGTAAATAAATATCAGAGCGATTAGTTTGTCCTGTCATTGATGCCTACTATGGAATTCCTTGAAATAGCATCAGAATAAATGTAAATGCTGATTAATTACGAGATTAATCAGTGGCTAATGATACCGAGGACTCGCATGGCGTTATTATTGATGCATAGTCTGGTTGCAGTACACGTAACGCAGCAAAAAAGCTGAAAGACGGGCAGGGAAGAGAATGATATTTCGAAAAGACGCGGCGGTGGAAGGGAAGCTTTTATAATTATTCCCGAACGGCATAAGATAATTCACTTGTCGATAGAGAATCTTTTGCACAATTTATCACAAACTACTGGACGCTCACTTAATTGACTGTAATAAAGCCAATTCGATACTTTATCTTCTTCTTTTCCTTTATCCATTCCCTCGTACATTTTTCTTTTCATCCGAACTTTTTTATTTTTCTTTTCTTTTCTTTTTTTTTCATTCTTTTTTTTTCATTCTTTTTTCCTTTGCCTCATATATTATTAAGCTCTTCATTATTATACATCAAGAGTATTTAAATAGCAAGCCTCATCCCCTCCCCCTATTGATTTTCCGACTGAACTTTATTTATTTTCGCGTAAATAAGTAATAATTAAAATGTCCGGATAATATGCGGATACTGTCAATTAAAAATTTAACGACGAAAGGCAATACAAGCGTTTTTCATAGGCATTTGTCCTCCGAACGAACAAGTGTAACGATGAAAAAAAACGATCGTCAGAAGAGCAATAATTTACATGTAGCCGTGGGTGGGGAGAGGGAGAGAAGTTGGGGGAAGGGTGAGAGGTGACTGCTGGACTTACCTAAAATCCTTGTGCTAATCGGTAATGCGAGTCGTCGAGGTGGCATCGGAAAGCGCAGCCGGAATCACGGAAGCGATGCGCGAGCGCATATAAAGCAGGGCTTAAATGACACCGGCTGGGTACTTTTATTTTCCCATGGTTGCGGCTGTCTGAGCAACAACAACAACAACAACAACAACAACAACAACAACACAAAAAAAAAAACGATAACCGTTCATTTCCGCCATTACAAAAGAAAACGAGGAAAAATGAGGAAAAGAGATCATTCGGCGGGCGATTAATTAAAAAAGCGAAGGAGCGGTTTGTTAATGGGTCGGGGGTACGCGGGCGTTCGTCGGATTCCTAACGGGCCCGCGGAGGCCCCCTGCCCCTGCATCCTGCCTCCCGCCCCTCCCGCGCCCCTTCCCCCGCCACCAACACCACCGCCACCGCCACCAACACCCGACCGCTGTCCCAATATTTACGATTATAAAATCCGCGTGGCATCGTGCCGATCTGGGAAACGCGAGCATGACGGAATGTCAGCGGCGGCCGGCGCAGGAGGGGTCGCGCCTCGAAGCAGTCTAGCTACGGCGATCGGGCGTGAGGGGCGCGGGGGAGCTGGCGGTAATAAGTTTCAAATAAACCGAATTGCGCGGAAGCTCGAGGACTCGAGTCGTCGGCTCTGGGCCTTGTGGGAACGGAATCCTCGCCGTCTAATCTTCCACGGACGTACGTATCTGCCCCCCCCTCCATCCATCCCCCTCCTCAATCCCCCGCCGAGCTGACAAATTTCTGACGTGTCTCTCTCTCTCACTTTTTTCTTGAACTTTTAGCCGCCTTAGTAGCCATTTTGCCTCTTTATACGGATTCGATCGATTCCTTCGGCTCGAACGCACTTCTTTCGTCCTCGCGTGCCTCCGCGCATCCATAATGATAATATTTGTCAAAGCCCGTTACCGGGAACCCTCTTATGACGGCATATTAAATTTTTTTTTATACGATCACGGAGGCCTGAGGTATCGGCGGGTATGGGCAGGTATCGGCGGCTATCCTCCTTTTTATTATTCCCCCGGGTGCGCGGCCGCATACGCTCACGCCTCGTACGCGTATTGTACCTTACATAGGGACACGCGCGTGCCCATACCTACACGTGTATAATTCATAGATTAATGGCATCGCGCGGACGGTGAAAATTATTGCAGCAGCCAGTCGGACTCGGGGAAGCTCGGAATGGGAATCCAGAATTTTATAGAGGATTTTATAGATTTCCACGTATCGGCAGGGCCGGATAAAAACTGAGCCAGACAATCGATTCCCATTTACATGGGACATAAATCGAATGCCTCGGATATCCCGTAAATCAGGAAGAAATGCCGATTGCGTGGTACGGGACTCACGCGGAAGTAGCCGAACGACGCTAATAATAATAATCGTGGATCCTTATCGGCGATTGGCATGCATAATTGCGCGAGAGGATGAAGGGCGCCGATGCCCGGGGCCAGATAGTTATTTTCCCCGGATCGCCGGGAGCTGGACAGGGGACGGCAGTCATATCGGGCACCGGCAGTCCCACGGAATTCTAAATCGAACGACGGATCGCCCGCCCGCGCCCTTGACCCCTCAATTAGCCCGTTCCATAAGGTCCCGGACGTTTCACCTCGTTTTCATCCCTCCTCCACCATCTCCAGCTCGTCCTCCTCTACCGCCACCACCGCCGCCGCCGCCACCACCAACACCACCGCCACCACCGCCGCCACCACCACGGCCGCCACCACCGCCGCCACCACCACGCCGCCACCACCGCCGACGCCGCTCATCCGTTCGGCTTGGCTACCGTGGGAACGAATCCTTATCTCCAGCCTCGCCGTCTTCCGTAAGCAGCGCTTACACGTGTAGACGAGAGAGAAGGAGCCCCCTTCTTATCCATCCTTTTCATAAACTTAGATAAATGCTCAGGGCAAAGTGAGTTGGTGTTGGTGCAGCCCCCTCGCCGGCCCCGCTCACGTCTTTATACTCCATTGCCATTACGAGCCACTCTTAATAAAATACGTCCCACCTGTATTCTACAGTTGACCCACCCACGGATATTACAATGCCAGATAAGATTTTTTCGGACAGGGGATCGGACCCACGCAGCCGTATATATTAAACCGGGATTCCTCGGGTCGTGACCTTGAACCGGTTGGATATATCTTTAATTACCCGGATAACGGTGACGTTGCCGGGAGTTTTGGAAATTTGAAATTTTAAATCTACCGAATTTCAAAAAAACGAACGTCGGCCAAAACGTCCCGATATCCGGCTAATCTCCACACGATCCCCGATATGATTGGGATACGAGGGAAGGGGCCCGATGCTCGGCAATGCGCTATTTCCTTGGGTATTAGGTTTTTTCGTAGGTCAGTTACCACGTCTCAATTATCCTTATAAGGTTATTGACGGTGCGCGGATTCGCCCCGGCGGATGCCCCAGGTCCTCTTTCATATGCGTCATACGAGGGATCGTCCAACGTCTTCACGTTGATCAAATCTCCTGGCTGCATATGAAATTATCATCTCGTAAGGCGCGTTCGCACCGTTCACGCGGCCTTAAGCATTTACGGCACGTTCTCAAGTATGTCAAAGAAAAAGGGCACGTCGTATGGAACTTTTGTTTTGAAAGCTGGTAGTTTTTAATATGGATGAATAATGCCTTTACTCATTATGCACAGATCGAAGATGCGACTAGAATTCATAAAAAGCAAAGCCGTTTTGATAAACTATTCGCTCGTATCATAAAAGTTCTTATTCGTCATGCAACGCGCGCCGGAGGCAAAAACAATTTCGTTCCCAGTTAAATATACGTTTTTACTTGTACCTTGAAACTTTATAGACTTAATTTAATTGTCGTTACCTTAAGCACATCTCCCTACCACCATCACCACCTCTCTCTCTCTCTCTCTCTCTCTCTCTCTCTCGCTCTATCTCTCACTGACTCACTCTGTCTCTCTCGCTCGTTGCTCTCCGACTCTCCTACGCACAAGAGACATCCGCCGACTTTACCAAATTCATTTTATTTCAAAATTTCAAGCCAATCGGTTTTATACGCGATTAAATGGAATTTGCATGCTGCGTTGATGAAAAGTCGCGATGCTCAAACTGCATTCATTAGGCTAATAAACGTTTCTTCCTCGTTATTCCTAGTGGTTAAAAAAAAAAAGAAGAAGAAAAAAAAAGAAAAGAAAAGAAAGTCTTCGCGAATCCTTTTCTTCTTTCCTTTTCAACAAAAGCACACGAAGAAAAAAAAAATCTTCCATGCTTACTTCATTCGCATTTTATAATATTATATTATTCGATTGCATTTGTTCGTATGAGCAATACGTTGAACGTATTGTATCGACGTGGGAAAATGTAAACTTACGTTTCAATTATTCAAATAGATCGGAGAAGGGCTTATGAGAAATTCATGCCATGTAAATAAGCGCCAAGTAATGTAAATAACGGTTAGCCGAAGAAGCTCGAGCCAACTAATAAATGTCAAAAATTATTACATCGACATATGATCGGTGATTTATTATTTTGATTTACGTATCAGAGTTGATTTCACTTCAAATAGAATAAAATACTTTTCTTGCTTAATCTGCTTTACAAATACAGGGAGAGGATTTATTAGATATTTGTATGCAATGGCGATAGAAAGTGCCAGAACGAAGCTGATAATTTAGGCCCTCAGACTAGAGATTACGTGGATTCCGACTTGTCCTACGAAAATGATAATTTAAGAGAGGAATGGGTGAGAGCAATGGGTCCAGACGAGGCCAACCTGCCTATGACGAAACCTGCCTATGCGTGGAGTCAGTTGAAAATCTTCGGCCCATTGGTCGATCGACGTGGGAGGTGGACGTCCAAGAGCCCTTGGTCTCTGGACACCCTGTCTGTCGCCTCCCCTTCCCCTCCCGGGCTCAGCGTGTCAGTCGGCGTCACTCCACGGGTCCCCGTACTCCGGACCCCCCGCCAACCGGGAAGGGAAACAGCAGCGTCAGCAGCGGCAGCAGTGGTAGCAGTGGTAGCAGTGGCACCAGCAGCGAAGTCGACAAGCCGTCCAGGATCGGCCAGGTCATTAATATGTATTTCCATTTCTCCGAGAATAGGCCCGAAAAAGCGGCGTCCCGGCAAATCGTTATTCGAGACGCGCGCTCACTCGCTCGCTCACTCGCTCGCTCGGCTACGAGTCATAACGTGGGGCCCCGTGGGTCCCGGTTATGACGACACGCGCCTTTCTCATTATGATCACGTCGGGCGCAAGACGGTAGCCCGGCGCGTGGTCGCGGCTTCCTCGGTCCGGGAGGGTGGGGGCCACGGGGAGCCCCGGGTACCCGTGTAAAAAGAGTCAGAGGCTTAATGGCCGATAAGCCGGGGAGTGAGGCTGGAGTGAGGCGTGGGAACCACCCGAGGTATCGTTCACCGGCCCTTATCCAACCTGTCCGGTGATTCTCCGTCCGGGAGTTTCGGCCGGAGTTTTCTTTAAACGGCCGGCCGATACTCCCTCCGAAATACTCCCACCCACGAGCTATAACGTCCCCGAGTCGCATCTATCGGTCAGCAAACCTGTATTGAACCGCACGCGAAGGCCGCGCTAGGAAGGGCCTTAATTTGCTCCCGTACCGCGGCTTTTCTCTTCTCGCAATGGCTCGCTCGTTGGCATGGGCAACGGGCACTCGTCGCGCACTAGGAAGTGTCGATCGGCACGTAAGCCTCGCTGCTCCTTAGAAATCATGCACGAAACTACAATAGATTTTCAGCGAACAACCTGAACCTGAAGCGTGCCTACGGCTGAAGCTAACTAAAGCCATTGCTATAGATCACGCACGCGGATTTATAAATAACCGACTGGAGTCGAGGTTAATTATTGTCGACGGGCTCACGTAGCAACGATATTCCGAATTGGCTTCGGGAGAACGACCCGGCCTGTCAAATATCATCTTCGCAGCTCTTCTCTGGATGATTACGCGCGCGCAGATGAAACTGAATACAATGCGTAAGCCAGCGAGCGATAAGATGTGGGTCCGGGGCCGGGGACGGGACGGTCGGTGACTGGTGGGGTTATTGGGGCGCGTGATGGGAGGGGGGGGCGGTCAAGCGTCGCAAGGGTTTGGCGTAGCTGGCGTTTTCCATTTGCCCAGCAGGATTTTTCAGTAAATGCATCGAAATCCTAATTCCTAAGTTTATATTTCTCAGCGAAGAGCAAGTGGAGGAGGCGACGTCGCCTGGATTCAAGCCAGATGTAGCCAACGCCATTCCCAAGCCTTTCCCACTCTTTATGCATATTTTTCTTCGTTCCTATAAAGTCTTTTTTCTGCACAAGCGTTTGTAATACTTTTGACTTTGTTATTCAAGAGCACTTGTTGCTTAAGACTGATTGCAATTGACAATTGAGGGAACGGCAATGAAATATCGATGGAGATTTAGCCTCACTGTGTTATTATATTCAGTTATGTAACGTATTCCAATGTACACCGAGACAACTAATACATGTTTGTGAGAATCTTCGATGCATTAAAGATTTATGAAGGAACATCAGAGTAACTGAAATTTGTTATTCAGCATTCTAACGTGCTCGTGTCTTAATTGTAAGAGCTACATATCTTCTTCTTCTTCTTCTTCTTCTTCTTCTTCTTCTTCTTCTTCTTCTTCTTCTCCTTCAGGATGATAATATTGTATGTAATTAAGCCTCCTTGTAGCAATCATTAGAAACTACGTAACGCTTTGCGTCTTCATTTTGCTTTTCCTTGTTTTTCAAATCGAACACCTTCCCCAACATGTACCTGCTCGTGTAAATAATCCAAGTAAAAAATACGGCGCTCCTTGGCAAATTAAAGCTCTGGGCTTAAGAGGAGAAAACCAGAGAGAGAGAGAGAGAGAGAGAGAGAGAGAGAGAGAGAGAGAGAGAGAGAGAGAGCAGAGAGAGGGAGAGATGTTTTTTCCTATCACAAGAGCCCCGAGAGATGATAAATTAATATAAAGTATGAAGGTATTATTATGAAGAACTTTCTCGACTTCAAAGATTCTAAATATATTATTGCGCACGGGAGCCTCTCAGTCTACGTGCGTTATATTTAATCGGACTTCGCCAACTTCAGTCTAGACTCAAACTTGTACGTCCAAAATACACGTGTGAAGTTCAAAAAAGGAGGACGCTCTTCCTCTTCCAGGCAATTTAAATTCAATTTCCTTTCCTTTCCCTTCCCTTCCTTTCTCGCCGTCCGTCTCTTGGCACTACCCCCAACCCAAACCCCCCCACACCGCCCTTTCACCTTCCCGACCGCAGCGCACTCCCGTGGACCACTTCAATAAATAAAATTATCGTTGCTTTGAACGGTGTGTGATGAGCGCGGCCGGAGGGATGGGGGGAGGGAAGGGGCGATAGAGAGAGAGAGGAGAGGGGGGGTGCGGGGAGAGGCGAAGAAACAATGTAATTGCAGAAAAGGACACGGTGCGCTTAATTCTAAACAAGAATCTCAGGGCTTTTCACTCTACATCTCCTCAGATTAGTTCTCGAGGGAGTATTTATTGCCGGTGGCGCGCGGCTAAAGGGAAATATCTCCAAGTATAATGGCCGTCGATAACGGTAAGTCTTAATTAAAGCGAATAAGGATGGCGTCGACGAGGAGGTGCTGAGAAGCGCGCCAAGGCTCATCGCCATTAGAATCTCAGAGCCGGCTCGGTCTAATTCACGTGGTAGGTGTCGCGCGAGGAGGTCGCCCGGAGCCTCGCCCGGAGCCTCGCCCGGAGCCTCGCCCCGAGCCTCGACGCGCACCCATGCGCCTACGCACCTCCTCCCGCCCGCGGCGACCGACCGATTGTCCATCGGCCCTCGTGGCTTTTCTTATTGACACGGCCAATTAATATCGAGCGGGCGATCACCGGGACTTTTTGTACCCTGTCATTACAGACCCGGAGGGGACGAGGCGCCCAAAAGGACGACGACTCTGTAAGCGCGGTAGTTTTGTTACTAATTCGACGATTAATGAGCCCGAGTCTCTCGTAATTTATATATACCTACTGCTCCGTGATTAATCGAGGATGAATAATGGATCATCCGCGAGCCCATAAGCATTATAAATATTTCATACACAATAATTAAGTGGGGAGGGGGGGGGCTTTTTGCCGTCCCCAGCAGTCGGCGGCGCGCACATCTCGTAGCGCGCGATCGATGATTTTAAATAAAAGACGATCCTTATTATTCGGCTATTACTGCTCCGGTATTATTATATTACCGGCTCGAGTCTGATTTTTTAATCCCGTCGAGGTAAAAAGCCGAGCTGACAATTACTAGCGCGTTGGCAAAAAGCCTCGATTGGCAAGGGGATGGGAGTGGAGGCGGGGGTGGGAGGGACGGACGGACACTACTTCCGATCGCTTTGTAATTGCGCGGAGGAAAAAGCCTGGCGAGTCGGATGCTTATAATAAAGAATAATAAAGAAATATCGAGAGCTCGAGGTCTCGGAGGAGTCGGTCTCACGCGGGATAGTAAGGCTGTGTGCGTGCGCGCGTGCTCGGGTTCGCTCCGATGAAGAAGACGAAGACGAAGACGAAGACGAAGAAGAAGAAGAAGAAGAAAGCAGCCCTCGATCGGTGACGGGTACTCGGTCTCGGTCGCCAGGTCTCCTCATAAGCAGGAAGGGTGATTCGCCACTGAATGATTTAGGCTGCTAAGACAGAAATCGTGTACCTCGAGCCGCGGTGAGATCCCCAATAACCGACACTCGCGCAGCAATTATACTGGCGCCCTTAATAATAATCGAGTGCTCGACGGGACCTCCGCGGAGGCCGATGAATATTTCAGGGGACCGATGCGAGCCTCGCTAGGCCAATTATTCTTTCAGACTCCGCAACACGGCACCGTTTCCTCACCGGTTCGCCCACCCCCGCCGCCGGCGTCGATTACCAATTCACGTGGCACCCGAGTGACAGCCTTCCACGGATCAGCCGGAGACCTTAATTCGCGAACGCAGCGTCTTTCCCGCTAACCTTCGTACCCTGCTGCCTCGACACTGCCGCCCCTACGCCACCACGCCCCTACGCCCCCACGCCCTTAAATGTCCTTAAATGATTCCTCGGGACTCGTATTCGCTCGCAACTCATTTTACTGCACAGCCAGTTTCTTAAAACAAAGTCGCGTGGGGCCAGGACGAGTGCCGGCATCCCGCCGAGGTGTTTACGTCCCCGTGGCAGACGCAGCTCCGCATCGTCGAATACGCGGACTGAGCCGCGTATTAATCTATCTACCTATTAATCGAAATCCGATAATGCAAAATTTACTGCAAACTCGCCTCGGCGCAAAAGGCCCTGCAGTTACAACACGTAGCAACACCTTCAAAGCCTTCGGGTACGTCCGTCCGTCTCCGATGATTGAATTTTACGCAAGGCATCGAGTCGGCAAAGTTTAAGAGTCTTGAAGCTCCGTTGACTCGCCTCCACTACGCATTCCAATAACCTTGCATTCCCTGCTTATTTTTTTTTGTTTGTTTTTTTTTTTTTGTTATTGTTGTTGCTGTTGTTTTTGCTTTTTTTCTTTTTCTTTCCCCGATAACCGCCAATAACCACGTTCCTTATCATTGCCATCGCTGAGAACTAAATAGACAAATGCACGTTAAAATTCGGTCCGTAATTTTTTTCTCGTTTATTCCTCATTCATTTGTTGTCAACCCAAGTCGGCTCCTGATCATTATCCTATACCCGATTACTTGACAATATAATATAAATCCAACTAACTCGACTTCTTTTACATTTTCTTTAAAATGTTTAATAAAATAACCCGGTGCGCGGAAATATTCGTAAAAAAAAAAAAAAAAAAAAAAATAAGAAAAAAACATGATATAATTACAAAATTTGAGTTTTTGAGCTAATGTTGCAACAATAACATTTGTACGGACGAATAATCGTAGTCTTCATCAGGCTTCGGAGGGTCTTTAAGACCGTGTAGATGGCTCGGTTTTGTAGGAGGAGCAGCAAGCGGGAGGGGGTATTTTACGTAACTCGTGGCATAGCGATCTTGTAAATAAGAAAAAGATCGTGAGAGTAGTTAGAGGTGGCTGCAGCGGTCATTCCTAAGCCAAAAAAGTCAATACATATTTCTTCTCGGCGCAGCTCCTCTATGTAAGTGGGCGGGCGGGACGAGCTCGTCTTCCCGGAACTCCTAAAAATCCGGATTTCCCGTAGCTCGGGGCCGAAGCCCTTGGGTACCCGGGACTCCCTCCGAGAAATCCCGTAGCCCCGGGCCGCCCCCTCCCCGCAGCCTAAGAAAATGCCATCGGCGGAACTCTGCATTCCTCCTCCTCCTCGGGGTGCTTGCGTTCCATCGGCGAATGACCAGTCGCTATTTCCTCCGATTCTTCCCCGGCTCCGCGAAACCTCTCCGGACGCTCGCTCGCTCGACAACTCCGACGGAGGATCCTCCGCTGCAGACGGACAGAGAGAGAGAGAGAGAGAGATACAGAGAGAGAGAGAGAGAGAGAGAGAGAGAGAGAGAGAGACGAGTCCAGGGCGGGAGGGGCAAAGCGCACGAATGCAGATTCGGACGAGTAAGTTTATTCCGGCGCGTCCTGAGGGATATCACCATTGACTACTCGCCTCCTCCCCGCCGTCGTCCGGCGTTGCCCTTCCTCCCCCGTCACCCGCCCCGAGGCAAGACGAGCTTTGTAGTTTTGCACATAAATCTGAAAAAGAGGGACGGAGGGCGAAGGGGCGGAGGGTCCAACGGATCGCCCCGCGGGACGCGCGGACTCGGACATCTTTTCTTTATTGGACCGAGTCGAGAGAATCTATTCCTCTGTCCTCCGGCTCGCGAGTAACGAGATTGCCGGGGGCGGCGCGCGGACTCGGATACTCTACCCTGATCACATTCTCAAATGTACCGAGAGAGGGAGACGGAGAGAGCAGAGAGAGAGAGAGAGAGAGAGAGAGAGAGAGAGAGAGAGAGAGAGAGAGAGACAGGTGGGTGGGTAGTCGGAGGGAGGGGACGATACTTCTTAATAATATGGAGATTTGGTCGTTCGTCGAGGGGATTCAATCGTTTTAAGAGGCCTTGGTGGCTTCCTGGCTCTCCCAAGCCCGCTGAACCGCTATGCTAGTTGGGACGTCACTTGCCTCAGTCAGTTTCATATTTTGACACTCGCGTGATTTCGACGATAGCCCACGACGAGTCTCGCATGCACGCAAATGCCCGCAAATGCCCGTGAATGCCCGTAAATGCCCGTAAATGCCGTAAATGCCGGGGATCGATGCGCGACAGTCCGACGGGACGAAGGAGCCGCGCGCTTCGATTCAAGCATATGTTTCTCGACAAGCCTTCCTCATACTCCTATCCTATTATTAATGGGACCGCAGTACGCCGGTCTTTTAAATTCTTCTTCTTAAATATGTTCTTTTAAATAAGAGGGCGAGCGACTCTTTCTACTTCTTCTTCTTCTTCTTCTCTTCTTCTTCTTCATTCTTCATGTTCTTCTTCATCATCTACTTCTACCTCTTAATCTTTCTTTCTTTCTTTCTTTCTTTCTTTCTTGGTCGTCGTAGACTTTCCTTTCTTTAATCGTTATTTATAGACTGTGTCGATATTGACGGAAGAGGAGGAAGGCGAGCCGAGCATTATTTAAAATGAAACGCTCCTCTCGCGCTCGCTCTCGTGTATTTTTAAACTTATGATAAATACCCCCGGAGCGGGATAGATTTTTATTATTATTTTTCATTTCATCTCGAAAATATAAGCGCTGCTCGTCCGGCTGACAAGAATCGGCTGAAAATTTGGAAAGGCTCGCGTTCTATTTCTAAACCGGCCTTTCGCTAAAACAATATCGGCGTATTTTAATTTTATTGGCCCGCTTATCATTATTCCGAAACCTGTCAAAAGTTATGATATGCCCTCCTGTATTTTTTTTTTTTACGACTTGAGATACGACGACAGGGGACGGGCCCGAGGCTACTTTTGCCTTTTGTATTTATTTTTATTTACCAACACGCGCATGCACACGGCTGCGTATATAAAATATTCGTGTCAATGCTCTCCCTCGCCGCTTGCGAAATAAATAAAACTTGTTCCTCCCTCCCGGCTCGTCTTTTGTCAGGCGAACGGGCGTATAAATAAATACACGGGAGGCCGGGAAATTTTTATTGCCCGAGCCATATTGAAAATACGTTGTTTTAGTAACAATTTAACTAATAAGAAGGTAGAGCATAGCACGGATTCCTTTTAAATGAAAATTGTCAATTAAAGTAAGGCCTTACTTCGGCCTTACTTCGGCCTTACTTCGGCCTTACTTCGGCCTTACTTACTTAAGCGATCGCTTAAGAATTTATAAATGCAGCAGAACCTTATTCTATTCCGGCATGAATTTTTTATAAATTACGTATTTATAGAAATGGCTTACGTCGAATGCAATCGCCTTGATTGGGACTCGGCGGCAAATGGCCATTAAATTATTATATTCAATTTCAATACGAAGTAACAAAGGAATACCGACGTTTGTCATTCACTTATTCATGAGCTTTTGAATATTTCCTTCTCCTTTATCCTCATTTTTCTTCGTAATAACGCATCGAGGCTACCCATTGAGCAATCATCCAATGTGCTTAATGGTAATCGTGATTATGCTTAGGAAAGCCTGCTTTCCCGGCAAGGCCGATATTACTTACGATATCTCATTGTAATCAGATAGTTTATAGAATTATTTATTAGCTTTCTTTGGGAAAGGTCGGAAAACAGTCGGGACACTCGTTTATCGAATGTCCGGCGGCCTGCCGATTTTCTCCATTCTATATTATTCAAATACTTTCTCTTTCTTCATCTCGGCGCTTTCCTGCCTTAACTTTATTAATCCGAAAGATCCGCCGCTTAGCCAGGAGAGGCCGGGCCCTTACCCCAATAACCTCTATCTCTCATCGTAATAATTGGACCTCGAGAGCTTATGGCAATTTACCGTAAGCCAACAGCGAGTTTGCAATTTTCCTTGGGGCTACAGCCGTTTTATAAAATTCCCGACAATTCTGGTATTCGTATAGCCGCGTTTTTACGTGAAACGCGTAAAAATGCCGGAGCGGTACGGCGATCCGTCGAGAGATGGCAGCGCACTAGCTAAATCCTGAAGAAACTTCCTTTACTTTTTTCCTTCATTTTTTTCCCCTATTTTCTTTTGTCTTTCTCTTTCTTTTTCTTTTTCTTTTTCTTTTTGTTTGTACTTTAAGTAATCTCCACTACTGGTCCGCGACGTATTCGATACTTTGCTTTTTTTGTTTTTGTTAAGCCGAGTCTTGAGAAACTGAAGGATCGCGCTAACGAGAGGAAACAATTGCGATTCAAAGTTTCATTATTCCGCTCAGCTTTCCAAATTTTACGTTGCGCAAAAGCATGAAAACTGCCAGGATCACGCGGATTAAACGATTCTACGCACTGAATGTAGTCCGTCAATCGAGGCCCACAATACGAAGACAATTTTTAATAATACAAGGCCTTTGAGTTTCATTCAATCCTCGGAATTTTCCAATTAACTTGCTCAGCTATTATTTTGCTTTCGATATAACGCAAAGAGCGGTCTTTTATTTAAAATTTTGACTATGTTCCTGAGCCGGAAAATGATACTCTCTCGCTCTCTCGCTCTCTCTCACTCTCTCACTCTCTCACTCTCTCACTCTCTCACTCTCTCACTCTCTCTCTCTCTCTCTCACTCACTCTCTCAGTCACACTCGCAAACTCCGCCTCCTTCCCCTTTATATCGCCGAGTCTTCTCCGTTACGCAGTCCCGTCGGTATTAATGTTAGGAGACAAATTGGCTACGTGTGCGAGCAGCTCGTCTTCGCTTCGTCACCAGAAGCGCGTCGATTAGAAGCCAGGAATTTCATCTCTGCAGCTCCCCTCTCCCTCGGCTCTCCCTCAGCTCTCCCGCCGCTCGCCATCATGTTTACGCACTAGCGTAGCCTAGTATGGGGCGGTAATTACGCTCCGGAGCGACATCTTCGCGAGGCATTCGAGGCCCTTTTTCTTAGCTCGCGATGCGCATCGAAATGTTAAATCGACCTCACTCGGCTACGTAAGCTGCCACGTCCTCACTATTAATAATCCCGTCCGTTTAAGGCCATGCCGCGTAAAAAGCCTCAGGGGCAGACGGACTAATTGATGCGCTCCATCGACTTTATTATTATTATTATTATTATTATTGTTGTTGTTGTTGTTGTTGTTGTTGTTGTTATTGTTATTACTGTTATTATTATTATTGTTATTGTTCACACATCGATTACTTATGCATATTGGAAAAGGCAGGGATGTGTAAATGGAGGGCCGGAGGCCTCCGTGGGCCAATGTCATTACGAGCGTTACCCTTTTTTCGTTACCAATGGGACTCCAGACCGTAATTAAATTATTAAACGCCGCCCTAATTAAAACAGTCGCGATTATATTGTTACTCGCGATGTGAAGGAAATGTTCGCATATCGAACCCGAAAAAGGATAATTGATTAATCTCTACTCCGAGCCGGCCGACAATCAATTGAATTATTAACTTTTCTCTCCGAGGGCCTTAGGCCTTATGAGTTTTTTAATTTCCAAGGGCGCGGCGACGCTTTCCCAGCAGCTTGCAAACGAAGCGATTGACGGTACACGTTAGGGACAAAGTGGCTTTAATGCCAGTAAAAGTACTCGCGGGCGAAAGATAAATGGCGATGTAAGAGGCGATGGCGGTGCTGGGCGGGAGGCTGATTATGACGGGGGCGACGGGGATGAAGGAGGGCGCACATTCGAGGGATAACTCGAACTCGTATCGGAGCGACATTAAAATTTATCAAGTACGAGCCAGTGCGTAAAATTTATGGCGCACATACGTCTCGGCCGCGATATCTTTCCCTTTTCCATCCGGGGAGCCAAGTGCGCGCGCGCGAGACTCGAAATTGACAAATCCTAAGCGCTCGTAACTATGAATAAACAATGAGGGACCGGCGCGCGAGTCGGCGGATTCCCAAAAAAGTGAAATATCGGCAAAACGCAAGATGAGCAAGCGAGAGAGAGAGAGAGAGAGAGAGAGAGACGTTTGCCGCGTAGAGCTTATAAGCGTCGAGCTGCGAGAAATGAGCGACTCTACGTGGCCTCTACGTGGCCTCTACGTGGCCTCTACGTGGCCTCGACGTGGCACCGGGAGGTGTGCACCTTATAAATGAGCCCGGCCACGAGGGGCACTGCGGGGTGCAGACGACGTGCATTAATAATTATAGCCTTCCATGTACAAGCTCCGTCTCGATCTCTTTTTCCTTGGCCGCGCTTCTAGTCCGCGAAGACTCCTCATCCTATTAAAGTACGTCGACGCCGGGGAGACTGTCCCGCTCTCCCCTACCACGAGAACGAATATTATTTCCACTAATGTGCTGAGACCCGCACCTTCTTATTGCTTATCGCTCTTGCCCGAGACGACCTTTTCATCTCCCGCTTTTACTCCACGCAGTTTGTGCACGTTTACCCTCTAGCTCTATGACGACTCGACTGTCCACACCCTGGCGGCCGTCGCCGTCCCGGGACAGATGTTACGAAGACGTAGCTGGACTTCGCTGAGTTAGCTCCAGTAAAGCTGCAGAAATAGTATCTTCGATAACGTCGTAATTGAAAGGGGTATCATAATCAATTTTTAGCAATCGAGCATATATTTTATGAATAAATGCCCAATTTTCACGTGGATCGATCGTATTGTGCAGATTCATCACCGCGAATACTTTCTAAAAATACAATTACATTTATTCAAGTATATTTAGATAGGAAGAGTAAGATATTAATTACTCGAACGAATGGATAAATAAACTTGTTCTTTCGGAAGCTCGGACTCTCCGCTACAAAATTCATCTTCTGCGAATTCTAAATCACTTATTACACTTATTACACAAGCGGATCTTTAATGTCGGATTGTGGGGCCCAGAGCCAATTGCCATTAATAGCAGCATAAATAGAAAACTAAAAAAAAAAAAAAAAAAAAAAAAGAAATTGCATTCTACGTCTAAGGCGTTAACGTTGTTTTCTTAATTAAAAAAAAAAAAAAATCAAAAGGCTTTCGCTACCCGAAGGAATCGAAAACATTATTATTGTAAAGTCACTTGTAAAGTCAAGAAGGAAAAAAAAAAAAAAAAAAAAAAAAAAAAAAAAAAAAACAATGAAGAAAATCTTATGTTTGAGGTTCCGAATTAGCGAGTAAAGAGGAAGTTTTAATAATTCCAGTCGGTGGAATCGCCTCTACGTACACGCGTCTTGTCTATATTGGTTTTATTCTCGTTTGCCCGTTGAACTTTTTATTGAAATTCTTGAAAAGTTTATTTGGTTGACCGTGACGAAGGAGAAGGGAAAAAGTCGCGATTCCAGATAGGCAAGGGCGGACGGGATTTTCAATATCAATCGACGAAATATCGACGAGAGCGAGAAGCATCGCATTGTCGATGACTCGGATTCGAACGGCCGATCAATGATCATTAAAAATGACTCTTGCAATCCTTGGGAATTATATTGCTTTATAGAACGAAAGCGTAGGAGCGACGTAAAATGCCGGCCTCTCGTCGATTTCGTACAGTTGGATCGTACAGTTGGCTCGATTCACGGAATAGCGAGAGCTGAACTCGTTAGATTTTTGTTTTGTTTTGGCGAGCGAGTCGTTCGATCGATGCGTTTTAGCAATAAGAACGAATGTAATGGGTCGGTTCGTGCTTTGACGGGGTTATTGGGGTGAGGGGTGATGGCTGAGTGGGGTAAGGGGCGATGGACCAGCAGTAAGTTTCTTGCTTGGCTACTACGTGCGTCGAGTGGAAAGATCATTTTCACGATGTTCATAAAAATTATTGCCTTTTTACTCGGGGTGAATAAGTAAGATAATTTATGCGCGAGTGCACGTGAAGAAAAATTCAATTTTAAAGAATTTAGTTTTTGAGCGACCCGGAGAAAGATGTTTACATTTTCGTCCGCGTGACGGCTTTCGTTCGCGGTCTGCCGCCTCACCTCCCCGCCCCACCTACCCGCCCATCGCCGACGCTCCTCCCGCTCCGCCCAGCTCATGAATTATGTCCCGCGTCGCATTCGTCATTTTTCTTTAAAAGAAAGGAAGATGAAAAAAAAAAAGAAGAAAAAACGGCTTTTTTTTTGCCCCTCCTCCTCGATCCGAAGAGTTTTCGAATGTTCCGCGTATGATTGGGCATAATAAAAATGACAGTGGAGAATCCGAGGCGATATTTATCGGCCGATCTTCACTCCGGAGTGGTTTTGTTGTCCTGTCCTGATATGAGTCATTGTGAGACGTCGTTGCTCGACTCGAATGAAGTCGAGTTAACGGGCGGCGGCGGCGGTTGCGGCGGCTGCGGCGGCTGCGGTGACGGCGACGGCCGGGTGGGGCGGGAGGGAAGAGACGGACGCAGACAGACAGACAGACAGACAGACATACAGAGAGAGAGAGAGAGAGAGAGGAGGGGGGGAGGGAGGGAGAAGCCTCTGAAATTTTTTCGGACGAAATTTATAGATCCGTTTTGTCGGTCGGCCGTTAGCACGAGAGAACGCTCAGTTTTTAATTTTCGTGAGAGGAAGCCCTATCGGGGAAAAAAATCTTTTCCCGTAGCGCGGCTCAATTAGTCCTAGGGAAAATAGATCGGCCTCTTATGGGACTAAGCGGCCTTTAATTAATTTTAATAAGGCTTCGGGAGCGAGCGGAGGCGCAAGGACGCACTTGGACATATTTTGCCAAATAATCTGCGTACGTCGGGTGGGCATGGAATTTATATTTACCCCCCACACACCCCCGCCACCCCACCGGGCTACGGTCCGGATCAACGGCGCCAGGGACGACGAGGCCGGAGACCGATGGCCGCAATTAGTAAGCTTCTCCCTTTGTTTTAATTGGCATAAGCTTTGGCGCTCGGCCGATTGATAATTATGACTTTTCCCGTGAAAATACGTATTCCCTTGGGTCGCCGGCACTTGTATTTCGAGGAGCGTTAAATATAATTTGCCCCAATTTCGAGGGTCGCACGTATCGAGGGCCTGCCGTCGATGCGAAATATCAATTAACGCTCTACGTATTATCTCGCCGTCATTATTGTATCGCGAAATATTCTGAAAAATTCATGAAAACGGGGACGACTGCGCCCAATAACCGTCCGAATAACATTAGCAATAGTCGCTTCGTTGTGAAATAATGTCAATGGGAGTGAGCATCACTTTGAAAAATACCTGCCAATATAAGCGTCGCAATTACCGAGACGGTTATACGGCTACATCGAGCCATCGTAGCAAGTCGCCCGTAATGAGTGATCCGTAATGACGGAGCTAATTACTCGTTATGAAAAATGTTTGCAACATTGTATTGCCACGGATTTGTCGAGCGGATGGTCTCCTCTTACGCCTCTCACGTGCCAACAAAAATAGCGTAATGCATAATTCGAATGAGTATTGTTACGTAAGGACAATAGAGTAATTGGACGGGCACGAGTCCGTGCTAGCTGTTATTATATATACATATATAGATATCCCTAGCCGGTAATTACGGTAATTGGGGTAAAGTCAGGTGAAAAAGTTTAATTTCCACTGGCCGATCGTTTGGTTAGAAGCTAATTCTAGCCATTTATCATATTATCTAAAGCGGATAATAATAAGGCCTGTTGCACCTTGGCTATGTGCATGCAATGGCAACTAAGTGCGGGACCGGCGAGATGTCTTCAGCAAGAGGCGTCGGCCAGGATAAGTCACGGAGTTGAAAGGCTGCCTGTCGAGAGGAGCCTGTCTCGAGGGCTGCGAATCACCTCGAATCACCTCGAATCACCGCGATCCCTTCGCAACCCTGACTTACGATGCTTATGCAAGGTATTCCGCTGCGGTGTTAGGCCAAGCTCGAGAGATGGGCATTGTCGGCCTCGGCAACACTGTAAGCGACCGATTACCCGTAGACGCGAATGGGCCCGTGTAGCATTGCGGAAGGAGGAGGAGGAGGAGGAGGAGGAGGAGGTGGAGGAGCGATTATTCCCTCGGAAGTACCCTGTCGGGTGAATTAAAGAGATCAGAGTGGCATCGGAGTGGCATCGGACTGGCATCGGAATGGCATCGGAGTGGCACCGCTCGGGATCGCTACGAAAAGTCGTGAAAAACGACCGCCCCCTCCCCCCTCACCCGACGTAGCGCGGGGCCGTAAAGCGGAAGAGGAGACGAGCGACGATCCGGGGCTCGATCGGCTATTTGGGAAAGCCAATAGTTCTAAATTAATCGGCATCATTAATAGCCGGTGGGGCCTCCTCACAAATATAGTTGCGCGGACTCTCTCTCTCTCTCTCTCTCTCTCTCTCTCTCTCTCTCTTCGTCCCTCTATCGCCCCGAAACATTTAAGAAGTCGGGCTTCTCGACATTCCACCGCCCCGGCCGCCACCACCGCCACCGCCGCAGCCGCCGCCACCGCTCTCTCCGCCTTACCCGTCGGTGTCGGCACCCCGCCTCCACCTACTCCGCGACTTCTCGGGCCACGCTAGGGCCGCGCTAATTTTACGCGGGATTTCGAGGGATGGTACCCAACAATGGCCGACGCAAATAGAATGGCTTAGCTCCCGTAGCTTAGTCCAGGCCCAGTCCTCATCCTCGCCCTCGCCCTCGCCCTTACCCTACTCCTACTCCTACTCCTATTCCACCAACACCCGGTCGCAGCCCCGTCGACTCCCGTCACCCATCATCAACAGGCGGCTGCCTCCGACGCGGTGGTGCGCACCCACGCATCGCGACCTCCTGTTGCTCTTCTAGATGTCCCCCCATCCCTACCCGCGTTATCTGCCGCGCCTCGGCGATAGTTTCGCGACATTCGTCCCGTCCGAGAGGCAGAGGACGCAGAGGAAAGACAGCGCGTAATAAAAGACGCGCGGGCCGTGGCCGGGGCCGGGGTCGGGGCAAAGCGAGAAAATGAAAAAGGGCGAGCGACGATGCTATATAAAGTCGTTCACCCCGATTCGGACAATCCCTGGTGTCTGCGCCGGCGACGCCCGGCCCGGGACTCATACGCGATTGTATTAATATCACAAAACACGCGGAGTGCGGGCTCATATGCAGGAGGTTTGGGGCGATGCGGGGGTGCGGGGGGCGAGGAGGAGATTGGGACAACGGCCGCCCGTACACTTTTAAAGCTGAGCCCGCGCTATTGGCTTGCAGTATAGGCCAGAATCTTTTCCTCTCTCTCTCTCTCTCTCTCTCTCTCTCTCTCTCTCTCTCTCTTTCAACCCCCCCCATGCCCTCCCCCAACGTCCCGCCACGGCACCTGCGCCCCGGTCCACAGGCATTTTTTTTTTCCTCCCTTTTTGCTTCTTTGAGCCATAACGAGCGGGAAATATGGTACACGCCAATTTCGGATTATTGGATGCCGTCCAAGATTTTATTTCGCTTGTTAATTCGCTGCGATTGATAGACGATACGAGAGCCCGCTAATTCTGTTCGATGCCCATGATGGTTATGCAAGCTCTCTCGGGCGCATTATTGTTGATTAATCCGCGGCGGGTCAATAGCTCCTCTCTCCCCCCCTCTCTCTCTCTCTCTCTCTCTCTCTATCTCTCTGGCCACGCTTCTTCTAGCTCGGAGGCTACTTGATGCAGATGCTGGTGCTGCTGGTGCTTGCTCGGAACGAGTCTGCCAATTCGTCACGAGCAACGACAATTTCGAAACGTTTTTATAACTGAATCTTGCCAACGATTATGCCTATTATGATCACTTGGCCGTTTCACGTGGCTAAGTTGACAAAACGATCGGCTATGGCTATAGCAGCCGAGTTCCGTATTGGTGTACGCGGACGTTGACGGGGATGAAGGCGGATAAGAAGACGGCGAAGAGGAGGAACCGAGGAAGGACCCGTCCGCATCTCTTCAGCTTCAACATGGAAAAAAAAAACGACTAGAGCCATTAACGAGGGCGGGGTGGGGGCCGGGAACTAATGTTAATATAATGCTATTATTTTGGGGTTATTTGGGTGAAGCGTAGCGGTTGGGAGGGATGGAGGGAGGGAGGGAGGGATTGGAGGGATGGAGGTTGACGTAACGGGGAAATAATTGCTCGAGTCGAGCGGAAAGCAAACAATGGATAATTTAAGAAAGTCTGCGGACGAGTGACAGGCCTGTAATTTGGTAAATATCGAGGAGCTGCCGGCCGTGGGCTGAGAGGTCGGCGCGGAGCCTCTCGAGGAACCTCTCCGACATTTTCTCGGCGGTCGGCTAGATAGTAAAGGACAGTCTCGAGCATATGGCGAGCGCCGCCCTCGAGGGGTGCATGTAGGTGTACGTGTGCACGGGGCACGAGAGGGCCGACGCGGACAGGTACAAATGCGGGAAGTTATTGGGCCCGATCGGCAGAGGGTCATCGTGAGGCGGCCCAACGGCACCGTCACGATTTATGGACCGGCGGCTCGGCGGGGCGAGTGACGGGCTCGTGAGAGGCCCGCGCCCGTAGAGCCGTAGCCCCGAAAGCGTATGTCGCGACGGGGATGAGCGAGCGAAGACTCCGAGCAAGGACAGACATTCCGCAAAACGTTCCAGGCCCTTTCTTTTTTTCCTGCTTGCGAGCGCCAACCGATGGGCCGACTTCAAGAACTTCAAGGCTTATGGGCTATTTCGGGAGCGACGCGCACACCGACTATTCAAACTTTCAAATAATGTCTCTTCGCTCCGCGTTAAGAGCCATTTCTTTCTTTACATTCTTACGTCGACCGTGAAAATCGAAGGCTAAAACAATTACTTCATTCCCACATTCCCTTGTACGATCTCTCTTCGGTATTAGCTTCGGCCTAGGATCCATTAAACCGATCCGTAAACCGATCCGTAAATCGATCCTTAAATCGATCCCTAAATCGACCTCCCCCCGCCCCCCCACTCTCCTTGCGTATCTCCAGTGATACGCGGGACATTCGTTGATTTCGTATCGATAGATCGATGGATCCGCGGCAGTCCGGTTTTGCCGCCTGGTGCTTGGAGGAATGGTGGCCGAGGATGATGAAGCTTCGAGGTATTTTTCTTCGCGGCTCCTCCTCGTCGAGGCGAGTCTGAAGGGAGCGAAATTAGAATTGAAGATTTTCTCCCGGCGAGCGTGCAAGGGTGTAAAAAAGCTCGGCTTTTACGAGTCCGCGAGTCGTTTCGGGGATCCTCCGAAGTCCAGGGATTCCTGCGCCGGGGAACTTTCAATAGAAAGAAGGAGTCGCCGTGTTGTCGCACGTACCGATAGAATGTTAAGAGTTTCCGATCCGCGACTATAAAAATATTTCCAAGTGGCGGCCGTCCTGGATGAGGAGGGCTGGGGCTCGGGATGGGGGGTCGAGCAGGGAGGGAGGAGGTGAATCACGCTCTTCGCGATAGAATGCTTTTGGCGCGCTGGGCTAGAAAAATGCAAAAGGAGAAAGAGATATTTCGTAAAAGCGCCAGGCCGAAAGGACGGCTTAGCCGTCGATGCCTACGCGGTGTATTTTTAATGAAGATAGACGATACTATTATTAAACGACGTACTGAGGCCTATTGAGAGGGAGAGCGGAGACTATTTTTCTCGAGATCTTTTTGATCGGAACGATTTATCGCATCCTCCCGGCGAGTGCTGCTGCTGCTGCTGCTGCTGCTGCTGCCGCCGCCGCCGCCGCCGCCGCCGCCGCTGTTACGGCTACGTCTTCTCCATAGGCGGGAACCGGCACCCGTCCTCTTACCTTTTCCCTTCTGGCGCGGTCTTTTTTCTCACCGAGATGAGCAGCTTCCCTGACATTACCGGCCCCGCCACCCCTCCCGACCCGCGCTTCAGCTATTCCGATCGCCTCGGACGACTATAATGCCGAGCTTGAAGTTTGGAATAACCCTCGCTTCCCTCGACGGCCGACCAAGAAACGCCACTGACTCCTGGATTAGATCCACGAGCCGAGCAACCGTTTAAGTTTTTAAAGGTCCCGTGGCAACAAGCCGCCCGTAAGCTAGCCGGTTCCATGGCTTGAAATTGTCATTGGACCGGAGTCGCGACTTTTCTTTTCTTTACATTATTAATAACTCCGCCCGTAATCAGATCCATTCGGTTTTCCTGGCCCGATTATAGATCATAGCATTATTGACCTTTGAACGTGTTGGGACTCTAATGGCACGCATCTGATTGGATATTCCCTTCGCTTGACATACTTGTCGCCTTCTCGAATGAGTCGACGGGACGAATTACGTAAGACTTATCGTATTAAGAAAATCTTTGAATTACTGTATGCGGGACGATTATATTTCTCGAGGAATTCGTGTCGACGGTACATAGTATGGAGGAGGCATTGTAACAATGGCCTGTAATTTGAATACGATAAGGTAAATATCATATTAATTAAGGGTTTAAATATTCGATTAGCATACATGCCGAGGGGCCTTACAATGCGATAACGTGTATTCAGACTCGGCTAGAAATATCTTTTCATAGGAATCTGTTAACAAAGGTTGGCCGAGCATTATGAAGGGCCGGGGCGCAGCCTTGTGTCTATGCTAATAAAATAAAGTAAAAAGGAATGAATGAAAGAGAGACGGATAGAATAGAGGAAAGGAAAATAAAAACAAATGCGTAAATAAAAATAATGAAAAGGAGTCGGGAGGGCGAAGGCGGACAAAGCGAAAAAGGAATAAAGTTATTGAGGAGACTAGTGGCCGGTTTTAATGAATAATTTATTAGCCGGTTGCGCGAGAGAGATGGTCGCCGATAAAGGGACCGGGGTGACCAGGGGGCCCAGATTTTCCCAGCCGCGAGCGCGCGCTCAGGCCGGTTTCGGCGACGGCCCATGCGTGATGGTGGATGCCTGATGGTGGACGCGTGATGGTGGACGCGTGATGGTGGCCGGGGGACGGTGGACGGTGGATTGGTGGCGGGCGCGGGTGAGTAGGGAGAGGGTGGAATTACATTTTCACTAGGTGAGAGGGGAAAATGGTCCGCGGCCCGATTTCCTGGCATCGGGCACAATGAGCATTATGGCGCGGTCATTGTGCGGCCCGAGGCGTTATTAGCGATAAGGCCAGCGCGACTAGCGAGCGCAATGCAACGCCCGGCCCATAATTAGCCTCCCGCGAAGGCAGAGGGGAGCCCGGGAGGTGGCGGGAGCAGCCAGAGAGGTCGGGAGGAAGTCCCGGATCGATCGGGACTCGGGCCGATCTCCGGCATATCCTGGCTTTTCAAAGCAGCCCGCCAAGGAACACAAAAGTAATAACTAATTCGCCATGCATTATTCAGGCCATTAGCGTAGTCGGCGTGGGCGCAGTCAGCGCTTATGCCGCGCAGAAAAGCGAGATTGGTATCGGGAGGTCCGGCTCGGTGCTCGTCGGCCCCGTGACAATAACGCGCCCCCGGATTGGATATCGCGTGCCCGGCCGTATTCAAATTTCATCGAAATATGAGGGACCGAGGCATAGCGAGGGCGGGAGGGGGAGAGAGAGGGAGAAAGAGAGGGAGAGAGAGAGAGAGAGAGAGAGAGAGAGCACAGGGCTCGAACGAGCGAAAGCGATCGAGCGTCGAGAGAGCTGGCGGTGTGAGCCGCGGTAGGGAGGGAGGACGGTAGGAAGGAAGTCGCCGCCGGGGCGCGGCGACGGTCCGGTCCGCTGCACCGGCTCAATGCTCGATAAACGCGACACTTTTCATCGCGAGCCCGGCTCCCTTTTTATTTCGCATCGACGCGCTCCGATGGACGGGATCCGCGGATCGAGGTTATTACTCCCCCGTTATTATATTGCCACCGTCTGCCTCTGCCTCTGGCTCTGCCTCGTCCTCGTCCTCGTCCTCGTCCTCGTCTCCCTCATCACCCTCATCATTGGCCTCGTCGACCTCATAAAGCCAACGTCACCGTCACCACCGACAGACACCTTCCTCCACATTCCCCATTCTTAGCCTTTAATTCCATCTATTCTCCTCCACTTTCAAAGCCTTCCGCTCCAAAGTTATTAAAAAATAGCACAATCATCCTCGTCGTTTTAATCCTTCGCGTTATTAAAATTATTCGGGACGCGATCTAGCCGATCCGGGATCCAGCGACCGATCGCTCGTCTAACTGTATCAATAATATTTCATCCATCCTTTCATGACTTATTCGTTAATTTAATTCGCCGGTCGCGCCACCGGAAATTACGGCTCAAATCCACGGGCTGCGACGAAAAAAAAAATAAAAATATCAATCATTCCTGCGAACATTACGCATCATCGACTCCCGTCCGGATTTTCCTTCGTTTGCCAAACTACAATCGATGCGTTACTTTGACATTATTTATGTATTCCCGCGGACGATCAACTGACATGCTCACATTAAGCTTCGGCTTTACGACCGAGGCCGTCTCGAAATCGTCTAATGCGAGGGTCGATATTATTACCTAGTAAATACCCCTATAGGTGACGATCGCAAATACGGAATGACGTGGAAATGACGTCTCGGAGTCAGGGAATATGATACATTCGAATATAAAACGACGTCTTTGCTCTTTTAGGTCTTGAATGTTCTTCGATTTCATTTCCAAATTTTTCCTTTCCATTTTCGGATAAACAAGATACATATATATATATATATGTGTATATAGACATAGAAACAGAGATAGACAGAGTGAGAGAGAGAGAGAGAGAGAGAGAGAGAGAGAGAGAATGTCTTTAAACGGAATTTTCGTGTCGCCTCGTGAAAGCCTAATAATTCACAGGGAGTAATAGTATAAGAGTTCGATCGATGTATCATACAAGTGCGGCTAATAGACGCACGAGAGTGGACAAAGGGCCGAAGGGACTAGGTGGCACCCTCCTCTCTCCCCCCCTCGATATAGATTTCTATTTCCGGTTTCGCGTGCCAGCGGTTTTCACACTCGCTTCCCTCGAGCCGCGTCGCCCTCCTCGTAATCCACGGAGAAATAATTAGGCCTTTGTAATGGAATAATATGCCGTATGCGGCTAAGGTCAGGTGAGGGTGGCGCTGTCGCGCCAGGTAACTTTTCATATATTCGCCAAACTAATTATTCTTGAATATCCTTGGCAATACAGCAGTCTCGTTTATTTGATTTTCCCGTTAATGTAAAGTCATCGTCGTTGCCGGGGACTCGTGGATCAGCAAAGCTCACCAATACATGCACTAGCGGCGGCGATAGAGTTTTACGTAAGCATTGGTAAGCGTTCGGGCCCATATTTTCCTGGATCGCTTATACAGCCAACAAACGACGACAATTAAAAGTTACAGCGCAGAGATTGGCTCCCTGGATTAGTAACATATAAATACGGCGATGCGAAGATAGGCGCGATAGGCCTCGGGATTCACCAACAGAGTAGTAGCCTCATGTAAATGAGATATTTTCAGTAGCGATAAAAGTTCTCGCGGGGCGGCTGCGGCAACAGCTGGAGAAAATTAAAAATTTCGAGTATCGGGTAACCCAATTAAAAGTATTTCTTAAGGCTTTCGTAAGGCATACCGCAGACGAAATGTTATTGTATGCAAATAAATCGCTCTACTGCGAAGGAGTTCAATTAGTTAGGGAATTAATTGATCAACATGCTATTGTGCTCGGGAGGCTATTTTGAATATTCAGAAGGAAGAGAACAGGTGAGCGCCGAGCCGCCCGGACATTGAACAAGGAGTCAGAGGATCGAGAAGCGGCCCGGAGTCCGTGGAAAATATCGGGGTGGCTGCGTTTATTGGCCGCGACAATGACATCCTCGTTACGCGAGGCCCAGCAGCTCGCGGCTGCGCACGCACTCTCCGATGCGCTCTACAACTTTTAAAGGGCTATCTTTTTTCTTTTTTTCGTTTTTTTCGTTCCCCCCCCCTTTAAAGGCTATTTATTGGTGGCCGATTGCGAGAGCGGGATCCGTGTACGCGCGCGCGCGCGCGTGTGTGTGTGTGTGTGTGTGAGCGAGCGCGGCTCGGTTGCGGCCTGACGATCCCGTATGACCGGCTAGATCGGGCTAGATCGGGCTAGATCGGGCTAGATCCGGCTAGATCCGGGCCCTCGCGATTCCGGATCCTCGACTCTACGTCGTAATAACGTGGACATCCGGCGATTCCGAGCGAGTCGACTTCCCCGTCGCCCTCCCACGCCCTTCCGACGGGACGAGCGACCGAGCGATCGACCGACCGACCGACCGACCGACCGACCGACCGACCGACCGACCATTTGTATGTTAATTGTTTATGGTAAGCGGAGGCCGATGCATTCGTTGCCCGAGGCGCGCACTCGCCCTCCGATCTCTGCTCCTCCGACGCCTCCACCTCCACCAGCTACTTCCCCGGCCGCGGACCGTCCTATCGGACACGCCGATCGCACCGACACACGCGCCCGACTCCCGCGCCTGCGCGCACACGCCCATCCGATCGCTCCGACGACGCGCCAAAGATTCCCTCTTCCGCAATGCCCGACGCTTCTAATGTGCGAACGCTCCCTCTCACCCTCCCGCCCACCCGCCCAACTTTTACCGCTTTCGCCGGGACCGCACCAGCGACGCACGAGCATTCTTTCGGTGCAGCGCACTGCGAGCGCACGCGCCCAGCCGCTCTATTCCTCCTCGACAGCGACTTACTTCCTTACCACCGATCACGCCTCGGCCCATCAACTCCGACGCCATTATAAAATCTTGTTCCTTGTTCCTATTACGCAATGCTCCCGACGTATTGGCAAACTCGTTACTTGCCTGTGCCGGCCGGTCGCCACTCCGTCACTCCGTCACTCCGTCACTCCGTCAATCCGTCCATCCGTCAATCCGTCAATCCGGCCTCGAATCACCCTCTCGTTCATTACATAGATCATCATTATTATAGATTATATGATTATTTGATTTCGTCCGAAGGTAAGGATGGCTGCCGAGCGGCTATCATTACTTACGCAATAATATGCGATATAAATAATTTTGGCCCTTTGTCATCGTCGTCGTCGTGGCCGCTGCGCTCTCACTCTCAACTCCAAGCTGCTTTATTTTTTGGCAAATAAAATTTTCGGCCCCAAACAAGCGTGCGCGCGCGGCCTTAATTTATACGGCAATTAAATTCAGAGAATTTTATTTAAATTTTTTTCGGTATTGTGAAATTTCGGACTTTTGAAGCGCTCGAGTGCGAGTGCGAGTGCGAGGGCGAGGACGAGGGCGAGGACGAGGGCGAGGACGAGGGCGAGGGCAAGCTGCCCGTATACGGGCATGTGTATCCTTAAACCCCGAGTCTTATAAACATTGCAATAATTAACAAGTAGTATACACGTAGCTCGGCCGAGCTCCCAATATCGGCCCATTATAAATTGTCCTGCTTTATTTACGCAACAGACCGACTGGAAGGTTAATTTTGATTTTATTTATATAATAGATTCTGGCTGTTAAATAATAAGCCAGAAGGTTTTTCAAATTATCGGACCTGTGTGTTCGACCGTTCGCATGCCGTTGGAGTTTTTATTGAAAAGAAAGGAAAAGGTTGGGCAAAAAACAAAGCGGGAAGCACAAAAGGAGAAAATGAAAGAAAATAAAGGAAATAAATGAAGGAAGGAGGCCCTGAAGTTAAGTTAAGTGAGACCGAAAGAAGGTCGGGGAACTAAATTGATCGAGTAATAATATATTATATTAAATTTCCTATGAAATTAAAAATTTGTAAAAAGTCAGTGTACCTTTTGTGATGCGCGATTCGGCGAGGGACGGGGAGAGAGAGAGAGAGAGAGAGAGAAACACGCGCAGACAGAGAGACAGGCAAACAGGCAAACAGGCAGGCAGGCAGAAAGGAACGAGGGAGGAAAAAGGCGAAGGTAAAAAAAAAAAAGGCCATTTCCGAATGAAAGCGGTAAGTCATGATATTAGGAGCGAGCATATAAGCCTCTGAAATTTCGCCGGGGACTTGTACTCGGGCGGAGGAGCCTTGGAACTGTTGATAGTCCGCCCGGTAGCGCGTCCAATCAGTTTCCGTGGTACTTTTCAACTGGCTTTATAAGCGAAAGACCGGGACCGTGGAAGACCGTAAAAGCGAGCTGTTGAAAAGGTAGGAGTGATGAGAAGTCGCTCGATCCCATGTGAATCGAAATGCCCGGCCGTCCCATCCCTACCTGACCCCGCCGCCGCCCACCCGCCACCCGCCAACCGCCCCTTTACCCCGCCCGCCAAACGCGCGTATTGTCGGACGAGTTTTGAATAGCAAATTAATTGCTCGTACAATCGAAGCAACTTTTCGGCTATATTGAAATCGTACGTCTCTTCCAGATAGGAGATAATGCCCACGCACACACTCCCATCCTCTTATATACATACACACGGCATGCAGTATCCAGATCGAATTTTATTAAACTCGTTAAAAACGTTTGGTATCATTAGCGCCAAGGGACCGAGATACTAAAATTAAACCTTTATTCATAAGAATAAAATTCTGTTATTACCTTTTTGGGTTCCGAAAAGTTTTTAAGCTGACTTGCTATGCAATTAATTAGTACAAAGCCCCGAGAAAATTTTTTATAATTATATTATTATTATTCTCTCTCTCTCTCTCTCTCTCTCTCTCTCTCTACGCTCGCTTTATTCCCCGTGCATTAATACAAGATATTGCATTTGTCGACTATTTAATTTATTACCTCAAGTCATATGGTTAAATAATATTCACTCTGCGTAAACTGACCGTTTGACAATTGTAAATTTGTAATTATAAATTAATGAATTTATACATGATTTATTTCCCTTAACGATTCCAACGCGTGTAAGAAAACATTAAGTTCTGCGTACACGTTGTTCGTTGGGAAATTGTGGATACATTGAATGCTTGAGCGAATGTCCGATAAGACGAGAGGAAGATTATTTATTGTTGAATAGGGGACAGAGAAGAAGAAAGGAACGTGTATTACGTGTTCGAGTCTGCTCCGGTAAATGGAAAAATGTTCGATGATAAAGGATGGAAGGCAGGAAGGAAGGCAGGAAGGAAGGAAGGAAGGAAGGAAGGAAGGAAGGAAGGAAGGAAGGCAGGTAGGGAGGAAGGGAGGGAGGGAGGGAGGGAGGTAGGGAGGTAGGGAGGAAGGAATTTGAGTAAATGGAGAAATGCATAAAAACAATGGGTCGATGGGCACTTTGTGGCCCATATCGAGCCTCAAATCAGTGATATGGGGAACAACTTAATTTTTTCAGATATAACGAAACACGTGAAGGGGCCAGATCGTGGACGGCCGTTCTTCGTGATTATCTCAATGTTCCTCGATCATTAGCATAAAATGAGTTTATTTGTGAGACGGGCTGGGACTTGGCGGCGGGACTCGGAGCCAAATGCCTCGAGTCTCCCATTCGGGAACGGGAGGACGGGCGAGCGCGTAGTTGTGCGGGCACGTAGTGCGGCGAGCCCGGGGGTGCCCGAAGCTCCGGGTCGCATAAAGAATTATAAATTCGATTTACGCCGATGTAAAACAAGCTCCGAGGGACTCCAAGTGGGTCTTTATAAGCCGGCACCTTGCGCACCGCCGACGTAAATGATGACGTTGCGCATATCGCGTACGTCCTTGGAGGAAAGGCGGTGAACTGCTCCTTACCTCCCCAGGTGTCGGTCACGGCTAATCTGAGCCACTCGGCCGGCGATATAACGAGCGGATCGAAATCGCGAGGAAGCCATATTCGTGTCAAAATGCTACTACCGTCGCTCTCTCTCTCTCTCTCTCTCTCTCATTTTTTTTTTCAACCTCATGGCTCGTTCCATCCTCGTCATTACCGGTCCTCCCTACTCACTCTCTCTCTCTCTCTCTCTCTCTCTCTCTCTCTCTCTCTATATATATATATATATATATCTCATTCCGCGCATTACCGGAACAATGACAAGTCACAAAATCTCCCTCGTCCCCCCCGCCCCGTACCACTCAATAGCAATAACAATTACAATAACAATAGGGATAATGGAAAATATCTGTGGGGGTTATTTTTCATTGCGGCACTGAGGGCGGAGGGGGAGGCCGCCGAGATTCTCAGAATGAATATTAAGTCGAGATTCCCCCACTCCTTATTTAAAACGAGCCCGGACACGAATCGATAGTGAGGCCGTATTCCCGATTCGAAGGTAGTTAATCAGCGCTGCTCGCGATCCGTCCTGACGGCCCGTATCCGCTCCGCGGCCTCATCGGCAACCCAAGTACATTAGTGCCCTACACGATACCGCGATGCACTTACACCAAGCGTTACTTGCGTTGCGATTTCGGGTTCCCGCGGTCCCAGGCCCTCGGGCGCCGGAGCCTCACCCCCGCCCTACCAAGGATAGACGGAATAGAATTTCACGTTGAAGGGTAGTGATTAGCAGGCAGACGGGCATAGGTGGAGGCACCGAAATTATAGGAAAAGGCCAGTTGGCAAAATACTCCGAGCGGTGCTCCAGACATTCGTGGAGATCGAGAAAAGGAGGTTGTCGCTGCACCCTGGGGTGGCGACCCTTGCCGGACTCCCCACTCGGACTAATTAAAAACTCCGCTCCGCGAGCTGTACTCCTTAACAACAAATGTAGCCCCCCTCCCCAATAACTCCAATACGAACGCATATATATATATATATATAAAGTTTCCTTAATCTCGGAAATTTTATTCGCGAGCCTTTATCTGTCCAACTTAATTATACGTTATTTAGATTTTGTCTCCCCCCCCTCCCACCCGTCCGCCGGTAGTTATTTTTATGGCCGCATTAAAAATGCTCGGCCCGATATCAGACGAATAAATTTCCGAGGGTATGACAGCCGCGTTAAAAGTAAATTAAATTATAAAGGAATGGCGATCGCGAGGAGGTTGAGTTATTCAATCTGGAGATAATTATCGCGTGTTAAATGATTGCGTTTGTGTCGTTGCGAGTGCGGGAGGAAAACCCGGCTCCGAGAGGATTTGCGCGCTATTTGCGCGTTATTTGCGCGGAATGAGAGGACGGAAGCACAACACCTCGTCTCTTCATTGTGAGAGTGGAGCTCGCATGGGCAGGGCTCGGGTCGATATTTATTTAGAAGCGGGTGTAGAGCGTCGTAAGCCCGCGCAACCCCATTCGGACGCCTCGTCCTCAGCGACATCGACGCGTCAACGTTCGAGTGATCCTGGACAACTGTCTCTCTCTCTCTCTCTCTCTCTCTATCTCTCTCTATCTCTCTCTATCTCTCTCTATCTCTATCTCTATCTCTCTCTCTCTATCTCTCTCTCTCTCTCTATCTCTGTCTAGCTACATCTCTACCGATAGGAAGCGCTACGAGCTCGCGATCGCTCCCCGCCTCTGTTTACCTTTTCTCCCTATCCCCCCCCCCAATCGACGCCCCCGCACCTTGCTGTCTGAGAGGCGCATGACCATTCTGGAGCCGTGTCCAGGTTCTCTCTTCGAGAGCCCGAGACATTTTCGCGCGCTTATTTACCCAGTCGAGGTGGAGCGGAGTTTTGTTATAGGCTGTTTCGCTTTGCCAAATATCGCCAGAGAAAACACCGGACGACAACTTCCTCCTCGAGAGCGAACTACCTAACCCATCGTCGACCCGGATTCCCTTACTCTCATTTCCCTATCCCGTTCTGACGTCTCTTTTCCACTCCTTTCCATTCCAGCATATTGTCCACAGACTTTTTGTCCTTCCTACATCGCTCTCAGTCGAATACAGTCCAAAGTATATTATTTAGAATTACATCGGCTCTCGAATTTATTTCAAATAGCAGCGTATTCGCATCAAGTCTTGACTCCCTCATATTTATCTACCTTAGCTTTATGGATTGAATTTTCGTTATCGCATCCTTTATCATTTTTATATTCGTCTACGCATACCGACAGCATTTACCGTATCTGATATTCGAGGACTCCGGGTCCTTGGCATTTCTTTAGATTACCAATGATAACTAACGTGGCTACGTTACCCAATTCCGTTTAAATTCTTACATTCCCTTCGTTTCCCATATAAAAAAAAAAAATCCGTCCGCTTATTAAACCATTAAAAGTCTTACGACAAATCAAATATTTCGAATTAAGAATATTTATACGGGCTAATAAGTATGCTTGTTCATAAAATCGACAATTTATGTCCTCTGATTCACATTAATATACATATATACATATATATATATATATATATATATATATACAGTATATAATACACTTAAATTAAATACGTAGCTTAAATGACACGGACATTTTTATCGTCACATAGGACTAATAATTTCGTGTTTTATATTCTCTTAAATTTTTTTTCATGCAGATACATTTAATTATACGCAGCTGCAGATTACTCACATTGACTGATATCCACGGTCACTTTTCCCACTACCTCTCCCCCTCCGTCCCCCCGCCCCTCTGCCATATAGGGGCGAAGTTGTACAATTTGAGGCGAAATTGTAGGACTACATTAATAATAACGCAATTAAGAAAATCTAGAGTGAGGCAATCTTAGGTCGCTTTTTTTCCACCGAAGAGACTCATCGTCGTCTTATTGTTGAAACGTTTTTCTCTGCTTTAGAAAGGAATTTCGAAGGGAGGGAATAATTGAATTTCGTTATGAACGAGTCTGGTTGTACTCCACTGCTTTTGAAAGCGACTAATTGGATTCATTTCGCGAACAAACCGCGTAGTGCGTATTTCGGTCATATAAATTTCCAAAGGATAAGAGAGACTCTGCTGATCTCCGTTAAGAAAAAGTCTCCTGTCCAACTGAAAATGAAACATATCAAAGAGGTCTTCTTTGAGAATTCCTTTTTATTTATAAGTATTGATAAGTGAAACGATATACCGAGGATTTTTTAGCGTTTTAGAGGTAATATAAAACGGAGTGAGAGTCGGAGTGATGGGGGGCGGGGAGCGGGAGGGAGGGAGGGAGATTTACCGGGTAAATTTTGACGTGTCAATGTTGGCCATTACTTTAAGGAGGTCGGCATCTCAGTCAAAATTCAGCTGCGCGTCCGAGTTAAAAGTGCCGCCGTTCCCTAAGCCGCGGTCGATGCAGTCAAACAATTAGCTCATCTCGATGAGTCGAACGAAAAGTATCGCTTCGAATGGTGATAAATCGCTTTTCTTCCCCAGCGCATGTATCATCAGCCAGTCCCTCCCTCCCAATTCGCATTCGAGCACGTGCGCACGTATCGCAAGCTCGTCCAGCCGTTTTTCTCCGCTCCATGATAATAACAACAGTAGTTAGTAGTAGTAGTAATAATAACGATAATGACGATAATGACGAGGACGATGACGCTCAGGATGATTATGGCCCGGGGACGCCGGCGCCGACATAATCTTCTCGAGCGCACGCCCCTTTCCCCCCAGCCCCTACCCCGCTCCTCACGTACCGAGAGTACGTGCCATCCATTCCTGGGCCCCTTCGCCGGTGGCACCGATCCCGCCGCTCCCGCCGCTCCCGCCGCCCCGGCCCACCTCGTTCCCCACCGCCGCCGATCTGATTTAAAAACTTCTCCTTCCGTCTATTTTAATGAAGGATGAAGAGCGCGCCGACTCATATTTTACACCGCGCGACTCGCACGGGCATAAGTCGCTACGGGCGGAGTAGAGGGGGCAGATGCTGCGGACCGTATGTATCGTTGCATCTGCCGTTTATCACGTCAAATTACATTTCTGAGCGAGCGAGCGAGCGAGCGAGCGGACGGGACGGAATCGGCGGTTGAGGCCGCGGGGCGGAAGGGAGGGAGCGATTTATGAGAGATGCAGCCCAGTGCTTGTTCCTTCCGCGGCGCGACACCGTATAAACAAATGGCTGACGATTTAGTAGGACCACCGTCATTAACAAGCCCTGCCTCTCTATCCTTATACCTCTCCCGTCCTCTCTGAAGGCCCGCCGCGGCCCTCGGTCTCCGTCACTCCCTGCCACCCCCCTCCCGCCCCTTGCAACCGCCATGCCACCCGAGCCCCGTCCCCGATCCCCGACCCCGGACCCCGGACCACGGACCCCGACCCCCGACCCCCGACCACCACCGACCCCCTGGCGGAGCACTGACAACACGTGACGCTCGGCTTCTTTCGGGACCCGCTCGCTGCTGTCTTCCTTCCTGCAATAATAATTCCTCGGGGTCTCGAGCTTTTCGGGGCTTGTCTGCCACCTACCCCGCGAATGTGTGAGAACGCGCGATAATATCGACGAGGTAGACACCGGTCGGCCCAGTGATCCTCATCAGCTGAGATCCAACTTACTCTTCCATACAAGTCCGATTTCCGAAAATTTACTGCTTTCGCAGAAAAAATATTTATTGCCCCTCCAAGGCCCGACACTTTATTATTACGACTCCGTATTAAGCGGACTCTATCGCTAGTCGGCAACTTGTAATGCTTTTGCTTAAGCTTTCGTCGGCTAAGTATGTTTGGCTTGAGATATAGCCGGATTAGTTCATCGATTAGATGAATATTTTTAACCGTACATGTCCTCGTGCTTGTTTAAGGCTCGCCCCGCGGATATAGAATACAAGAGCTCGTGCATTATTTAATGCTAACGAAACGATTTCATGATTTTAATGATAATAATAATTATAATAATAATAATAATAATAATAGTAATAATAGTAATAATAATAGTAAATATAATAACAAGGTGAGTGTGATATATATATGTATATACACTTGTGAAAATTAGTTAATACGTCTTATTAGAGAATTTAAAAATGCGATTTACATACTAGTTAAGAGCGAAATGAGAATCCCTGGAGGGTTTGGTTTTATAGGTGTTAATACGAAATTAAATCCTAGCCCATCTGTGGAGGAAGCGAGAGAACGAAGGAGACGAATACGATGACGGAGAAGAAAGAGAAGGAGAGCGAGAGACCTTGTATAGGCAAAGAGTCGGTTGCTCGAGAAATGAATTGGGACTCGAGGCTGAGACTAAGCCGCTACATGTAATCTCTGACTCTCTGAAGCAGCCAGAGAGAGAGAGAGAGAGAGAGAGAGAGAGAGAGAGAGAGAGAGAGAGATTGGTTGTTTGAGAGGCTAACGGGGAGAGGAGATGGCCTCTCGCGATGGACGTGTAGAAATATAAAAATTAACAGCTTCGAATGCCAAATGCGGCGTAACTTATTGTTATTGGAGAATGAGAATGGGAGTGATGCATAAAAGAGATGAAAATTAGACTTCTTTCACGTGTGAATTCCCAACATTATTTTTACATTTATTTTCGTAAATTGACTTTAATGAATTTCTTGCTTTTATGTTGTTATTATTTTTTTCTTTCTTTCCTTCTTTCTTTCTTTCTTTTTTTTTTTCTTTCTTTTCTTTATCTTAGATGAAACGTTTTCATTTTATTGTTATGCCTACATAAATTACTTAACTTATCAACTTTATTCGGCTAAATTACTATATCTATATCCGTATACATGTACGTATACGCATACGATTATACATATACATGCGCACGTATAAACGCATACATATGCATATACTAAGCGACGTGGAAGCGGAGTTAACTGTCTCGAAGAAAATTATTATTCCACTTCTCTTATAAGAACAACAACAACAACAACGACGACGACGACGACGACGACGACGACAACAACAACAACAACGACAACAACAATAATAATAATAATAACAACAACAACGGTGACAATGATATTTTTTTTAGCCTTTTTGAAAGTTTGTAATTGTATTCTTGGAAAGGCGAATCTTGGGAATATTTTAATCTGCAACATTAGCAATTTGAAATTGCATTACTTTCAAAGGTATCCATTTTGTATTCCGCCCTGTATTGTAAAATGTGCTCCAATTTTTTCCCGCGGCCTTAAAAATACCTAATAAAAATTCATCACATTGTTCCCGCAAACTTAGAAACTCGGCGGGAGTAATTAAAACAAATACCCATTATCCAAGGAGTATTTTTTGTTATTGCTTTGAATTAATTTGTTATTCGGCTAAAGGCCTTATTTTTACGTAAAATGACATTAATAGCGTTTGTCAGAATATAGTATTTTGTGAGCTTTAACGGTTTGAGTAATTTTAAGGTAAAAGGATAAGCTATGGGAATAAATGATGGTATTCCGTTGCTGCGCAAGGGAGGAGGGGATTATTAATAAATGTTGCGAGAGCTTTTTCCGAAGAAAAGGGAGTCTGTCTGTCTAAGTGTCTTTCCAGTGAAATCGATAAACCGAGGGCGGACGCGTGGGTGTCAAGGTGAGAAAGGAAGATGGCGGGGGTGGGGGTGGGGGAGGTGCGCGTGGAAAAAGTACGGAGGGTCAGAAGGACCGAGGTGGATACTTGGGGGTGGGTGGGGGGGGCACATAGGAAGGAGCGCGGCTCGCGAAATAGGGGGCGGACGAGCCTAAACAAACACGCTCGAGTTTATTGCAGAGCGCCGATAGAAGGAAGGGTGACAAAAGTAGCAAAAGTAGCAAAAGTAGCAAAAGTAGCAAAAGTAGCGAAAGTCGATGGAGTAGCGGTGGCTCGGCACCAGCAGCACGAGCAAAGCACCTCTTTTGCCATCTGCGCGGATATTCTCGTCGCTCGTCTCCGCCTCCGTCCTATTCCACGTTCCGATCGTGTCCCCGGTAACCTCATCTTTGTCCTCGCGCTACATCGATGCCGGCGAGCGATTGAAAAGCAGGAGGAAAGCTCGCGAAAGCGAAGGTCGAGTCCGTCGAGGCAGGACAACTTTTCCCTCAGGACCACGAACGCGAGTCATCGCCGAGGCAAAAAACGAGAATTAATCTCCCGGCTTCGGCTCGAGCGGGAAAAACCATTTTCTACAAAGGAGTCCCGGTTCATTTGCATCTTTCCCTTTATTCTTATACACTACGCCGCGCTCCCTTCGGCTCTAATCTTCGTTGCGAGTCTTTTTTCTTTTTCTGTTTCTTTTTCTTTTTCTTTTTTTTTTCGGTTGCCGGGCGCGATTCCACGCAACACGAATGTGTCCCGACGGGGCGCGGAGGGGGGGGGAGGAGGAGGAGGATTGCCAAAGAAAGCCAGTGCTTTTATTTTAGCTTCCGATCCAATATAAATATTCATCTTCGACCGGTAGTTTTATTTATTTACTTTGCAACCGCCCTTTAGTACATCCTCCCCTCCGTCCCGTCCGCCCGACCATCCCGCCGCTCCGCCGCCGGCAACCTGCTTTATAGAGACACGCCGTCGAATAAACTCGAATAAAAGTACTCACGGAGTTCGATCAGCTTTTCCAAATAATAATTTGTAACCCCTTGACCGCAGGAATCATAGTTTATACGGGAAGCCGTTGGTGTGAAAGAGACAGATAGATGAGGTCCTGGTCGCTAACTGGTCGCGATTCGGAAGAAGCGGACAATATTCTATTTGGTAATTTACAAATATATAAGGAGGGAGTAAGAGCAGTGACGCGGACGAGCGTATGGCTTGTGGGGCTCGCGGAGGGCGAAGGGGGTTCATTGTTGGAAAACCAAGCGGCAAAAGTGGCATAGAATCGTAATGGGTGGCGGGCGACCGAGGGATAATGTTGTTAATGTCGGGTTCGGCGAGTCGTTCTAAAAGATCGATAGGTCGACAAGGATAGATAGATAGATAGATAGATAGATCGACTCTTCGACCCCGGCGATTATCGATCGCTTTGACCCAACACATACACACCGTACGTTTAACGTTACGTAGGGCGCGTAGCTCCAAGTCGGCTCTAGCCTCATTTATGATCACGGTTAAGGAGTCGAGGGGCCGAGGGAGGGGGCAGACAGATCGGGCAGTCGGGACGCGACACTTCCCACCGGACGTCAATTTTTATTTAAACGAGCAGACCCCCATTAGCTTATCCATGGCTTAGGAAACTCAAGTGACAGCGGGAGTTGTGGTTAGTTGGGGAACGTTCCCAGATAACCTTCCCCCGCCATATTCAATTATTTCACCGATTACAAATACACTCGCTCGCCAGCACGCGCCTCTCTCGATGCTTAACAACATTTTTCCAGCCGAATGCCTGAAAATACCGACTGGCGAAACAGCTCTTCCTTCCAGCCCATTCGCTTTACCTCCCATACTTCGTTTCACTCGTTCATTCATCTCGTGTATTAACAATATTCCCCATGCAGGAGTGTTAAAATAGTCCGGGGCATGAAAATAGGGCCGATGCTAAGTCAAAGGCTCGTAAAATTTCTGGGCTACGTCCCGCGGCTTCGAATTGTCAAATAAAAAGCACTTGCGATAATAAACAATAGCAGAAGTTGTACGTGATCGTAGGCTGTGCGTATGAGCTCGTAGGGGATCCCCTACCCAGGACGCCGTCCATGGTATTTTTGCCTCGCTGCGAAAATCCTAAGGCATCAGTGTGCCCGGGGCCCGCGTACGCGCCGCGGCTTCCTTGAAAAAGTATAAAAGTTAAAATTAAAAGGAAAATTCTAGGAAAGGCTAACGAAGCCAAGCAATAATCGCTTTGCGAATGAGCTGCAAATGTTTTTCTTTCCGCGTTCGCTTCCAACCGCCCCCCCCCACGCCGTTCTCTCTCTCTCTCTCTCTCTCTCTCTATCTCTCTCTCAGTCTCTCACTCACTCACTCACTCTCGGAGACCGTTTCTCTTGAACGGCATCGAGGGCGCAAAACAGGGACATCAATATATATATATATATACATCGCGTTGAAGTAAAACAAAAGACATGGGCAAACAACGAACGGCGATGTGTCTATCTCGGGGGTAGAAGCGGCCACGACGGTGGTTAGGGATGCCTCGGAATCGGGTTTGAATCTCGACCGAGGCACGGGATGGCGGGGAGGGGCAGGGGGATAAAAAAATAAATAAATAAATAAAAGAGCAGCAACGGCAGCATCGGAGTTGAGCCGCGAGAAAGAGAGCTCGCACGCGCACGCTAGAGAGAGAGAGAGAGAGAGAGAGAGAGAGAGGTGGGGGAGAGGAGGGAGGGAGGGAGCGTGGGATATATATGGGGAGGCTTTTAGTTTCGTTAATGGCTATCTCGCAGGGCGATAAGTGCCGAGATCTGTCTACCACCTCTTGCTTTACACCTTCCTCCCTGGCCCTCGATCCCGCGCACCCTCGCGGCCCTCGGCCATCCTCTCGCTCAGTCCGGTCGCTTAGCTCGTGTGCTGGTGCGAACCACGACGTGGCTCAAGCCAACGGATTGTCGCGCGCGCGGTAGGGATATTTCGGACAGACGTACTTCACCCTTGACCCATCCCCCCCCCCTACACCCCCTCCCCTCCGCCAACCCACCGCGCGTGGCCTTTTTCCGCCGATCCCTCCTTCGCCCGAGCAGCCCTCGGACCGCCGCCACTTCCTTGCCTCTGAGTAATCGCGTGGGAAGGATTTAAGAGCGAGCCGCTTAACTCGCGCGTTTGTCTTCGCTTCCGGGGGCTTGGACCTGGGGTTGGACCTGGGGTTGGAGCCGGCTCTGGGCATGGGGTCGGCTGTAACGGCGCTGCCGATACCTGGACATATTAGCGGGCGACCATCGAGTGGTTGGGGGCGGGGCGGGGAGAGGCTCCTAAAAGCATTTGTCCACCGATTAGGACTCCTCGGTCCTCGGCTCTTTTCACGGATTTAAATCGCTTCCGACTTGCCGAGCCTCGAATTTCCCGATCCTCCCCCTCCCCTTCCCACCCCTAACGCCGTCGCCAAACGCCCGCGATCTACGTTCTACATTCAGATGTATACAGATAGTTTTCAGATAGTTATCGAGTCCTTTATCTTTGGATGCGCCGCTCCTACCTTATCGTTCGGTCGTCCATACGGCATTCGATGTCAGATAGCTCGGTGGTAATGTAAGGACGGGGCGGGTGGTGGAAAAGGTCTGCCGGGCTCGCATGATCGTCATCCTCATACTGGCAGGCTGTAATTAATTGAAAGTCGAGAGGACAGGGCTCGGACGCCGTCCCTCGAGCTCGTCTTCAAGATAACTCATCTGCCCGTGGAAGGGAGGCGCCGGGCTCTCTAGGCTGTCCAGGTTAAGGTCCGGTCCCGCGTGTCGCTCTATCGCTCTCAATTATTCAAGCGATCGCTCCCGTTTCTAGCATTGTGCTTTTCCGTGAAAGTCCACCTACACCCCGCCCCCCCCGCACCCACCCATCCCAGCCCCCATCCACCCTATCACCGATCACAAATCAAGGTGGAGTGACTGAGGAGCAGACAAAGAGGCGTGTTACCCCTCCCCTGTACCCGACCCCGTGCTCAACCCGAAATAAAGGCCGACGGTCCCGAGGCGTGACAAATTTTTCTCCCGCAACCCCTCCTCCTCCTCCGCCCTCATAACCCGGGCTATATTTACGGCTAGGTGGGACGGGGCGTCGCGTGGCCATTGTCGGGCCACTAATGAGCGTCGTCGGCGAGGGGCGAGGTTTATGACGAATGGTTGCGAGAGACGTCCCGCCGTCTTCGCGATTTCCCCATAAGGATGACGGCCTCGGTGGACGGGGCCGCGTGACGGGGGCAGAAAGGATGGACGCAAGCGCCCGTCCTCTCTACAAAACCTTTTCCGACCGATAAATTTTCAATTATTATTTATTATTGTTGTCGTTGTCGTTGTCGTTGTCGTTGTCGTTGTCGTTGTCGTTGTTTCCTCGCTTCTTGGCTATCGGTAGAGCCTGTGACCTATGAGATCCTGTATGGGGAGGCGCGGGTCCCTCGTCGCATTTATATTATTTTCCAGCCACGGCGAGGCTGATAATGCAGATTGAAAGTTTCAAGAGCTCGGAGCTTAGGCGCAGCAGCCCCGTAAACTTTAGAGTGTGCCATTCGCCCGGCAAATGAAGTCAATTAAAATTAGACCCAAATTGAATTTGAGGAGAGCGAGGTATTTTTTTTATATCTCTTTGGGACGCTGATAAATGCCAATCTAATCAAATTGAAGCATTGAGTCTCGAGTCTAGTCGGGATACGGAGAAAAGCTCCTGCCTCCTATCAATCACCCATACTATCGCATTAATAAGTCGGAATTCGGGTTATTACGGATCGACATTGTCGACCGGGACAATTGTTCTTTTCCCTGGCGAGTCCGTGATTAATGCTCGCGACTCCGGGTGTGTACGGGCCAGTGCCCGTAAGTCATAGCTCGTAGGCTCGGCCAACAGCGGAGCTCGTCGGTGTCGTGGAGCTGGTGAGAATCCGCGGCTGCGCAGGTAATCGCAGGCAAGATGCAGAGTACAGGGTGTCCGAGGTCGGGGCGAGGCTTCCGAAGAGGGAAAAATGAAGGATCGCCGCCGGTCGATGAGGAATATCTAGGCCTGACCGTCGTCTAGTTCGTCTGAATAACGAATGGCCTCGCGGGTCGGGTAGGAGCGGCGGGGTGGGCCGCGGGTATCGACCGGAGGGCCGTGCCTAGACACATTAAGCCGCTAGAGTCGCGGGTTAGCTCGGCGCTCGTCACTGTTGCTCATAGCGACGCATCATATCGCGTATTCGTCGCTGATTGGCTCGCCCTGATTAGAGGCAGAGATCGAATCTGACTAGGATGCCCACCCCCCCCACCCCCCACCCAGCCGAGTGTCCACGTGTAGCCGAGCGAGTAGCCGTTCCTATGCGATCCAGATACCGATCCCGATCCCGATCCCGATACCGATCCCGATACCGATCCCGATACCGATCCCTGCCCCACCGACGAAATAATAACGAGTCGAGGGACGCACTCGTTATCACACGCGGCATCGAGGAAACTCGCGCTTTCCCTCCTCGTCAATGGAATTTAATTTCACGGCCGCTCGTACCCCGAGCTTTTTCATCTCGCTCCCCTCGATCCCTCGAGCGCGACAAATTACGAACAATGCCACGGCCATAATTGTCTGGAGCTCACAGTTTTTAACGTACATCCTCGATCTAATACCTCCCCCTCCATGGCCACTTATCACCGGAATGCTGCTTATATATGCGGTAGCGATGAACCCGGTCGAGCAGAGCTCATCTGATCCTCATGAGTCCGTCACGTTACTTCTGATCGACGGAGTTCCAGTTGAAATTTCGGTAATTTCCTCGGGAAATTATTATTTAATTATTATTAATCCGCGGAAGAGTTATCATTGACCACGCGATGGCCGCCAATCTCCCGCCAACCTCTTACGTCACACTCGATGATCGACTTTATGAGAGATTTCAGGGTAATCCGAGATTATTTACACGTTCCACCCCTCGCGTTCCATTGAAACGGACAGTTTAATGGCAGAAGCTGTTGGTACCTCGAACAATAATCAGGCTTAATCATGACTCGTGCCCGGGAATTCGCCCTGCAACAGCTATTACGCGGACCGCTTGAATTTACAATCGCAATTATAAGTTAAGAAGTTTGAATTTCAGCGAATGAGTTGGATCGAGCCGAGTGATCATTTATATTGAAATGTTTGTAATCAGTCTTCTTAAATTTCGTAAATGCTCTCGGCATTGAAAGTCCTTGATTATTTCGAGCATTAATAATGAAACGAAACGAAACGATTTCCTCTTCAAAGCCACCTCCGGGCTCTTGCCAGTTTAAATGCATTTAAGTAATTTCGAGTCGATGCGTATATACGGATGCCTTACCGTAACATTTCCCTTAGTGTAAGGAGTGTATGGAGCGCGTGCGCAAAGCGCCGAACGAATAAATCTTACATCGTATTTCATTTACGCGTAATAACGTTTATTAGTTATCGATTTGCTTATTGTTGAAGTAAGAGGGGCAGGCGGTTCGTGCCGTTTTCCGTTGGGCTCATTGGGTATTGAGAACCGCTGGGAAATGTGTCTATGAAAATCGAATCGCAGAAGGTCGGAGCCCGCAGACAAAGAAGGTAGCGTAGAACAAGTATCGCGGCGGCGGCGGCGGCGGCGGCGGCGGTCGCGTAAGGACACGGAGTCCTGTCGGACAAAGGGCTGACCCGACCGTTAACCAATAACTCCCCCGCACGACTCCCCCGCACGACTCCCCTCCCGCGCATTGACCCCATCCAGCACAGGAGGCAGATAAGGGCGTAAGGAGAGCGGAGGCGTCTCCGGATCGAGTCCCGTGCTCGCAGTCTCGTCGTCGAGTGCGTTCGAATGCTGGAGCGAGGGAGAGGGGCTGCGTGTCGCCGGTGCGGCATAAGGGCGGGAGGAGGACGGAGTCGAGCATCGCTCGGCACGTCACGCTTCACAGCTGCTGAGCCGTCGAGTGGCGATTTCGATTTCGACGGAGATGCTCCGGGAGATGAAAGTAAGGCGACGCGAGCCTCGGCGGAGCATTATAATAATTAAAATGACTGGGCGGCATATCGAGCGCGCCCGCTGCCACATCGCCCGTACACTGGCTGCTCCGGATCGCCGGATAAGGAGTAGGTGGCGGGAGGGGGGGGGGTAGGGGAGCCTATGGGTCACGTTTTTTTTTTTCTTTCATTCTTTCTTCCGCTTTTCCTTTTGCGTTATCGCGCCTCTCCTCGAGGCGTACGAGCGTAACGACGAGTGTTTGATGAGCGATCGAGTGGATTGGCTGAATGGCCGGCTTATCTGATCCCCGGGCGGCGTTCAGTGACATTTTCCTCCCGCCGGGGCCCCACTTCTACCCCTACGCGCCGAACCCACTTGATTCCCGTCTTCGATAACGCGCGAGCGTCTACTTTTACATCATACGTTAATGGACGACGACTACTCGGCCGGACTCGCTCGACCGGCGATACGGCACTCGTTTATCTATGTGCGCGTCGAGGGAAGTTCGGGGGTGGAGGAGTCGGGGTGGAGGTGGAGGAGTCGGGGTGGAGCCGCGAGCCGCGGGTCGCTTTCTACCCGCAGACTCCCGCGGACGCCGATGAAAGCTCCACGTCGGCTCGACTGCGACGTCCGTAACGTCCCCGACGCCCTTGGCCGGCTGAATAATTGATCGGCCACTTGAGGCACGCGTCGCCCGGAGACGTGTAACAACTCCCAGCAGCACACAGCGAACCGGGGCAGCGACGGGCGGCCACTGTCTGGGTAATCATCGGTGCTCTTCTTCTTTTCGCCGCCTCCCCCGGCACCATCCCCCCCCGCCCGCCGCCGCTGCTGCCCTTCCAATCGCACCGTCACCTCCCGACCATCGGAGAGAATCTCTCGGAGGTAAATCCTGTTACCGGACATAGTTCCACTGCATACTTTATGAGCTCGTCGTCAAGGAGGGACGGCTACTGCCGTTGCTGCCGCCGTTGCTGCTGCCGCCGCCGCTGCTGGAAGCCGTCGAGTTCAAAGACGGATCCACTCCCGGACGACCGGCACTGGCTACCACTCCCCGCCCTTCCAAATCCTCGTATCATATTTTTTTTTCTGCTAAGCTCCCGGGAATTCGGGCCCTTCCTCCTCGACTCCTCTGATGATTCTCAAAATCGGTAATTGATTCTCGCCGGACTGGCCAATTCATCCATCCACCTCCTCGCCCCGCTCCCGCAAACCAACTCGACTTTCCTCTCCGTCTAGTTAAGTATTCCCAATGTTCACTGGATCGACAATATTACATCACCGGTCGGTCCTCCCTCCCTCCCCCCCTCTCTCTCTCGCTCTAACCTGCCCGCCTTCGTTTTTCAAACGCTCGACCGAATATCCCTTCATTAAGCTCAAAATTTAAATATTCTCTTCGTCGGCATTCCTTACTGCCCCGGAATTCGTCTATTACACTCGACGGAATTTTAGCAAGTAATGTCGATACGAATAAATCATTAGCTCAAAAAACTCCGGGTACATTTATTATTTACGCGTGAACCTTGCTTGTCGTCCGAGGAGCGAACTTTAATTATAAACTTATCTCGGCCGTCCGATAATATCTGTTTAAATATACGATAAACGAAAAACTATACGTTGGCCAATCAATAATAATGATAATGATAAGGACGGTGATAAAAGGAAAGAGTGGTTCTGTCGTAGGAGAGCGGCTTTTACAATTTAGCCGAGTAGTTATTAAAAATTTATAATGTTCCGAATGGAGGGGAGCGGACTTGCTTTAAACATTAAGAAACATTAGGAAACATCGAGCGAGTCCGGAGAACGAAAGTTGAAATAATAAAGCCCGATAGGTCGGAAGGTCCTTTCGAAATCCTTTCGCCGCTCCCCCCACTCCGCACGTAATATTCACTTTGCCGGCTATGCAGCCCGCCGACAGATTTAATGGATTTTTTTCTCTCTCGCTCTCTCTCTCTCTCTCTCTCTCTCTCTCTCTCTCTTTTTTTTTTTTAACGACCCCGAGCACTTCCATCCGCGTCGGCGACACGGGCTCGAGGCGCATCCACGTATCGACGCACGCACACGAGGAGCGCCGTGCCGAGTGTGTTTAGGGCATTGTGTCGGGATTGATTTGTCAATGGCAATGGAGGGGCGCGGAGCGGGGCGAGGCCGATGCGGCCGAGGGCGACAAGAGCTTTAACCGAAAGCGCCGAGGGTGCACAAGATGTTCCGCGGACTCTAGAAAATCGGGCATCCGGATCTGCTCCCTCGGGAACAGGAGGGACGGGGGACGGTCGCAACAGAGTAAGAGAGACAGAGATATAGTATGTGTGGAGAGAGAGAGAGAGAGAGAGAGAGCACGAGGGGGCGCACAATCATCGTCATCGTTGTGATTACCGGCGACGCGAGCGAGGCGTATACTCCCCCTCCGGGCCCCCGGACCCCCGGACCACGCAACGGCCTCAGTGCACGGAGAGCAGCAGCGCCGGGATTGTTCGAGGAGCCGGTGAAAAAGTTCCCCGGGCGTAATTACCGCGGCGAGGCCACCGAACGCAGCGGATCCGGGCCGGCATCACCGATTGCTTTTCGCTTTATTTCTTTGTTATCGGGAGCCGATCGTCGGCGGCGAGTCAACGAATCAACGAATCGACGAATCGACGCTGCCGCTTTTCCGCTGCCCATTATTCATTTCAACTCTTTTTACCTTTCGCCGAGCTTTTTTTTTTTCTTTCTTTTTTTTCTCCTTTTTTTTTCATCCTTTTCCCTCGCTTTCCGGACTCTTCGTTTCCCCGCTGATTTCACACAATCAAAAGACTCGCTCGTTTCGCCTTTTCAAGCGCATGCGTTTTACCTGCAATTTTTATACTTATTAAGGCCACTGGAAGCGCTACTCGTAGTTAACGGTTCGCATGAGCCGCATCCCTTTACACCATCCGCTCGCTTCATACGGAATCTCCTTTACCTCACTTTTCCCCCTCTCCACTTCTCTGTCATTCTTCGTAACGTGGATTATTTAGAGGCGAGGGCGACGGACCCCGTCCACCTCCCCCGCCTCCGCCACATAACAATATTCTCAATCTTCTCGCGTATTTTACCAAAAGAGCCGAAAGCTCTTATTTATCCCGATGAATAAACAATAGTCTCTGATGATAAATTAAACGCAATCGTCATCCGTAATTCTCAAGTGCTGTCCGCCCGATCCCCATTGCTCCTTGCTCCCCAGCCCCTCCAATTTCTTCATTGTTTCCTATTGATTTTCCAAAAACTGTCTCCTTCGCTCGTAAGCGTTACGTCATTCACGCAGTGTCAATCCCGTTATTGGGGAATCCTCTGTCGCCGCGAACAAACAATTTATCCGTTTCATTAACCAAGAAATCAAGCAGCAGCATAAGCAGCAGCAGCATTAATAAATGATAATAATTTGAATTAAGCAATCCATCTAGCTTAAACTGCAGCTGCGGGGCTCCATTTTAAACCAAGGCAGGAGCTACTCATACGCATACTCCTTACCCATATAATACGTCCGGGTACTGCTGCTATCATTATCATCATCATCATCATCGTCATTATTCTTCTTCTTCTTATTATTATTATTCTTATTTTTATTGTTGTTATTGTTGTTATTGGGGTTATTATGTTGTTGTTGTTGTTATTATTATTATTATTATTATTATTATTATTATTATTATAAAGGGATGTTCAGGGATGTGGAAAGGGCCGGAGACGGCGTGTTAAGCGAATGACAAACGAATTCATCTCTAAAATCAAATGCTAATTCCGGGAGATCTGAGAAATTACGGGGAGAGTTGCCGCATGAAATTGCTGATGTTTTCCAGCGGAGTGGACGCGTGTCCTAAGTGCCACGGAGGAGCGGCCCAGCATCTGGCCTTCGCCCCGGAACCTCCCACGATTGGCATCGGCGACCCCAGAGCGGTACTTCTAATGACATATGTAACGCGCTCTCTCTCTCTCTCTCTCTCTCTCTCTCTCTCTCTCAGTGCCGCTCGGTGCCGGTAAGCAGGGGTCAAGCGCTCGTTTAGTCCGGGCAGCTGACCCCTGCGGAAACTGAGCTGAGCTGAGCTGAGCTGAGCTGCGCTGGGAAGGTCCGAACTAAGACCCTCTCCGCGGCGAACGACTCGGCCCGTGGCTCGCTCCCCTCCGCCCCCCCCCGCACTCGCGCGCAGTGACGCTCCTCGCCGATGACCGAGGCAGCGGCCTTAATAACGCAATTAACGTTATTGCTGCTCGCATAAACTTTAAAGCTATGCGTGGACGTGCTTGGGCCCGGTCTGCCTTGTGCGTAGAGTGACGTTGCGGAACTGGACAGTCAGAATTCAGTGACGCATGGGCGTTTCGCTTGATCTATCGTTATTGCCGTTCTGGGCTTTGCCCTCTGCGCTTTCGAAACTGATTTAACGGCCATCATTTATACGTGACACCGCCACCGCCACCGCCACCGCCACCGCCACCGCCCCCCCCCTCCCCTCCCCTCCCCGCCTTTTCCCTACCCTTCCCTTCCCTTCCTCTTCCCGTATCCCATCACCCTTCGCCCTTTCACCCGTACCACGAGCCGCGCGACAAGCCTCCTGACAGTTTCAAGTTGCGCGGCCACATATTTCGGGAGCTTACTGCGCATTAATCCGCGGGCATTGACGAAGCTCCCCACCCTCACGCTACGGAATAATAATTACCCATCGGCTCGAGCCATTCGCTACGCTACTCGACCGATTCAGTGAAGAGTGGCCCGCTTTCTTATTCGGGATTTAGAAATCGGCAGAACACCAGATGGTAAATATTTGATCATTCCTATTGTACCGAAAATCGATCCCACTTATTATAAATATAACAAACCCATTAAACCGAATCAATGCTCCTTCCTCCCCTCCTCCCTTCCGCCCTTCCATCATTCCTTCATTCCTTCCTTCCTTCCTTCCATCATTCCTTCATTCCTTCCTCCCTTCCTTCCTTCCTCCCTCCCTCCCTTCCTTCCTACCTCACTGACTTTAATATTATTAATCAATATTTATACTCCGCGTCGCTAAGTATTTTACGCAATGCAATCGGCCTCGTGTGCCCACTCACACAATCACTCTATACTGAGAGACCGACGGTTCTGTCTCTCAGCCACCCGAGACCTCGATTTATCACCACGAATTGTATTTTGTAATCTGACTCCCGAATTCAATGCCCATGGATTCCAATTTCCTTCCTTTTCAATTTTAAATAAATCAAAACGTATAGGAAATTAATCCGCAGCAGCGTTCCTTTGTAAATTTGAAGGACCTTCGACGTTGGGGAATAGCAACAGAAGCGATTAATCAACACGTGCTTACTTAGGCCTTGGCATTGCACTATCAGCTCTCTAAATCTTAACCAAAGTCCAAATGATCAAAAGCTTTTCTGTACTTCTCGCGAGAAACAAACAAAGAGTTTCATACGTTAGGGGCAAAGTGCATTTGGGTACCGAACCGAATTCACAATGACGACGAACGATCTGGTTAATGCCAATGGTCAGTCTAGCTAATCACTAACGAGTATACGCGCATTATTGTTGCATTGCACGGAAAGACTGATGGGCCCGAGGCTAAGCCATACTTGGCCTCCTCAAGACCTCCTCCTCAAGACCTACGCGATCTGGCAGATTTTCTGATAATCATAACGGGGCTATCCATCTTTCGCGGAATCCGACATAAAGCGCCTTCACAAAGCTCGCGATTGTGAGATCCGAGGTTCGCGGAAGGCCAGTCGCAACGTCATCCGAGCCTTGGGTGTTCGACACGTTAGATCCGCGGCAGGACGGCCACGTGCTCTTAATAATTCATAAATCCGCGCGCGGATTCGTCCCTGCCGACAATAGACAAGCCGAGACAACGGCTGCATTATCCGGTTTCGCGTTAGCGCGGCTATGACGTGGCTTCGATTCCTCGAAATATCGTTGCGACCCGGCTGTCCGTGCACTTGGATTCTGCGGATTTGAAAATGCGTAATTTGAAAATCCTTCGCATGGGTATCAATGGCATTTCCAAGGCGGATTCGGACAGAAAGATCATCGGGAATGTCGAACCGTCGATAAGCGGCACCTGCTCGACGCTAAATGAAAAAGGTTAAGCCGAGGCTTTGCCGATTATGCCGAAAAATTACCTCGAGAGTGGGACGTAATCGCTTTGCCGGAGACGGGGAGTCGCGAAAGTTCAAAATCGGATGTCCGGATTGTAGGGGAACGAGGATCACGGACCCCAACAAGTTCACAATGGGCTTGCTAAATTCCCTAAATTCCCTAAATTCGCTAAATTCGCTAAATTCGCTAAATTCGCTAAATTCGCGGAGATGCCGGAAAACTGACGGCTCCTACGGTTAATCCCCCCGACAGCCCCGGCTCCCACGTATCATCGCCACCTCTCTTTTATACAATTACATTCGCGTCCGAGTAGCGTAGCGAGTCGATTATAAAAGGCGAGGCATTACGTGTTCCCAGAGTATTCCTACCGACCTGCGACTAAATCCTCGAATCCTTCAGCTCGGGCCACGCCGATTCCGATATCTTCGCATCAGCTCCCTCGGTGGCGATTAATTATGAAAAATAAGAGGAGCTCCGTCCCAAGTCCCTCTCTATCGACCGTAGGAATTGCAATTGCGTGATTGGCTTGGGCGCGGCAGCCAAATTGCCGAGCTAATAAAACAGCACGTCTAAATCATTATCTCATTTCATATAAAAGTCTCTCTGGATAATAGTATCGCGATCAAAGCCCACGAGGCCACGATAAATAATGCCCTGGGAGTTCGGACATTCGAACACGAGCCTCAATACAGTAACGTTATTATAATACTCCCATCTTTATTTTTATACGTGAAACTGCGATCTATAACCTACAGTCGGAGGAATTTTGTGCAAAAAATTCATAATTAATTGATATACCTCATGAACTTGACTTCCTCTCTCCCAAACCCCCTCCTACTGAACTCGCCACTAAAGATACGCGGAAGGTTTCCGCTTCTTCGTAACAGGTAATCGCGATCTAATGGAGAAAATCTAAGAAATGAGTACACTTGGCTTTCTAAGCTATATATTTCCTGTTGGCTGTGTGAGCAAAAGCATTTACCGATTCGTTTGCATTCTTAGGTAAGCTTGGCATGCAGATATAAAAGAAATACCTACGGAAGCGAGCTACTAATTACGAAAAAAAAAAAAAAAAAAAAAAAAAAAAAAGAAAGAAAAAAAGTAAGGCAGGGGATAAAGGAAAGAGGCGACAAATTCATAAAGAGACGTGAAAAGAAAGAAATAACGGGATGGAGGAAGGAAAATTCCGATCTCAGGGAGATTCGTATCGCCGGAGAGGGGGGGGAGGGGCGGAGAGGCGTAGCGCTCGGTAAACCCTATCGAGGCTCTCCAAAGGCTTTTCTCGACGCCATTAAAGCACTTTGCTATACTTAAGTAGAGGAGAGATAGAGATAGAGAGAGAGAGAGAGAGAGAGAGAGAGAGAGAGAGAGAGAGAGAGAGAGAGAGAGAGTGATAAGGGGAAGAACCAAGGGGCGCACCGCACGCCGCGACTCCTTTCATACATATGTGGAAAACAGGATAGACGCGCAAGGGGTCGGCGGGTAGGTTTAGGGTATAGGAGGGAGGATAGAAAGACAGAGAGGTTCTCCTCGGTTCGTAGCCATTAGAGAGCCGCATACTCGCAAAGCCGTCTACAACACGATTCATACATTTTGCCAGCGGATGAAAAAACAGCCTCTCCTCGGAATCCCCGAGTCGTCCTCTTTTTCTCCCTTCATCTCGCTGGCCTCCTACCGTATCTACCCCCCTTCAACACCTCCCACTGCCACCCCACGGCCGGCAACCGCCCTACCACCCCTCCGCTCCACTCCCTTGCGAAGACCTGCTTAGACCTGCAGCTAGCCGGGCTATGCGAGCCTAAAGCGTCCCATGCATGAGCCAGTGGTCGACCGGTCCGCCACAACCCCCATCCCCCACCCCCGGCCGCAACCCCGTGCCCCTACGAGCCGCATCAGCGGTGGCCTTTAGCTAAGAAAAACCGTGGAAAATATGGAAAGCTGCCCCGCCGGCTCTGTCTTTTGCTTACCCATTCAGTTGATCCGGCGGCCTCCCCGCCCGCCCGACTCCTCAGAAATTCCATCCTCCGACCCTTAATTCGGCGTCCGCAGAAGGAAGGAAACCAAAGGCTTTCCGGCCATTCTTCTTTCAGCCATTCTCCCCCCCCGCCTCCCTCCCCCTATCCTCATACCGTTTTTTCTCCTCCTCCTCCTCCTCCTCCTCCTCCTTCTTCTTCTTCTTCTTTTTTTCCTTTTTCTTTTATTTATTTATTTATTTTTTTTTTAACGTTTTCACTCCACCGCAGGAGGATCCCGCGCAAAGATGCGGCATTCTATTCAGATTTTGCAGTTTCAATTTAAGCAGCATTCCGGCCGAATGTTTAAGCCGTTTTGAATATTCCCTTTTTTCCCCCATTGGCAGTTATCTCTCTCTCTCTCTCTCTCTCTCTCTCTCTCACTCACTCTCTCGCATCCCCTCCTTACCTATATATATATATATATATATCACAGGGAACTCAGTCAAAACGGGTCTCTTAAATCGTCGTAGACTTGGCTCGAGCGCGGAGAAACGAGAAACCTAAATGGACTAAGCCTTAATTGCATCTCCCCTTTTTTGCGTAGCTGCGTTTTTTAATTTTCGTATGGACTCGCGACTGCGAATCGAGTCGAGGCTGCGGCTGGCCGATCTCCCTCGAAGGGGATTTATGGCCTCCCCGACGCCGGGTGTCTTTCGCTAAAAGACTAATTATTTCGATAGCTCGCCGATAAATTCCGTTATTATTCATTCCAATGGCTCGGGCGATCGCTAAAAATGTCTCCGTCTATTGCGCAAAACTTTTCTCTCTCTCTCTCTCTCTCTCTCTCTCTCTCTTAATCTCGCGCGCGCGCGCGCTGCCCTCACCACCCCTCCGCTCCGTACCGCTTGCCGCGAGACGCGTCGCCTTATTTATTGCTTGTTTTTCTTGCCCATCCGCGTAAAAACTAACGCGCCTCCTTCCTTCTTAATGTCTACTTGTCAAAGGCTCCCTAATCCACCCCCCCCAACCTCCCCCCACCAAGCCCCGCCGTCCCACTCCTCGCCAACTTTTACAACTTCACACTATTTTTAATTATTGTTTGCGAAATGTATTCGGGCTGGCGGCGGCCCCGTCTAAAAACTAGTCTCGGCTCCTGAGCCGCGAAATACGTAATGGAGCGAAAACAAAACATTTTTCTCTAGAAGCTGGATGAGTCCATTTAAGAGATTTTAGATTTTTAGTCTCAGTTAAAATCCTCTGCCCGTGAGCGGGGTGAGGGGCAGCAGGGGTGCCGAATCCCTAAGCCATTTAAATTGACAGTACAGCCTGCTCCGGTTGACTGGCTCGGGGAACAAAAAATAATACACGATATCCAGCCCTGTAATTACGGTACGTATACTCCTCCCCATCCCCATACCCCGCCCGCCAAAATCCCCCTAATTGAATGTTACCTAATCCATTAAGTTATTATTACTTCGGGCTTTCGCTAAATTATTACTATTTATGTTGTCTAGGTACAACTGCCTTCAAAAGCTTTATCGCATTTAATTGCCCCGAAAGTACATTTCGATCGTTAATCATTACCTTTGGAATATTATAAAACTTTATCTTCTTCGTCTGCAAGCGCCTGCACTACTAATCCTTTGAGCCATTCATTCTGGCATTACGGGGCCACGCTAATTGTATTAAATTATGCCCTCCGGATTATTACTATTATTATTATCATTATTATTATTATCATTATTTATCATTACTTATTATTATTTATTATTATTTAGTTTAATCTCAAGCAGATATAGAATTTGATGAATTAAGTAAAATTCATAATAAAGAAGATGAGACTTTTTTCATAGATGAGACCATAGATTTAATTGAGTATATTGAAGAAAATCGTGGAGAGTATGGCGCAGAGGGAGCGAATGTCCTCTTTAAGCATACGTCAGAAAGAAATTATTAGGAATTTACGGGGATTTTAGTGAAATTCGCTTGAGCATAAATCTCCTGTTAATCTCTGGCCTTTCCCATATGAGAATGAGTTCACGAGGCGCAATACGTACTGGACAAAAGTAAGTGGCCGATGCGAATCCCATGGAATATAATCGATGGCGACCTCGAGCGATCGGCCGACAAGGCTCCCTCCGCACTCCGCACTCCCTCCGACTCCTAAACGTAACTTAACAGGTGAGTTACCCTCCCGATGATCGTACGTCACCGAGCCCCAACAGTTGCCGCCGACATAACCATAGGTGACGCCAACTATGGTGAGCATAGCCAACCCCCTGTACCATGGCCACCCCCGCACGGATCCATCTGGTTATTGGGGTTGTCTGCCATAAACTCCCGTAATAAACTCGCTCTCCTACCGCCGCCATCTCTGTTAACGATTTCCCCGTCCCCCCCCTTACGTTTCGCCGTTCGGCCTTAACTACTTGGCCGCACTTATGCTCATTCCGACGGACCTTTTGCCGTTTTTTTTTTTTTTATTCTTTTCTTTGGTCGAGGGAGTTTAGAAAGGGAGAAAGCGCCTCCTGAGCAGCCGGAGAGATGCAAAATAAAAAGAGACTTAGAAATCCGAGAGGGGCAATAGAAATGGCAAAGGGGCACGGTGGAGGGGACTGGGAGGGAGAGGGGTATCATGCTGGAGAGTGTGAGAAATCAAGGAGTACGATCGTTGAGAATCCTCCTGCATCTCTCTCTCTCTCTCTTTCTCTCTCTCACACACACACACACACACTCACACTCTCTATCTCTTAGCCGCGCGCGCGTTCATTTTACCTTTCGCTTGTGCTTCTCCTTCTTCTACTTCTTCTTGGCCCGTCTACAACAAAATCGCAGACGCGGTATCTCTCTCTCTCTCTCTCTCTCTCTCTCACTTGCTTTCGCTCGCGTCGGCTGCTCCGTGCACGATGAGAGAAACAGAGGAGAGCCACGGGGTTGGTGATGAAGGCGGATAAGCCTTGTGTGGGAGTTTCTCTCCGTCGGATCGCTAGAGGGCGATGGAGGGGTGAGAGGTGGAGAGATGGAGGAGGAGGAGGAGGAGGAGGAGGAGAGAGACACGCGGGACTATAATTCTATGCCGGACATGGATACCATTCGTTAGCACGGATTCGCGCAATTTTCCTCCCCGTAATCTTCTTTTCCGCACCAATTTATTCCTTTGTCTTATTCCATTTTCGTTATAATGCTTTATATCCATTTTTTATTACGATACATTTACTGGGACATTGAGCTTTGAAAACAGGGGACAGCAAAAGCACTTGTAATTTCAATGCGGATCTATCCTAAGCGAATTCTAATCTTAAATTGTTAATTTTAACAATCCGTGACCCGTTAGGATACAAAGGCGCTGCAAAAAGCGATGGAATTCCGAGATTTCGTTAATTCTTCGAAAAAATGATTGATTAACGAATAGAGGAGATTTAAAATGATCCTCTCTAAACCACGTGTTAATTCGGTCGGATTAAGTAAATATGTTGTAGCATGCAATCCACTCTATAAGCTTTCCTCGAACATGCAATTCTGCTCGGGGAAACGAATTTCTTGTTATTCCGGGCAAAAATAGAAAAGAAGTCTTATCGATAATCTAAAATTCGCTACGTCGAACGATATTTTATTTAATTTTGCAAAATTCTTCATAGATATAATTGGAGGTTGCGAGCTCGGATTAAGGATTGAAATAAAATTAGAAAACACGAGATGACGGAGATCATTATTAAAGAAGTTAACTTTGTTGGGCAGCAATATGGAGTTGGGCTCCGTCACGTGATAAGTCGTTCGTGTATTTTCTATTAGTATCTGCTTTTTCCTGTACAAAATCCCCTATCTTTCGTGCACAGCCACGAATAAATACTTTCTTAACTTTACCTTTTCTGCTCTTCGTTCTCTCTCTCTCTCTCTCTCTCTCTCTCTTCTCTGATTCTTATTCGTACGATGGATCGAAGAGAGACAGAATAGCATCGCGCATTCTACTTCTGCCCCCCCTTGCCACTCTTATTTGCTCCCTCTCTCTCTCTATCTCTCTCTCTCTCGTTCGCTGTTTTTCTTTCAGTCCTCCTGAAGGTAGTGCTTGCATGCTCCTGGTTTAACGTAGCTGCCTCCTAATTAAACATCGAGCTCGTTTTCGAATCCCCGAGTCGAGACTTGCGACTCATCGATGTTCCGATATTAGTTCCTCTCCTCCTTGTCCCTCCCCACTGCGACGCCACCTACGTCTTCTCCCGGTCTTTGCTTCTGGCCTTCCTTCTGCAACCCCAAGCTGTTTTTCTTTTTTATGCCTCTTGATTCTTCTCCTTTCCCTCCATATTCCCGTTACGATTTTCATCTCCTTTCTCGCTCGATCCTCATCCTCTATTTTCTTACCCTCCCTCCCGCTCCATCTCTACGGTCTACACAGCTTTTACGCATATCGCGTCCACCTTAGCATTTGATCAGCGGATCCAGGATACGCTGTGGCTTATTTATTTGCTAGTTAGACTGCGATTACCTTCAATAAGGCTTCGATGAGAGAATGCCTTGAGCGGCTGTGACATTTAATTAGCCGCGGGCCCAATGACGCGTCCGTCACCATAAATATATAATCGGGGGTAGGTAAATGGAGAGGGAGAGAGAGAGAGAGAGAGAGAGAGAGAGAGAGGGAGATACTCGTCCCTCGAACGAAGATGGTCGCGCAGCGAGAAAGTAATCTTTGCCATTGCCATTTTTCGAGGCGTCCAGGTCGGAGGAGTCAGAGCAGGAAGTCAATAAAAGCAGTCGGGCAGCTCGTCGTAATTTTGCAAGTGAGCCTCGATAAAAAGACGGCGTGCACTCGCGCGACCGGGAGGCTCGAGGGCCCCGACTCTCCCCCGCGTTTTCTATCGGCCACTGTAACTGCGCCCACATGTTACATGGCTAATTAGCTGGCGGCACCGCCCGCTGGAGGAGAGGAGCCCGGCGAGCCGAGCGAAAACGAGAAAAAGCGACGGCGCGGCGGTACTGCAGGGGGCGGGGGAGAAGGGTGGAGGTCGGACACGGAGGCGAGCGCGCAAAACGAGAGCCACGAGTCGCCGGGCCGTTCCTCTGTGTGCCTGCGTCCGTGTATTAGTTAAGCGCGGGGGGAGGAGCCGAGGTAGCCGCAGCCTCCTCCGCTAGTGGACTCGAGATCGGTATAAGAAAGCGAGCAAGAAGAAGAAAATCGACATGGGCATATTAATGGGGCACGGAGGACTCCGTAACGATCGGCCCGCGATCCGCTCTTAAATAAAAGACGCGGCCCTCCCTCTCCCCCGACCCGTTGACCCTCTCCGCGGTCGCCGTCACGGCCGGCCCGGGTTTAATCCCCGCGCCGGCAGCGTCCGCTCGCCGATTCGCGTGTGCGTGTCGTACACGCGAGCGCGCGTGTCCGCCTCTACCCTCGCACCCGGATCCGACGCGGCTCGCGCTCCGAGCATCTCAAACACGATCTTGTATTCCAGGCCGCGCGACCTGGCAGCGCCTCACCGGCGAAAGAATAGTCATTAACTAAATAACGGCGGCGTCGGGGGACCGGGTTCCCTCCACCGCCCCCTCCTCCTCCACCTTCTCCTCCACGTCCTCCTCAACCTCCTCCTCGACGTCCTCCTCAACCTCCTCCTCGACATCCTCCACCCCCTCCACCTTGTCGTCTACCCCCCTGCCCCTCCTCCTCCTCCTCCTCCTCCTCCTCCTAACACCCCTACCCGATCTACGGCTCCTTATGTCCACGAGCCATCTACTCCGCCTCATCCAGCTTTGTCCCAGCGTCCGCTCTCCCTCCCGACGCGGCCACCAGCCCACCACGCGTACACCGTCGGGGTCCATCCCCCGACGTCCAATGAGCGAATCACCTCCAGCTACGGCGCTCCGAGCCCTCCGCGAACCAGCGTTGAATACGTTATCACGAAGCACCAGGGGGAAAGGATTTGTTTTAGCGGCCGCTGCGGAGCTGTCGCTCGACTGACCTGACCCCCCCCCCCCTCCCCCCCCCCCCCCCTCCCGTCGCCCCATCCCTCTCAGCCGTCCTCCTTCCACTCGCCCTCGCTCGTATCCTCCTCGCTAACTCTCTCTCTCTCTCTCTCTCCCTCTCTCTCTCTTTCTCTATCACAACACCCCCACACCTTACGCCCTCGAGTCCAACCTCCTCACTCTCGCCAATCCTCCTTCCTTCAACCTCGAGTCCAATCCCCCTCCCATTCTCTCGCTGGGTCGAATAATGTACGCTGATAAAATGCCACACCGCAGACAAGCTTACTCTCGTGTAAACTTGGACTTTTTCATACTCGTGATGTTCCTCCGATGTTCGCTCCGTTCTCCCCCCCCCTCCTTCACCACCTGCTCCTCCTCCCGCAACCGTTTTTTCACCGCATTTTAACAGCCGCGACTTCTATCCTCAAATTCTATCTACGACAACTATTACGTGTGCCCCTCTTCCCCGTCCTTTAACGTCCACCACCTGAGGCCAACATTTACAATTATTTTCAGCCAATACAATTGCTATTGCCGAAGAAGTCGTATTATCTTTCCGTTCGAATATTATTACGTATTCCAAAACATTTGCTAGTCCTTTGTAGATAGAAGCCCGACGTGTCCAGTATGCATTGGAAGACGACAGTAGGGCAATCGGATAAGAGGAGGAAGACAACTAAGTAATACTCGTACGTATAAATCTGCAAGAATGTCGAATAATGATTTTGCGATTATAGGTGACGAGTTGTTGGAAAGGATGTCGGCGCGCTGATTGAAAGACGAAAAATTAGGAATGTCGACTGTAACTATGCCAACGACGTATTTTAAGAACGCGAAAGAGAATTCGATTGGCCGAGGCGGATAAATATTGCTAAATATGACAAGTAGGGTAAGAGTGGACAAGTGGACAAGGTGCGCGAGGCAGGCGAAGTAAGCACATGTCCCAATAGAACCTTGACTCGGAAAAAGCGTTTCGAAAGCGCGTGTCACAGGTGCGATAGTCACGTCCAGGTGCTTTGGATCTCCAAGAGGTGGCCGATGCGGAGTAAGAGCCGGGAGTAAGAGCGCCATCGTCGTCGTTCGCGGGAATAATGCGACGACGGCGGCCGGGAAATCGCAGATACCGCCAGGGCAGACTGATTCCCCCGGAGCGAGCGCTGTACGCCGGCGTTTTTTTTTGTTTTTTTTTTTTTTTTTTTGTTTTTTGTTCTTTTGCCGAGGACCGGGCGATTTCGTCTCCCGCGGCCCCGAACTCGAGGGAACGCGCGAATGGAGTCATAAAGCCGAGACCTGCTCTCTGTCCTTCACCGACCGCGTTCGCAATAAACTCGGCTTACTTCCATTCCGCCTCTAACCCCGCCATCCCTACCCCCCCCCCCCCCCCCCCACACACGACGTAAATATGGCATAAAAGCCGAAGAGGAACGCTTTTCGACCCTCTCGCTCTCTCTCTCTCTCTCTCTCTCTCTCTCTCACTTCGTCTTCGTCTTTGTCTTTGTCTTTGTCTTTGTCTACTCGATTTTCTCCTTCAATGAGCGATTAAAGGAAGAAATCTTATATTTATATCTGTTAAAATCCCAGTCGGCCGTGCGTGCAACTCTGGGGAATGGATGTAGTTAGCGATGCGAATTATACGGAGTTGCGCAGACCTACAATTAATTTACTTCTTCTTCTTCTTCTTCTTCGATACTTAAGAGTACAAGACCGACTGCCAATGGCTGTAAGAAAATGGAAACAGTCTACGTACATGAATAAGATCGATAATGATCCTCGCTGTCAGAGACATTGACGGTACTGCCATACAGAGTACGAGGCTTATGTTTTATATGCCTTGTCCATACGGAGGGATAAATATCTCAAGCAGGTAATAAATGTCGGACGATTAAAACGAGGATGAGATTTACGGGTAGGGCGGGGTGGGGAAGGGAGGTAGGTAGGTAGGCTGCCGCGAGTCGATGGTGAAATTCGCCAACTGATCATTTCTAAAGATTCTCGAGAAAGTTGGCGGTGGCGGGGGTGACGTCGGCGGCGGGATGACGGGAGGAAGGTAGGGCGGGGGGGGGGGGGGGGTGATGGCACAGTCGAAGGCACGTGGTCGGTCGACACTTTTGGCTCGACGGTCATTTTCCCGACGAGACACGTTTTCCCTAATTTTCCCGAGGCGAGGCCGCCCTCGACACGCGCTCGCCATTTCGTTCCCGGTAATCGGTGGGCTTACGGGCTCCCTGCAGGGGATCGCTTTCAAGAGCCCCGGGACATCTGCATTAATGCAAAAGGCCTCCGGTCCACGAGATGGATGTCGGTCGCCGGCTTCTCTCGGCCGTTATGCCGGCTCTCCTCCTCGCGAGCCATCCTTTAACGCGACCAACAATTAGTCACCCGCGTCACTTTAACGCTCCCGTACGCCGCAATTTTCCTGATCCCCCCATCCCCCCCCTCTATCTCTCTCGTTCTCTCTCTCCCCACCGCCACCCCTGTTTCGCGAGCAAACGGCCGCGCTCCTTTCGACCGAAATCTCTAATTGGCTTATACGCTGCAGCGCGATCTTTTCTGATTTATTAGCCTCTCTCGCCGCCTTATACTCATTCAGCCGTCATTATAATTTTATCATTCCATAAACGTCGTTAATACAAGCTAATGAGGTCAGCCAAAGAGAGCGAGCCCACGTTACGTGGAGGATAGAAAATTGAGGCTTCGCTAGGTCACGTTTATCGCTCGCTTGCTGATCAATTATACGAGCGCTTAGTATCAATGCTAGAAAAACTTGGCCGTGGCTATATTTAAAATGTCTTACGATAAAAGAAATTTAACGATAATAGAAAGGGAAAAAACCTCGGCACGGTTGCGTTATCCATTTTCAGCCGTTCCAGCGCGCCCGTAATTACCCTCCAAAGTTTAATAATACTCTAATACGTGTATGATGATCTAAATAAGCCGAGACCGTGTTTTTCAACAACCGGTATGGATAACGTGACGCCTCGGGAGAAAACAAAACAATAAAAAAAAAAAAAAAAAAAAAAAAAAGAATAACGAAATGCAAAACAAATAAAAGAAAAAAGGGAAAAAGAAGAAAAGGGAAAGAAAGGGAAAGATAAGGTCAAGCCGTAAAATGTTGAAAGATAACTGAGAAGATCCCAGGCCTAATCGAAATAGAGATTATTTTTATATCGCAGCTGATTTTTCGAGCACGTACTCCATTCTCGGGATGGTCGAGTGAAAAAAGAAGAAAAAAAGAAGAAAAAAAAAAAAAAAAAAAAAAAAAAAGAAGACGAAAAAAACGAAAAACCAATTTTAAAATTCGGGCTGATATGATAATGTGTATGATAATATTATAATATTTAAAGTGTCAAGGGCTGCCGTTTTACAAAAGGTCGATACGACACCTGCCGCCGACCACTTGGACCAGTCGCTCCGACTGTCAATAAACGTCACAGATGTGGCCCAGCCCCCATTCGTTCGTCCATTCGCTGTCTCGGCAAGGTATTGAGGACCCTTTGGGGTCGGGGCGAGGAGCGGGGCAGGTGGTCGGGCGGAAAATTTTTCGATTAACGAGGAGCTCCGCCGATTCATTACGATATTCACGATATTCAATGTACTTGGTCGAACGTGTAAAAATACTTTGCATGTAGCCGAGCAAAAGAGGTAATGGGACTCTATAGTGGAGTGCTCGGGCCGCGGAGGGTTCCTGGTCGAGGGGCCCGGGGTAGTCAGGCACCGGGGCACTTTTATCTGGCTCTAATTGTTTTTGCTCTTCTTACTCGAAAAGCTGGAATTACCGCGGCTTATCTCTCTCTCTCTCTCTCTCTCTCTCTCCCCATACCTCCGCCCCGCCAATCCTCCGCCCCGCAACGTCCCGCGGGAGTCCAATGGAAACGAGTAATTTTCGCGTTAAAGCTGCGCCGAGGCAGTCATGCGAACTCTCGCCGTGACTCAGCGACTCTCGATACCTTCGACTGCGGCTCAACCCTCGCGCACACCCGCCACCAAGGGCGAAGGTCAAACGGCCGGGCAAAGCAGGCGGTCGGGCGCACGCGCTCGGGAGAGAAAGAGAGAGAGAGAGAGACGATCGCAATTGGCTTTACGCTCGTATCGAATCGCTTCGACTGCGATTTAAGCTACGATTTAAGCTACGATTCGAGCTACGATTTAAGGCATTCCTACGATTCGTAAAATCTCCTGTCATAAATGCCCTCGACTAGAATGCTCGTCAATAACCTACCTACCCCGCCCCTCCGCGCCCGTCCCCGCCGCTCCCTTACCCACAATCCGCCTAAGTTCATGTACTTTCAGCGGGCCCTCTTCAATTACCTTTTCCCTTTGCCCGGACCCTCTGCCGCCCACCGAAATAATTAAATTTCCAATCTCCCATTTCACTATAATAAATATCCTTTTATTTTTCATGAAATATATTGATTTGAGAAATTTTAACTGCCCCGTACCGAATTTACTATCCCGTACCGAGTTTAATATTATTAAGTGCACTTAATCCCATTAAATGTTTCATCCTATTGTTTTCAATAATCTTTATTCCATAGCCAAATTCGTTGGGCTTCAGCGAGTCGAAGCTCCGAGTTCGAACCATAAATATAAATATCCGCATATCTTCGTAGGTGACTATCACGACTTTCGACAAACTACATAAATATATATGTATATATGTATATATATATATATCTACTGCATTCGTAAACCCTTTGCTTATCCAAAGTCCGCGTTCTAAATACTTTGAGCAAGAGCATTTATCAGGTAAAATTACTATTGCCATTAATTAGGATTATGGACACCGTGGTCGTTAGGGCGCGCAAAGCTAATTATACAGTAAAATTACATATCTAGGTAAATTGACACGCATAGAATTATCGTAGGGATGCACGTTTCGATGCTCGAGCGCTTTTTTTATTGTCCGTTATTGGCCGTATTCTTGTATTTTCGTGTAAGATAATGGGTCGAGGCCCCGTAAGGAGGTACTTGATTGAAAGATAAATGAAAGAGCAACAATATAATCCTGTAAAACTAAATACGATATACAATTAAAAAGGAAGCTGAGAATGTTTCTTTATCCCATCGCTCGCATTACTTTCTCGTATAATTATTTTCGAAACATCTCACTCTTTCGCTTAGCAAAATGAATTTGTTGAGTAAATTACATCGTAAATTTCATCCTATCTAACGTTCCGTACATAAAGCCTGCGAAGCAACACGCGCACACGAGAGCTCAAGATTCGGTAATAAAGTTTCGCTGCCGTGGCAGAGACGGGGAAGGGGGTTTCGAGAAGGTGGAGGTGGCGGAGGAGGCGGAGGAGGAGCAAGAGAGCGAGCCACCGAGCGAGAGATAAAGCGGGAGTGAGGGAGTGGGAGAGAGAGAGAGAGAGAGAGAGAGAGAGAGAGAGAGCCGGAGAAGGCGCACGGATAGTCCGGTGGGGTGGGTATGAGACGCGGCGAGCGCGTGTCGGTGCGTGCGGGTGTGCGCTTAGGAGCGAGAGAGCGATAACGCGAAGAGCTAAAAAGGTGAATAACGACGCGTATAAGCATTGTCATTAAAACGAAGCCGGCAGTTCGAAGGCAGCCCCGCTCGGCATATTCGAGCCGTTGAAAATACGAGGCAAATCAGACAATTTCACGGTGGATAATCCACGGCTGCTCGCGATCGCGGTGCCCATGCAAATCCCGGCGCACGACTGGCTAAAAAGCATCGCCGAGAGGGGTTACTGGGCCGCAGTGAGTTCAAGAGAGAGAGAGAGAGAGAGAGAGAGAGACCGAGTGCGAGTCAAGAGGGTGGGGGGAGGGGGGGTGGAAACCGAGAACCGAGGAGCGGAATCACGGGCCGTTATGGCTCGCGCTCGATCGGACTTCCGTCAATGATTTCATGGCGTGTTTCCCACTCCCCCGTCGGAGATCCTCTCGGTCTCGCATCCCATTCGGCGCCCAGGCACTCTGAGGCACTCGGAGCCACCCCGACCCGGGGATCATCCGATGTCGCGGGCCCCTTCAAGGCGTGAGCCACTCCATCCGAGGGCCGCTCCACCCGCGATGGAATGCACCGCCGCCCGCAGCCGAGGATCGTTCGGCCTCGGGTTCCAAATTGCGCTTCGATCTATAATGACGGTCATGCACGAGTCAGCCGCAGGAGAAAGCCGAGCCACCCGCCCGCGAGCAATTAAATTACGCGTTATGGGCGAGTTTCGAATAATTAGACCTTAAAACGCGATCCCTATACGTCCCCTCCCGCTACCCCTCCCGCCGCCCCCCCTACCCGACGGGATTCATCCAATACGGCCAATCGCTTCATCCGACCGCGAAGACCTTACCGAGGATCGCCTATAGCCCCCTTCTTCTTGCAATGTCGTGTCGGCTTACCGGCCTATACCCAATCGCCGTTCGACGACAGCGCAAAAAGATAAGCAGCCGCCGCCGCCGCCGTCGCCGACCTTATCCTCAAGGACTAACTACCTTACGCTTCCCGTGCGAGTCGCTCCCCTCCTGCCATTAGCTTCCTCATTAAAAAAAAAAAAAAAAAAAAAAAAAAAAAAAAAAAAAAAAAAAAAAACGGACTACATTCGGACTAGATTTCCAACTGAGCTTTCGACCCCCTCCGCCCCTCCTTCCCTTCCTCCCCCGCACCCCCGCCGTTCGCCCAACCGCGACCCTATTATCGTATTAACGAAATTCCGTTAATAAAGTCCGGAAAAACGGCGAATAACGTCCGCAGTTGTCGTGATTAGATTGTTGAGTGAAAGCACCGCCGCGACATCGAAAACCGATTGCCATTCTCCTCTCGGAGCCTTTTTAAAAAAAATCTGCTAAACCTGTATAATTTCAAAGGCGAATGAACCGACGGCCTATCCAAACAAGGACCATTTAGATAAGGAACGCAAGACGTTGCGACAGTAATAAGAACTTGTCTTAAGTAATACGTGGACGTATTACCCGCCGGGCCTGATCATTGGGACTTTACAATATCCTACACCGTCCCCCTCGTCATTCAAATTCTCAAGCCTGAATCACTTTATTATGGAACTCGTTGCCTTCTACTCCCTCCCATTCAAGCATCATCCATCATTATCCATAACTCCCTCTCTCTCTCTCTCTCTCTCTCTCTCTCTCTATTCTGTCTATCCATGTCACCTACGTACATCAGAACCATCGAAATATCTGTTCTATTGGTTCAAGTAATTGACATTATCATGACAATCTCGTCACTTCCTTTAACGTCGTTTACAAAGAAATTAATAGGAAGCATATTATTTTTAACCCTCATTTCAACAGTAAATCAATAATAATTTAATAGAGATTTATAAACTTTTATTGCATTTCAGCAATGAATGCATTATTATGACAACGCTTACGTATACAATGGTAATCTACAAGGATCAATAGCGCGATTTCTGTTTCTTTAAATGTTTATGATAATTTGCCGAAATGAATACTAAAAATAATTCATAATTGTAAGAATTCCAATATACTATGTTCGAGAAATACTGGGACTTATTGATGAAATTTTATGAAAAGTATGCTAGCGGAGCTAAGAATACATTATTTAGAAAACTGAGTCGACCTAATGGCTTTATAGTTAATCGAAAAACTTTGATTACGGCTCTAAAGCTTATTTATGCTCTCCCCAAGGAGATAATAACTATTGCTCTTCTGATCGGAAAACCATCGCTCAAGCAAAAATGACGGAAAACGCAATCTTTTTTTAAGGCAGAGAGTGACCCCCTTGCAGAAATTCTATAAAGACATACGTCGTACGGAGCCAGGCGTGTCCGTACGTATCCGTACGTATAGAGGCATGGACAAGGGAGAAGTGGTGTGAAGAACAAAGCTAAGCTTTTTCGTCGGGGAGTCATCGGTCCATACTGGCTGATATCTCTGCTTAGGAAAAAGGATTTATGCTCGGCTAATCCAAATAGCGAAGCGATTTCTCCGTGATGGGGCGGCGAAGAGGTGTGCGTGTGTGTGTGTGAGGCGGGGAGGGGGGGCAGGGGGGTAGGATGAGGAGGACAAAGAGGGAAAGGAATGAGAGGGAAAAATTGCTCGATATATCTTTTATTTGTTGTGGGGTGGGGAGGCGGTGTGGAAAAAGCGGGAGTAAAAAAAAATAAGTTAGTAAGTTCCAGCATGGGGTGGAAGAAAGTCGTTCGCGGTTAATTGAAGTATTCCTTATCGAAAAAGTGGCAATCCCAGAAACGGAGAAAATCAGAAATGGACTGAATCGAGGAGATAGAGCGAGTGCGAGTGTGCGTTTCCGGGAGACGGTAGTGCGGTCGGTCGGCTGGGTGACGGGGACGGGGGACGGGGGACGGGGGACGTGGGACTTTGGACGTCGGATGTGGGACGTGGGACGGGGAACGTGGTACATGGGATCGCGGGGTGGGGGACGGGATACGGGGTACGGGGTACGGGGGGATAGAAGAAACTAGGAGCATCAGAAGCAGTAGTGTAACTTTGATCCGTTAAGGTCTGCCTGGGCGTGATTGCGCTCGGGCTCTTGTCTTTTCTTATAATTGATATTGGCTTCCGTCAGTCGAAGACTCTGAGTGAGTGCAACGAGAATAAAGAGAGAGGGAGAGAGAGAGAGAGAGAGAGAGAGAGAGAGAGAGCGCGAGGAGGTCAAAGGTACGGAGCGACTTCACTACTAAAAAGAGAAGAAGGAATCCCTAGTTTACGGGAAAATGGATGAATTCCAGTTCGTTCTAATCCAGAACGGCCTCGTCTTCGAGAATAGTTGGTAATCCTCAAGGATAGTTGAAGATCACTGCCGAGTTACCCGCCCCGCCGTTCTCATTCATCCGTATACGTCTGATATACATGCGTACCCATACAATGCATGCGCCCGTGTAGAGAGCGAGAGAGAGAGAGAGAATAACAGAGAGAGAGAGAGAGAGAGAGAGAGAGAGAGAGAGAGAGAGAGAGATGTCGTTTGATATTGTCGCCTGCGCCGAGTCTTGGACTTTGGCTGCTACCATTAGACAACCACGAATTCGAGTTTAGCCAGATGCAGCTCGGGCTCGACTCGTAGTACTCCCCCCACAATCGAACGTTATACATGCATTTACCGAGCCCTGCGGCGGATTTGTCCTCGCGTATCGCCTAACCCGAGGGGTTTAATCGGCTTCAGGCTTTAAGGAACTCGTGGCCTCCTCGCCCTTCGGGAATCGCGACTCCCACCTCCTGCAGCCCCTCCACCTTCTACATAATCCAGCAAGTCGAAAGTTATTCGACCGGATAGTATATATTGTAGCGGCAATTGGGAATGGACAGGTTAGAGTGTAAAGTACTTGCGGGGCGGATCAGGTATACGTGGACCAGAAACGTGGCCGTGATCTATCGCCGAGTACTCCCGCGCTATTATCCTGCGGGATTTCGCGTCTTCTCTCTGCGTACGCCGCCATTTAAATCTCGCTGCTTTTTCCCACGTTCGAGTTTAAAGCGACCGGATCCGCTCGATCGCCGAGTACGAATCTCTCTCTCTCTCTCTCTCTCACCCTCTCTCTCAACCTATCTCTCTCACGCACACGCACACGCACACTCTCTTTCAGCCAATTTTAATTGCAGATTCAGGTAGCTTTTCTCGCTCGTACAGCCTTAAAATAATTCTGAGGCTTATTTATTCGTTTATTTATTTATTTATTTATATATTTATTTACATTTACATTTACATTTGACCGACTATCGGACTATTATACGTCATTATAGCCTTAGTTTATTTATGAATTCTGAATCCTCAAGGGCCGCTGCGAGTATTCGTCTATGCCCATCCAACACAATTACTACGTCCGACGTACAGAGGAGATAGAGAAATTCATTTTTAGACATCAGTCGGTAATCAGAAGTTCAATTAAACTTACTGATATTATCGGAAGGTCAAGTCATTGACAGGGAGCATCTAACCATTAGATTTTCTAATCTTGTACTCGTTAGCGTCGGCCCCATTCATCCAGTCCCACTGACATTAATTCTCAACGTATAGTCGCGGTCACCACGAGAAGAGCCAAGTCCACATTTACGTCCACGGAACGTATTTCCTAGACGAAGTAAGCCGTCACTGGCGGTCAGTGAAATACTCTCACTTACATTTCCTACGCGATCTTTATGCATTTGTTCGTTAACCAGGATCTAGCAAATACAACGATTAATAATTTATGCGCTTAGCACTACGTATTTCAGATATTTTGCAACTAATGGCCAAGATCTGCCTCGAATCTTTCCAATACATTATTACATCGTTTTCCCGTTGCCGACCACGACGTAAATTCATTTTATTCGAAAATTATTTATTGTATCTGCAACCGCTTACGACTGTAAATTTAACGGCCCGCATTCTTTGATTTAATATTTCAATGTATTTAATGGGCATACTGAAGGGCAAGACTGCATATGCACGTTATGCCTCTTATAAATCCTATACGTAAATAACAGTCATTCGGTCACGGCTATGGTCATTTAATAATAACTCGTATTTAATAATAAATTTACGTTATAATTATGCATTAGAAAGATTTCGTATATTCGTTACGTCGTAATTTCAATAAAATAGTTTTAAACCTTTACGGAATATTCCGAATCGTTGCCTCACTTACGTACTATTGATTATTATACGAAATATAGATATATTTTAACGTGTATAACGGGTACTCGTACCTTCGCCAAACATAAATTTCGATATTAATAGTGAATTTATAATATACTTCGCAATTATAATATATTTGAGAAGCCGCGAATAAAGTTACTTTGCCGGGCACGTACATGTACGTATTTGAGTAATACTCGGCACTATATTGTACGTAATTTACGAAGTAATTCTCATGCGTTCACAGAATCAGATTGAAATACTTGCATCGAGATTTTTATTTCGGGACAAAGATTAATAAGTCCGATTACTTTTGGGACTTTGCGGGCGCGCTTTCGTCGAATTTCGAAATTTAACGTCGAACGTAAGGTGAACAATGCCGGCACCATGCGACACAATCAATAGCAATAATAACGACAACAATAGTAATAATAGTAATAATAATGACGATGATATGATAAGGATACGAGGGAACGATAGGGTCGATACTCTATAAATCAATAAATCTCGAGGCTGCGGCGCATTGACGTCTTAAATTATCTGAAATTATCTTAAATTATCTTAAATTATCTTAAAAGAGAAGCAGTGTTTTTTTTTTGTTTTTTTTTTTTTTTTGCTTTGTAAGTGAGGTGGGGAAAAAAAAGTAAACAATTACCATCGATTAATATTTAATCATAAATCCATTGGCTTGTCTCGGCGACACGTGCTATTTTCCGCTTTAGCGAAAGTCCGGCAGATGTAAAGCCGGGATGTCTTAATAAATGCAGTCGTTTGACGTGTGGGAGGTTAGGCTGAGGGGTACCCGTGGACCCGTTGCCGGGGAACAAGGGGATAAGGGTTACGGACTCAGAAATTAGTTCCCTCTCGTTTGGTTTTTCTCCCGAAGGTCCATAACTCAGAGGGCCGCGTGACACGGCCGTGTCAGAGCCTTTCGATTTTCCCGCTTGACCGTGGTTTATGCGCCCAACGCTAACGACTCGGCCTCGCCCCCCCCCCCTCTATAACCCCATGGATTCTCATAAGCACTTAGTTTTCATTGCCGCACGGCCTGTCCTCTGTAATAACCATATAATTCGCCGTCCTCTAGCTCCCCACGGTATGCTCGCTCCTTTATCCCCCCCCCACCTTCTCCTTCCCCATCGCGCCCCGACAACAACAGCCGTGATTCGGATCCCCAGTCACAGACATCGAGAGAGCGCGAGCTTCCATTCTTTTTTCTCCGTTTTCTTTCTTTTTATTATTTTTATTTTTATTTTTATTTTTATTTTTCTTCCTTTCTTTTTTTTTTTTTTTTTTTTTTTTTTTTTTTTTTTTGGGTTTTTTTTTTTTCGTTTCAATGTCCCGGCTCCTGCCCGTGGCTTCTTTCTTTTTTTTTTTTTTATTATTTATTAAAACCGGGTCTTCGGTAGGGAAGAAAGGCCAGCGAGCCATGCGCTGGCAAAATCAGTCGAATAATAACAATTTAAAGGTGATAATGAGGAATTTTGATAATTCGGCAGAGGTAGGGTCGGAGGAAAGGGACCACCCTGAGGACGAGGAGCACGGAACGTGTGTGTATGTGGGGGAGGCAGGGGGGCGGGAGGCAGGGAGGAGGGGGTTGCGTGTGCACGTGAAATCGGCCCCAACTGCTGCGAGGCCTGTTATTACCGGCCGGCCAATGCAAGCGCGTAAATCTCCGAATTAGCGGGGATTTGCATGCGCGGGGTCGGCGTAGAGGTGGGCGAGGTGGCCGAGGTGGGCGAGGTGGCCGAGGGGCGTAAGGTAGGTAGGAAGATATCTCGTCCGAGTGCAATATGGCGCAATCGCCGGTGAGTATCGCGCTTGCGCCCGGGCCGATAATATCACTGGCTCGGCACACAGGTGTCCGGCATATTGGCACTCCCGGGGCTCCGGGACCGACAACCCCTGGGCCGGCTTTCCGCTGCGTCGAACCGCTCCGAGCGAATTTCGTGGCCAAGATCGGCCCGATCTCGCCTCCTCCGCTGGTATTACAACTTCATTCGAGCCTTTTTCCCTTCGCCACCTTCTCTCCTACGGGCGGAAAGAATAAATATCGATGCTATCGTTTTGAGCTATCGGCTCCTTGGGCCCTCTTCTCTCTCTCTCTCTCTCTCTCTCTCTCTCACGCACACTCACAGGCACACGCACACGCACAGTCTCTCTCTCTCTCTCTCTCTATATATATATATATATCTCGGGACCCGTACCCCACCCCGCAGCCGGAACCATTCCATCAGCAGCGCCAAGTCTCGGCCATCCTCCTCGGTCTCACACGAATCCCTCCTCCTTTAAGTGATTTGTATGGTCAGTCACCGACCCATCTGATAAGAACCACGGCAACCATTTAACCATTGCCGCTTGGATGTGCTCTAGGCCGTATCTTAAATCGTTCACCTATTACGAGTAACTGACTGACCGACGCGACCAACGTCATCTGCGCGACTCGGTCTAGCCCTCGTCTCCAGAAGATGCCGCTGGCTAATCGACGGACCTGGAGCGGGAGGCATGGAATATCCAATAATCGGATGTAGTGGATGTCGTCGACATCCTCGGCACAGCTCCCCGTGACTACTCACGTAGTATATAAGGAAAAGCAGCGAAATGGTGCAGTGAGCGTGAGAGACGTTGCTCTTGCGTTTCCCTACACCCGTGCGGTGTAAAGCCATAAAACCGGCGGAGGTAGGTAGGTAGGTAGGTAGGTAGGTTGGTAGGTAGGTAGGTAGGTAGGTAGGTAGGTAGGTAGGGTTGGCGAGGGTATGGAGGGTTCGGCGGGTGGGTGTAGCTCGTTACGGGAGCGGCTCGCGCTATCGGCTCCTCATATCGGCCCGCGCATATTCCCGCGCGTCGCATCCAATACGTCGTCGCGCAAATCCGCAGGCCTATCTGCTGCTCCTTGATTCATGGTAAGCCGTGCGCCCGGGCGCTCCCAAGACTCCCACCGACACCCACACGCGCCGCCACACATGCCGCAATAAATATTTTACGGGCCCGAAGCGCTAACGCGTCCCGCTTCTCATTCCTCGGCGAGCGGATCTTCTGGCTTTTTCGAGTCCTCGAGTCTACGGCTGCTGCTCTGGTGCGGAAAGGAGTGGAGAGGGGCGGCACTAGACTACCGCTAGCTCCCGAGGAGCCGAGGGTGAGAGCCCAGACTACTACTACCAACGTCCCGTGCCCGTTGCCATTCTATTAGGCCGCGATTCTTTATTGACGAAGTGGACTCTGCGGGTCGGGACATCTATTACTTTGTCGGCTGTCGGCTCGCAAGGTCTAGGAGCCGGTGGCTCGACGACGCCAGGGTGGCCCCGCGTGCGCTCGGTCAACCGTTCCCGTGATCCGATACTCCGGCTCTGTGTGCGTGCCCGTGGAGGGAGGTCCGCTCGTTGTCCCAAGTGTGCAATGGTCAGGGGCCATAGATCACGCAATATCAGTTGTCAGGCGATGGCCAGAACGGATCGCCTCCCTTCCCCGCCATGATCTGACCCCCGCCACGCTACGCAACCCCTCTACGGGGGTTGGGGCACGTGTAACACCGCCACCGTCCCTCCCTGACACCCAGACTCCCACCTAACGCACTCGTTTTCCACCGCGAGTTCAAGCTTTACGATTTCGCAGATCTTCCGGTGGAGCAGCGGCACCGACTCAACCGACCGACTGTCCCCTCTCGCGCCAATGTCCAATGATTTACTTAGGGGCTCGTTGATTAACAAGCTTTCACGGCCGACGGCCGAGACTTAGGAAATTAAATATGGAGTGGGTTCTCGAAGGTGCGAGGAGCGTGCGTCGACCCGAGACTGTAGCTTCGATTTTTTCTATTCCTCTGTCTCTTGTCCCCCCCCCCTCTCTCTCTCTCTCTCTCTCTCACTCTTTGAGAGATCGCAGGACAAGTAGTTGTAGAAGTGGACGGGGGACCGAGCGAGGGGGAGATCCCGCACGGACGTCCACCCTCGTGAAAAGTTTGGTGGCGCGTTAATCCGTCCAGTTCTGTCCTCCCCCGCACGAGGACGAGCGATGAGCCCCATGAGGAGATGTCGTCTCCGGCTGACCCCACGCCTCTTCCCGTTTATGGCGAGGAGGTCCGCGTAGAAGAAGGGAAAAAAATAATGAAATAAATATATAAATAAATATATAAATAAAAAAATAAATAAATAAAAGAAGGGAAGCGTAGCCTGGGAGGAGTCCGCGATAATTCAGGCCGAGCCCTTATCGAGAGCTCCTTCCGGGAGTTACTCCCGGCTCCGAGGACTCCTACCGCGAGACCCTATAAACACGTCCTTTTCTCGGGGATGACCCCTCGCCCATACCGTTCGGTCACCTCCGCCACTACCATCGCCACCAGCATCGCCCGGAGGAGGAAAGGAGTACGGCGGTCCGCTGGAAATTCGCGCGGCGCTTTCCCCTGTAGACCGGGCGACGAGCCGGCCCGGGTGTGGGTCGAGCACTCGGAACCTCTTATTCTCCCGGGCTGACTTATTTATGCGATTGACCTGAGAAACACTATGCGAAACATTGTTCGGCTCGGGTGAAAATTCGAGAATCGTTAATCCCTCGCGGGGCTCGTGAACTTACCCTGCCCTTTATCCTTGCCCGCTCACTCCTTTTTTATTTGATTTTTTTTCCCTTTTTCCTTCTCCTTTTTTTTTTTTTTTTTTTTTTTTTTTTTGTTTTGTTTGTACATGCCCCGGACCGATTCGATTCGCACTCTCCGCACTTCCATTCGATTACATTATGTATTATGATTCTCTGCCCCGGCTGTTTCCAAATTATTCCCGAGATTATTCCCTTACATACCCGGGCGACGAGAAAACTTATCGATTCCACTCCCGCACGCGTCTCTCTCTCTCGCTCTGTAATAAAATAAGCGGCTTAAACAATATCTGGAGATAGGGCTTCGGTTATTGTCAAGGTCAGCGGCACTAGAAGCAGCCCCATGAAAAGAAATGCCCGTCCCTCGGTATACCGGGACGGCATTATCACGGCATCCGATTGATTCTTGGACGCGGGTGCGAAGCACTTTGCTACTTGGCCACTTGCAGGAAACATCGCACGTAACCCCGTGTACGAGCTTGAGTATTGAGCTTGAGCATGGGACGAGCGCTCCTGGGGCGTCCCTTATCGCCGACCGGATTGTCGCAGCTGGTGCAAGGGCCGGCTCGAGTGTGAAAGGTGTTTCGCCTTCCTGGGACTCGGGCCCGTCATCTCTCCCAGCGAGAGTCGCTCGCATGCGGGCGCGGCCGCATAAAGTATCCGGTGCCGGACAAGAGACTCGCACCGCGCCCGTCGGCCCACCTGACCGAGGAGCATACCCCGTCCCGGAGCTCTTATGGCTTTTGTTATGGGGAGCACTGCTCGCCTCGGAGGACACGTTACGGCCAGCGGAAACTTCGTTAATGGCCGCGTAGATGCTTCGGCTCGTAGCCCTCTCTCCCCCCCCCATCCTCCATTCGTTGCTTCCTTTGAAATTTACATCCCCGGTTAAACAATCGGCAAACACGGGGAATTCCAGTAAGTTTAGCTCCTTTCTTTACTTCTCGGGGCCTCCTCGGCCACTGGTGAGCGCAATTTTCATGCACCCGCCGCGATAATGATGATATACGCCCACATTATGTCCCCCGTGCTTAAGCACTCACGCGTGTACTCACTAAACCCACCCCGTTCCTCCCGCCTTTAAGACATCAATGTCTCTCGCGGCTTGAACTCTCCCACCAGAACCTCGCCCTTTTCCACAACACACCCTTTCCATTTCACCATTAACTTTCTAAGCTCGCAAGCACTACTTAATCTCAATATAATTATCCTTCTACCCGTCCTTCGTTGTCCCTAGATATTGTTTAAAAAAAAAAAAACAATGACAGAGAGAGAGAGAGAGAGAGAGTGAGACACGGGGGCGGGGGAGGAGAAACCATCGACTCGTTATTTTTGATAAATCACACGCGCCTCTCAGGTTATGAATAAAGTAGGTGTATTGACGGAGGTTTTAGAAATACGATATTTCGAAAGGGGAGATAAGAACGGAGCATTGTCGCGGATATTAATAAGGAGAGTATTACGAAGAAAAGACAAAAGAACGAAAAAAAAAAAAAAAAAAAAAAAGAAAAGATAAAGAAAAGGAAGAAAAAAAGAAAAGATAAAGAAAAGGAGAGAAAAGAAGAGGAAAAAACGACTTCAATGAAGTCTCCGATTCTGAAATCCGAGCCGGCTTGAAATTAATTTTATACGCAGGGCTGGGGAGGTGGGGCTCGATCGGGGCTCGATCTTTCATTCGCATTCGCAACATCGCGGATGCGTTCTTTTGCATTTTTCTCTCGGATTTTCTTTTTCTCGGGCGCCCGTGTAAAAAGGTAGGGAACAATCGCGGCAATCAATTTGGCCGGTACAGGAAACATTGTATTTTCGATTACGTCCGTCCGGCAATGCTTGTCCGCCATTACGTATGCGCCAAGCCGAATGTCATTAGCTGGGCTCACTTTAACGCAAGGGAATTTTTCAAGCCGCCAATGACATTCTATTCGGGATGTAAAGAATTCTAAGACGAGTGACGCCGGCACGTCTCGGCTATCCCGCCCACCTCAGCTGGTCGTATCGGTCTTATCTTTAAGCTCCGACTGAGCCTCGGAATTATGGATTAAACGAGTATTAAACGAGTCGCGCCTCGACGCGGTGGCTTTGCCCGGTCTTTCTTCCCCTTTCGGTCACCGCGGCCTTACTGAGGCCTTCCTTACTGAGAAACCCTTACTACGTACGGGAAGAAATCGATAAACTCGGTAGCCCGGCCGGCATAAATGCGCTATTAGCTACACCGGCAATTAAATAGGGAAGAGTGCATTTGGCTGTGCGCCGTTCGCATTACTTTAAATTCGTCCCGGAACGAGCTGGAACGGGGACATAAGGGACGGAAGCACAATACGCGCGAGATAATACTGAGAGCCAAGTGGCTTTCCTTAAGCGGGACTCGGGGCATTGTAGTATCGGGTCGTGGAGGTGGAGGAGGGGGCGGAGGGGGCCGAGGCGCCGGTAGGAAACAAAGGCGGAGACGAACGAGGCCTCGGTCACACTTGCACGACTGAGAGCGGCAGCATATCGAAAGCGGGACGTGTAAGCACCGACGGCATTAGTTCGTTGTTCATACGCGTCAGGAAAAAAAGAGAAAAGTAAGGTTTTATGAGGGGGGCAAGGGGGAAGGGCAACAACACGCCGGCCCGATCCCGGCTTTAATGCGCCACATTTTAGCGTAATGGCCGCTCTAAGTGGGAATTACACACCTGAGGCATTTCTTTGCGTTACTTTGGTACGTTGACGCCGTACGCGCACGCGCACACACTCTCTCTCTCTCTCTCTCTCTCTCTCTCTCCCATCCTTCTCACCCATACGATCTACCTGGTGGGCATCTATCGCCAATTCGACCCTTCGTTCCGTAACGCATCGGCCTCCTTCCGATCGACCGCAATATCGATGCCGTTAAAGCCGCTGCTTTACTGCTGACTCGCCTCCCGGCAAATTCCATACTAAGAATCCATTTTTCTGAAATCCATCCAAGGCAATTAGTATATTCGATTCAGTCCAAAGCTTTTCTGAGCTTTTCTATTGCGTCGTTGTAGCTGGCGAACGCATTGTCGAATGCTGAAGAACTTGTACGTGACGGGCTATGAAATAAGATGTCGGGAGCGAATGACGTAAGCAGTTATTACATGGGGTTACGTTAATTTGACAAAAATAGACGAAAATTAGGTATTACGAAAAATACGATTGTTGTATGAATTGTAGGTAACGTTGCGGGCGAGTAAGGTTATCGCGAATTCCGTGGGTCATTGTCCCGGAGCCGCATTGTGCCTTCTGAGGAGATGAAAAATTCAAATCGCGTTTTTGTTTACCGAGTGAAATTCTCTCTCCTCCTCCCCCCCCCAACCCCTTGGCGATGAGGCGGATGGCAGAGGAGTCGGCGTCGGGTACCGTGGGGCAGGGTTGGAGAGGCGTCGTTTGCGAGAGCAAACAAGAGTCGAGGGAACGACTGTCTTGAGAGGGCAAGTCGGACGGGCTGTTACTTTAATATTTTAGGGAAAAGCCACTATCTGTCCTTGAAACGGTGTCGCGGCTTATCCCGGCATGACAAACCCCAGGAAATATGTTTTCCTTCCTCCTCACGGCCGCAATTGGCTTTATTGAAATAGATCCTTTTCCCTCGGCTTTGAAATATCGCTCCCGGCTAAGTTATCGCTGCGCCCTTTCACCGATGACATCTTATTATATTTCCCTTTTAATTGGCTATTCGCTCCGATGCGTGCTCTTTCCCCATTACGATTTAAGAGCTCGTAAGCTCCAATTCAATTTCCCTTAAGTATTTACGAAATTACGGCTTATAATTCAAAAGGAGCTGCCTGTAATTTTAATCTGATTGTCGCTCGCGCGATAAAATTCTAATTATAATAAATCAAGGGAAGGTCCTTTTGCCGCGTCCTTTACCCGCGTCCTTTTCTTACGCTCTTTTCATAAAAGGCCGATGTAAATTGAAATCGACTCTCTCGTTATTGAATCCCCGGCTATTCGACTATTGCCTACCACTCCCAATCTCAAAAATTCTAAAGCATTCTCGTATTATTTTATTTTATTTTATTATTTTATATTCCTCTTTAGCTTTTGACCCCTCGAATGATTATTGGGTGAAATTAGAGGGGAGGGCGGGCGAGTTTTCAAACAGGCGGATGAAAAATTCAGCAGATTACATGAGTGTACGGGGCGGGCAATAAATCGACAATAAAGTTGACCTATGAAGGAGAAAAGTGAAAAAGGGAAGACGGGTCAGAGGATAGGAGCGAGCGAGAACGGGATAGATTCGTCGCCGATGAATATACGGATAATTGCCCCACATGCAATATCCATCGCTGGCCGTAACGATAAAAAATTGACAGAATTTGATAAAGAAGAAATATCACTCGCCCCTGGAAACTCGAAGCCACGTCGGTCATATCGTTATTCATACGGAGAGCACAGAGCTCGCAGTGTCTAAAAAGCAAGAGAGAAAAATTGTAGTGGGGAAGGGGTCGAAGCGGGCATTCACTGACAGAGAGACGGCGAGAGAGAGAGAGAGAGAGAGAGAGCGGGAGAGATTGCTCCACTGAATTTTACAGACTATCTGATAGCGGCACGATGCCTCCTCAATATTTAACGAAACATCGGAAGAGCGCAAAATGCGCTTAAGGACACGTACGCCGATAAGCTGTGTGTGTGAGTGTTGGTGAGCCACGACTACCACTATTATATTGATACATAACCACGCGCGCCATTTGCCACTGGGTATACTGATAGAGCGGCCCCGTTGCATTATTGATGCAGCCCGCGCCATATTTATGATGCCGGCTTTAAAGCTCGCACTGCCAATCATTTTCCTACGAGGAGGAGCTTGCAAGCTCGACGGGAGTGTTTTAATTTGTTTCCGATATGTGGATCGACACCGACACCGATACCGACACCGACACCGACACCGACACCGACGCCGACGCCGACGCCGACGCCGACCTTACCACCCTCTCCGCCCCCACGGCCTTGTCCGTCTCTCCCTTTTTTCCCTTTACATCCGCGACAAACCATGATCGCCGGTCCTTTCCTTTCCTCTTTTTACGTCCTCACGCCCCCTAACCCCCCGCCACTCACGTCGTGCTTACGCTTTACATTCCTCTCTCCATCCTGTGCAACGATACAAGGATCGCTTACAACTCTCTCCCTCTCACACGTACACACACACACACACACGTACACACACACAGCGCCTGCCGGCCACGGCCCTAGGAAATATAAATTCACTTGGCCGATCGGAAATTAATAAAACAATTCCGTTGCGTTTCCTGGCCAATCGCTTTCGACTTAAAAACCGAAAAAAATTGGGGTTATATTGGAAAATATCGGCTTTTCAATACCTGCGCTCGGATATAAATTCTACTTTTTTTAAACCGCTCCGGGGCTCGAGCGAGTGAATAAAACAGACGAGCGACACCAACGGAATATTGTGTATAAAAAAAATAATACGACGGGGTGGTGAGTATCTCGGGCTCATCTTCTTTAATGCAGCCGAAGTTGGCAGCTTCGCTTGTTCTTAAAATTCATTCGATTCAATTTACCCATTATCGAATATATTATTTAATTTAATTTCCAGAAACGCTACTCTCAAATCATCCTTTATTAACAACTATTATTATTATTATTATTATTATTAATAATATTATTTATTTATTTTTTTTTTTATTACTATTATTACTATTATTTTTTGTATTTCATCGTTAATCGTTGCTATTGTTGTTATTGCAGTTATAAATAATTGAAGGGCCAAGTGTTTGTTTATCAATAAGGAATAAAGTAACGCAGACGTGAGGATTCGCTCTCGCAAATATATTAAAGGCTTTTCAAAGCCAGATCCCCCTCGCGTCGGAATAAAGCTGATTTTTATGTTCGGATCTATTGAGAGGCTTCGATGAGACGTGTCAGATATGTGGAAAGAAGGAGGAGAGCATATGCGAGAAGGGGACAAATCCGGACTGGGGACGAGTGTTTTTCGTGTACTTTAAAACGCTCGAGAGTCCGTATTTCTCTCGCTGACACGAGTCTATGTAAATAAATAACCGTAGCTATGATCTGCCCCTCCCGCCATCGCCGCCTTCCACGCCCCATCCTCTCCCATCCTCTCCCATCCTCATCCTCCTCCTCATCGTCCTCCTCATCGTCCTCCTCGTCCTCCTCATCCTCATTCCCATCCTCCTCATCCTCATCCTCCCGTGAGGACACATCGTCATGCTCCTCATCTAGCCCCGCCTCGCGGCCCTTTGATAAATTTCATTTTCCAAAGCGAGCGGATGCTTATCCGTCGGCAGACTCGAGCGAGCCGGAAGCCATTTTACTTATTATTCGCCCGGCATTTGCGGCTCTCATTTCGCCCCGAATCGTGAATATGGCAAATTGCAGCCGGCAAAAGCAGCCGAATAAATAAGTTTCGGATAATTCCGGCGGAGAAAAATATTCTTCATTTCTAAAATGGATTTTTCTCTCAAGGACTTTTCCTTACTTACATATTGAAAGGAAGGAGCGCCCCGGTGGCTTCTCCGTGGCTTTCTCTCCGTGCTTTCCTCCGTGGCTTCTGAAAGTAAAATCGTGTATTTTGCGCTTCTCAGCGGCCGGCTGAATCTCGCTCTGCGATTCGCCTGTATTCCTGCATATTCTCTCCATATGGGGCGCGCGCGCGCGCTCGCGCGCTCTACACAGAGAGTGAGAGAGAGAGCGAGAGAGAGAGAGAGAGAGAGAGAGAGAGAGCGTGAACGAGGCCACAACCACCGCTGTTTGTCTCGGAGTCTCCTTTTCTCTTCCTTTATTTTTTTTTTTTCTCTTTCTCCGCTCTCCGCTCTATGTAAAATAATGGAAAGGATATCGATCAAATTCACTCTAAATAGACGTCACCTGAACTATCTTTGACGCGTACAAGTAATTCTACTCACGTTGTACTTTTTTCCTTTACATTTTTTTCTCACTTTTTTCCTTTCAAAGCCGTCGGTCTCCACCCCACCCCGCCCGACCCCGCGCCACCCCAATAACCCCAATAACCGCCCCATACCGACCCATACCGACCCATACCGAGCCATACCGAGCCAGCCATACCGAGCCATACCCCGCCAATAGCCACGGCCTTCCTTTATTTAATTTCAATTATTCCCTCCGCGCTGTCATCCCGGCTGCGTAATTACGTCACTGCTACGTCAAATACGCAATAACAGACGAACGAAGCCCCGCCGTTATTAACTTTTTATCGATGATTTTTATTTCAATGGGACTCGCATTCCGATCCGCTCGTGTGCATCGAATCCGATCTTCTCCGCTACATCCGACCAGCTCTTAATATATCTCAACTATTTTAAAAGCTCATGCTTCCGCCTCCGGATAATTTGTAAATGAAGAAATTCACTCGCTTACGTCTCGGATATGATATTAAATCCTTCCATTGTGTCGCCTACTCCCTGTCCTCGTAGGGAATGCCGATGGCCATCGAAATATGCTTTCCATAAGACGGGCTCTTATTTATTTAAAAATACACCTTCCTTCGAAATAAGTGAGAATTTCGATATAGCATGAACCCCCGAGTGTACGAGTCAAGTATTTAATTACCGTTTTTTTGGTAAACGAAGGTGATGGTGAACCGAGCTGGAAAGGGAAATCATTATGAAAAGGGAAATACTGTACTTACGAGAACGAATAAGCGTCGAAAAATACAGATATAAAATTGTGTATATATATATATATATATATACGTACATACACGTATACTACAGATGGAGATGGGCTCGGATGCCAAGGTAGACGAATTTAAAATTCTGTAAATAAAGCTAAGAATAGCTTGTGAAAAAAAATATCCTTTACGTGACTTTTATATTAGAAATTCAATTAATGACACCCTTAAAATTCTATACAGTCATCGCATTCTATATGTAATTTACAGTGCTACGTTTTATACATTTATACATACGAGATTACAGGCTGATTTAGAGAATATGACAATGCATAAAAAAAATTATTCATGCGCTCGTTTCAGTCGAGTGGCCGGGATATAATTATAAGGCCATAGACGGCTAATAGAATACGAATGTAATGGTATCGGAATAAATTTTATAAGCATGTGACGAGTGAGGGGCGTAGAGGAGGTGGTGGCGGCGGGGGCCGGGGAGGAGTAGGAGGAGTAGCAGGAGTAGGAGGAGTAGGAGGAGGAGGAGTAGGAGGAGTAGGAGGAGGAGGAGAAGGAGGAGAAGGAGGAAGGGGGAAGGGGGGTGGTCGGACGGACTCGAGTTGCGTAAGAATGTATTCAAGGAGGCTTCGTTGCGCTAAAAATTTCGTGGCGTCCCCCAGCTCTCGTTAGCCCGGAGAGGACGTGACGTCTCCCTGGAAATTCATTACCCGAGCGTCTGAGTCCGGGCGACGCCGCGGTTTCCGCGCCAGGACAGCCAGGACAGCCAGGACAGCCAGGACTTTAATGGTCGCGCTTAAGGGATGAGGACGAGGACGGACTAACGGCTCATTTGACGAGGGACGCTTATAAATGACAAGCGGCTCCGGCTCCGAGGCTCGCTCGCGGAAAGAAAGGGCTGCTTGCTGCTGGCTCCCGAGGATGCCGAGCAACGACTCCTACTACAGGCGGCGGCCACCATCCGCCCTGGTTAATGGCTCTCCGCTTTTATTAATGACCGCTCGCCTTACGAGCCCCAAGAATTCGCTCAGACCCGCTTATCCGGGGCTCTTTTCAGGCTTCATTACCGAACGCTAAAAACTTACCTTCCGGGACAACCCTTCTGCCCCCGGCATTTCGGTTACTGCACCCACCCTGGCCCCGTCCACTCGACTGCCCGACTGCCGTCGCCACGGATCTCGCCTTATTTACAACGTCCGAGTGAGCTGGAAAGCCATCATCCCTGGATCCGTCCGCCCCTCCCGACGCCGCCGCCACCCCTCGCGCCACCGCCACCCCTCGCGCCACCGCCGCCCTTCCCGCCGCGCAATTCCGCCAATTCCGCCAATTTCGCCGGGCTTTGACATTCACGTTAAACTACAGGCGGCCGCTCTTCCCATTAAGTCCGGGCGATTCGCCGAGTCAAACCTACCGCGAACCTTTTATCCCCGATCAACAACGAGGCTCTTTGAAAAATGACGGAAATTGTAAACTGGACAGCGGCGAGTGCGGCAGAGAGAGAGAGAGAGAGAGAGAGAGAGAGAGAGAGAGATAGTGAGAGAGTGAGAGAGTCTGGAAGGAGGAGAGCGTTACGGTGCGGGCGCGTGTGTGTGGCGTCTTTGAAAAATGCAGTCCAGTCGCAGAAACAATAGCTCTTCCCCGGCCACTGTGCTCGACGCACTTCCACTAGGTCCTTCCTCGGTGATTAATGATTATGAGTCGAGGTATATTAGATCCTTGCTCGGCCTTTCCAGTTTTGCGAGCACTCGCGTGTCCGCCCATCGCTGCCCACACTCTCTCTCTCTCTCTCTCTCTCTCTCTCTCTCTCCTTCAGCAACATCCGTAGCAGTAGCAGTAGCATCTCCTTCTCCTCCTCCTTCTCCACGGCCACCAACACCACCACCACCACCACCACCACATCCTCGCTCCTTGGCTACCCATATGGGGATCCCGTAAATTACTCATCAATCTCTTAATTGTATAAGTAAAAATGGCCCGCTTATTACTCTTCTTCCCGTGCGCGTTGTCTTCCAGGAATTTATAGTACCTCGACCCTCGTGGATTATTTATTTTCAAAGCGCGCCGGTGCTCCTATAATTGTAAATAATTCATCATCGGGCCCCACTCGAGCTCGTGGAACTTTCATGAAATTTATACTTTAACGTAAGATCAATCGGTAAAAAACCATAACGCGTGGCATTTAATTGACAAAGATCATTGCTTTTTTTTCTCCCGGCCAATCGATCACAAATCGATCCGTAGGCCGATCGATCGATTTTAACGGACATTTACGGAGCTGCTCGGCAAAGGACTTCTTTGTCAATAAATATGAAAAATAAAAATAACCTTTAGCGAGTGAATGTCATAATGCTCGGTAACTCTCGGCGTGAAAATAATGTTAAACATGGAAAGGCCTTTTGGGGTTCGAGTCCTCATGCATAGAACGTATGGCATACAGAGTCCGGTGGGGCTCGATAGGACCTCCGGAGTTGCCGAACTGTTGAATTTCGGGGAGATTTGAGAACTTTGGGAGCCGACATTGAAATTTATCACTCGAAAAGCCCGAGCCGTGATTTTCCGGACTTGGAATTTCACTTGATTGCAGATATCGCTCGCAGTGCTGGAAACAAGAGGACCGTCGGCGAAAATCATCATCGGCGGTCGCTTCGCGTCGTGGACGTGATGCTGTTGCTGCTGCTGCTGCTGCTGCTGCTGCTGCTGCTGCTACTAAAGAGGAAGAGCGGACAAGTGGAGGGCCGAGGGCTGTTAACGAGTTGCGCGGTTTTCCAGGATCGACCTCGCTGACTTATGACGGCTCGATCGAGCGAATCTCCCTGCCGATCGATCGTTAAATCCGATCCACTGCTACTTTTTCGGGTCACTTGCATTTCAAATCCTCCCTACCAGGATGCCCCATTTACTGTCACATAACGAGCACGCTCGCTCGTATATTTTATACAAATGCCAATCTCAAGGATCTTATGTGCATTTAAAGCCAACGAGGATGCCGACCTCGAGTGCGGGTCGCTCCTACCTCTCCTCCTCATTTACATCCTACCTTATGCAGGCTCTGGCCTTGGATCATTTTAATAAACAATACGATCCGCTGGGATCAATAAATTCAGAAAAAACGAATAAGGATCCCTCTCCGCTGCTTAGTAATTGCGATGGCGAGAAATTAGACCGAGTGGAGGATCGATCCCTCCTAACACCCGCTTCCTTCCATTCTCCCTTACCTCCATCCTCCTTATTTTTATTATAATACCGCTCGTCATTATCGTGATTACCCAAGTCCATACTACTGCAATTTACTATCGGGAATAAGTACGTGCTTTGGCATTTAATTATCGAGTCGCGTAGGGCCAATCGATCCGACTAATTAAACTTCTTCATGGAATTGCAAGAGATGATCCGCGATGAGCGGCCGCGCGAGTCTGCGCGCGCGCGCTCGAGAGAGAGACAGAGAGAGAGAGAGAGACAGACAGACAGACAGAGAGAGAGACAGAGAGAGAGAGAGACAGAGATATAGGGAGATACGTATAAAAATCGTCGAAGCGCAACTCCTCGAAAAGCTGGAATAGTTTTTACTTAAAAATAAAAAAATAAAAAAAATGGGGGGAGGGACGGGGGAAGGTGGAATAAAAGAAGGAGAGAGAAAAGCAGGGAAAGAAAAACAATGGATTAAAGGGGACTATAGGGTTATAAGAATTTCCTCGTTCTGTGCTCTTGCTTTACTTTCCCAAGCCATTCTCATCTTCAAAGTATAAATTATTTGCCGAGGAGGCTAAGGAGGGATCGGGTCGGGTGGGGGAGGGGTTTGCGATGGTAAGGGTGGAGGGGGAAGGGGTAGGGAAGAGAAGGGAGTCAAGATGGAAGTAAAGCGCGTTCGCTTTACTTCGCGCAGCGCCGACTCGTAATATATATTCCCAGAGCCGGGGCAGCAGCCGGCAACGGCAGAAGCAATAGCTAAACAGCGCTAGCGGCAGCGGTTCCTCTCTCGCCGCCCTCTTCCTCTTCCCCTCGGCGGTATCCAGCCCGGCCCTCCGCCCCCGCGCTCCCACACGGATACGCGGAGCCAGGGCGAGAGGCGAAGGCGATGCGGATAACGCGGAGGGAAATTAGTTGGCCAGAGAAGCCGAGCCAGCCGGAATAAAGAGTAACCCCCCTCCCCTCCCCCTCCCCAACAGCCACCTCGCGAAAAACAAGGATCGACGAGGCCTTGTGAGGTAAGGGAGGTGGCGGGCGGTTGGAAGGGGATGGAGGAGGGGGGTGTTTGGAAGGAGGGAAGAGCCCGAGCTGCAGTAATTCTTATAACAGCATTAAAACGGGGCACTTTAATTTACCGCACTGTAGATTTCATTTCATTCCTCGGTCCTCCTTGGCTCTCTTCTACCTCCCTCCTCCCGCCACTCCGCACTTTTATTTATATATATATATGTATATCGTACCGCAACAGGCCCCGCCACTTTCCTTACCGCATCCGTATACACACCCACGCACGCGGACTAGCTTACGTGAATACGTATGTGTATATGGGCGAGGCAATGGTAAACGGTAGGGTTTAGCCTTAGCCGGAGCCCCTCCGACTTCGAATTAAGGCAGTCCGCTCTTCTGCGGAGAGGATTAAAGGAGTCCTTAGTCCGGGAAAGGGCCACGGCGATATTCGCGTTCCCACCCCGTAGACCGAGCAAGGACCGGGGATACCCTTCGGGTATCGACACTGCGCAGTCACGGCCTCGAAGCGGAGATCCGCTGCCAATGTCTCGGGGGCTCAGCTCCCGACGCCGACTCCAGTCCAGCAGTCCAGCCCTCGGGCGGCTAGACACTCTCCCTACATACGCAACTCAAGGCCAAATAATTCAAGCGCAAGCATCGGCTCGGGCACTGGGGGCAGGGCGGGGGGCGGGGCGATGGGGTAGCGTATAATTATCGCAGCCTAGTCCGTTCCAGTCTGCGCGCTTGAATTATAAGTTGCGGGGAGGAAGCGGCGAATTAGTCTCTCCTTGCCAACGGCGCCAGAACGTGGAGGAGCCGCGGAAACGCGGTTGACTCGCGCGTTACTCCGCACCCGGGCCAGCTGACGTAGCGCGTCGTAGCAGCGGCTCGATCGCTTCCCTCACTCGCTTCCCTCACTCGCTATGTCCTTTAGATCTAGCTTCATTTCTCCCCCCCCCCTCCCCAAATAATCTTATTCCCGAAAATTCCGAGTCTTTATACGTTACATTGCGACGGACTTGGCTGACGTGAACTGGAGTGGAGTTGCCGAGGCGTCCTTCGACCCCCGATCGCGAGGAAATGACGCGGAGTCGGACTTGGAGCGGAAGTTGAACGTCGGCCGAGAACTCTCTCAGGAATGGATCCCGCTCGTGATACGCGTCCCTCTTCCCTTCCCGCCGCGAGTTTCTGCATTTCTCTGGTCGGTCGTTCAGTGTAGGAGGGGCCATGATGAAGATTCCACGCAGAGTCAGAGTGGAAAAAAGCCAATTAATCGGGAATAGTCCAGGGTAGGGCTCGAGTCCCTGCTCTCACCCCCGCGCCTTGGCCTGGCGAGTTATTAACGTTCCTTGAGGCTAACGCGGACGCGCTCGCTCGTAGAGAATGATACGTTGCGCGACGTGGCGCGGGCGGGGCGAGGGACGGTATGGCGGGGGGGAGGGATGGGGGTACGGGATGGATGGCGGGGTGAGGGTGGGAGGGTTAGAGAAGCGCGCGTGGGGCGGCCGCCGTTAAAATGCCAGGGGAGGATTTACAAGTCGCGCGGTGCGATGTTTACGAGGTGCTGCCAGGAGACGATACTTCGCCCCGAGAGTCGCAGGTTCCTTTCCTCACCCTCGTCCCTTCCGCCGCCCATCCACCGAGCCGACATTCGTCCGTCCGGCCGTACTCGTTCCCTTTCCCGCGACCGTTCGTCCCATTAACAAGTGTCCTCCTTGGCTGCTCTCGCACCCCGACACTTGTTCGAGTCCTCGGCAACCCCACTACCCCCCTCCCCTGCCGCCGTCACCGCCGCCGCCGCCCCCCTGCCGACAACGATGAAGGCAGCCGCTCCTCGACTTCCTCCTCCTACACCAACCACCTCCGTCTCGGTCGCCAGCCCACGGAAATCCGAGACACCCAGAGAGCGACGATCGCTTTTTCAGCCGAGCTGGCCAACTACGCCCGATATCAGCTCCTCGACGTTTCACTCTCACCCTGGAGGGAAAAACTCCTCCGGCTATTTGATAAGGAAAGTATCGATTGCTCGGCGACTCCGCCGCTCGACATTCTCGGACCCGCGACGGCCCGGCCATGTACCTGCCTCCCTGCCTCGTGTTTCCACCTTCGTACCCACCTCCACCCGCCCTCACACCCCTCATTCTATGCGAGCGCTCTGAGCGACCGCCCTAAGCGACCTCTTCCTCATATCGAGCGCGAGCGAGCGAGCCTTGTAATTGACGCTCCTACGAGAATTATTTCAACACTTGTTCCTCCTACAGACGAGCACCGACACCGAAACACCCGTCCGTGGCACTTACTTGTCCACTAGGAGAATGACCAACCGACCGGGCGATTACGCGTATGAGCCGGCGGGTCGGCTCCGGTCGATCGATGCGACCCGCAGGCTGCACGCCGTTAATTAAGATTCGGGATTGACGGCCGATTAATCGCGACGACTCGAGGATGGCTCTCGTCCGATTATTTAGTCGGCGTGTCCCCCGTATCCGCTATCGCAGTCCCCGTATCGTATAGAGTCCGTCGCGGACCTCGCATTCGGTACACGAGGACCAAAAGTCTATTAAAAAGGGCGAGCGGGGCTCGGCATAAGTCAGCGGTCCGAAGCCAATTATGCGAGCGGCGGCTCGATTAAAAATCAGTACCGGCCGGGGTCTCCATAATTCGGCTGGCGATCATCGGGACAGGGAGGGACGTCGTCCCCAGGAGTATCTGGCGATCGCGGGTCCCGCTCGGCCGCAGCTGATGCATGACGAGCCCCCGGGAATTTATTTAGCCGGGCCGTCGATATACATCGTCACCCGCTCTCCCCCCTGCCCCGGCCGGTAACGAAAACTTCTTCACCCGGGAATAATAACCACGGGAATCCCTTGGACCGTACGAGCTTGGTTTTCCGATTCTATACCGAGATTTCTATACCGAGACGGCCTCCCTATTCTTTTCGTTCCGCCTTTATTGCCTCTCTTCATCTTGTATTATCTCCGGCCCTCGGCGCATACAATTACCGCACTCCAGGATCCTTATCCGTACCAATCATTATCCGCGGCACCTTGTCGTTCTGCCACGACGTCGTTCTGCTCCACGATCTCTTCAGATTACCGCCAATAATATTACCTGACATTGGCTAATAATCCTTAATAACAATAATATCTCAGTCATTTGGGGTGGGGGAAATTCAAAGGCTTTCTTTATAGAAACAATAAAAAAAAAAAAAAAAAAAAAAAAAAATCCTTCTTTAAACTTTTTAATCGGACTTTTATTTCTTGACGGGATGAGGAAATTAACCTCCCCGAGCCCCCTCCACAGCCGGAGCCGAGCTTGGATTGTGAGAACGAGCCAAGAATTTCTGTCAACATAAAGTGAATCCAATTACAAAGTAAACGAACTCGTGGCAATAACAAGGAGGCGGCGTCCTTCGTTCCCGCGGGCTCAGAGAGAGAGAGAGAGAGAGAGAGAGAGAGAGAGAGAGAGAGAGAGAGAGAGAGAGAGAGAGACGAAATTGGTATAAATTATCAAAGTACATAGATTCTCGCTTTCCTGTAATAACATCTGCCCGAGGGTAACACGATCATCCAGCAATCGATAAGGGGCGGGGGAGGGAGGGGGGGTGAAAACTATTCGCTCGGTGCGAGAAAATAGCCACCACCAATGGCCATTTTCGATTATGAAACTGTCCCTCCAGCAAATTACCTCTTGCCCTGGACAACTACTACTGGAGTACTACTCCGCATACTTACGCCCACGTACTCCATCAGCAGTGACGTAGCAGGAATTTCACGGATCTGGATGCCAATCATTTGCCGTCCTACTCCTATTCCTTCACCCCTCGCCCCCCACGCCCCTCCTGCCAATCCGCTGACTGCGCATCGCCCTTACCCCACGTCTCCGGCCGGAGCCGGAGATCTCTTCCTCTGAAGCATAGACCCACGCTCCCTACCCCCTTCGGCTAATCGAACTTCCGTTTTATCGTTCAGCTACTCCAACTGTTCCCGTGATCCGCTCGCGCTCGGCTCTTCGTGCTCATAACACGTTGATAAATTGCTTTTTATGAAAATCTTCAACAATAGATCACGATCTACTTTATGTGTTAAATACGTTATGATTCAATTCAATCTACGTCTCATTAGATCCATGGACTGTGAAAGGTCTGTTTTTTCTTTTTTTTTTTTCTTTTTTCTTTTTTTCCCCCCGAATCTCGTCGGGAGCGGCGCACGATAGGTTGGCTGGCCTTTTAATTAAGCCGATTTACACGGCCAAAGAGAAAAATTTAAGCTCCTGGCCAAAGCCGAAAGCTTGATAAAAACTGTTGCCCCGCAGTGTCAACTGACCAGCTAGATGTTGACTAACTGACGTTGGATTTACGGATTTTACACATCGACGTGGGTTTTTTTTTTTTTTTTTTTTTTTTTTTTTTTTTTTTTTTTTTTGATTCCTCCATAGGATCCCGTGAATTTACTCGGCCTTGTGCGCCAAGTACATATTCCGTGCTGTTGTACCGACAGAGCGCCCTCAATGGATTGCGGCGGGCCCCATTAGCAGGGGCGAACCGCTAGAATATTTTGAGCAGGCGTCGACGCTGATTCCTCTTTCGGGAGGAACGCCGATTACGAATAGCAGCGGACTGCTTAAAATGCTTATACGTAGACTGAGTTGAGGGAGCGTAATATATTCCGTATACGTAGCCGCTCCTGGGAATGTCGTCGATCTCGATGTATTCCTACGGCAACAAATCTGGGGATACTTATGGGAGGTTTTTGGGGCTTCGAAACACGAGGCCAAGAAGTATATGAAGTACCTTAAGATGAAGAAGATGAAGAAGAAAGAAGTAGAGGAGAGGAAGTAGAGGAAGAGGGCGATAAGTCAAAAAGGAGACGCGCGTCAGAAATGAGTATGCGCGTTCGCTCATAAGAACACTCGCGAATATAAAACGAAAAGAAAGTCGAGCAAAGTGCTCCGCCCCTGGGGATCTCGAGACACTCGTCGCGCCCGCTCGTCGATATCCTCGAAATATCGGATTGCGGATTTCGTACGGGAGGCGAGCGCTCGGAATATCAATTTTGACGTTTTCCCATCCCGGGTACTCTTTCGGGGCACCCCCCCCCCTCCGCCCCCCCATCACATACACACACGCGCGCGAGAGCGCGCGCATACACACACACACACCCGCCCCGTTCGAGCGGGCAAGCCGACGCGCTGGGACTTCCTTTTATGAGTCGCTGCTTTCCTATTCGGTCTAAACGAGGTTGAATCCGGTGAAATCTCGGTAACGGCGATCGATATCTCGAGGGGTCCCCATTACGAAGGCCTCTGGCGGTCCTTCGCCGTTTAATAAGAGTCGGCGTTGGCTCTCCGCGCTTCCATCGACTCGGGAATGTCGATCGAAAATTCAAAAATCCCGCCCCCGTAAAACGAGGCCTTAATAGCCTCGTAGCTTCCTTTCCCGGCTGGCTTTGCTCTCCCAACGGGTGAAAGGGCATCGCGCGTGCACGGGTCACCGGATTAAGGCCGCGCCGTGACTCTCCTTCAACAATGAGCCATTGAAATTCTTCATTTTCAATTATAGAGAAAACAGATTTATTCCCTCGTTTTTCTTTTCCCCGAGGCCCGAGCCCAATCCGCTATTTCGCCATTTGGCTCGGCTCGTCCAGCCGTAGGAGCGCGAGGACCACCGAGGAGGTTGTAATAAAATAATAATTAAATGGAAATTCCGAGTTGATCGGGGGTCGCGGCTCAGCCAGCCTTATCGATCAAGTAGAGGGAGGCGCGCTATTAAAGGCTGATAAATGCTCTTTTAAAGCAGGTGGGGTGAGTCGCCGTCGCGAGGAGGCAGGCAATCCCGTGGAATTCCAGGAGGAGTCCGAGCGTGAAGAACTGTTGAGCGGCACGGGGTACGCGGAGAGGGCCACGGGAGAGACTGGCTATCCTTCCCCCCTGCCGTCCCGTCCCGCCACCTACGTATTCCGATCGATAAATATTTGTTTGACCGTAGGGGCGGCCGCATTATGGCAGGCATAACGGCAGAATGGGAGGGGCGGGCTAAGGAAGACGTTAAAGAGGAAGTCTCGTAGGAAGTTGGCTTCTCCTCGGGCTAAGCTCGCCCGTATCGCCAAGGGGCTCCCTGCCCGAGTGTATCAATAACTCAAGGAATCCCCGAGCGGCGAGGCGGAGCGCCAGGAACGCGATCTCTCTGTATAAATGAAATAAAATGATATTCGATGGATAGGCGCCGCCGGCGAAGCTTATTGGGGTTATTTAAGGCTCCGTCGCTTACCGGAAGGACGCTCGATCATTTCCAACGACGTGGGGCTCGCCCTCCCGTGCCCCTTGCACCCCCGTCAATCGAGGACAATCGAGGATCGATCGCCGGCTAATTTCATCCCCCACGCGTAATTGTTGTTCGTCCGCAAGTCCACGGTAACTGTCGTTCGTTCATGACGCTTCAAGACGCTTGCTTGACGCATCCGTAAATACGAGTTGCACTCGTTCCCCCGATCCTCGACGAAGTCTTGGACAGGCTCGGTGGCCGTCGTATCCTCCGAGTTAATAAAACGCGCGTCAATCCTTACGAGAGCTCAATGATGCTCAATGATGATGAACGAGCACGGGAAGGTTGGTTATCCTTGGCCACTTGGCCTCCCTCACCCCCCCCCCTTTTCGTCTCTTTTCGTGGGAGAGCACGATTATTGGAAAACAGTTGGCGGGATACTGCAACAGCGGACGACGTAATATAACGAAAAATATGTTTCGGTCAAGATATGATAATAATGAAGGTTGCGTATAAATCATATTAATGCAAAAGACGTAAAAAAGTGTTGGTGAAATAAAGTTAAAGGAGATTGTTGGGGTCGGGGTAATGTAAGGATTCCCCCTTTAACGAGCGCAGAGCAGTAGTTTCGTTGAACCTGAGGTAGGAAGCCTAGGAAGCCTAGGAAGCCGGATGTATTGAAAGGAAAGCGAAACGAAAAGGAAACGGACATCGGGCATTTTGTTATAATTTGCGGAGCGACGGAGGCACTCGATCAGCCCTTACGGACAATTAGGTATCTCCCCGCGGAGCGGAATTTCGCCAAGTAGAGTGAGAATTTCCCCGGCCCTCGGGTGTAAATAACGGCCGTGGCGCAGCTCCTCGGAGATGAGGGTTACGTGGTCCAGGACCCCGAGCAAAGCCGAAAGCGTCATATCTTCCAGCCAGACGCAGCCTCCTTGCCCCCATCATTCCTTATCTCGTTTTATCTCGGCTCCGGATATAAAAGTGACGCGTTACTTATATCATGATCGCCAACGCAGTGGAGCTTTAGGAGTCCGGACTGCTCCCGTCGGCTGAAAGCTTCCCTCCTCCGTCCGATACACGAAAATATACTTTTAATAAGTGCGCCTCCGTGCTCTGACCTTTCCTTACTCCTCATCCTCCTCCCTGCTCCTCCGCCAACCATCCCGTGTTTGTAGCTTAATTTCGGGGCCGCTCTTATCTCCTATCCCCTATCCCCTATCTCCTATCTCCTACCAGCTACGCAGAAACCAGCCTCTGCTACTCTTCACATTACCTTCAACGAGTCCCTATTAACGCACCAGGGGGACACGGGCAATTGGTCTTTACCTTTCTTATACTTATCAGGCTTCGGTCGCTGAAATCAGTCAGAGTGTGAATAATTTAACCCTATTTAACCCTATTTAACCCTACTTAAGCCTATTTAAGCCTATTTAAGCCTGTTTAACCCTATTGAACCCTGATCGATGCTCCCTGATGAGGGAGATGAGGGAGATGAGGGAGATCGCGCACGAATGGAGGTCAGAAATCGTCAGAATGAGAGGTACGAGTGGAAATCTGGAGGAAGTTCCGTAATGGGAAGGCCTTGTCGAGCGGCGATGAGTGGCGGGAGGGAGGGCGCGAGGAGATTACGCAAGGAGAGCCGGATCTTTCAATAATTGGGGTCAAAAGTCGACGGGGCCGCTTATTGGCCGCTAATGAAGAAGCGTGTCCATGTAATGCAGAAACCGTGTCACGAGCGGGGCGGAGAGGGCCGGAGGCCCGCAGTCCTCTTGACCCGTTTAACCGCGCGAGGGGCTTCCTGTCCGTCCCTTTCCCCGAGTCCTTACAAGTACAGCCTTTAAAAAAAAAAAAAAAAAAAGAAGAAAAAAATGAAAAAAAATGGGCCGAGTAAAGGTAGCAATAACCCGGACGAACTCGCGGCCGCCGAATCTCGAGCTCCGCTGACTTATCTTTAGGAGCGGAAGCCGTGAGTACCGGGCGAGGACAATTCTACGCCGGACGTCCTTCGCTTGATTTTCCTTCCTCTCAAAGAAAAGAAAGGAAAAGAAAGGAAAAGAAAGGAAAAGAAAAGAAACGAAAAGAAGAAAAAACCCTCTCACTCTCCCCCCTCCCGACTGCGCAAGAGCTAATGCCACTCGCTAATGATTTTACTTTATTGCCAACCGACCGTTAAGTCGACTGACGACGGTAACTTTCCATTTCAGCGCGACAAAACGTCCATGTATTGCTCAACGACATTTCAATAATTTCTGGCCTGTGTCCGTGAGTTACATCGAGCTCGTTACTCGCTTCGCGATGCCGTTCGATCCGATAATTCGATCCGCGGCTGCGGCTTGCAAAACCCCATATGAAATTGGAATTTTTAATTAGAATCTCCGAGCCGCTTCGTGCTTCCGAATCGCTGTGTGCGTGTAGTTATATAGATGTGCGCGCGTGGTTAGGCCGTAGGTAGAGTTAAAGTTCGCATAGAGTTTTGAATTATCTGTGGACGTGTCGCCGCACGAGTCAATATTCGTGTCGAATGATCGAGCCGAGCGATCCCGTCAATCCGTAAACAATAGCAACGGCTTACGAGCTAAATTTAGGATTCCGGTAATGATTATCTAGCTCAGGCGTCCGCCAAACGAGTCCCATCGTGGAAGTACGGGCTAAAATGTCCGAATAAAATGCAACGAAAGGGTCCGCGCAGTAGTATTGGCGAAAAATCAATGGACGTGAGAATAGTCCGCGGAGGCCGTGAGGAGGGGCGGCCTTGAACCCCCGGTCGCGTAGGGCCATCGGTAAATGATTATTGATCGAGGCGCGGTGATCGATGAAGCGCGAGGACTCGCTCGACTGCGACGTCCCCCCTTCCTTCGCTAGTCGCGCGGGAGTATAGGACGGCGGGGGAGGAGGGAAGGAGGGTACAGAGGGAGAGCAAGTGCGCGCGTACTCTCGCGGATCCCTGCGCAAGTGGCTCGCCTCTGCCTCGCGGCGGCGTCAAAACGAGGATACAGCCGGTTGGCACACGGCACTGATACGCCTGATCATTAATTAGTCAGGACTCTCAGGATATGCGGAATGTTGCGAGAACGGAGTCAGAGACCCGAAACGCGCTGCATCCTAAGGAAACGCGGCAGCTCTGACAGCCCGAGGAGGAACTTGTGCAACGCTGGCTCGTAACGTTCCACCTTCTTATTTCCCAGCACCCCCGCGCATCGTATTACACTTCGTTGATCCCTTCCTTCGATCCGCCTCGGCCCCCCTTACCACCACCCCCTCATCGCTCGCTCTCTTGCAACGGGTAACGCGCATCGTTGCATGCGTAACTCGAATATAGAGAATCATCCTTGGACTCCAAAGAGTCATTGTAGTACTTATATATATATATATATGTAAGTATGTACGTATAGATAGATGGCGGATTAATTATGGGAGGGAATGTGTGAGGATCGGGGATTCGTTATTTAGAAAAAAAAAAAAAAACAAAAAAACTCTGTCCCGTTGAAGTAAAGGGTCATGAGAGGGTGATGGGGGTTGGGGGTGGGAGTGAGGGAGGAGCTGCTAAGCGAGAGCAGCTGTACAAAGTCACGTCTCGCGCTCATCTCCGCTCGGCTCGCGTAACGTCCCATTAATAATATTCAGGTGAAAAATTGGGAGCGCGCAAGCTGCCGAGGGTAGAAGGAGCCAGGTGTGCCGGGGCCCGCGGGGGCGTCCGAACGATCAGCCGAACGAGAGTTTCGGCTAAGCGGGACTCAGGTGCGCGAATACGAATGAGCAGCGTCGTTATCGTGGGTGGCGAAAGCGCGGGCAGCCCCGGGGGCCAGCTGCCGGGATACCCCTCGCCCTTGTACGGGCCTCGTCAACGGCTCCACGTACAATCCTCGACGTGGATCATCGGCACGCCTCGATACAACGGAGACGACAAAAATCGCTCGAACGGGGCTCGGTCCAGCTCGATATAACCGACCGGGAGCCCGGTGTCGTGGGTCATTGTAACATCGGCGTCTCCGGCCGATCCCGATTCGCTTCGACGGCGGTGGCGGTCCTGGCGGTGACACCTGCTGGCAAATTTAATTGGTTAACGACCAGTGACGACCACGACGACCACGACGACCACGACGGCCACGAGTACACTCTATCGGCTCTTCTATCGATTAATACACCGAGTACCTCGTATGCCGCGCGCTTACGAAACCTAACCCCGTCCCCTCGAAATTATTTCACTACGTCGGCAACGCAACTGAGCCTCACCCTCCCACTCCCAATAACCCCAATAAGCCCGTTTACCTATGAAACCCGGAATTTCTTCTTTGCAAGGACAGAGCGACATTCGATACTCTTCGTATAATAAACAAAATACCGTACAAATTTTATTGCTTCTTCCTTTTAAAATGAATTTCACTCGGGAATCCCGGAGTGCAATAATCATCGGCCGAGTACGTCATTCGAGTACGTCATTTCAGCAAAGCCTTTCTCTCTTTTAATGGCCTTTAATACGAAATTAACTTAACTTTTTGTATCCATATGGTACAATATACTTGATCGGCACCTACCGAGACGAGCAGTTTCATTGTCACGTTTCTCCGAGTGAGAATAATCGTATATCGTTAATGAAATCCTATTATCCCGAGAGTCCATAGATCCTCAAGACCTGAAGCACTGGCTCACGTATTCAAGGTCATTTTTCAAAGGTTATATTTGCAATGGCCGTGTAAGACCTTCGAATGTGGAGCAGATCGACGCGGATTATTGTTCCGGACCTGAGAAGTCGACTTTCTCATTGGGTATAAGAGGATGCTCGTGAAAATATAATTATCGGGTAATTGTCGGGTAAATTTTAATGTCGTAAAGAGCTTTTTGATCGTTGAACAGACGTTGAATACGAGCGTCGATTACAGGTGTGAAATATCAAAGGACTTTGCATACACAATGAATTATCAGCTATACGCGTATTTCATTAAAATGTAAATAAATGGTATCACGCCTGTAATAAATTAAAGCTGTCGCTATAAGCGTTGTGAAGGTATAAGCGTAGATTTGTTAATAAGGAAACGGGATCGGCTTTTTTACCAGCAATGAGCTGCGGACATGAATTATTGAGCTTGCGTAGGTCGGGATCCGAGTAATAGTGATCGGCGATTCGTTCGGAGGAATAGAATGAACGTAAAGGGTGGATCAGCGATTGAAGGAGAGCCGGCCCGGGCCCAGCAGAAGCTACAGAGGGCGACGTCCAACTACCCCATCCTCCCCTCCTCCCCATTACCCCCATCACCTGGCTTTTCCTACATTAGAGATTTTAATGGACCGCTAAATCATGGTATTTATGAGCTCGGTGTTTTGTTTCGCGAGCGCTCGGCCCGAAAGAGAGGAAGGAAAGAAAATCGGCAGCTAATGGCCGACTTCCGGCCCCAGGAGTCCCACGAGGACACGGATGACATTACAGCGGATGAGGTGGGGCCCGGTTCCGTCGGCCCGAGGCCATTTACGAACCTGCGTTACTGCGGCTCTTAACGGCCGCGTAACTCGGCGACTTTAACGTGGCCACGGGCCCCGCACCCGCCGTCCGCGGACGCGCAATAGTCGAGGATTTTTGGGAGAAAAAAAGGCCCGGCGGCATAAGGAAAACTGGGACAGCTGAAAAAGAAAGATATTTGCGGCCTTGCCCGGAAGTACGCTCCCGGCAAATATTAATTGCTCGCGCGAACAAAGGAAACTCGAGCGGCTTTTTTCTTTACGCCTCCGCTTTTTTACACACCCTCTCCTTCTCCACCTCCCCACCCCCTCGACCCCTCGACCCCTCGACCCCCCTGACCACCGACCACGGACCCCCGACCACGACCCCTACTCGTTCTCCTCTCCTCTCCTCTCCTCTCCTCCTCTTGTACGCCGCCGCGGTCCGTCGTCCGCGGTCCGTAGAGATTTATGGCTGCTTTTTACGATCACGGGCCGCTCGTTCTCGGTGATAATACACATTATATTCGCCAGTTTTTCAGCGCTCAAATGAATAATATTGCTGGGAGGTAAATGCCCAATCGGCCCGCCGTATCCTTTTAAATGCTGGCTTCGTGAGAGGGAGAGGAGAGAGAGAGAGAGGGAGACTGAACTCGAAAACGACGATATTCAATACCGCACAATCGGATGTTAATCATTAAGAGCTCCACTTATATATATATATATATCATTTAAATACAGGATATGCCCTGAAAAAATCATTTCTTATTCATTATAGCCCGGGACAATTGCATTATTTACATGCAACTGCAATATTACGCCTAGAATCAATTACCGGCCATAAAATGTACTACATAAAACAAAAGCCAGTGTCCCGTCCCATCGGAAATTTTTCCATTAGCTTCCATATGAAATCGACAATTATTACACTATTCCAGTAGGTGTCGCTGAAAGTTTTCTTCCTAGCGCAACTCCAAGCTCTTGTACAATTATGTCGAATTTTCCTCTATCGGTTATTGGTGTTAATCATCAGGTGCATCGGCATACTAATGATTTTTGGCCATTTATTGGCCAATCCGAAGTTGTCGAGAGACGGGGGCTCCCCGAGCCCTAAAAATATATTCATGTAATAAGACGGTGGCCTTGAAACGTCACTCGTTTAATCTTACAAATATTTTAAAAGCCCGACATTACCCGTACAATGTACGATGAGGGAGATCGGGAGTGCGGCGCTAATTAAGCCCCGACGAGGCCGCTGTACATGGAGAATTTATACGAATTTGACCGTCGGAGTCCTGCCGATGACGATTCCGGGTGCTTCCTCATATTCCGAATGGTATTGATTTCAGAAGCAGGAAGAGAACTCAAACGATTATGAGCGATGCGTGCTTAATAATTTCGGCTCGTGTTACCGGCCAAGAGCGGAGGTGCGAAACGTCGGTGACGGGGACGGGGACGGGGACGGGACTGCAGAACTGCAGACGAGGTGGATCCTTAGGCAGGTGAGTCGAGCATTAAAGATGAAGGGGTCCCTTTGGCAATTAGCATGAGCTAATGGAGGAGCGGAGCATCGGCCGGGTAAGGTTGCGGCACCCGGAGCGACTAGGAGAAGAAAAAGCCGGGCTCGTCCTCTGGTCGTCCTTATCCATTTCGCACAGCAGCGCCAGGAATGATTCATTTGCCGAGGGGCCTCTCCGTGTACCCGGCACCGTTCCATTATTTACGGACTTTTGCCAGGGTGTGACGCGCGCTCCGTATTAGCATATAACAACGCTCCGAAATAATATATCACCGGGTGCAACCGCGCGAGGCCATAAGTGGCTTCCTGTCCCGTTCCCGTGGCCGAGCCTCGCCGTCGCTAATGGATTTTTACCCCGCGACGTCCACCCGCACCCCTTAATTTCCTACCAAGATTTTACTTACTCCAACGACATTGGCTCCCATGTCCCCGTATTAAGCAGGAAGGCATACCAGATTGTGAAAAGCGGTTTCGTCGGTATCGGAAAATAATGTCCGAGCGAGCGGAGTCCCGCCGGATTTCCCGGTTGATCGCCCGCCGCGGACATATCGCTTACCTATGCGGGCCCTCCCCCTTCCTCGCTCCCGGCTATTTCCCCCACTGTATTATGATAGTTGTGCGGTGGGACCTCTTTCCTGTCCGGGCTCCGTACTCACCGCCATTCCCACCCGGGGCTCTCTATTCGAGCTCCACGCCGGGGTAGGAAGCGGAATATCGCGTGTCCACCTGCACGACCTGACGGATCCTCGTCTCGCGGCCTGCATTTTCAACCTTTTCCGCTTTTTCTATTAAGCCGGCGCGCTCCCCGCCTCGATCCCCTCCCTCCGTCCCTCCCGCCCGTTCAGCCTGCCGGTGCATTAACGCGTACCGTTTAAATGTTACTTAACCGGGACTGAAGTGCATTATGCTGACAGAGGCAATTTTAACATGGAAGGACGGCAGCGCACGCAATATGCGCGTAGGGATAAAAATCAATAGCCCGATCCGTATCATCCGAGCGAAATCATACGAATTTAAATATCAGATAAGAATCGGAAGGCCGGCAGTGAACATTGAAAAATTAAGAAATTATGCGCAGATAAGCATTCGAGTAGGAAATTTGTATTTTGACAATAATACAAAATCCCTTAATTTGAATGATTAAGATAATGAAGCATTGCTGGATTGTGGGTGGGGCAGGAGGGGGAGGGGAGCAGAGGGAGCGGAGCGAGTACTTTAATGCTCGAATTTTTGCGGTATCGCATGAATCGGATGGAGATAAGGAAGGAAGTCGCAGTACGTGCTGGATCATACGTGCCAGCCAAGAGAGCCGAGTCGGCTAACTCGGCGAGGCGCAGAGAGAGAGAGAGAGAGAGAGATGGATGCGGGCACAAACAGGTAGTGGCACCTGCAACAATAAGGCAGGGGCACGCGCGTTTCTCACCTAGAAGCAAAGGAGAGTGCGAGAAAACACGCCTTGGAAATGGAGATCCGGGGCGATATTATCGCGCCACTACCACCCGTGGCTACTCTTCCGCCTGCCGGCCCACCAGCTCCCTCCGACGAGTGCAACCCCTTCGATCCAGCGGTGCTCCCGCCGACCGCTCCCGTTCCTCATAAGAAGCGTCGTTATTGATGGCCGGCCTGCTACCTACTACCTACCCACCTACCTATCTACCTAACTACCTACCTACCTACCTACCTACCTACCTACCTACCTACCTACCTACCTACCTACCTACCTACCTACCCACCTATTTACTTCCTTCCTTCCTTCCTTCCTTCCTTCCTTCCTTCCTTCTTCCCTTCCATCTTCCGCGGACACCGTCCTCGCCCGCCCAAATCACTGGCTCCCGCTCGCTCCCGTTAACAGATCCACGAGGGGGATTAAATCTCTCTCCATTTCTCCCGTGGATTACCACCTAATGCTCGACGCCGCGTTTTATGGACTTTTAATCGAGCCCTTTACGCGCCCGCTTGATAACGTTATCGCGTGCCATCGACGAGCCCTTTTCCCGCCCGAGCGGCCGTTACGTATCTGCGGGACGTGTGTCTGTCGCTGGTCCCGGGATATCACCGGGGAGTCCCGACGGAAAATTTCCACCGGAAAACTACCGCGTCCGAGCCCCGTAAATTTATAATCGCCCCTGTCCACATCACCTCCCTCCCTCTCACCCTCAGTCCCGCCGCTTCCGATACCGACCAGTTTCTACGAGTTTGACCAAGAGCACGGACTCGTCGGCCACTTCCTCATTTATTATTAACTCCCAACTTATCGCGTTTGCTTATTAAAGCCGTAATAATAATAATAATAATAATTAACAATAACAGCAACAACAACAATAGATCTGAAAAGAACTTGTCGCGATATCTAGTCCACCTGATGACGTGCACCTGAAGCTAGCGTATCCCGTATAAAATGAAACCTCAGGTTTATTATAAGCGAGCTCGGATTGTCCTAAGCCTCCTAAGCCACTGCTCTTATTTGCTCAGCAAATAAGTATTAGTATTGGTTCTATCACCTACGTAGCGGTCTCGTAGCAGGGCGCACACGAACGCAGAGACAGATACGTCGCCGTGTAGGCAATGTATCATTATTGTTAAATTAGTTGTGAATTCGAGCTCCGACTTTCAATGTACGTAGGCTGAAACTAGGATCGAGCTTTCTCTCCTCGGCGTGTAATAAATCACCTGCGCATATTCATATCGCATGGGATTTCTATAATTAAGGAAAATTGATGAAATACGCGAGTTACGACGGTTGCTGAGAACCGTTGCAAAAATGTCATTGTTAAGTGCTACACCAATTTCCATACAGGCTACACATGCCCATGTACATATACATATATATATATATATATATGTACACACGTATATATACACTTGTATACGTACACGTGATATATATATATATATATATATACATTTGTATATGTATACGTATATATGCAACTTTAATTGCAAGAGCGAGAGCGAGAGCGAGTAAAAGAGTCGGAGAGAAGCGAGAGTCGAGAGCTATGCAAATTTAAGGTAACGCGTTGTTTCCCGCGTAGGCTGAAATAATTGTGCAATTGATTTTTGAAAAAAAAAAGAAAAAAAAACGGCAATTTAAATAAAGGAGGAGCCGGGACGGCCTCGCAATCGGATGTAACTTATGCAGATCCTCCGGGTGGAAGGAAGATCGCACGCTCCGTTCGGGTGAAAGCGGCACCGCGGAAGCGAGCCCGGCCTCTCGCCTCCCGCTAATTGCGATCGCTAATTACTAAGCGCCGATTTTCTCGCGCGGAATAGATAATCCATCGGGGATGCATTACGCGTTAAGTCGCTACGGCTGCGGATTCCCATTCCCTCGGTTCCCTCGTCAAAAGGCCGCGTCCACGTTACGATTTTCAAGGAGCGCGCGGCCTATTGACCCCGATAACCCCAATAACCCCAATAACCCCAATAACCCCAATAATCCCAATAACGGCAATAACCCTTTTAACCGGGCAAGGAAGGCCTCGGTGGTGCCCAGGGCCGTATCCTCAGTGGCTGCGTTATAAGAATCTGACGAAATCGTCCGCCCCGTTCCCGAGAACGTTAATCTGAAGCATAAATCGACGTCAAACGTATAAATAAATTATCTCGTCGTGTTTCCAAATGTAATTACGCCCGTCGCTTATAAATATATATATATATATATATATATATAACGATCTCTCCAGTTGCGATCCAGTTGCGATCTCGTTGCGATCTCGTTGACTTCGATAGACCTTCATCGTGACACAAAGAAATTGCCCATTCTCGATACGAGACTTCAGTTCCTGGAATCCATTTGAAATTGATTCGAAAGCACAGGGGCAAATAAATGTATTGAATAAATTAATTGTATCCGCCTTGAAGTTACGTTCGAAGTAGCTGCATAATGAAAACGCTCGCGCTCTCTAGTCGAGATCTTCTAACGCCAAACGTTCGATTATATATATATATATATATTAGAGGTATGGTATCGATTCTCTAGGTCCAGACCAGAGTAAGGACTGATTAACCCCTTTTATGCTTTTATCCATTTTCTAGACAGAAATCGTCATTGCCGGTAAGGATTGGTCGCGCCGTGCTAAGGGGAAGGGGCGAAAGGTTATCGGAGACGAGGGCAGAGCCCCGGCCATACGTCGGTATAGATCGTCTCGAACGGGCGTAGGACCGCGGAGCCGGAAGCGCGCGTCATCTCGGCGGCTATCCGCATAATCCGGACATTTATAAGCTGCGGACATATCTACCCTTCAAGCTCACGGGGCGCGAGGCCGTCAGGGCGGCTTATCTACCCGGTGAATGTATAATACGCGGCTCCGTTACGGCCCCCTTACCCTCCCTGCCCCCTCCGGTAAGCCCACTCCGTGGCTCCACCTACGCTCGCTTTTGATCTAAGATCTTCCGGCGGGACGATGCTATCATCGGTCGGCTCCGCGGCGCGAAACCCGCGGACGCGGCCAATCGGCTTGCGCGCCATGGCCGCCTCCGTCGTTATTTACATATTTCTCGGGGCCCCTTTAATTGCGCCCGGGTAGCGGCGGTTTTTAATGAGGGCGCGAGCCCCGCTTATCGGCACCGAGGCTTTTCATTTCGCAGCCTCGGCGCCATTTCCCTACCGCTGCTTCTCCCTTTTCCGCCGCCCTGCTCCTCCCACCAACTCGAGGCCGCTCCGAAACAGTCCATTGTAAATCAGCCGGCCTGAACCAGCCAGCCCCACCCTTACCTTGCCTTTACCTTGCCTTACCCTACCTTGCCTTACCTTGCCTTACCTTGCCTTACCCTACCTTACCTTACCTTACCTTACCTTACCTTACCTTACCTTACCTTACCTTAGCCTTAGCTTAGCTTAGCTTAGCTTACCTACGGGCACTCGTCTTCCACTTACCAGCTACTCACTTACCCCTTTATCTACGAGCGCGAGATATTAACGTTCCCGGCTTATTAACCTCAGGCCTACCTATTGCGCCGAGTCTACTCCGTGCACCGAGTCGAATTATCCCGGCGACGAGTGGAGGCGGCGAGTGGAGGCGACGCCTCCTTCGACTTAACTCCCGGCTTAAAGGCTTAAGACGTCTCGTGTACCCCGCCCCGCGTAACTCCCTTCGTCGAGCTGCCTCGTCTCCAAGACGTCATAACTGTCCGGACAACGCGCCCTAGATCTTCGGGCTACACTTGCGCAAAACAAACGCTGGCTCTGCGGCCCGTTTCAATTAAAAGAGAAATTTAAGATTTAAGAAATTTAATAAATAGAACGTCATCGGTCTCCGGACTCCTTCGTCCCTCCGCCCCCTCCGTCTCGAATTCGTGTTTACAATCGTGTCTCCGCCCGTATATATCTCTCTGGCTCTCTCTCTCTCTCTCTCTCTCTCTCTCTCTCTCTCTCTCTCTCTCTCTCTCTCTGTCTGTCTCTCTCTCTCTCGCGCGCCCGCGCTCGAGGCGCTAATTTAGATCATTACTGTACCAAGGTATTGGAAACTGTACGAACGTTCGGCAATCCCATTGAAATTCGTTTCGTAAATTCCAAATACTTTTTCTTTAATGATACGTTGACGCAAGGTAAGATGTTCGATAACCCCCAACACCTCTAGCCAATATTTATTATTACCGCTCGTTCTGTAAATGTCATTGAACGTACTCTAAACGACAACTTAATTATACGAATCGAGTAGCGCTTATTGTATCTGGTATTTATGTCTCTGCTGGCTTCTATTAATAATGGACAATGACGAGATCGGCTAAATCGAGTGTTCAAGCCGGAGAGCCGGGCAGCCCTTTGGCTAATAATAACAATGATAGTCGGGCGAAATCGGCCGTTGGGGTACGAAAAAAAAAATAAACTAACCATAATGATAATTAACTTTTTGATCGGCTGGATCCATCGCTCGAATAGGCAGCGACATTTTTCTATAATGATCGTGATAAATCCTGCTTTGTATAGAAAATAAAATGAAATAATTCATGCTCGAGTGCGCGAGCTAGATACACAAATACAGGTATGCTCGTACACACCTGTAGGCCCTCTCACTTTCCCAAACAATAGGAGTCGCATCCTGTTACCCACGCTCGTATCAAGCTACGCCGAATGTCGGAAGCCCGACTTAACTACGTGCCCCCCTACCTCCCTTCCCGTCACACCCCCATAACCCACCTCCCCGGACCCCCGGACCCGGACCCCCCCGGACCCCCATCCCCTTACCGCCACCGGCTACCCGCCAACGGCCACCCGCCACCCGCCACCCGCCAGCCTCTCGTTCACTGCCGCCGAGCCGACGTTCTGCTCTTCTTTTTTCGCCTTTTTTTTTTTTTTTTTTTTTTTTTCGTATGGTATCGCGCTCGGTCGGGAAAGACTACGGGAATTAATGAAGCGGCTCGTGGTGGCAGAGGCCTCCCGGCGGCATCACGGCCCCAATCGATAGAGGGAATTTACATAGGGAATAAAGCCTAGAGCCGACGTAAGACAATCACTGGATGCCCAGGTAGATTAGATATCTAAAAGTTATCAATTATTGCCCCTGACGTTGTTGATTGGCTCCCTTTAATAAATATTTCATTCGCTCACGGCCCCTGGTTCCGGGCGCTCACGCATACCGAGCGACAGCACGTCTTTCTCCATAGAATATTGAAAAAGCGAATAAAGAAAGGGCGAGTGCCGGGAGTTCGGGGGAGACGGACACGTGTATCAAGAGGAGCAGTCAGTCAATGGGATAATTGACGCTCAATGACATAGGCGCTCGAGAGCCCACTCTCAATTATAAACATTATCGCGTCAATATGATTAAGGAAGAATTCCCATGTGCGCACACGCGTCCAGTATGTACAGCGCGTATAAACAACAACCACGAGGACTTGTCTATGCATAGGAAGGCGCTTATCCAATGCAATGCCGAATGCATTGTACTGTAAAAGGTGAAAGTAGCCTTTATTCATTGTTTAACGTTAGAAGCGGTCAGCCGATACGAGCCAAGACATTGTAATGGGTGTACGGGCGGGAGGTGAGGGATGAACAAGCACAGGTTAATTGGAAGGAGCCGTGGCCGAGGAGATCAGGGCTTAGCCTCGGCGCACTTCCGACTGGACGTCCGAGCGGACGTTTCACTCGACAGGCCGGATTAGAAGTTAAAGGGACACGGGCTCGCGCGATTTTTACGTCGATCGGCTGAGCGATGGAAGTGCGACGGCCTAGGACGAGGAGCGACCGAGGGTAGGGGGTAGGGGGGGGGGGGGCAGGAAAGCGCCTGGAAAGAGGGGCGCCGCCCCGTAGGTAAGTAATACCTTACGGGAGTAAGGGCACTTATGGCGTCACAGAGTGAAGAGCGCGTCAGTCTCGGTCGACGGTTGGGGGGAAGGGGGTCGGGGCCGGGGTGGCCGAGGCTAGCCCAGGAAAACGAGAACGGATCGAAGGACGACGAGGGGCGGGGGGGGGGGGATGGAGGGACGAATGGAGGGTCGGACGGGAGGTAGAGAGGTACGGATCGATGGGAGAGGGGACCGGAGGGATAATGTTCCGGGGGTGCGCGCGCGAGCGAGCGATTCTCGTGTCTTTAATTGAGAGGCTGGGGCGAGCGGTAGAAGGAGCGCGGCTCTCGGAGCCTCGACCCCGTGACAGCGTAGCATTTACATCGGCTTTGTGTTACAGCTGTGAGCGTCGAGCGGGCCGCGACAGGTCCCTATTAGAATATTAAATCGGTACGAGCGTGAGAGGATTCGCGATTTTTTAGGCCCGATCGAAGCTCCATAACCCGTGGTTAAGACAATTTTCGAGGGGGGCTGCGGCGCAGCGAGTCACCGATGCGCAGAAAGCGCATCTCGCACACAATCATCATCTTCGTATCAAAACGTCGTCGGGCCTCTTTATCTCCCCCTCCCCTACCCTACCCTACCCTACCCTACCCTGCCCTACACTACCCTACCCCACCCGATAACCCCACACCTTTACCACACCTCGCGGGAATATCGCCATGCACGCTTCACCTATAATTATCATCGCAGGCTGCCGATGTTGTTCGCGTTCCCCCTTACCCTTTTGTTGTTGTCGTTGCCGTTGTTGTTGCCGTTGTTGGTTTTTGTTAGCGCATGACGTTGCCGCTGCTGCGTTTAACTTAATGACGAAGCCGTTCATTTTCTACTTACGGCTCGTAATAACCGGCTTTATCGATATAGACTTCGACTCTGCAAGTCTTCCAAGTATTTAGAAAACTAGGACTCTGCCTCTTCCTCCTTCCCTCCCTCCACCCCCCCCCAATAACCCCTTCCGACCCGCGCATATACGAATTAAAATTCATTTCCTCAGCCCTTGCCACCACCAATGTCTTTTACACACTCCCTCCTCTTCCGTCCGTCTTTGCTTTTTACTCTCATCGTGACAATACACCCATACGCACTCAACGAAGCATACACATTATATACATTCGTAATCCTCTATTACTTTACCCCCTCGTTTACCTCGCTTACCTTAAAATATCCCTTAACCACGAGCTCGCGAGCACGTCGTCATTCTTACCCCCCTCCCCCCCCACTCTTGAATTATAAGCCATAAGCGGTCTTGTTTATTCCCCAGCCGAAGTTTACTTGTTTTACTACAAGGACCCGAAGAATATAATCGACATCCAATTGAAAAATTCATCTTTCTAGATTAATTCCTTCCTCGGATGATTCCGTGTATAATCCGCAGCTGAAAAACTACCTACTGACAATAAGCCTCGGTGTTTTTGCTTCATACTCAGCCTCTTTAAACGTGCATCCGCCATATCCAGTTTTGACTGAAAAGCATTTACGACTGACGTTGTATCAGGGAGAAGATATATACATACATACGTATACATACATACTTATACGTGTATACGCGGGTATGCGTGTGCGTATCGTACAATGGCTCGAGTATAGATCCTTATAAATGAATGAACAAAGATATACTTGTAAAGTATAAGCAAAGTACAGTAAGGTTAAAATTACACGTATCGGTGTGTAATTTACAACTACTGATTGTATCTGTCCTTCCATGTAATGATTTGAAATATGAAGTGGATAATATGATATATCAGGGTAGCGCGTATAATTTTATTACGTTGAGATTTCCAACAAATCTTTTTGCTCTCCCCGCTCTCGTCCCCCACGCAGCAGTCACTCCGCCGCGTGCGTAATATATGTGTGTGTGTGTGTGTGTGTATATATATATATATATATGCGTACGTATGTGCGCGTATATATCCGGTGTCTCTAATTTGCCGGGTAAGAATGACAAAATTGTATACGACACGAGGCGCAGAACCAATTTTCGAGCTCGGATTTCAGCAAATACTAAGAAAACAATAACGCAAACAATGTCGGGCTTCCCCGTCCGGAGCGTGCGAAATAAGGAATGCGGAAAAAAAGGAAAAAAGGCACCGGGGGATCCGGCATCGGAACATATTACTTTCGGGCTGAAATCGATGTTCATTCCCGAGGGCTTTAGGAGTTATTACAAAAGTAAGTGCCGCGGCATGTCGAGCCCCGTGAACAAAGGCCATCTCGAGTGGGCTAAAAAGCCGAAGGAACGCGTCCGCGCGCGCGCGCGCGCGCGAGCGAGCGAGCGCGTAGCATGAATGGATTAAAGGTCTCGTTGGCGAACTGGCCGAATGGATGGATGGTCGTGCCGACGGTACCGGGTTCGTACGAGGTGGTAGGCGGGATGGGCGACGGCGGTGGGATGGCGGGCGGAGGGGCGGAGGAGGGGGGAGGGAGGCGCGATAAGGCGCGTGTTAGCCGAAGAAGGCAGATAAATCCCACCGAAAAATCTCAGTTACAGTATCAATAAAGATTCCCGGAGCGCCGAAGGCTCGCGCGAACCGACAGGCCTATCGCTTTCAGTCTCTTTCTCTCTCTCTCTCTCTCTCTCTCTCTCTCTCTCACGCTCGCTTTCAGTGCTCGTCCGACAGACCGGACCCGGAGTTCGTTTCATTGACTCGGTCGGGATGTCGGTTGTAGCGATCGGCCGAGCGACTGTGGGCGAGCGGCAGCGGAGAAAAATCCAACGGCGAGGCGGTCGAGGTGAGAAAAAGCCTCGCGATGAGGGAGACGAATGGTCGCTTGCGGAGGGGCAGGGGGAAGGGCGCGGGGCATATCGGCCCTCGTGTTGACAGTGAGCCTCGTTCCGTATAACCATCAGCAGCTCGGTAATGGACATTTTAACCGGTTTAATAGCATCGACAACGAATCCACGGCTCCCTCCCCCCGCCCCACCCCAACCCTCCCCACCCTACTCACGTCTATCTCTCCAGCCCTTACTTTCTTTTTAAAACTCAGTTACTTTGAGTGCGTAATTACCGCTTAGCCGACGTCTTACATTTATTATTATCTCTGCTTAACATCCGTAATTTTGCGGCTAATCGTTAAATGCCTTGAGTACCGCCTCGATTAATACGAGAACTCGAGCGGATATTTCAATAAAATATTATTTAAGCAATTTGTCCTCCGATATTAAGTTCCCACGTTATTAAGTTCATTTCACAATTGCCCAGATATGCTGCTTTAACAGTGAGTTTGCGCTGCGGCTCTGAAGAAACGTCGGACCGTAGACAATGAACGCGTGTAGGCAATTCCCTATTCGTCGGCGAGTCGTCGAATTCGCGCGGGAAGCTAAAGAACGAGCGGCATTGGACGTAGAGGAAAAAGAAATGAAAAATATGAAGGGAGGAAAAGCGAAGGTGAGAGCGTCCTCCCCGACTGAGTAAATTAATTTCGCCCAAGCCGGAGATGAAATTCGACACGCGACGGGGAAGCGGCTGCGCGCCTGCGCATCCCTGTCCGTCCAATGTCAGTGAGAGATAGAGAGAGAGAGAGAGAGAGAGAGAGAGAGACGCGGACGTTGTGAAAAACAATACGCATATTCGTATGTGCCCGGGGTATGTATGGCATCGACGTACAACGCAGACGCATGCGGATGAAGCGTAGGTTACGTATGGGAAACCATAGGCAAGTGCGCTGATATCGCGTGCAACTTTATTCGTTCGCTTGTCTCTCGAGAGCCAAGAGCCGCGGTTAGAGGCAGAGAGTGAGAGAGAAGGGGACGCTTAATTTGACTTAATCTCGATTATCGAGGTGAAATCAGTCGGATCCCTTCCATTCGATATGCTTTCACACATATATACATATATATATACATATATATATATATATATATATTATTTATTTTTTTCTGCCCTTTTTATTATTCCGATCGTTTTACTCTTGGTGAAAAGTTGCCACTCCCCTCCACCGAGCACAGTATTCCTTAGGTATCTGCGGGCGGCAACGATATTAGCGACCTTGACAATCTACTTTCGTTACGAGGAGAAGCTTGGAAGGTCTACGTCGCGGAAAGTCGAGGGCATGGACCGCGGTAGCTGGTGCCCGTTGATGGCGGGTGAAGGAACGAGGGGGAAGGGAAGTAGAGCTAGGTGCGTTAGAGAAGGTGTGTGTCTTCCCGGAGCCGGTAAAGCCGCGAGTTGCGAGTTCCTGAGGGCGGGGGTGGCATCGTTCGGGCGCCTAGGGTTTACGTGTGAATGTGTCAGGGCGGGTGGAGGTGGTGGCATCTGGTCGGCAATTAAACAAGACCGGGCTCGGGAAGCCTCGGGAGCACAAGCCACTCGGCAGCTGTGCCCGTCCGAATACTAATTCCGAATGTTGGTACGCTTTAACGCCCGCGCGCACTTCTGCCAATTGTTAATGCCCTCGAAGGTGGAGCGATTCCTCCTCGCTCGGCATTTTTTTCATCCCCAGGCTTATCCTTGGCCCGATCGAGCCTCCGAATGACCGTCGCCCCGGCCGCAGCCGAGCCCAGGGCCGGTCTCGCGGATCCCCGGACCAGGTGCGCCCGAGCCTCTCCTACCGCGACGCTATCATGTGGCATCGTAGCCGAGGGCGTCTTCTTGCGGGCCAGCGATCATCGTAATTAATCCCCGGTCGTGGCTCTGATGTGCGTATGCGTGTGCGCGGGTGCGCTAAAATTGAATTCTCAACAACGTAATTAAACGTCGCCTCGGCTCATCGGGGAGAAACATATTTGCCATGAGAGAAGGATAGAGGCCGGCTCTTAACGAGCCGATTCCCTCCCACACCCACCCCGACGGCCCCCACACCCGCCAACGTCGCCCGACCTCACGCCCCCTTAATTTCCATGCTGATTTCACGGCCGGCGAGGACGGAGGCAAATATTTATGAAGATGTAACCGTTATTTTGATAAGCGTGCCCTTCCCTTTCCTTCCCTGCCCTTCCCTTCCCATCTTTTCCCTGGACTATTCATCCGACTCCTTTCGTCCCTCCCCGCCCGGCCAACCGACGCCGATGGTTGCCCACAGGGCACCGCTACAGCTAGGACAGGCGACCAAAGTGCGAATATAAACGCGTCGGGGGTATCCTGAGCCCCCCTACCCCCGCCCTCCACCCTCCCCAACCCCGCCCCTACTAAGGGGCTAACGGGGACGCGCCCGAGGTCTCACTGCTACGGTTCTGTTCTACTCCAATATCAATATTGGGGTGAGGCCTGGTCGTATGTGCCCGGGGTTCCGGGGCTGCGGGGTGGCTGCGGGGTGGCTACGGGGGACTGCGGGGTGGCTACGGGGGGGGGGGGGAGGCAGGGAAAGACGGGAGCTCAGTGACGTCTGGGCTTTGCGCCGAGGATTTATTGTCGCCGGTAAGTCGGATTTCGGAATGTGTCTTTGAAGTGCGCCTTTCACCGACGATGAATGGCTTATGTGTCGCGGAATCTTCGCTCCCGACAGCTACGGCTTTTCATATTTCCGGGGTGGCCCCTTTCTCACCTCCCGCTCCTCCCTCATCCTTTACTACTTCGTCTTCTCGGGAAAGTTCCGTAAGACCGCGTCGAAATACCCCGATTGATGGCTATTACGCTTTTACGAGCTCAGCATCAATTTCCATTGTCTACTCGTTCGCCTGTGCCGCTTCGCGACTAAGTCCTCGCGCCTCATCGTTGCCAGATTACCTGCGCCTTTAATGCTGGACCGCATTGCTGGATTATTAATTCACTCGATAATTATTAATGGGGAAAAGTTATTTATAGAGTTCACCTCGTTAATTTTCACGAATTGAAAGTTTGAAAGTGAAACATTGTATTCCGATGTATGTGCATGAAAAGGCTTTTTTTTTTTATTAAGAGTTTAATCGCCGTGGAAGTTAGTCTGGAATTTCTCTACGAATCGGGAAAGAAGGAGACTTATTGATTTTCAATATATTCTAATTTAAAAGAACATGGGCGCGCGGGCGGGCGGCGGGGGCGGGGGGAAGGGAAGCCTTAATTTTCCATGGGCCTCAGGATAGCAGGACATGTCACGAGCATACAAGTTGTGTTTGAACAGGGGCGGACGGAATAGAAGTAAATATCCATATAAATTTAATCAATTTCCTCGGCAGCTTGTAAATGTGTGTGTGTGTGTGTGTGTGTGTATGTCTGTGTATATTTAAATGAATAAAACCGTCGCTTATAGGAGAGGTAATTTTTTACAAACAAAAAAAAAAAAAAAAAAAAAAGCCGAATAAAAGATGTTAATTACGAGAATTTATCTATTTACTTTCCAGCGGTGATTTCCATAATTTACGTTATTTTTAGCCAAAAGCTGATGAAATTCCTTTTTGCCTTAAAAAAAAAAAAAAAAAAAAAAAAAAGAAAAGAAACAAAAAGAAGAAAAGACGCGGATGCGCTCGTTCGTCTTAGGAAAACTTTATCATCGTAGTGAACCACGTAAGTGAAAAAGAAGAGGAAAGCATGGAAAGAGCGACGGGAATGGATGGTACAAGAGATCGAGTCATTATAAGTTATAGAAAGGAAGAATAGCGGGAGCCGATAAGTTTTTTGCCGGTACAGGTTGGATGGTGGGATGGGGTGAGGGTGAACAGAGAGAAAATTCTCGTTCCGTATGGAAGGAGCATGATGCCGAAGGTGCCCGGGGTCCAGAAGAACAATAACACAACAACATTGACAGAAAGACAGCAAAGGAGAGAGAGAGAGAGAGAGAGAGAGAGACGACGACGACGACGACGACGACGACGACGTTCCGCTGGCTTACGCAAAATGACGGCATTTTAATAAATTTAAAACGGCTTAATCGCTTATGCATGCATAATCACGGATTTGTCTCGCAGTAGGCTGAGAATGTCCACGTGCACCGGAGTCCGGTGAGCTCCGGTACCTTTTACATACGTAAAGAAGACATTCATACATTTACTTTATCATGGCCCCCGAAAATGTGCGTGGCTACTGCTCCCCAATAACCTTATCCCCACCCCCCGCTCTCTCTCTCTCCCTCTCTCAAACACACACGAGCGCGCGTTCGCTATCTAAAGCCTGTTAACCTTTTCTTGCTCTAGCCCACGTCAGTCTTTTATCCTTCTCTCCGTACGTAAAACACAAATTTATCCTCGTTACGAGCGACACGCGCCTTCTGGGGTCCGAGGCATTCTTCTCACTCTCCCTCGCGCCTTCGTACGCTCGCTCACTCGATCTTTGTCACCCTTCCTTCCACGCACACGTACGCGCGCACACAACCTCTGTCTCCCTCTCTTCCTGTCAAGCGCTTTTCGTTGTTAGTGCGCAAGGTGCACGCGTGCCCGCGATTATGCATCCGCTTTACATGTGTCATAATTCATTAATCCTAATGCTGGGGACAATAATATATTCAGATTTCTGCCCCCCCCCTCCCCCGGGGGACAACTGATATATTAATCGTTCTTCGCCTGACACTTCTTTACAGCCGATGAAAGCATTACTATTAATCTGTGAGATTGTGTGCTTAGACGGTTGCGTATTAACGAATGCGTGAATGCAGCTCGAACGTTGTTGGACCGACTTTTTCAGCACTCGATGCGTAACGTGATTTTATTTTATTCTTTTTGTTTCTTTTTTTTTGTTTGTTTTTTTTTTTTTTTGCTTTTTTTTTCTATACCCAATACGCACGCCTCCCGCATCTGCGTATTGGAACGTTTTGTTATTAATCATCGTTATCGTTTGCGCGCGTGTACGCACGAGAAAATGATTTCTCATCTCGTTTCTGTCGCAGGATCGCTCGATACGATATAAGTCAAGTAATTATGAGCATTTGGATTACGTTGAGTGATTGGCTTCTCTTATTTCTTCTGCCCGACTGAATGGCAATGGAAATTACGGACAGAGGCAAGTTGAATTAAATAATTGCTCCTCGGACAATAAGTTTTTTTAATTTATCACTCCCTCGTTCCGTCTAAAATAATCGACGGGCTTTTTTAAGGCCTCTCTCTCTCTCTCTCTCTCTCTCTCTCTCTCTGTCTCTATCTCTCTCTATCTCCCTCCCTTCGTCCGTTCTCCTATTATTTTTTCCTTATAACTAACGAATGGTTTTGAAAATTGGTAATAAGTCGTGCACAGCAGCCGGGCATAATCGATCCCAGCGAATTCTGTGGGATAATCAACCGAGTTTAATCAATTAATTATAAACGAGTTGGAGAACGCGTCATCGCGTACAAAATCGAATTACAGCTAAATTTAAATTCTGCTTAATTGCCATTAGTGAATATAAATGTATTTGCAATTACGGCCCTCGTATATTAGATTCTATTTGTAATATGTACCGATCGAAGAGAGAGAGAGAGAGAGAGAAAGAAAGAAAGATTAAGCGGATCAGTAACAAATAGATTAAAAATTATTTATAAGCCTTTCTCGACCACGCATCGCTTACGTATCATATAAATGTTGTTCGTGTATAAATTAATGAGGAGCCCGATGCAGTTGGTAAGCGTGGGTAGCTCAATAGAGACAAATAGGCCAACTAAAATGTTATTCCGTTGATGGAACGTTTAAAATGAAAGCAATCGAGGTATTAACTTACACATTTACGTTGCGATATAATTACACGTTATATTGGAAATGGGACGTGTATGCGGGGCGGGAGGGACGCAAGCAGTAAATGTATGTTTGGCTAATAATTTCGCAGATAAGTCGCATGTGTCGGGGGGGGGGGAGCGATGATCGATCAGTCCTAAATTATGTCATGAATCGCATACATAATGAGCGCTATCGGCGTAAATACGTGTACGTGACACATCAAATGTAAGACAAATCGCGGAGTTCGCGCTCGTTATTCGCCTTTCGGAACGAGCAGCGCGTGCAAATAAATGCAGCAGAGGTTTTCGATGAAATAAAAGACTTTTAGCGGACAGTCGAAAGGTCTTTCGCCAGAGACGGACAATAATGACCGTTTCATTCGAAAAGATATTATTATTGAATGAAAAAGATTTTATTTATTTGCCCGGCTTCGCGCCGAAGCCAATCCTTTATTATTCATTTTGTTTAAATATTTAATAGAATGGCATCCACGAGCAGCTCCTCTCCATTCCTCGTCGTTCCGAACAATAAACTTCTGAAATAATAATAAAATACCGGCACTTGGCTGCACTGTACTGCGCACATACAGATGTACGATATGTATGCGCATATACGCGTAGAGCTCGTCGTTGTTGTTTTATAGCCATAAGATAACGGCATTCGTCGAACGAAGCTTACTTTTACTGCATTAAAATACAATATAATGGATGAGGAGGAAAGGTCGATCGATCATTAAGTCCAGCGGAATCTTACGGTCACCGGCTGAGACCGTATTACGCGCCGCGTATACAATACAAGCAAATGCTATCGATTCCGTGGTCGCGCATTCAAATCGATGCAAAGAATAGAAGCGGTGGCTTGACACGACTACTACTGCTACTACTCGCTACTACTACTGCTACTACTACTGCTGCTAGTCGCTACTACTACTGCTACTACTACTACTACTACTACCACGACCACCACTACTGCTACTACTCGCTACTACTACTGCTACTACTACTCGCTATTACTACTAGTACAACCACTACTACTACTACTACTACTACTACTACTACTACTACTACTACTACACTGCTACTATATAATATTTTTGATAACCGGGCGGAGAATGGAGCGGCGGAGCGGCATAACGGACCGTTAAATTACCAATGGCCGAGCCTTTCGGACGAAAGAGTGATTTTATACCAGCGGAGCTCCTCCGTAGCCGGCCTCACGTACGTCAGGGCAGAGGGTGCGCGCGCGTGTTGGTGCATCCTCTCGTGCGGGTCCGCCGCTCGTCCATCCGCCCCATCAATCCATCGTTTCGCACACGCGGACGCGGACGCGGACGGGAACGCGTACTTTATTGCGCGGCGATGAAAACCCGGGCCTCCGACTATTTTATCCGAGGGAGCTTTTTTAAAAGCTAGCCATACCTCTATCTCTCCCTCCCCCTCCTCCAAATCTGCAAGCCCGAGCCTCCCTCGATAGCTCCCCCCTCCCCCGCCCGTTTTATACGAATTGCCGAATCGGGAAATTGTGCGGCCCGCAATTTTTGATAAACCGCACGCTTTCACGGCTTTCCCACCGCGGCCAGTGAAATGCTCCCTCGATTCGGCGAATATCCCTCCCTCACCCTCCCCCCTTTCGCACCGAGAATACAATAGACCAGCCACAGACGGACTGAGGCGTTCGTCGACTCAGATCAAGCCAGATTCGAGTTATTATTTCCATTTCAGGCTGCTTTACGTCTTTACACCTCGATTATCCGCGGAGCTTTATCGCTAGTGAGCTCTGCTGATTCGGCGGCGGGGCGGGGAGGGACAGAAGGCGAGACGACACTATGCCGCAAGGAGTATTAATTCTGAAAATTGCTTCTGTTTATTCAAGGCTCATCCAATTTGAGAGGGTCGTTGAAAATCATCCTTCCAATGATACCTCCTGCGAAATAATCACCACCGACTCTGATTGGACGGGATAATGTATGTGTATACACGTACACGTACCACTCTCGTGCTCGTGGCAATGTCGCGGAACTAGCGATCTGTAATTATTTCTATTCTGCGGGAGAGATCGATTGTAAACATGGATCGGATTCAAGGTATATGAATAAATTAAATGGGAAATGTTGGCGTGGCGGGGAATACCGAGGCGACTTTTAAATTGCCGTTAGATTAGCCGTTCGATCGGGAGATCGTTCGGGAGGGGGAAACGCATCCGAGCCTAAGATTCGGCCGAATGCCAAAGCTGAACCTAAAAACTTCCCCGAAAAACTTTTTGCCAGCCGTTCATTCGGACGGGCCCGCATAATAATCGGGGCCCCTCCTGATCCCGTCGCTCGGACGTCACCGCACCGTTCGCACAGTATCCATTACCGCAATTATTGTATTACAGGCCTCGAAGGGCATTGCAATTAAAATTAATTCTTTAAAAAGCCGACGTAGAGCTCGTTGGGCTCGTTGGGCCGGGCCGAGGGAGCGGAAGGACCCCATTACGGGAGACGTAGATTTCGCCGACCCAAAGTCGAATTCGTGTCCGACGAAAGGCGGACGGGGCGGGGCGGGAGGGTTAAGAAATGGCGGACGGGTCCGGGCGCTCGGGCCGATCCAGACGATTCAGCCCGATCCGGCCGATCCGAGCGATCCGGGCAAGGCGAGAGGATAACTCCTCGGCTGATTTAGCTCCGGCGGGACGGGACAGGACGGGACAGGACGGGACGGGGCGGGGCGGGGCGGAGAGGTTATCGAGTTTTCCCGTGCTCGATGTAAGAGATACGCTCGCGCCATGAATATCCGCTTTCGTCTGGTCCGAGCCCCGTGGAGGGAAAAAATTTGCCCGAACGAGAATTCGCTTGGCTTTTTTTTTTTTTTCTCCTTCGGCGATCGACGGCCTGCTTATCTGCTCGAAATTTCCTTATGCCGCGTTCCCTCGTAAAAGAAAAGGGGGAGGTGGCTCGGCGGACGGGTGAGTCGGTGGGTGTAGGGAGGTCTCGGAGGGAAATTTCACTCCCGGCCGGCACCACCTCCGTACACAGCTTAAAATACGCTCCAGTATTTTAAGTAGAAAATGTCCGATAACATTGCTTGTGCTGCAGATTCACGAGCGGCGTTATCCGTCGGTTTCGTTCTAGCCTCCTCCACCTCCTAGTACTCCCCCCTCCCCCAACTCCCCTCCCGGGGGGGGGCCCGTTGCCAATAAAAGAAAGGCTAAATAAATAAATACATAAATAAATAAATAAATAAATAAATAAATAAGATGCGCGCGTACTTATTTACATGGGTGCTCGTCGCTCCGACTCTTGCGACCCCTATTTCATCAAGGAGGCGGCTGTCATCGGACTATCCACGAGGCAAACCTAGAGCTCCCCGTCACCAAATCGTGTACAAAGTTTCGTAAAAGAATTTCGAAACCTCCTCGGTGCTTTGTAAATGTAAATACGTAATCGTTTCAGTCTAAGCATTAGCCGAGCCGAGGAATAAACGCTCCAAGTTAAGATACCTTATCTAAATGTACTTGCGTAAAGAGTAAGAAAACTATGTAAATAGCTGGAATTTCTTGATGGTTCGTGGTGCGGGGGGTTTAGTGAAAATACAGATATACAGGGGAAGGGGATAGCAGGGGATCGCAGCCGTGCCGTAATTTTTACGCGCGTTTGATGATGTTCGTGTACATGACGACCATGATGACGACGATGATGACGATGATGACGATGATGACGATGATGACGATGATGACGATGATGACGATGACAACGACGACGATAACGATGATCGGGCCGAGTAGTGTCGATACGAGCGTCGAAGGGACTGGAGATCGAAGCTCGATCCACGGATTGAGGGAGGTCGCGAAAATATGTGCAATATCGGCAGGTTGGATTTATTGCGAAGCGTCCCGTCGCTAATAATAAATTCGGGAGGTTTAAAGTAGTTTAGTTGAAGGGAAGCGGCATCGGGAAGTGAAATTCGCCCGGTAAGATTAGTAGGTGGAGACCGAGTAGGAGGAGGCGGAATCCACGGGAAAGTTCGCGTTTTCATTGGGCGGGTGGTGTAAAGGCATCGGGGGAGTCGGCATAAATTCAACAGCGGACTTTTATTCGCAAGATAAAACGCAGAGTTTGGAAAGTATAGCGATATCGATCTCCTGTAAAGAGCGTCGAGGTAAAAAGAGACTCTCGTGAGCCCGGCCGATGATACATTCCCTTCCGATCTCGCGAGGCCGTAAAAAACGTGTAGGCGATAGATAGGGCAGGTAGGTAAGGGACGCGGTTCTCCTCCGCGGTACCTCCCTGCCGGCTCCCCACTCCCTCCCTCTCTCTCTCTCTCTCTCTCTCTCTCGCTCTCACGCTCTCACGCTCTCGCGCTCTCGCGCTCTCGCGCGCTCGCTCTCTGTAATCCGAGGGAGAGAGATAGAGGCCGGATTATTTCTCGATCGATGCTCGAAATCCATTGGCCGCGCCGAGTCTTGTTTAACGCAAATAGCGGTCGGCTCTAGTTGTATATGACGCTTAATTTACAGCAGCGCGGCCCTGCTGCACGCCCCCTACCCCTCCCTGCGCCGCCTCCCCGTCGCCCAACAGCCGCACAGCCGTCGAGCGAGCGCGCACGCTCGCAGCTCGTTGCACAGAGGCGAAATAGCCTTTGGCGCGGGTGCGCGCGAGGCGTATCTTTGCCTCTCGCTCGACGGGGCCGCTGCCGCTGCCGCTGCCGCCCCCGTCACTTGTCCCCCGTTCCCCGTTCCCCGACGAGCACCGCCGACGCCGCCACCGACGCCGCCGCCGCCGTCGTTCGTGTAAACAGTTAATCTAAATCCAGAGCAAGCAGCGATGTAATGTTATGCGGCGCGCAAGACTCATTATACTTGTAAACCAGCCCGTTGGCCCGACCACAAACCAAACTCCTCCGCGTACGTGCGGACCAACACCCGTATTTTCTCACCGATACGCCGTTGCGTGCTCTCTCTCTCTCTCTCTCTCTCTCTCTGCCCCTTTTTAGTTAGCTAGCTAGCTAGATAGATAGATAAATAGATAGATAGATAGATAGATAGATAGATAGATAAATAGATAGGTTGCACTCTGTAGAAGGAGAGACGGACGGCAGAGCTCGTGCTTACGCCAACCCCCGATCGCGCATAGGTAAATACGCGATGCACCGAGCAAACGGGCAACCACTATAGCTTTTAGGTCTGAGGGACGGCCATATTTGTGTAGATGCTCGGACTCTGGTCGATCGAGGCCGAAATTTCGCGATCCCGAAAGGACTCGGGCGATCTCCTCGTTGGACTCTCTCTCACTCTCTCTCTCTCTCTCTCTGTTTATCATGATTCCGCGTCGGAGGACTGACTACTACCGCGAACGCTCGATGCCGGAGGGAGGGGGGAGGGTTATTGGGGTAGGGCCGAGGAGGATGGGGGCGGGGGCCGCTCACGGGCAGGTGCCCCTGTTAACATTAATAATCCAATGCACGCAAATTGCTTGGCATTGGATGTAATTAAGGAAATTAGTTATGCCCTCTTGAAGGCATAAAGCATTGTTCGCGATCGTTATCCGCCGATAATTTCTCTAATGAAGTTCCAGCCCCGCCGTGACACGTGATACAAGCTTGTACGAAGCCTAACAAGTACAAATCCAGTAGTCACGTATTCAGCTGGAACTATCTTAATGGCTTTAATGATCAATGGGGAATACAAGTGCCTCCCCTAACTGATTGTAATAATTCCTTATTAGCAATGCATTCGCGGTTATAACCGCCTGGCTTTTACGGCGGACGCCATCTTGATAAAATTGGCGTGCGCGCTCGAAGCCTGAAACTCCGCATTCACGGTGAGCCCATTGCGTATAATTAGACAAGCGTAACAAGAGTAAGCTGTAAGTTGCGAGGCGAAGCTTTTAAAAATCGGCCATTATCTTGGTTTGCTCATAAGAGCGGAAGGCCCTGTAACCCGAGCCGAGCCGAGCCGAGCCGAGCCGAGCCGTGCCGAGCCGTGCCGAGCCGTGCCGAGCCGTGCCGAGCAGGAGACGAGACGAGCAGGAGACGAGTCGAGCAGTTATACCAACCGGATAATTAAGTAAGGCTGACAATTATCTTGACTTGGATAATTCTACGGCTCTTGTACCCCCGAGCCCCTAATAATCCCCTATTCCTCGCCTCTTCCTTATTTACGTCATTGTCGTGGAGCAGGCAGGAGCGACTCGCTGCCGCGATCGGACGCTGGGGAATTTTCCGGAAAGCGGTGGACGCGCGACTCGCCTCGCTGATTAGCCGAAACGTAAGCGAAATCGCTGAGCGAACCTTCCTTCGCGTCGGGGTAATAATTCCCTCGGGGAGGGCAGTCCGTGTGTAACGAAAACGAGTCGCGCGCCGCTTCGTAGGAGCCTCGGCTATATACCTCCGACCTCCCCGGCACCCCTCGATACCCCTCTTACCTCACCTCGACTACCGCGACTACCACGACTACCTCTTCCACCTCGACCACCTCGACCACCTCTTCCACCTCGACCACCTCGACCACCTCGACCACCTCGACCACCTCGACCACCTCGACCACCTCGACCACCTCGTCTCGATCACCTCGGCGAACGCCACGAACGCCACCGCCACCGCCGCCGCCGCCGCCGCCGCATGCGCTCCCATTTTTCTGCCTCTCCTCCATTATTTATTTTTATGCCCGAGCCCCGGAACAATGCCCGACGAGATTTCACGCGGATAAGGCTATTTTTACAAGAGCTCGGGCAGCGCGCGAGGCCGCGATAAGGAGGACAAGACTGCGGAATTATGTTATTTACAGGGGATTAGCAAAGCTAATTGCCAAGGGGGGAAGGGAGGGGCCGCGAATATCATGGTCCGGGAAACCCGGGCCGCGGATATCTCCGTCCTTGCCTTCGCTCGGGATTATGCTGCGCGAGCAACGAGTACCCCCGCGGGCCCTGCTGCTGCAAGGTCCGTAAAGCCGCTCGCCGCCATCCCTTCCCTCCCGCCCCGCCCCTCTAAACGGCACTCGGCCACAGTATACGAGTGGCGGTTTGCGAAATTGAGGGGTCGCCGCTCGTTTTCCCGAGTCGCTGAACGTGGCGGAGGGAACGGCCTCCGTCGCGGCTCTTTATGCCTTTTGTCTTCTGGGGGGTGGGAGGGGGCCGAAAGTCCCCAGTCCCTCGCTCTCAAGGCCTTCTACGGGAGCTCGGTGGCGTGGTCCGTAGTCTCGAGGCGCGGAGACACGCGCGAAAATTTAATTAGATTAATTAAAATGCTCGGGATGCTTTTTCTTCTTCTATGGGGTTCCTGCCCCTGCCTCTGCTCCCTCGGACCCTCGACTTTCTCGTGCATTGACTTCCCCTTGCCCGGCGCTCTATGGGTGCCGGTGTATTTTAACCGAGATATTTCCATTAGGATGCGCCTCCTCAACCCTCCGAGGCTTTTCATTCTCTTCCAGTTTTGACAGCAACGGCTCGGACGCTCGCTTTTACCTACTTACTACTTTTTCCTTATTACTCTCACGAGCTTTCGTACACCGTTTCAAGGCCCTCTCTCCCCCCCGCCACCCATTCCACCCCATCCCACCTCATCCCATCCCACCCCTTCGCCGCCACCGCCGCCACCCTCTTCAATTATTCGACCTTCTCGTTCCCCTAATCCCCCAACTCTCCCCTCCCCCCGCGACAGGATCGCCTTCTTTTTACGAGACCAGCCTCCCCTTCGCCCTCGAGGCTCTCTCTCCCCCTCCTCCCGCCAAACTCGAAGCGCGTATAAGGATGTCCAACAGGCTCGCGTAGTGCATTTGCACGAGCCGAGCTCGTTTACTCGCTAATGAGCAATCATCACATTACACGCTCGATACAACGTTTAAAGTCGATCATTATTGAATAAAGCGTTGTACGACCTTCCACATATTATGCTCCCCCCCTCCCTGCTTCTTCTCTCCTACGTGTCGATAAAAAACTCGTTCCTCCGTCTTTGAGGAAAGGAATTAACGGGACTTACGATCTATAATAACGAATGCACTCCCCCGCGCTAATTGCCAGATGCACTCTCGCCATTCCGAGATCTAAGCTCTTCGTCCAATCGCAGTAATATAATAGGACTTTACCCTTTTCAAATTCCTTCGCGATCTAATCTCTTTATTACAATTATCACGTACGAGCCAGATAATATTACGAAGTCGAAGCTCACAATAAATTATTCAAAATAATTTAAAATTTCCTCAAATTCGCTCTTGTCTATTTATTTTTTTAAATTTTTCTTTCTTTGTCTCACTGTGATCGATAGAAGGACAAACCCTTAGTTGGATAATGCCCGTCAGAGTACACCTGCAATGGACAACTTCATACTACTGTATTTTTATACAACTTTCGTATGTATTGTCTACTGGACGAAACTGGAATTTAAATGTTTATTGTACTTTTTTTTTTTGCTGAAAGTTAAGGAATTCGTATTTATTGAAAGTCGATTTGTCTAAAGTAAAAAATAGTTTGAGGACGTGTAAGCAGTTACGTTTAAGAAAATAAATCCTCAGTTACGATATTCCGGTATCTTATGAAGAAGAAGAAGAGGAAGAAGAAGAAGAAAAATGAATATTTTTGAAATGAAAGTTAAGCTGTGCATGGTAAAAATAAACTCGAACGTTAAAGGATTTACGTGCTTTATAATGGAGGCGTGTTAGTATCTGAAGAATTCTTAGCTGAAATGATCTTTGCGCATGTCATTATATAAATAATTCATGTGAAATGAAATTTCGCAGCTGATTTAAGCATTATGGCTTAATTAAATGTAGTTTGTATATCAATTATTCGTATCTGACAGGGTAAAGTAATGACAAAGCTGTGGCTGACGAACTAAATCGCTGTGTATGTATATGCGCGCACGCGTGGGTATGCACGTAAGGGGCAGTTTGAATATTCAAGTATTCCGCTCGGGAAAGAGCGGCGGCTGACAATTACAATGAGCGACCGGGCGTACAGGAGCCCCGACTACGAAAATCCAGCTGATAATTCGGTGCATAGGTAATGGCTAGTGAGTGAAGTGAGAGAGAGAGAGAGAGAGAGAGAGAGAGAGTGAGAAGAGAGTGAGAGAGAGAGGAGAGAGAGAGAGAGAGAGAGAGGCGCATTATAAGCGGGCGATTTATGGACGCGGCATAAATAACGAGAGTCCACGAGGATGGGGAGCGTCGCCGGGCCAGAGTTCGGCTGCTCTCGGGGTCACACGAGCACATCGAGCGCATCGGGTCCTTAATATTACTCAGCGAGCGCTGGAAGCCGCTGCTCGGCATTATTTATGCGCCGCTCAAAATAATCGACTCCTTCCTCGACGACGACGACGACGACGACGACGACGACGACGACGACAACGACAACGACAACGACGACGACGGTGGCGGCAGCGACGGCGGCGAGCCGCGCTTCCGACTACGACGACGCCTTGCATCTGCATTGGCGGCGAGATCGATACCCATCCGCCGTCGGCTTTGCGAATTAATATCAAAAGATCAACGCTTCGAACCTCTGCTCCTTGTCTTCTGCGCTCTTCTCCTTCCCCTTCTCCTCCTTCTCCACCTCCTACTACTCGTACTACTGCCCCTGCTCCCCCTACGTCTTCTCTTGGTCCTCGTTTATTGAAGCGCCGGGTTTTTCGCAGTGCTTATGGTAATGCCCCCGGGTCAAGGCCAATCGCCAGTCGGTCCTTATGCCCGGCTACCCTATAAATCCTACCGGGCCGCTATTATAAATCAATAAAAAACATAGATTCACTGATTTAATCATCTATTTAGATAATATTGAAATGGTTTTCGCGAAACGTATTCGTCCGATCGGCGATCGTATCGGGCTGCGCTAAAATATTTATTACGTATCGATGCTAAATTACCATACTTCATTTAAATGTCTGCTCTTGGAGCTCGAGCTATAAATATTCAAACTTTGTCCATCAAACTATTTAAGTTAATCAAATATCTTTTTGCGCACATCTTTTTCTTTCGTTTCTTTACATTAGCAGCTTATATGTATACGCTTATACGCCTATTGGCGTGTCTATACGTATATTCTTGCCGAATAAATTATCTTACTTTTCGAGAGAGGGACAGCCGAGTCTCCGAAATGTCTTGCATTAGTATTTATTATTATGGTATTGATTGTTGATTAAGACCGCGCGAGCACAAACTATATTTACCGTTTGTGTAAGCACGACATTTTTCCAGATTAAAGTTTCATACGCGATAAGTTTTGAAAATTGATTCTAAATCCGGACACCCCGACACTATGCAAATATACAAAGTCGGGTAATTGACTATAGAGGAAAAGTAATTAAGGCTAATGCTAAATAAAAATTAAGGCTATTTTATAATGCGCCAAAGTCTGCAAAACCCGACTGCAACTCACGACTCCACTCTAATACAAATATTAATAATTGACATTTCTTTGTAAAAATAGGCGCTCGCGGTGTATTATATTGAAAGATTAATTAAAAGATATAGGAGCGAGGTGTGGGGGGTTATTGGTCTCCGGCTGCTAGACCACGCATTATGAAATATTTCTAAAGAATGATGATCAAACGCTTAGAATTTAGGAGGACAAACAACGAGGATGAATAACTTAATAGTAATTAATATTAATAGGAAGCCATAAAGAAATGTAGGCCTGTCCTAATAGCTTTGATATGATATAATTATGAAGTATGAAGTAGGCTTTATAAAGCAGCCGGGCCAGCTCTGTATTAATACTCGAGCTTTCCATTGTGTTTCATAAGGTATTAAGTGCATTATTTGTTTCCGTTATGATGTTAACAATTGTTTTTAATCGGCTTAAAGCGTATGGCCCGAGAAGATTGAGAACAATGCGAAAAGTAAGTCGAGTGTTATTGGGGTGGGGCGGGGTGTGGTGGGGGGTGTGGTGGGCGAGAGGGACAGAGGCTGGGCGTACATGTAGACGGGGCTGCTCAGCAGCTATGGATTTATACGTACGCATAAGAGATGTCTATATATATATATATATATGGGACAAGCTCTTATTGCATTAAAATGTATATGAGTTAATCACCTCGATGACAGTGACATTGAAAGAAACTTATGGAGCTCGCTCGTGGTAGGAGTGTATGTATGGGTCGTTGACATAGCCGGCATTCGCGCATCTCCCTCTCGTTCGCAGGTCAGCCAGTCCGTTTTATTTACATTCGCACGTATTATACGGATATTAGCGATTCAGCGCTGCGCATATGGTGTCACTCGCCCGCATCTCTATCTCGTGGCTCGTATAATACATACTCACACTTGCCGCGAGCCCCTGCACACGCGGCCATCTCTCATCTCTCGCTGTGGGCGTGAGTCTACGTACCGTTTGGCCGTACGTGTGCACTCGCACATCCACGCTCCTGCACGAGCTCATTAAGCACCTCGGCATCGAAACCCCCCCCCCCTCCCACCTCCCTCTCTCTGCTCTGCTCTCTCTCTCTCTCTCTCTCTCTCTCTCTATCTATCTATCTATCTATCTATCACTATCTCTATCTATCTATCCATGTATCCCCGTTATAGGGGTTTCGATTTTGTTTTTTCTTTTTCCTTTTTACTTTTTTCTTTTTGGCAAATTCGCCGCCTGCGCCAATATCGCCGACGCTCCAAATGCTCCTCATCTAGCTCGATTTATGTGGCGCGGTTAAGAAAGCCCGAAGCCTAGGTACTGTAATTAATTAACCTGATAAATCTGGCCATTCGTAAAAGAAGGCGCGCATATCGGGCTCTTTGAAATTTATGATCCGCCGATATACTATCCACGTATATCTTTATGATCCTAAGCAGACATGCAGCTTAGCGATAAATTCGAGTATAATTAAGGGAATCGTAAATTTCCTCGATCGGCCGCCGTTAAAAGTCGCTTGACGAACTCAGTTCTAATCCCTCGAGTCCTGGAATTATGAAAAACTTCTCGTCCATTTGGGGTTATTGGAGCTACCGTCGGGCTGAAGGGTAAATATAAATCTTTCGGCGTTTGGGCCTACATTAGTTTGCCGAACGGAATATCGCCAGATAGGCGCAGAGTGTGGACAGAGAGACGTATTAGATAGTGGCTGACAGAGTGGGTGGGAGTGGGAGTCGACGAGTAAAAGAGGAGAGG